>CM053786.1:812097701-812727849 GCA_028749045.1 Cupressus sempervirens | reverse complement strand
AAGAAGTAAAAAATGTGTCATCTTTTTGGCACCACAACTTGGTGCATTTGCCCCTATCCATTATTTTAAAAGTCACTAACTTTTTATTATTATTGGTAAATGACTAAGCCTAGATTCATTATTGTTATTTGTTGTAATTATTTATTTTATGTGTTAAGTGAATTCGAACCCAAGACCTCTCACATGAGAGGCTCACAAGTTATTGTTGTGTTGTAGGCTCTTGCCTAAAGCCACTAACTTTATTAAACAATAATTACTTTAATTATTCAATCCCTATCTTGCACACTTAAAAACTTTTTTAATTAAAATGTTCTTTTTATTTTCTTTTCCTCCACTTTATTAATTAGTGCAAGCACTTAAAGCACAATTTATTATTTAAATTAATAATAATAATCAAAGTTCATTATTTAAATGTAACACTAATTTAACTAATATTATTACTATTTTTTAAAACAATATTAAATCTGTAATCTTTTAATATTTTAATTCTCTTTTTATCCAACTTCTTAAAATAGACTTTTAAAATAAATCTTTTAATCTGAAGCACATATTTAATTAATTTTTGCTTAATTAAATATCATCATATTTTACTTTATCTTTAACCAATTTTTCAAATTAGACTTCCAAATTAAGTCTTTAAAATTAAAGCACATATTTAATTAGTTTTAAATTAATTTAATATTTTCTTTTAATCGAATAATATTTAATAATTCTCAATAGTATATGATTTAACCAAACATTATAGTTAAATCATTTACCAAATAAATCACATAGCCAAATGCACAAAAAAATAGCATTACCAAAAGTGATCAAAACTCAAAATTAAACAACATAGGCAGAGATAAACTCATGGGTTTTAAAAGGGTGGAAAGTTAGATACATGTCCTCCTTCTAAGGACAAGTAATTAGGTTGTGGCTGGGATTTGACCTCAACATTATGTCCCCATTCTTACTGTTGAGTTATTGCAATAGGAAACGCTCATCTTGGCAATTTAGGGAAGCCAATGCCATGTACCTGTAACTCTATATAAAATACAAGCATGTACATGTGCATATATATCTAAGTTAAACAGATAATAATGAGGAGTGGTACATCATGTAGATCCTGAGTAGTAGGTGACTACAACTCCCTCCCTCAACCATATCAGACACATCAAACATAAATATAAAATAGACACACACATCATACACATGCAAATATGGGGTAAGTATAATAGTAAATCATAAAAATAAGTAACATCATATTCTAACATGAATATCTCATCATCGTGAGTGTAGACACCTAAAAATCCTTTAGAAAATAAAGTATTTTTATTTTTTGAAAAAATCCCTGATGACATCATCATTTATTAATTAATTAATTAATTAATTAATTAATTAATTTTTATGCCATTAAATCCCTTTATCTTAATTAAAAATATTTAATTAAGGAATTCCTCCCAAAAATGTTTAAATCTTATTTAAACATTATTTCCTTATTTATTAATTATTTAATTAATAAATTTACCGAAAATCCTAAAATAAATAAAAAAATTATTTTTTGCCCAAAACTTGGCCAATCTTCTTGAGACCAATAACCTCTTCCAAAATCTTCTAATCCTTCTTTAATTTCAATTAAAGGCTAATCCCATCATTTCCTACCCCTAATCCCAACTCAAAATATTTAATCAAGATTAAATATTAATCCTCATGTTTATTAAAAATATTTTAATAAATATCTCCTCAACCCAAACCCTTGAAATAAATAAAACTTTATTTATGTCATAAAATCTTATCCTAGGAAGTTCTAGACTCTTCTAGAAAGTCTTCATCCTCATCCAAAGCCTAGACTCTTCTAGAAGATGTCTTTAACCCTAATCTTAATCCCCTCCTAACCTTGTCACATTCCCTAAACATGGGTTAAGACTTGCTAACTCAAGCCAAAGTTAAAAAATATCTCCTCCTTCACCCACCCTCATTAATTGCAATCCACTTGCCATCCACTTGCCTAGTCCTAAGCCATCTATAACCCTTCCTCTAATCATTTTTACAACCCTAAGCAAGCTTAAAACCCCCCTAAACCCTCAAATTTGAATTTCATGGTATCTCTCACAAATATCTTCAACCACAAAACTTTATAAAGCCCACAAAGTCATAAATGTTCTTACAAAGCACTTATGAAGGGTCTTTATGAAGATTTTATCTCTTGAGCCTCCTTTGTTGACTCATCATTGCCCTTTCCTCCATCCTCTCACCCTATGACATCTGTCACTCCCTGATTGGTTGTAAGGAAGCACAATCCATGTGCTCTCCTCTGATGCAATCTAAGCCCTCCATGATTTTTTCCCCATCCTTGCATCTTAGCCCTCAATCCCTCAAGCCTCTTGCCTATAAATTGGATCCTTCCCCTTTGCAAAATAACACAATCCATGAAGTAAAATCATAATGCCATTTTGAGAAGCTATTTTACATCAAAACCATCCACTCCAAACCAATCCTATCAAGATCCTGCCCAAAAGCATGTTGACATCCCCCAAAGCATAAATGAAGATATCATTGTACCATGTCTTCCATCCATAGTGCAGTCACCATCTCCTCCATCTCCAAAACCTCAAGCCATATCTCCTCCACTATAAGATATCTTGTCATCCCACCAGCTACATCAAGATCCTATCCTTCCATCTCCCCTGCTCCATGCTTCCATCTTACCACCTATCCAAGCTATTCCACCATCTATAATCTACCCTCTTGGTTCACTTACATTCATCCATGGTGGCCCTCTCTTAGCAGAAGAATTAAGAACAATATCTCCCCATTGCAATACACCTAATAAATCACTTCTACCATTTTCTGCAAGCAAAAAGTTTCCTCAGCTTGTTCAAATGCTCAATCGATGGCATTATCAAGGTCAAGGTTTAGGACCACAAGAGCAAGGAATCAAAGAGCCTATTATTGCACAAAAAAATCTAGGATTTCATGGTCTTGGATATGTATCCAAAGGCTCACCATCTAAAGGTTGTGGTACACCACACCCCCAAACCAAGCCTATCTCCAAGCCCACCAAGCCAGCCTCCCATCACTCCTTCAAGAAATCTTATGTCATCCCCCCTCTACCATCTTTGCAACCCAAAACAACCTACCATATCCCCCCTTCATCCGCTAAATCCATTTTGGGTCCCTATGTCCCAAAATCTACCATCCTCCATCCTCCTATCAGCCATCATAAAAATCCTATTCCATCCATTCCTATGCAAGATCAACAAAGGCACATATCAGGGCACATCATCCATCATCATCCCCCTACATGCTCTTTCATATCCTCTCCATCTCACAAAGCTTCTTCTAACCATCTTCCCAAAGCTTACCACAGCAATGTGAATGCCAACTTCAAAATGCATAAAGCTAAAAATCCACATCCTAGGCAATCATATGTCTATTCTAAAAGACATACTCCAAAAAGGAAAAATCCAATCAAAGAATGCAAAACAATGCAACAACCTATGAAAAGAAAATCCAAAACCATGTGGATCCCCAAGAAAAAAGTTGAAACCCAATGCATAATGGCATCCACCATTGCTAATCCCCCATCAAGTGACTCATGTCCCCCATCTCCTAACTCCATCTTGGGTGCCTATATCCCCAAGCACACTTCCACAAATCCTCCATCATGCCCACATCTACCATCTATCCCCCATATGCTCTTTTCACACCCATCCCAACATGTACCAATGTTGCTCTTGCAAGCATCCCCATCTCATGCTCCTTTCCAACCTTTTCATCCCTCCATCTCTTACCATCAATCCCATCTAATCCAATCTATTGTATAAATCACACATCCGGTGTACCAACAACTAGCAACAAAATTGAACATTCGAACAGCTAGTGAAAAATCCCAAAAAAGCCAAAATAGCTGAAGAAAGCCAAAATTATTCTAGCTAAGTCCAAAGTCAAAAAGTCAAAAAAAAGTAAAGAAAAATAAAGCGTCCACTGGTGAAAACTTGGCAATTCAAGCGCCTTGGACAAGTACCATGATGAAAACTTGGCAAACAAGCGTCATGCGTAATCCCGCCATCCCTAGCTTAGCCTATCACCCACATGCTTTTGGTCATCTCTTGACATCTAACTCCATCTTCCAATCTATCCACCTATCCTCCACCCTCCATCTTCCATCTCACACCGTCCACTAATCTCCTGCAACTTCAGCCAATCATCCCAGCTATCATCCATCTCCCTAGCCCCTTCAGCTTTTTCCATCCTAGCTTCAATCCTATCACATCCATCATAAGACCTCCTTCTACATGTTATCTTCTGATTGGGGGCACTATATTCCTTGGAGATCTTGTCTTGTCCATCCTCCCTTGTCATTGGTATCTAGCTCTAGGCTATCCTCATGCAAACCCAATGTCATCTCTTAATATCCATTATAATCCTAGCTATCTACCATCCTATCCATCCATCTCATCCTGCTCCTCTAGCTATCCTTGGTCAAAAAATCTCTCCTCATCATTGGATGCATCCTGCCAAATCCATATCTTTCTCTATCACCCCACCCTTAGCTTTCGCATCTTGCACAACATCGAACCATCCCGCTATCCTCTCATCTTGAGCTTTTTATCCATCTGTATCATACCTATCATTGGTTTGTTAGCTTGTACCATATCTTGATTAGCCCACTTGTAAATATCTTGGTCTGTCAGCTTGTACATCCTCTTTAGCTTAGTACCATTGTATCTATCCAACTTTCGTGTTCGTTCCTCCTTGATTAGAATCTTGCACACATCGCACAACCCTTGGTTAGCTATTCCAACGCATCCTTTAGCTAGATCTCCTATCACCAAAGTGTTATCCTTCTTAGTTCAGCTTGCCAGACGCATCACCCATCCAGATCCATCAGCTTAGGCGCTCTCCGATAGATCCTTGTAGGATATAGCTCTCCTCATGTCTGATCTTGGTCCGTTAGTACCTCGTCCTACCCATCTCATTGGCAAACGGTTCTCTTTTGGATTTTCGCTTTCTTTTGATTTGGAATCTTCCCTTTTGGGTCTTGAAATATCTTTTCCAAGCAATCTTTTTGTTTCCTCCTCAAGGTTGCCACGATCTTCCATATCATGGTATGCTATGAATGGGGCAATATGAGCGTAAGGTCTTGATCAAGTCTTTTGTTTATTTTTCTTTTTTGCTTGTGGGTTACCCAGTGTCGGTTCCACATTGCTTCCTCTTGGACTCATGTGTGATGTTGGGGCAATCCTTGCATGTTTGTTTTGAGTCAGTCCGTTAGTCCTCTGGACAGTTGGTGAAAAGGCCTTGATGTTCTTGGTAACCTTGGCAATTAACCAACAGTCCTATAGAAAATCTAGTGCTCAACTACGTGGTGGTACTTCTCTTTGAAGTATCTCCCCCGCTCAAAAAGATTCAATGGTTTTCCTTCATCTCCATTATCCCTCATCCATATCCAACATCTGTCTCTCCTACCCCACCTTATGCATCAGTATCTCTTTAAATCACTCCTCACCTTTAGCTTTAGAGATCCACAATCCTAGTCTTAGGGATCCACCAATCCAATCAATCCACCAAGCCTCATCTTTCGAGATCCACAATCCTAGTCCTAGGGATCTCCGAAACCCATCTTCCACCAATCTAACTCTTTAAAATCCTGTTGCATAAGCTTTATCATCCTATCATCCATCTCCCTATCCTAGATTCTTTTTTATAGCGCTCGGCTCCTTCATCCTTCGCAATCCCTGAGATCTTAAGCTTGCTTCCTCTTGTGCCTCTAATTCTCCCTTTATCATTCTCCCATAGTGAGAGTTTGAGCTAATTCAGCCCCTTCTCTTTGCCAATCTGAGTTTCCTTGTTCATCTGAGACTCTTGTACTTTTCAAGAAGCCATCGAGCCTCGCTTTCTCTCCCCGCCGCCTTTTTGAGGGGGCATCTCACAGTCCATTCTCTCCTCTTCTGCTCTAGCCTTGGGCATCTTATTTTCTTATCTTTGATGCCATGCCACTTGCGGCATCACATCAAAGAGGGGCAAAATGTAGACACCTAAAAATTCTTTAGAAAATAAAGTATTTTTATTTTTTGAAAAAATCCCTGATGACATCATCATTTATTAATTAATTAATTAATTAATTTTTATGCCATTAAATCCCTTTATCTTAATTAAAAATATTTAATTAAGGAATTCCTCCCAAAAATGTTTAAATCTTATTTAAACATTATTTGCTTATTTATTAATTATTTAATTAATAAATTGACCAAAAATCCTAAAATAAATAAAAAATTTATTTTTTGCCCAAAACTTGGCCAATCTTCTTGAGACCAATAACCTCTTCCAAAATCTTCTAATCCTTCTTTAATTTCAATTAAAGGCTAATCCCATCATTTCCTACCCCTAATCCCAACTCAAAATATTTAATCAAGATTAATTATTAATTCTCATGTTTATTAAAAATATTTTAATAAATATCTCCTCAACCCAAACCCTTGAAATAAATAAAACTTTATTTATGTCATAAAATCTTATCCTAGGAAGTTCTAGACTCTTCTAGAAAGTCTTCATCCTCATCCAAAGCCTAGACTCTTCTAGAAGATGTCTTTAACCCTAATCCTAATCCCCTCCTAACCTTGTCACATTCCCTAAACATGGGTTAAGACTTGCTAACTCAAGCCAAAGTTAACAAATATCTCCTCCTTCACCCACCCTCATTAATTTCAATCCACTTGCCATCCACTTGCCTAGTCCTAAGCCATCTCTAACCCTTCCTCTAATCATTTTTACAACCCGAAGCAAGCTTAAAACCCCCTAAACCCTCAAATTCGAATTTCATGGTATCTCTCACAAATATCTTCAACCACAAAACTTTATAAAGCCCACAAAGTCATAAATGTTCTTACAAAGCACTTATGAAGGGTCTTTATGAAGATTTTATCTCTTGAGCCTCCTTTGTTGACTCATCATTGCCCTTTCCTCCATCCTCTCACCCTATGACATGTGTCACTCTCTGATTGGTTGTAAGGAAGCACAATCCATGTTCTTTCCTCTCATGCAATCTAAGCCCTTCATGAGTTTTTCCCCATCCTTGCATCTTAGCCCTCAATCCCTCAAGCCTCTTGCCTATAAATTGGATCCTTCCCCTTTGCAAAATAACGCAATCCATGAAGTAAAATCATAATGCCATTTTGAGAAGCTATTTTACATCAAAACCATACACTCACACCCAAATTCCAACTCCATTCGAAGCCCTTTTTGAAGCAAAAGCTTGAGCATACATCCTATCTATTTAGACAAAGCTACTCAACAAGAGAGCTTCTCATTGAGAGAGCCCATTAATGGCTCATTATTCTCAATTGAGAGCTCATCTTAGTCTATCTTGAAGTTTATGAATTTTGTTTAGTTTCTAGAAGCTTTATTTAAATTTGGTTTCTATTAGCATACTAACATTGCTCATATACAGTGAGGACATACTAAACATCTTTCTAAGACACCATATGACATCATCATAAAAGTAATTTCATTAACTAACTAAGAGCAATTAAAGCACTATTACTACCAATAGAAAATTGTTACAACCTAACATAATCAATTGCTCAGCATATCAAAGTATTATATTTCAAATATCAAAAAGGATTAACACATCTATAGAAGAGTCAAATAGAACTTTAACAACTAAGTCTACAATGATAGAAAAAGAGGGGTATTACACAAATTGTATATCTCAACACATATACCTTCCTGATGCTCAGTCATGATAATTCTTCATGTTGTCCCTCAACATGAACTACACTCATCGTATACTAATTTAAGCTTTGAACTGCTCAGTTCATATTATCACTTGAAACAATATTTGGAATGCTCGGTGACTGTTGATGTGCTTGACAACTATATATGCCTCAACACGCACTACATTTATACACTTATTTTTGATGTAGCTCGACCTTAATAGTGGGTCGGTCACAATGTTGACTGACCAAATTTGCTTAGTAAATGATTAAGTATTTTGTACTAATTGACAATGCTAAGACTATCTTTAGGGTCAATAGAGGGATCATGGGATATCCTTATCAAAAATAATATTGCAAGAGGTGTTCCATAGGAAGGTAAATCTTGGAAGGGCTTATATATTCATGACTTTCTCTTTGGTAAATAGACAATTAATGTGGAGGGGTCCCCTATTTAAAGAAAATGTGGAAAGGGTGCCCGAGCAAGTGATACATTGGATGTCATGGAGTGGGTTGGTGGAAAAATCCTTTAAGTTGTGCAAGGAGAAGTCTCTATGGTGGAATCAAGAGAGTAATAGAAAGCCTTTAGCACTCCTCCAAGGATGTTCAACTAGGCATTGGTTTAGATCAGGTATCTCCATCTTTAGAGAAATCATTAGGGAAGGAGACTTGATAGACTGGCATGAGATCATGTCCTTGTTCTCCCTCCCTCCCTCATAAAAAAAGGATTTACTCCATGGTGAGAGAAGCTTGGAACCTCCTTGGACTTCCCTTGAACTATGGAAAACTTGTTAATATGCTCCCCTACATTCCACCAAGACTAATTATCTTCATAACATCTTCTCACATTCAACATAGATTATTGATCGTGCCTTGACTCAAGATGTCTCTCCAGTCATGATCCCCAATTCTAGGCCAAAGGCCTTTCATCAACATGGCACCAAAATGTGGAACCAAAGATCTAATGTATTTTATGGAAAGCCCTCCTACACAACCTCCGTTTGAGTTGACTATATAAATCTCCTCACCCTTTCTCTACTTTCCAACAACCAGAGTTTGTTCCCCATGTCTTTATGGATTGTCCTTTTGGCAATGGGGTCTAAGGTGTTTTTGGCTTATCTTATGATGTTTATCCTCCCTTACTTCTTTTTATCATTAGTTCCACCTATTTCCTCCCTTAGTTCCTCAATTATTTCTAGTATATTTTCTCCTCATTATTGCTTTGGCATATTTGGATTAGTAGGAACAAGGACATTTTCAAAGGTATGAAGAGGTTTCTTACTGAGTATCTATGGAGACTCACTTATATTCATGTTTCCTTGTAGGTTGCTTAAAGCTTTGTGCTTTCAGTTTAAAGAGCAAAAGTTTCTCAAAGTGGTCAACGAGCACATGAACATTCTTAAGAGAGGAAATATACCCTATGACATCAAGTCCAAAGATATGAAGGAATTTTTATCTTCTCAAGTACCCTCATAAATACACCCTTAAAAAGATGATTTTTAGAAAATAGAAAAAAATATTACATTTCCTAAAATATCTTATAATTAAACATATTTTTTAGTTTCAGAATTATATATTAATTTTCTATTAAAATTATAATATAAAAATACATTTTTTTTTTACTAAACAAAAATCATTTTAACAAAAGTTGTTGCATTGTTGCTTACCATTCTTAGTTTGCCATCTTTTAGCTTGTTTCTCCCAAAAAGTACAGGGATTTTCTTTTAGCTACCCCCTTATAATCCGTTACCAAGTTTTCCTTATGCCTCTTCTTGATCTAAAACTTCAAAGAATGTTATTGCATTGATGGTTGTGCATATAAGAAAGGTTGGCTTTCCCAACATAATGTGGGTTTGAGATTGTAAAAAAATATTGATTGTATTGGTTTAAGGTTTAGAGTTTAAGATTTAGGGTAAACTCAATACTTCATAACTAAACTAAACTATATGTACTTAAAAAAAAAAAAAAAGTAAAAAATAATTTAAAATACATTATTGTGATTCCTAAATAATAATATTATTAAAAACAATATTTTATTTTTAAAATTATAGATTAAAATTTCTACTAAAATAAAAGAATAGATTCTTTATAATTAAATCCAACCCCTTTGTAATGAAGGATATTGTGAAATTAAAGATTTACATTTTTTCAATAATATAATCTAAATATTTTTTTATATTTAAACAAATCTACTTATGAATAAAAGATTAGAATTTCTAAATAATGTGATAATCATTATATATTTTATAAATTGTAAAAATGAAAATGAAAAAATATTTTTTAAATGATTGATTTCTAAATGATCTCATGATTATCACAATTTTTAAAACTATATATTTCTATTTTCTTAAAAGCTTTAGAAAAACAAGAATCGTATCTATAAAGATATATATTTAAAAAGTCACAAATACAATAATTGTCAAATGATTTAATGAGAACAAAGTCTTCTAATTAAAGACAAGTTACATTTTCCAAAAACTATTATAATGAAACACATACTTCTCTAAAAAATTTTAAAATGAAACACAAATATTCTCTAAAATGTTAAAGTACAAACAGATATAAAACATTTAAAATAATAATAATTAGCCGATAGGCTTTCCCATTAGAATTCACTCCAACCGGAATTTGTCTCACATTGACTGGAATTTGCCAAAATTTGTCTAACTCACCAGCTGGAATTTGTGGGAATTTGTCTAACTCCAATGCATATAAAATGGCAAAGGCTTGATGTGGATCAGGCAGGTCAACGTAGGCTTAATTCAAAGCACATCAAATTAGCTGTAAAGATCAAATCAGCTGTAAAGAACAACTGAGATTGAGGCAAAAGAAGACAAGTTTCTGTGGTGGCACTAGCCATCAACCTTGGATTTTTATTCCCTTAAATTCATAGAATTTGAAAGCTGTGTGATGAAGTGGAAGATTGTTATTTGTTCTGCCTTTTCCCATCTCAAGATTCTATTTTGTTAGTTTTCTTCAGCTCACACTTCTACAGAGGCGATTCAATAATCTTATGAGCATACAATTAGGTTTATAAGTTGATTGAATGCAATTTTTCCATTTGAGCTACAATGGAGAGAGGTGATTCAATTCATGGCGATGGACATGATACGTTAGACCCACGTCTTGCAAAAGAGGATAGAGTTGTCTTTGGGGATGAGGAAGATGAATGGAAGTGCAGTAAAGATCTAGTGTGGGAAGAAGTAAAGAAACAATGCTGGATAGTAGGGCCTATGATATTAGTGAACTTGTTACAGTTCGCCTTGCGGGTGATATCTGTTATGTTGGTGGGGCATTTGGGTGAGCTTGCTCTCTTTAGTGCATCCATTGCTACTTCCTTCGCTAATTTCTCAGGCATCAGTTTGTTGGTATGATTTAAAACGCCTTACTTTGTTTTGGTTTTCTTTTGTTGTAAGAGTTTATAGTTTGAATGCTTTCCTGATGTCTGGTGTCCTTATGCTTAATTGCACTTGTTCCTGTTGAATATGATTCCATAGATTTTGAACTAGCAAATGGCTTTTGTAAAGGTTAGAATTCTAACACATTAAATTGCTCTGTTTTATAGATAAACCATACCCTACAACACATATTTGATGCTTTTTGGGGTCTTGAACTGAGTAAATGTTTCGTATGCACCGCTGAAGCAAATTGGTCTAGCGATTAATCAGGCACAATGCTTGCTTTAAAGTTTTTTAAATGGGGTTTCAAGTTAAGTGGCTTTGGGGAAATTGGTGACCAACCAGCTTAGAATCCCAGCTAGATGGGTAAAAAATTAAAATGAGTAAGGATTTATTACACCTAGTCCCCAATTATTAAGTTGTTAATTATATTCTACCAAGTTCTACAGAGTAACTTTTGGGCTAATTTTTTTAGGGACAGTAAGGGAAACTTATTTTTAAAAATATTGAAATGTTTAAAAATAAAGTAAAAATTCAAATATCATTAGAGCATTCATGATAGACATTATAGAAGCTTAATATATAAATTTGAATTTGTTGGAATCATTTGTTGTTGTACAAAATGTTTGGAACTATTAGTGTCAAATACAAATGTCAGATTTAATCGAATCTACAATATGTCTCCTTAGCACCGACTGAGCCTTCAAACACCCAGTGAAGGGAGACTCGAACCCATGACCCAAGTCTTCCCTGAAATGTAAAAAGTTCGAAAGCCCTATAGTAGAGGTAACATCTATTCACATTTCTCCATTAACTCCTTATTTTTTCAATCCCTTGATAATGTATTTTGAATTGTTCAGCCTCATTTTACACAAGATAGTAGACACCAGATTATGAAGAGCTTGGGAATATTTTTTCTTTTCTACTTCTTTCTTTTCTTTCTCTTAATCTCGACCTATTAGATTTATCACTTCCTTTTGTTTCATATTGTTTGTTGTTTAAGTTTCACTTGGTAGTGGGCAACGATAGAAGATAGTTTCAACGATGGGCTCACAAGCTTGGTCAGTTAGCCGAATCCATCAATGTTGAGTTTGATTTCAAAATGGGAATGACCAAGAAGTTTGAGAATGTGAAACCTTGCATGCTTCACTGCAGGGGCAGAGAAATTATTGCTACTAATTCCATTTCCCAACTTCATCGTCTACTTAACAATGGTCCTTTCTGATTGTCTCCCATTGACCTTTTCCTAAGTCTGTCAGGAGCAAACCAGAAGGTTTGTGATTGAATTTTAAAAAAATTAGCTTCTTAGCATTGTCTTGTTTTTGCAGTATACAAACATGGTATTGGTACTAAAGGCAGTATACAAATACGCTTAATTGAAAAGCTCTCATCTTCATCATAGGCTTGCAAGGAAAATTGCATAAGAATTGTCGAAGTTACTCCATATTAATTACGAACGGCCCAAAGAAAAATGAAATGAAATCATTGTCTTTAGAATGGAATTTGGGAAAAAAATTCTTTTTATAAACCCTTAAGACAAAATATCTGCCCTACTTAAAATATTAAAATTTATCAAAAAAAATTGGAATTATTGAACTTGTAAAGTAATAAAATTTACAACCATCCCTAGCCTAGTTTGGAAGGAAGAAAATTTACACTAAAATTCAAAGAATGTACAACTGGGGATCACACATATCTATTAGTTCTGAAATGTGATCCATACGCTTCTAAGCTTCTATATTTGGCTACGTGGCCCTAGCTCAGGAAAAAAAATAGTGGGTGTCTCTATTTTCAGCCAACTTTGAAAACCATATAAATTAGAGCACTACTTAGCATTCGTGTGAGTAAGTGCTGCTATTAATAGCCAAATGTTTTGTGGTTGTGTGACAGTAGTGGAATTCTTGAAAAATTACACTTGAACAAAAATGTATCACCAAGTTGTCACAAAAACTGCTGCCAGCCACACTCTTTCTAATATTCATTCTACCATGATCATCTTCCACCAAAGAAAAAATAAATTTAGATAGGAGGAAAATTTGGTATTCCATATAGTTGAGAAATATAGATTTTAGACAAGACCCAAATTATTAGTATTATAGATTATTTCATTGTCAAATACTCAAAAGAAAAAGAGACACAAAGTATTGTAGTTCCTACCATATGTGTCATGATTATAGTATTGTAAAGTGTAGAGACTAGATCTAGAAACCAATAGGACTAAATAGCTTAATGTCCATCAGAAGGCCTTTTGAAATATCGATATCAAAAAGAATTCGAGCATAAGTAGAATGCAATATATCAGAGAATTTTGAGTCCACCATTAGAAAATTGCCTAAAGCCTAAATAACTAAATCATGCCAAAGATGAAGAGGGGGGATAGGAAGTCATACCCATATAGGCATTTTGAAAAAGGATTCAGTGGTAAGGTTGAAGTCTTTGTACCATAATTTTGTTGAATTTGCAAAGTTATATTAACTATAGATTTTCTAAAGAGTGCAAGGGTTATTATTCTAATGAGTAGACGAGGATCGGGAATTAGATTAGGATCAACATTTGCAATGACATGAGTTTGAGGAAGGAGGAGATTGGTAGAATGGTAGCTAAAGCATGCCAAATTTGTAGTGAGGATGAAGTTGTAAAGAAGAAGCTAGGGGCAAGACACAAACTTCAACTTTACCTTTACAACATGAAAGGTAGGGCAGAAGGAATTCTCAAATCTATGGAAGATACCAACGAATGGATAGATAAGGATGACTCTGTAGGAGTTGACAAACTGGAGACTAAATTGAAACTAGTACAACTAGAATTCCAATCACTGAACGAAAAGACTTCTTGCATCTTTTTCATTTTCTAATCAATATCTCATGATTCTATTGCCTATCAGATGGATACTAGTCTTGGATCACAAGCAATCTAACTCACTCTTCCACAGGAATTACTTGTTTAGTTTGGTTACTCTTATAGAACCCCAATCCAAAAGTTTCAACAAGAAAATATTGAAATTTCACTTCTATTTCAAATTTAAACAATTAAATAAAAATCCATTGTTAGGTTACTAAAACTTCCAAATTCATTTTTATTTTCTTTGATAACCTCCACAAAAAAGTTTTTTTTTTTTTTTCAATTTCAAAGATGAATAAGCTCCCAAAACAAAAGATAATTAAACACTAGTAGGGATCATAACTAGGTTTTTCACATTCAATCTTGCTAGATAGTGTTATAATGAGTCTGAGTCTCACATTGGCTAAACATCACATTAGTTGAACATCATACATCAAATTTTCCAAAGAACTCAAACAAATAGCAACAACTTTTAAAAAAAAAACTAGAATAGGAAACTTATGATAATTAAAAAATAGATCGTGCATTGAAAATTAGTAAGTGCAAAATGGTAAAAAATAAATGCCAAACTTAGTCTAAATGGTACTAAATTAAATTAAATTAAATTAAATAATTTCTTAATGACTTACTTTCCCTTAATGAATATAAATACAATTTTAAATTAACAATATATATATATATATATATATATATATATATATATATATATATATATATATATATATATATATATATATATATATATATATATATATATATATATACATTATTTAACTTTAATAACTTATATGAAATTGTTGATAAAATAATTTAAACTTTTAACTAGATTGTTTTTTTTTAACGAAATACTATAATAAAATAAAATAAATATTGAATACATTTAATTATATAATATTGTGTGAAAATGATATTATTTATCAATACATAACTAATATATAATATAAATATAATTAAATATATACTATCATATTATATATTTAGAATTCTTTATTTGTATTATAATATTTTTTTAAATATATATTACAAATGAAAATGAGTTCATGTAACATTTTTTTAATATATAATTAATATAAAAATTAACAATCTTAATCCGACATAAAAGTGATTTTTTTTTGAATTTTCAAAAGATCCAAATATTGAGATATTAATGATGTATAATACTTCTAACATAAGCACAAAAACTATACAATATTAATTTTTTATTTATTTTTTAATGGTGCCATATCGTATAATGTCAATTTTATATGCTTCTATATATCTCTAATTATTCTTTCAAATAAAAACCCTATCGGCTACCCTTGCACCTCCTTTTGGTGCAAGTGCTAGTATAATGTAAGTACAATCCTAAAAGTAAACACTAAACACCAATTCTATTGGAGTAATATTCACTTCTATTATTAGTTCTCAAATGCTTTATCTTCTTTCCAGTCTGCAACTTAACCATTGCTTTAAATTCTTTGAAATGAATGAAAACTTCAGCTTTACTTCTAAGAAAATAAACCCATGTTCTACTAAAATCATCAATGAAAGAAACATAATAAAATAATCTACCAATAGAAAGATCATCAACTAGACCAAATACATCCAAATAGATTAGATCCAAAATACATGAGGACTTATGAGAACTTGAGTAAAACTAAACTTGGTTTTGTTTACCATAGATACAATGCTCACAAAAATCAAAATCAAGGTTGCAGTCATTCAACACATCAACAAGGTTTTTGTTCTTCAAGGTTCGTAAACCTTTCTCACCTAGCCAAATTTTTGGTGCCATAACATAGTCTTCTCTGTAGGTATCTTTGATTCAGCAGATAGAGCACACTTTGGTACCTAGAAACCATGACCATCGGTTGAAAGAGAAACCCTTTCCTTCTCCAAAAAATTAATCTTCTTCATAGTCTTATTAGAAGTACTATTGCACTCAATTGTGCATGCATCAAGTTGGTACAATGTACCCAATCTACTTCCTCTTGCTATTGCCATAACACCTCTCACCATTTTCACACCTTCTTAAAAAAACTATAGATGCACACCTGCTTCTATTAGTTTACTAACAGATAATAAATTCCTTGCTAGTCCTAGGATATGCAACACACCATAAAATCTTCTAATTCTACCATCAAAAAATTTCACATGAATACTTCCACAACCAACAATATCAAGAATTGAGTTATCACCCAAGTACACCTTACCACCATCAAAATTTTCATATTTACTAAACCAATTTCTATGAAGAGTCATGTGAAAAGATGCACCTGAGTCTATCAACCATGCATTATCACCTGCATGAGTGGCCAAGGCTATGATGAAAGCATCTCCATCTTTCTTCTTGAACTTAGAATTATAATCTTGCTTCTTCTTCTCTTTCTTTTTCTCTTTGTAGTCCTTTTGGAAGTGTCCAAGTTTGCCACAATTCCAATAGATTAACTTGGACTTACCATGAGATTTTGATCTCCACTTATTCTTGGATTTGGAATGACCATGTTGCTTCTCGTTCCTACCTCTTTCCTTTGGTCTTCCTTAAACACTCAAAGCCTCTTTGGCATTTAGAGAGAACTTCCTTCTCATCTCTTTAGAAAGTAGAGAACCAACAACATCCTCCATCTTCAAGAGAACTGAAGTGCTCCTTATGGCGATGAAAAGGCTATCCCATGAGTCTAGCAATGAACATAGAAATATTTAACACCTTTGTTCTTCACCCATCCACACCCCAATTGAGGTCAACTAAGTCACCAAAATATTAAAACTTTCAAGATGCTTAGAAATCTATCCACCTTCTTCCATTCTCAAGGTATACAACTTCTTCCTCAAGAAAATCTTGTTCACAAGTGATTTCGCTTGATATATCTCACTTAGCTTCTTCCAAAGCTTCTTCACAGTAGGTTCTTCATGGACATTAATTAATATAGAGTGTTCAAGAAACAATCTAATGAGACTTTTATCTTTTCTGTCTCTCACATCATAATTTGTAGCTAAAGTTAGATATGTGAGCCTTAGCTTCTTTTCATTGACTATATCCCATAGATCTTGATCAATCAATAGATCTTCCATCTTTAGCTTTCACGTTTTAAAGTTTGTGATAGAAAACTTCTCTACATCAATCCTCCTTGGTGTGATTTCCATCTTTATAATCCTGCAACATAGAAATGAAAAACCTCTACACAAGCTCCCACTCAAACCTTGATTAGCTCAAAAAAAACTTGTATCCAACAAATAGAACCAAAACTGGCCAAGATCTTGTATCACTTTTAAGGAAGCTAAAGTGCATAGAATCACTTCCTGCACTAATCTTTGAAAGGACGATTATGAAAATTCAACTAACTATTACAAAGATCTCAAGAAATGCATAATAACATAATCAAAATAATAATGAACACATACCACAATGATTATCATGGGAAAACCCTTTTGAGAGAAAAAAAAAAAAGCCACCCTCCAAAACCCGCACAATGTATTCTCAAATCTGAAAGACTTCAATACACTTGCAATGCAAGTTCTTATAGGAGCACATCACCACAACTCAAACTTAGACTCAAACTTAGAGAGACTCCTAGCACTAGTCTTGCAAACTAAACTCGATGATTCAAACACCTTTCCAAGCCTTCCTTTTATAGTGATTTGCGACTTGGAAACTATTTGTGGTTTTACAAAAACATGGGCAAAACAACCATGCCACATGTTACCCACTTGTAATTTGTAACTCCAAGAATACCATTTTCATCCATAATTTTGTCCTCTAGTTTAGACCCCCATAAAAGTCATATAATGAGTTGTTTACACTCTAAAAATAGCCATTCTCCATTGTACTAGAGACTAGACACATTTTTACAACTCATACACCTTTTTCAAACTCATAAACATGTGGAAAACTACCACAAACAAATTCTAGAATTTTCTAAAAAAAATCTTGAGTTTTTCAGCTGAAATTTTCTAGAGTTTTTAGGAAAAAGCTTGGAAGGTTGAGACACAATTCTTAGCATGAATAAAAAAATAGAAATCTAGTGGCTCCATTATTTCTAGACCTACCCAAAAGTCTTGAAAATGGCCTCATAAAGTCTACAATCATGCTTTCCAAAGCAAAGTAGAATTACATATTTAAATTATATTAAATTATTCATCATATTTATGTATGCATCTAGTTTAACAAATAGATTACTTATATTATTAAACATATTTAGAATTTCAAAGAAGATATTCATTTTATTCAAATTCAAATTTAATAATTTTTTCCTCTCATTATCATTCAATAATATTAATATATTTACTTGTAATAGTTGTATAGTCCACTTCTTTTGTTTTCATTAGAACTTTTGTCAAACTTGACAAAAGATGGATTTTTTTTACATAAAGCTTTTTCAAAAGCAGTTATACGATAAAATAATATAATTTTCATTCACATAATCTTTTAATTATTGTCTTACTTTCTAAAAATAAAAATAAAATTATAAAAAATAAATATATTATTAAATGAGCTCTGCAACTCCAATCCATAGTGTGTGTGTTTCCGATGAGGGTCCCCCTCTGGTGACCCATTCCAATAGTAGGTGTGTTTGAATTTGTTCCTTGTCCTTTCTATGGGATTCATCGCTATTGATCCTCCCTCAAACTTTGGGCTACATGTGTCATTATCTAGGTCCCCCACCCCACCAAATGATTTGGCCTTTCTTGGTGGTTTTGCTCCCAACTAAACTCAAGTGAATGTTGACTTAGGGAAGGTGAAGTCCCCTAAACCGAGTTGGACAAATGTGCTTCTTGGCCACAAGGCTATTGTGTCTTCATGAGATGTGCCCAATATTGCTCATGGCAAAGATGGGTTGGAGATCAGCTTGCCTAATTTGATGGTCGAGAATATCTCACTCAGACTTGCTCAAGATTTGGTAGGCCTCTTTGTTGGTTTTTGACCATCAATAGAGATGGTTAAGATATGGTGTGCAATGAAGTGGAGATTTAAAGGCTCAATCACTATATCTATATTGCTATTTGGACTTCTTTTCTTTGAGCTTTGCATCTAAAGAAGATAGGTGTGCCATCTTGGAAGGATCTTGGAGATTAGGTAAGCATGTGTTGATTTTGGCCAAATGGAGACCTAGGTTTAACTTGGAAACACACCTTCTCTATATGGCACTAGTTTGGATAAGACTCCAAGGCATTCCAATGGAATTTTTGGATGAGAATAGTTTTAGATGGATCGGAGACCCATTTGGTCATTTTATCTGAACCGACACTATTACATTAAGAAAATCTAGACTAGTGTTTGCAAGAATCTGCATTAATCTTTCCATAAAAGAAACCTTGCCTACTGTTGTGGTTTTGAAATCAAATGGAGAGTGTGGATCCAACCCATCACATATGAGAATGCCTCTAGGTTCTATCAACAATTCTCATTATATGGTCATATTATCTCTGGCCATCTTTTGAACCAAGAGAAGGGGAACAAGAATAAAGATAAGGAGAAGGCAACAATGACATATACCACTAAGCCATGAGAAAATTCTAACAATATCCCCTTGAACCAGGGGGAGGTGAAGGAGAGTAAAGAGAGGGAGACTCTAGATGTTGAGGAGGAAAAAACTAGGATTGAGGACTACCCTTTCTCTAAGGACCTAGCAAAATTTTCTCATCTCTAGAAAAATAAGGTAGAAAATAAAGGAAAAATCCCAAATGAGGGGACTAGGAACGTGGATAGGAACCCCCAAATGAATTATGGGGCTCAAACTCCTTTGGTTGACCAATTAATGGACCTAGAGGGGAAGGAAATGGTCCTCCCAAGGGTGGAGGAAAGTAATGGGATGAGGATGAAGGACCCCAATATGGATGTAGAGGATCATATGGAGGGAAAGGGTGATATTTTGAGTATGTCTAAAAGGAGGGAGGCTAGAGGGATCATGTAGAGTGAGTGTGAGGAGGAAAGTAACGGTATGAGGATGAAGGACCCTAGGATGGATGTAGAGGATCCTATGGAGGGAAATGGTGATATTTTGAGTATTCCTAAAAGGAGGGAAACTAGAGGGATCATGTAGAGGGAGTGTGCTTCACCAATAAGCTCCCTAAAATTTTCCCTCTTGATTAGTGAGGAGGTACTTTCCCCATCTATGTACCAAGGTTTGATTACTTGCTGGCTATCACCCTTCCTTTGGGGGACCCTTCTAAGGGATGGAATACAATGAAAGGAAGACATTGGGAACATTCAAACCTAATGTGGGCTTGGATTTGAAGATTGGGAGACCCCCAAATAAAACTATTAGGATAAAAGAAACTACAGGGGAAATTTCTCAAGATAATCATCTTACCTTGGAGGATACTTAAAGACATAGGAAATGAATATTATTTCATGGAATGTTATGGGGCTTCATAGCCCTAGGAAGTAATATGCTATGAAGTAGAAAATTATAGAGATTAAAGTGGATATAATTCTTAGCAAGGAAATTAAAATGACCCCTAGGAATTTTAAATGTTTGGTGATTTATATCTTGCTTGGTGCTAGCTATGCTTACAATTAGGTGGCTGGAGCATCTGGTCGCATTGCTACTTTATGGGATCCTAATAATATTTCAAGTAGAGAGGTTTTATCAAACCCCCATTTCCTTTTGGTTGAGTTTACTAAGAATGATCTTAGATGGGTCTTATTTAATCTTTATGCACCCAATAATAGGGCTAGGAGGCTTCAAGTTTGGGATGAGGTCTCTAAAGTTGTTGACTCCCTTCAGACTATTAAGATGATTTGTACTGGTGAATTTAACACACCACTTTATCCCTCTAAAAATTTGGGAGGATTAGAGGACTACTCTAAGAGAATGTATCATTTAAGTGACTTCCTCAGACACAACAACCTCCTTGATATTGATCTCCAAGGCTCCCCCTTCACTTGGTCCAATAATAGAATGGAAAAAAACCTTATTCAAGTAAGATTAAACTAGGTGCTAATATCTATCAGATGGGAAATCTTGTCTTTCTCTTCATTACAATATTTACCTATGACAATATTTGATCATTCCATGATCTTATTTAGTTGGGTCAAACACAACTTGCTAGGTTTTAAACCTTTCAAATATGAGATTATGTGGGATTATCACCCCCAATTTGGGGATTTCATCAAATAGTGGTGGAATATTATGATGGAAGGGATGTTGATGTACACGATTGTGAGGAAGTTAGAAATCATTAAAAGGGAAGTGTGTAGATGGAGTAAATCTACCTTTAGAGATGTTTTAAAACAAAAAAGGACATTAAGAAGAATCTTGACAATTTTCAAAATGCTATGGCCAATGGGGACATTTATGAGGAAACCATTAGAGAGGAAAGGGACATGAGAAGTAAATAGAAGGAAATTGTGAGGAGGGAAGAGATATTCTAGAATAAAGATCATAGATTTAGTGGCTTATAGAAGGAGATAAGAAAAATGCTTTCTTCCATAGGCCAGCTTCTAAGCATAAAAAAAGGAATACTATAACCAAACTGTTGGATGATCAAAATAGGGAGTTTACTGGGGAAGCGGATCTAGGAATTTGGGAGTCCAATTACTTCCAGAATATTAAAAATCACCCCATGCTCCCTCATGATGGAAACAAAAGTGACGAATTGCTGAGAATCATTATCTGGGTGGTGGATGTGGCTATGATTAATGAGTTCATCAAAAAGATGGAAGTTGAGGAGGTGAAAGTGGATTTTTTCTCTATGGGATCCTATAAAGCCCATGACTTGATGGCTTCCCTCCTAATTTCTTCTAAGAGTTCTAGGAAATCATAAAATATGATCTCACTCATGTGGATAGAGACTTCAAAAATAAGGGAATATTCTTGAAGGAGATTAATCAGACTTACATTGTCCTAGATTTAAAATTTTGTGAGCCCATGAAGATGGAGGACTTTCAACCCATCGACATTTGTAACATAATGTAAAAAATCCTTTCCAAGATTGGTGAATTGGTTGAAGCCCTCTTGGATAAATTTATCAACTTGTATCAGAATGTTTTTGTTCTAGGTAGATAGATTTTGGATGCAGTTATGCATTTGATGGAGAAGAGTAAGAACCCAGGTATGATAATGCATTTGGATATATCTAAGATGTATGATAAAATTAGACATTATTTCCCTTTTAATTTGAGGCTAGGTTTTGGGGAGAGTCTTGTCTTCCTTATTAATAGTATGTGCAAGATCATGGTCAGCAAAACTATGGCCTTAAGTGGTAGTGAAAAATTAACAAATGAGGGCTATGTTAACAAGTGACACATAATTTTAAAGTAGTTATGGAATTTATATCAAAAAGTTGTAAGAAAAAAATCTATAGGAAATTGAATGTAGTTTCTAAACTAATAGGCCTTATCTAGAGAAAAAATTATTTTATTTGTCAAAATGTTGGACTTTAATGCAGTATTACAAAAATTTCGTGGTGAAAATAAAAAGTAGTGGTATGTCTGACCACCTTAATCAAAATGAAATTATAATATCTTTTAATATAATTATACCTATAAAATTTAGACTCATGCCTAGATATGATACATATTTTTGGGTATTTTTATCCCAAATAAATAATTAAATATGAATTTTCGGCTATAACATTTTCAGAATAAAAAAAACTCTCATGTCTGACCACCTTAACTAATTGAAAACTTTAAAAAATTATTTCTTTTCTTTTCTTTTTCTTATACTATGTGAAGCATAGAATGTAACTCCACTTTTGGATTTCAAAAATGTTATATTGTTTGAAAGTTATAGTTATTTTTCAATTAGTATGTTAATCAATAGTTTATAGAAATATTCATTAAAAGTTAACTAATAAATACTTATTGAACATAAAATTTGACAAAAATTATATCAATGGAATCTTGAGAGTTTTATCAAACAACCCTTTTCATTTTATTGATTTTCAATTTTAAAAAAATTGTCAGATGGCTACTCGAAGTTTGAATGTCAATGAAACATGTCTCAAACACATTTTTTGAGTTGACCAAGGAGGTTTGGTAAATACTAATCCTTATTAGGTATCCAAAATTTGGAGGAATAAAAATTTTCTCCAAAAATTAACCGCCCACATTATGGAGGGAAATCCATTTAGAAAGTGTTCACCAATTAAATTGTTATTACTATATAATATTATTATATATTATAATATAGTAATATATTTTATTATTATATTGTATTAGTATATTATTGGATAATGATGTAGGAGCATCCAATAGTGTAAGGGAAATCCTGCATCACCCAAAAGTATGCTTAGTGTTATTTTTCTTTAACGTGTTTTCATTTTTGGATACCCATTTGGGTCAAATATAGGTTCTAACTCTCATAGTTCCACTATTAGTTTTCTAGGTTAAATTTTTTGAGTACCTTGGGATATGTGCCAATGTAGAAAATAGGTTTTTTGTAATTGTAATTTAAAGCACTCCGAAAGAAGAGTCAGGTCAAAAGGCTTTATGGTATGAAAGTTATTATAGTTTTAAGTTTCCTGGAGACCTCCTAAGAGCACTTCAAAGTTAGACTTGAGGCACTAAACAGCCTTGCACAGCCACAAAAAATGGGAAGGCCTATAGAACACTTGGAGAGAATTTAGGAAATGTAAATGGTTCATCAATCAAAGTCCTGAATCAAAACTTATGCCTCCCAAAAGTTGGACTAAAATTTCTAGATTCTTTTAATTTTATGTACTGACTTCTAACATGATTTCAAAAACCTTTTGTTTTGGTGGTGGATGCCAAATGGCATATTCTACAATGTATTCCTAACCCCAAACCTAATTAGGGTTTATTTAAGAACATTTCTAACATTGTAAAAGAAATTTTTGTGGAGTTTAAGAGAGGGTACTATGAAGAGGATTTTTCTCTAGAATCAAACCATTGTAAGCCTGTAGGGCATGTCTTTGAGTCTATTTTCATTGTCTTGAATGTGAAAGCATATAACCTCTAATAATAATATTTTCCTTGTCTTTCTATGTTCATTTTGGTTGTGGTTTGTGCCCTCATCAATGGTATTAGAGTAGGAGTTCCTCAGTTTGTGGACAGATCGCTAAAAGTGAGGTAGTTTACACCAAGACTGTGTGGTTGTGGGGTTTGATACAAGAAGATGCCTCTATGAATAGAGCATGGTGGAAGGACTGGAGTTTTTACTCCTATGGTTAGAGCCCTCCAAAGACAAGTGTAGGTAGAGGGATGAATGTTGCCATAGGTGATGAAAGTGAGGAAGAAAATGAAGAAGAAGGAAATATTGGGAAGGAAGGGGAAGGAGACAGAGAAGTCCTAAACTAGGTGGAGGAGAAGCCTTTTAGGACCATTTCCAAGCTTGGAAAATGACCTAAAATTGACGTCATCATTTTTTGGGAAATCTAAACCCAGATGAGTTGATCAACTGGATCAATGAGCTAGAGGAATATTTTGAGTATGAGGATATTAAGGATCCTGATAGGGTTAAGTTTGTGAAGGCCAAATTCAAAAGCCATGCCAAAATCTAGTGGCAAGAGATTTAGTTGAAAAGAAATAGAAGAGGAAAGGAGAAAATCACAAGATGGGACCGTATGGTGGACAAACTAAAGAAGCAGTTCATTCCTATTAATTACAAGCTTGATTTGTTCAAGAAGATGCAAGGGTTAAAGAAAGTAGAAAAAATAGTCTAGGAATACACAGAGGAATTTTACCAAATCCTTATTAGTGTGGGGCATGAATAAACAAACAAGGAGAAGGTTGCCCATTACCTTAGTGGGTTAAGACCTAGCATTTAGGAGGAGTTAAGTCTTGTTAGAATGACTAGCATTGAAGAGGAATACTAGTTTGCCTTGCCAATTGAGGAGAAGCTAAAAAAAGGTTTAATGGAAGACAAAGAGGGTGTAGTCAAGGAGGAAGGGGCTGTGGCAGGTCATTTGGAGGCCAAAATGAGAACCATATGAAAAATGACAATGCGAATGCTAGCCAAAACCAGAGGAATGAGGGTTTCAACCGCTCTTGTGATCAAAACTTTGGAGATCAAAGAAGAAGAGGTAGAGCATGTGGATAAGGTTCAGGAAGAGGAGGCTTTCCTAATACCTATTTTCATTGCAATGAAGAAGGTCATCATGCCTTCTAATTTCCTCAACACCAAGGAGAGACAGATAGAATAGGTGATGGTCAAACAAGGGTTGCTCCTACGGATGATGATGCACAATCATCACATGTAGAGGATGAAAAAAGAGGAGAGGTTCTAGTTAATGAAAGGGTCTTACTGAGTGGTGAGACTAAACCTGGACAAAGGAGGAGTTTTTTCATACTAGGTGCAAGTGTGAGGGTAAATGTTGTGATGTGATTGTTGATAGTGGAATCACTGACAACTTGGTGTTAGAGGAGATGGTCTCAAAGCTAAAGCTCAAGAGGGAGAAACACCCCCAATATTATCAGATTTCTTGGGTGCAGGATGATCATAAGGTCATGGGTAATGAGAAATGTTTGTTAAAGTTCAAGATTGGGAGGTACCATGATGAGGTTCTCTGTGACATCATTCCAATGGATGTCTGTCGTTTATTGTTGGGAAGTCATGGAAATTTGATAGGCATGATGTACATGATGGTCATGCAAATACATACTATTTGACAAAGGATGGAGTTTTCCACAAATTGAAGCCTTTGATAAAGGAGGGTGAAAAGGTATGCAGTAGTACTAGGGTATGTCTTGTTGATGGAAGAAAATTTCTAGATGGCATGAAAAATCAGCATATATGTTATGCTTTGATTCCTAGGAAAGATAAGGAAGGTAGTAGTGAAGTTCCACTTGAAATTTTAGTTCTATTAAGTGATTATGAAGATGTCATCTCTGATAATGTTCTAGAAGGGTTGCCACTAGTAAGGAAAATTAGTCATCAAATAGATTTAGTCCTTGGAGCTAGCTTGCCTAACAAGGCTACTCATAGGATGACTCCTACTGAGACTGATGAGCTAAACAAACAAGTTTAGGAGCTATTGAGGAAAGGTTTGATTCGAGAGAGCTTGAGTCCATGTGTAGTACCTATAGTACTAGCACCAAAGAAGGATGGAGAGTGGAGAATGTGTACAGACTCTTGGGCTATAAATAGAATAACCATCAAAGATTAGTTTCCTTTGCCAAGAATGAATGACCTTATGGATTATTTGGTGGAGCTTAATACTTCACAAAGATAGATCTCAAGAGTGGCTATCACCATATATGGATATGAGAGGGAGATGAGTGGAAGACTATATTCAAGAACAAGGAGGGTCTATATGAGTGGTTAGGCATGCCCTTTGGACTTACCAATGCACCAAGCACCTTCATACGACTTATGTGGCACTAAAGAAATTTCTGGGAAAAATTTTTATTGTCTATCTCGATGATATTTTGATTTTCAATAAATCTTTGGATGAACATTTATTGCACATTTGTAGTGTCCTTGAAAGGTTGAGGGAAGAGAAACTGTTGGTTAATTTGAAGAAGTGCAACTTTGTCAAAAGCGAGTTATTCTATTTGGGGTTTGTTGTATCAGCTGAAGGTCATCTTGGAATGGCCTACTCCAAGGTTTGCTAGTGAGGTGAGGTCATTTCATGGTATGGATAGTTTTTATAGGAAGTCCATTAGGAATTTCAATAGCATATGTGCACCCTTAGCTGAAACAATGAGGGGAGATAGAAAAGAGTTCAAATGGACTGCATGAGCTACAAAGAGTTTTGAATTGCTAAAGAAGAAGGTGACAGAGAAACCTGTGTTGGCACTCCTTGATTTCAACAAAGTGTTCCATGTGGATTGTGATGCTAGTGGCAATGCTATTGGGGCTATATTGAACCAAAAAGGTAAACCTATTGCCTATTTCAATGAAAAATTGAATGATACAAAGAAGAAGTACTCTATTTATGATCAAGAGTTCTATCCAATAGTTCTAGCCTTAAAAAAATGGAGGCATTATTTGTTACCAAAAAAATGTGTCTTGTATACTAATCACCAGGCATTACAATACCTAAATAGCCTAGGTAAATTGAATCAGAGACATTTGAAATGGATAGAGTTCATGCAAAGCTATACATTTGTATTGAAACATAGAAGTGGAAGGTCTAATAGGGTTGCAAATGCATTAAGAAGGAGACAATTGTTGCTAACAACAATGCAGGTTGAAGTGGTTGGATTTGATGAACTCAAGAATCTGTACCCTAAGAATCCTAATTTTGCAAAGCAATGGAAGGCTTGTAAAGGACCTATTAGTGCTCAAAATTTCTTTCCCGTTTTGAGTGTCCATTCCAGATTTTGAGTCATTTTGAGCCTTATAAATGCATTTTCTTACTTAAGTACCCAGTGGTTGTATTAAGGTCTAAGAGGTGTTTTATGTTTCTAACACCTTGCATTTAGCCTATCCATGTGTTCTATAATGATAAACTGACATCCCAAACCATTCCACGAACTTCCATTTTAAGTAGTTTTCAGTTTTGCATTTTGTGCCTAAGTATCAAATAGTGACAGAGTGTTCCATGTGGATTGCGATGCTAGTGGAAGTGCTATTGGGCTATATTGAGCCAAGAAGGTAAACCTATTACCTATTATAATGAAAAATTGAATGATATGAAGAAGAAGTACTTTATTTATGATCAGGAGTTCTATGCAATAGTTCAAGACCTTAAAGAAATGGAAGCATTATTTGTTACAAAAAGAATTTGTCTTGTATACTGATCACCAGGCATTGCAATACCTAAATAGCCAAGGTAAATTGAATTAGAGACATTTGAAATGGGCAGAGTTCATGCAAAGTTGTACATTTGTATTGAAACATAGGAGTGGAAGTTCTAATAGGGTTGCAAATGCATTAAGTCAGAGACAGTTGTTGCTAATAGCAATGCAGGTTGAAGTGGTTGGATTTGATGAACTCAAGAAACTATAACCTAAGGATCCTAATTTTGCAATCATGGAAGGCTTGTAAAGGACCTATTAGTGCTCAAGTACCCGGTCGTTGTATTAAGGTCTAAGAGGTTTTTTATGTTTCTAACACCTTGCATTCAGCCTATTTATGTGTTCTATAATGATAAACTGACATCTTGAACCATTCTATGAAGTTCCATTTTGAGTAGTTTTTAGTTCTGCATTTTCTGCCTATGTCAAACAGCAACATAAGGCCCAATTTGCTTTTGAATATCTTTCACCTGGTTAAGATTCATGACTGACCACTTTGAGGATGTTTAATATGCATATCAAAGAACCTTTTTTCCAAGTTTCAAGTCATTTTGACATATTTTTGACAAGGTTTTGAATGTCTCAAAGTTGGTCAGTTATCTCTGTTGTAAATCTACAAATTGTGCATAATTCTAGGAAGCCCTATTTGACATATCATAACTTTGACCTAGTTGACCCAAATAAGAAAATTCCTTTTGCATCCTATTCTAGGGGTCAAGGACTTGCTACGTTCCTAATTTGATCTTGTGAAAAATTCATTTGATCAATTTTCAAATGTGATTCCGTTTGTAATTTATAAAGTTTCACTGTTAATTAGAAATGCAGATTGATATGTAGCCCTATTCAGGATGTTATTACTATGAATCTATGATTGCCTTGATCAAATGGATTGTACCCCTAAATTTTACTTTGAAAATACTTCAATTGTGCTAGTTTTCAAACCTTAACAAATTTGTTTGCACACTTTCCCAAGGCCATTCCATTTGCAAAAAGTACTTTTTTACTGATATTTCTAGTCCTACAAATCTAGACATCCAACTTTGCGCACTTACCAAACTCATCCCATTGTTTTTCATAAGCCCAAATCATAGAATTACATTCCTCTCATGACAATGAACTAATTCCCCAGTTCTCAAGTCTTCAAGTAATCGTTTGCCCAGTTTCCAAAGCTAAAACCAAACACATTTTCCAGTTTTCTGATATGATTATTTGTAGGTGATTTTAAATAAGCAACTTTGGAGGTCAATATATTTTGACCCTGATGTCATCATGTGACGATATTTGGCAGGCATGTTGAATATGTCAGAGAGATAGGATATCCAAAGTTTCAGAGCTTACCCAAGTGTTTATGTCAATTTTTAAAGCCAGTCGGCATGCCCTATTATCAGAAAATCATAGTTTGCAAAGAACAAGGTAAATGAGTTTTTAATGATAATTCAATGCTCAATTTTGAATTTAGTCAGTTAGGGGATGTCAATGGATGAGTTTGAAACATCAGTTGTTCAATTTTATTTTTTATAGCCAGACCCACGTTGGCACCCGATTGATTCCATCAGATTAACAACATACTATGATGCTTTTCATTAATTGGGATTCAATGAATATACAAAAAATAATGTATAAGGATGCAAAGATTAGTAGTATTGATACTCTAGGCCAAGTGGACTTTGGGGAAATGGAGATTGCCTGACTAAATGCCATAAGTTTTGAAGTGAGGCAACAAAAACCAAAAGGAGAGAACTTCTTCTTGGAGAAGTTAATGGTAGCAAAATTCTAAAGGGTTCTGCTACTCTTGGGACTATCCTACTTGTGGGGACTAAAGGAAAGTGCACTAAAAGAGATAGTGAGGGCAAGGTTCAAACCAAGGAGATCTTAACCAGATCTGTTTCCACTAAGAGTGGTCAACTAGGATTGGAGCTTTAAAAGATAAAATATACTCAATATCCTTGAAGGATATAGATTAAAAAAATACTTGGTGATGTTGTTAAATGCAATCCTACAAATGTTCTTTCTTAAAATGCTCATGCTCTATTAGATGTCAAAACATTAGTTAATCCTACCACCGCTTTTGAGAAAGCTACTCATGTTCAAATCCAACATACAGAGAAGCTGGAGAGTGGAGATTGGGTGTTATCTAACACAGTGCGAGGGATAGATTCTTATCTAGAGAAAACTCACAGGTAAAGAGGAAGGGCATGCCCACGACTTGCAGGGGGGTCTAACGTTGAATAAAAGGGGCCTTCCAAAAAGTCAAGGAGCAACCCATGACAGAAGAAGGCCCATAGTAAGAGGAAGTTGGATCTTGTAAATTAGGGAAGGAGTGCCACCAGACTTACAAAACATGCACTAGCTAAAAAATTACTGTGACAACATTGAATTTCAAAAGATCCCACATGCCTTGTATTTTATTTCTTAGTGTTTTTTAAATACATATGCACACGGTGGTAAACTATCTTGAAGACAACTGCTCAGAAACAAGCAAGGCCCAAGTGTGGGCCCTCCCATCTACTAGTTGGAGGTTGACTCGAGTCAACAAATTTTTTCCTAGCACCATCATATGATTGGAGGAAATTTTTTGGAGATATAAGATAATATGATATTTTGTAAAATAGTAGAGTGAATTTCAAGGTTTTTCAATGCTATGATTTCGCATGAGATTGCAAGAGGTAAGGATATTGAACTCTGATATTATGATAGTATCATGAGTTCAGGAATGGAAATATTAAGGTCTTTGATGCTACAAAGGGGTTACTTGTCATAGAATTGAAGGAGGAAATAAGATGCTATGAGAAGATTAATTAAATAATTAAAACACTTATCCTTGTCTTGTCATATGATTGGGGATTCTTAGTATATGAGCTGCAATGTTATGATTTCATCATAATATCTTAGACTCATAATATTCAAAATTTCATATATTTCAAATGGGGAAGATGCATGTGGGGCTCGCTCAAATGGTGATTGTTGAATTAGGTTTCAACATGTGGCAATGGAAAATTGGAGAGGGAACAAAATGAATATAAAATTAAAAGTTTTCAATGCATGAATTTCAAAGTTTAAATATTTAGAAGTTTTTATATAGTTCAACTATATAATCCTTTTAAATTTTTCATTTTTAATGTTGTTCACAGTCTAGAAGCCAGATTTCCAATTCAGTCTTAGGGGCACCATTTTTGTGCAAAATGTGTTAGGAATAAGGTGTCTCAACCTTGTATAATTCCTATTCTTATTATTATTAGTTTTGTAAAATGTATTTTTGCAAATAATATGTAAATGTGAGTGTACATGTCTACTTGGCATGTTGATCACTTACATGTGTCGGCATCTTGAAGTGTGTGAAGCAGATCATGGCTGAAATGGTTATGACGAATTCTTATGATGCATAAGAGCTATTTAAGGAATGAGCTATGATAGGTGTAAGAGCATCTTATGACATGAGGCCTATTTGGGCACCCAAGAATGAGTGGTTGGTGTGTGTAAGAGAATATGCCAAAAATAGGTTGGTATGATGGATTCCCTTATGCTTCTCTTGTGACCACTATTTTTGACGGATTCTATGACAAGTTGTCATTGCCTATTCAAGGGATGGATGCCCTTTTCTTGGTATTGGGTGTACATGTGGCATTGTGCATGGTTCTTGGTGGTTGAGCCATGAAAAATGCCCAACTCCTTTGTGGGCATTTTTTTGGGTCTTAAGATGTTCATAAAATGTGTATTGCATGTTGTAATGCAATAGAGTGGAAGAGGAGAGTATGCAGGTACTGAGGTGCTACTCAAGTCTTCTTTTGTTGCTATTGAACTTGCATTGCAAGTGTATTGTAACCTTGTGTTGAAGATAATACATTGTGGAGGTTCTGGAGGGGTGGGATTGTTTTACCGAAAGGTTTTTCCCCACCGGAAAATCTTTGTGTTATGTGTTTCTTTCTCTATCTATTTTTTGTATGCATGGTTGGCTGCAATATTGTTGTCTACATGATATTGAATCTGTAAATGTAGAAGATTTTAATAGGATTTGCACCATACTTTCCTTATTAGATTAGTGTAGGAAGTTGTTTCCGCACCTGAGTTTCCTTACAAGTGGTATCAGAGCTTGATCAACTTTTTATCCTAGTTGTTGGGTAGAGTTTTTTGAGTTAATCTCAAGTTGAGTGGGAGTCTTGTACAGAGCATCCTGAATCTTATTTGCAGATTGAGATGGTGAGTTCATCATATGGAAGAATGGAGGTGGAGAAATTTAATGGCACTAATTTCGAGTTGTGGAAACTCAAGATGGAAGACATGTTGGAATATCGTGACCTATGGGAAGTGACTACAACCACTACAAGACCAGAAACTATAGCTCAAGAAGATTGGGATATCAAAGACCGTAAATCTAGGGGTCTCATAAGACTCTATTTAACCGATGCATTCCTTCTAAATGTTCTAGATGAGAAAATCACATATAGTTTGTGGGAGAGACTTGGGGCCATGTATCAGGCCAAATCTTTGGTGAACAAGTTGTTCCTAAGGAAGAAGTTGTATTCTCTATGAATGGAGGAAGGTGGATCCTTAACAAATCATTTAAATGCATTTAATCTGCTGGCTGCACAGTTGACATCTGCTGGTGTCAAATTAGAGGAGGATCGTTGCTACACACTTTTTTGCTCTTTACCAGATTCATGGGACCATCTTGTGATGGCTCTCAGAAGCACATTAGTCACCTTCAAAATGGATGATGTGGTGTCTTCACTGCTATCAGAGGAGATATGGAGAAAGGCTTCTGTTTTGGAAAAAGCGCCCTTGCTATTCGTGGGAGATCCACGGAAAGAGGAAAGAAAAATGACAATAAGTCTGACAATAAAGGTAGATCCAAATCCCGTGGGAAGTCAAAAAATTCCAGTAAGTCCAAGGCAAAATGTTGGAATTGTGATAAGACTAAGCACTTCTGTAAATATTGTAAAGAGCCTAAGAAGAAAAAGAAAGCCTTAGATTTTGGTTCTGAAAAATCTCAAGAAGATGGCAATGCATTCATTGTAGCTTTGGCAGCCCATGCATCTGATGATGTGTGGTTGGTTGACTCGGGTGCATCTTTTCACATGACCTCTCATCGAAACTAGTTCTCAAAATATGAAGAGTTTGATGGTGGAAAGGTGTACTTGGGTGATGATTCTCACCTAAAGATAGTTGGACGCAGAAGGGTCACTATCAAATTTCTTGATGGATGAGTAAAGGGAATCAATGGAGTTATGCACATTTTAGGTTTGGCATGAAACCTATTATCTATAAGTATGTTGAACGATGTAGGTGTGCAAGTTGTTTTTTGAAAGAAGGATGTAAGATGATTAGAGGATCGATGGTGCTTGCTAAGGGTACTAGGAGAGGTACTTTGTTTCACCTAGATGCATATATTCCTCTATGTAATAGTTCTTCATCCTCACCATCTGAATGAGCAGTGAAGAATTTTGTGGTTATTGGTTCCAATGGCAATGCAAACACTTTGGAAGGAAAGCTTCCTATAGAAAAGACAATGTTGTGGCATATGAGATTTAGCCACATTGGTGAGAAAGGTCTCAGAACCCTGAAAAATAAAAATCTCATTAAAGGGTTAAATGATTGCAATCTTGAGTTCAAATTCTGTGAACACTGTGTATATGGTAAAAAAAATCATGTCCAATTTTACTCTAGTTCTCACAAATATTTTGATGTTTTGGATCTTATTCATTCTGATGTATTTGGTCCTGTAAAAGTTCCTTCAATCTCCAAGTCTGTATTTTTTGTATCTTTTATAGATGATTACATTAGAAGGACATGGATTTATTTCCTTAAAAGTAAGACACAAGTCTTTAGTCGATTCAAGCAATTTAAAGCCCTTGTAGAGAATCAGACTAGTAAGAAGATTAACTGTGTGAGAACTGACAATGGTGGTGAGTTTTGCTCAACAGAGTTTGAACAGTTCTATAAAGAACAAGGTATCAAGAGGCATAAGACAACTCCTTATACCTCAGAGAAAAATGGAGTTGCAGAGAGAATGAATAGGACACTGATGGAGAAGGCTAGGAGTATGCTTAGTGGAGCTGGTTTAGAACAAAGGTTTTGGGCCGAAGCTGTGGCCATTGCTTGCTATCTGGTTAACAGATCTCCTACATCAGCTCTTGTTGGTAAGACACCTATGGAGGTATGGTTTGGTAAGAAGCCTTCGATTAGACATCTTTGTGTTTTTGGTTGTGAATCTTATGCACATGTTCCAAAGGAGAAAAGATCTAAGTTGGAAAATAAAGCTGTTAAATGTATTTTCATCAGGTACAATGCTGGTGTGAAAGGATACAAGCTTTGGGATCCTGTGACTAGTAAGGTGTTGTATAGCAGAAATGTTATTTTTAGAGAGCTAACATCTTCTCCTATTGTACTACAATCAGAAGAAAAGGAAAAAGATGTTGTTTAGTTGCCTCCTACCCTTGAGAAGACTGAATAGAGAGACCATGTTGGGTCTAATGATGAGGAGAGCTCTAGCAGCTCTAATAGTTTAGAAGAAGAGGAAGAACAACCTCAACCTCAGCCCTGGAGGAGATCCACGAGAGAGAGAAAGCAACCAGAAAGGTTTGGTTATTCTATGCTAGATTCCAGTTGTGCTTTTTCTTTGATTACTAACACTGATGAGCCTAGATCCGTGAAAGAGGCTTTGGGCATGGAAGATGTAGGTTCCTAGATTGAGACTATGGATGATGAGATGGCTTCATTAGAGAAAAACAAAACTTGGGACCTTGTACCTTTGCCTAAAGGGAGAAAATCTATTGGCTGTAAATGGGTGTTCAAGAAGAAATTATGTGTAGATGGTAGTGTTGAAAGGTACAAAGCTAGATTGGTTGCAAAGGGGTATTCACAGGTAGAGGGAATAGATTATGGTGAAATATTCTCTCCTATTGCAAAGTTGACATCCATTAGATTTATGTTATCTCTTGCTACATCATATGATTTAGAGATAGAATAGATGGATGTGAAGACAACTTTCCTTCATGGTGATTTGGAGGAAGAGATTTATATGTCATAGCCTATGCACTACATTGTTAAAGGTAAAGAATCCTTAGTTTACAGATTAAAAAAATCTCTATATGGTTTGAAGCAATCTCCTAGGATGTGGTACCTTAAGTTTGATGCCTTTGTGTTGTCAATTGGATTTGTAAGATCGAAATCAGATCATTGTGTTTATTTCAAAGTTGAAAATGATCGCCTTCTTATTGTTGCATTATATGTTGATGATATGTTACTATTTGGGAAGGGTAAAGGTATGAATTCTAATTTTAAATCTCAGTTGTCAGCAGAGTTTGAGATGAAAGATCTTGGGGCAGCTAGGTACATCTTGGGTATGGAAATTAGTAGAGACAGGTCTAACAAAAAACTTTGGTTGAGTTAGAGTAAGTATGTGAAGTCTGTGTTGGACAGGTTCAGCATGGCATATTATGGACCACTATGTGTTCCTATTCTTGTGGGAACAAAGTTATCTGTAGATGGTTGTCCAAAATCTCCTAGTGAGGTGGAAGACATGAGTAGAGTACCTTATGCTAGTGCAGTTGGCAGTCTTATGTATGCTATGGTTTGTTCTAGACCAGACATTGCCCAAGTAGTGGGAGTCCTAAGTTAGTTTATGGCTAATCCTAGATGGGTACATTGGGATGCAGTTAAGCGAGTATTCAGATATTTGAGGGGTACATTAGATTACTCCATATGTTATCATGGTAACTCTTCTGGATCTCCGAATTCAGTTTGTATTCATGGGTTCATGGATTCAGATTGGGTAGGTGATATTGATCGTAGGAGATCCACCAGTGCTTATGTGTTCACTATGTTTGGTGGTGCCATCAGTTGGATGAGTAAGCGACAACATGTGGTTGCTTTGTCCACTACAAAAGCTAAGTACATGGCTGCTACTCATGCTTGTAAGAAAGCCATTTGGCTTAAGAGATTATGTTCTGATGTTGGTGTTGATGTAGAATAGATTACTATTTGGTTTGATAGTCAGAGTGTTATTTTCCTTGTGAAGAATCCAACTTTCCATGCCAGAACGAAGCACATTGATGTGCAGTTTCACTTTGTGAGAGATATGGTGGAAGATGGAAAGGTAAATTTGGAGAAGGTAGATACTATGAAGAATGTTATAGATGCATTAATGAAACCAGTGGACACTAAGAAGTTCAAATGGTGTTCAGAGTCTATGGGTGTTTCGGCCTATAGCGGTTAGTTCCTGTTATGTTCGTGTTGCTCTTACAAGTGGGAGAATGTTAGGAATAAGGTGTCTCAACCTTGTATAATTCCTATTCTTATTATTATTTGTTTTGTAAAATGTATTTTTGCAAATAATATGTAAATGTGAGTTTACATGTCTAGTTGGCATGTTGATCACTTACATGTGTCGGCATCTTGAAGTGTGTGAAGGAGATCATGGCTAAAATGGTTATGATAGATTCCTATGATGCGTAAGAGCTATTTAAGGAATGAGCTATGATAGGTGTTAGAGCATCTTATGACATGAGGCCTATTTGGGTGCCCAAGAATGAGCGGTTGGTGTGTGTAAAAGAATATGCCAAAAATAGGTCGGTATGATGGATTCCCTTATGCTTCTCTTGTGACCACTATTTTTGGCAGATTCTATGACAAGCTGTCATTGCCTATTCAAGAGATGGATGCCCTTTTCTTCGTATTGGATGTACATGTGGCATTGTGCATGGTTCTTGGTGTTTGAGCCATGAAAAATGCCCAACTCCTTTGTGGGCATTTTTTTGGGTCTTAAGATGTTCATAAAATGAGTATTGCATGTCGTAATGCAATAGAGTGGAAGAGGAGAGTATACAGGTACTGAGGTGCTGCTGGAGTCTTCTTTTGTTGCTATTGAACTTCCATTGCAAGTGTATTGTAACCTTGTGTTGAAGATAATACATTGTGCAGGTTTTGGAGGGGTGGGGTTGTTTTACCGAAAGCTTTTTCCCCATCGCCAAATCTTTATGTTATGTGTTTCTTTCTCTGTCTATTTTCTATATGCATGGTTGGCTACAATATTATTGTTTACATGATATGTATTCTGTAAGTGTAGAATATTTTAATAGGATTTGCACCATACTTTCCTTATGAGCTTAGTGTAGGAATCTATTTCTGCAGTTGAGTTTCCTTACAAAATGTGCAGTGTAGCATACCCTTGGAATTGGTAAAGAATGACCTTCTCATTTCCATGATCAGATTTTGTGCAAGTATTTGGTAGAAGCAGCTACAAGCGAATTTGTGATTTTGGGGGCTTCTTAGTGAAAAGTGTAGAATTATGTTTTCAGATGAAATTAAGATCATACATAGCCCGAATTTTATCATGTATGACTTTATCAGCAACTTGAGGGATGAAGAATGTTTTGAGGGCAGTTGAAATAAATTATGTTTTTTGCCAACTGAATAGATGAATTTCATGGCTAAAGTAGATGTCACCAGCTAAATAAAATTTTGAGCCTCCAGCTTAGATTTGATTTGTACCTAATATTTTCTCCATGAGATATTTTGCTAATTACTTTAGTAAGATATATTAGATATTTTAACTACATCATTTATGGTTTTAATTGTAGGCAAATGAAGTTCATTCAATTTCAGCAACGTCAAATTAATGATATTTTTAGTTGGACACATGTCAAATATGGCTTCTAGAGTTGGAAAATATCTTCTCTTCTATACATGCTTCCTCTCTGCTCTTTGTATAGGTTCCAATTTTTTGGAGATTTTCTAAGAATTGTGAGACCAGTTGGGTTCCAATTTTTATGACTAGTGAGACCACAAGGTTGGCTCTAGTTTTAGAGTTGTGATACCATTTTCCTCAGTATTCCTTTGCTATGAATAGTATTATTGTATTTCTTTTGAGGCATGTTAGATATACAGTCATTTCTTGGTGTTGTTTTCTCAATTTTGGCATATAGATGATGTATTGTTTTCAAGGAAATTAATAGAAGAGCTTCATTTCATTTAGTTTCATTCTAATTCTCATCGAATGCTTCTGTTATCTGCAATGTTTTGTGTTTAAGAACTAAGAGCTTGAACTCAATTGCAATCCCTTAAGGTTGTATGTCAAAATAAATTTTCTATTGGAACAAAGATCCAAGTAAATGCTTGTTTACATTGACAAGATTGTAAGTTACACCAGGAGGATATTACAATAAGTATGAGATTTTTTATAAAATTGATGTCTATTTGAAAGCCAAATAGATAGATCAGATGTCTGAATATATTATTATACTTTAGGTATCCATCTATACGTAAAGGTTTAGTTGATGCCCAGTGGATAAGGGACCGGTTAGCTTGGAGGTTACATGTTCTTTATTATTGCATACCTGGGTTATGCTGAGATCCAAACTTTAATTAAATATCAATTTCCCTTTTTTATGTTTTGAAGAACTTGAATTGTCGGTCATGGCTTATTTGTTATTTTTGTTGTAATTAGCTACTATAATCAGGAAGTTTGTCAGCAAATTATAGAAGAATATTGATCATTTCTACTATAGGGGATAGTCTTGTAGAGAAGAGTATCAAGTTAATAAGATATATCCCTTAGGTTTGCCTACTTTGGCTTAGCAGAGCCTAAATTGAAGTGAGTCTTAATGACTATTAATGTTGGCCCAGAACTAAGATTTAGCCTTGTTGAATATAGGATTTAGCTTATCCTTAGGCTTGTCCCTATATTTGTTTCCTGGTATCTAGTTTAAATCCACTGGATATGTTCTTTACAAGAAAGAACTCTAATAAAATGGTGACTCTACTAGGGACAGACAGAATGAAAATACTACAATAGTAAGAAATTGTAAGTTGTTTCTCATCTCCATGCTGGATTTGTGTCTCTCAGTTATGCCTTATTCTTGATAGCAGTATCTTTAAAGATCGGTTATAGATAAGTGAACACAAAATACTGTTGTGCTTTCAAGGGTTAGGAATAAATTTTCTTTCAGTTTGTTAAGAGTGTGAAATTTCAAGGTTGTGTGTGATTTTTCAAATACTTATTATAAATTTTGGACCAGCTTGTTATTTTGTGCAAGTCGGGAAAATCTTTTCTCACTTAGTGAATGGCGACTCGAAGTTATTTCTCTACACCAGTGCAATTGTGAAGTTGAGGGTATTATGAGGGTTGCAATAGTTGGAATGCAGATTTGAAGAAGCCATCTTGGGTCCTTGGCAATAGTTGTAAAGAAAATTAGTGATGCTATGCAAGAGTTACTAAACCAAGACAAGATTTGAATCTGCTATTGTTCATAGCATTAAAGAAGGTTTACAAGCATCACATTTAAGGTATTTTCCTTTTTCTTGATATTTCTTTTCAAGAAAGTAAGTTATATAAAAAGGTTTCTCCATCAAGTGATATTTTGGCACCAAGTAGAAGAAATGTTTAATGCATCTTAGCATATTCTATGAAAGATTGTTTTAGAAAATGTATTTACATCTGGGAATATGTTAGAGATTTAAGTTGGTAGATGAGTTTTCAGATCTACTACAAGCTATAAATTCTAAAAGTTATTTTGGTGAGTTATAAGTTTGCAAGAGATGGCAGATTTCTTCTCACCTAGTATGCAGTCCATTGACCAAAATCATAGATCTTTTTCTACCAAGAGATACATGGCATTATGTTTCAATGGTATCTATGGTTTCCCAAATGTCATTCCTAATGATATTAGAAAAAAATTGCCTAATTTTAATGGGAACCATACTATTTCAACTAGTCATCATGTTCAAGTTTTTAGTGATTTGATGGGTGACTATGAAATTGTTCATGAGGATGTGCACATGAAATTATTTGTTCAAACTTTAGAAGGTGATGCTAGAGACTGGTTTTCCTTTTTACCAGATGTTCTATTTCATCTTGGAGTGAGTTGCATTCAGTCTTCATGGAGCAATTTGGAGAAAGGGTAAGCATATCTAATTCATATAGTAAATTTTTAAGGATTCATATTGAGAATGGTGAACTTGTTCCTCAATTTAATATTAGATTTGCAAGAACCTTGAATGAGATCCCTAAGAAATGTAGACCAGAGGATCAAGTGAGTCTAATTGTTTATCTTGATGCATTTGATAAGAAAATGAACTATCTACTAAGGGATAAAGAACCTCAGACATTATATCAAGCTTTTATAACTGCTATGGATATTGAGAATAATTTGAAGTATGGACTTACTAAGAGTCATTTCTCTAAGGCTGCTTGCTTGCATAATGAAGTTAAAAATAAACAGTACTATCATGTTGAGAATTCAAATATAGATCAGTGTATACGTTGCCCTATTGTTATAGATAATATTATTGAAAATCCAAAATAAAAAACATGTGATGTTGAAGTTGAAGTCTCTTTGTTTCAAAGTAGAGATAATATTGTTCTTGTCAAATAGAGTGCATATGTTTGTAGTACTTTAGCAGTAGATGTTAAGGTTGATTTACTTGATAAGTTATATGTAGAAGATTTAATTTTAGTTGTTGCTTCTCCAATTGATGATTTGCTTTGTGTTGAGAATGTAACTAATCATGAAGTTGCAAGACATTCATCTCAGTTTTATGTGGATGAAGAAGCTAAAAGTTGTGTTTGAAGTGATGTGAATAATGTTGTTGATCCAGTATATAATCAATAGGTGTTATATGAAGTAGATAATGAGAGTGGTTACTTGAATCAAAGTGAGGAAAATGATACTACATGTTCTTCTTCATACAGGTCTGATGCTGATCGGGAAGAAGAGAGCAATGAGGAAAGTAAGTGTCCTTATCCAAGTAAAAGTATAATTTCTTCTTCCAAATCTGAAAATGAAAGTGAAGTTTTGTCTTTGAATTGTACAAACCAGCCTATAGTTGAAATTTTTGAAGAGGAATTGTGTACACAATGTGAGGACAAAGAGATTATTTACAAAGATCAATTACCTAGTTGTGTAAATGAATGTCATGGGGTTGTGTGTAACTATAATCATCAGCATATAAGTAATTATATAGTTCTTGCAATAGTAGCTAGTGATAAAATAAGAGATGATTGGTGGGTAAGTCATTTGAATCATCTTAATGAAGATGATGTGAGTAATATTGATTTATATTCTACTTGCTTAGTTGATGAAGTGGATGTTATGTCTTCGAGTAATGATGATGATGATTCTGATTTTTCCTCTTCACATGCTGAAAGCTCTCATGACAATGATGTCAGAAATGATTTTAAGGTCTATACTAATGCTTTTAGGATGGAGATTTTGATGATGATCAGCTCATATTTTGTTAGAATGTTCAAAGAGGATCCTTTCATGGAGTTATCAATCCATTGTTTGAAGTGGACATGGAGGTTTTAGGTTTAGTAGAGGATGAGTTTAATGGTGACACACTGTCATACTACTGTAACAAATCAGATTGTTCTTTGTCCAAGTGTGATAGTGAATATTCTAATCATGTTGCATTTTGTGAGCTCGAAGATGAGGTGCTTGATGGAGTTGTCTTTGAAAATAAGCTAGCACTTCATAGTAAATTTTATGATATTTCATATGAGGTAAGAGCTAATCAACACTTCAATTGTGATTATGAGGGTGAGATGTTAGATGAAATGGTTATTGAAAATTTGTCTATACCTTGCATGGAATTTTATGATGAATGCTTTAATGTGATTGATTCATTTGTTGATTGTGAAGAATCAATGGAAATCCCTAGATTGGTTTTAGTCATTGACAAGGATAACATTGGTGAGTATAAATTTGAATACTCATTTGAATGTCAATAGGCTATACATGGAGATACACAATTTCAAGGTGTGTCTGATCTTTTTCCAAAATTTGATTGCATGCATAATTCATCTATTGAAGATATTTATTAGTTTGATCTTGGTATATTTGAGCATGATGACCCCTATTTTCATAGTGAGCATTATGTTAAGGATGTCCCAAGTATGCACTATGAAAGTTAGGAAAGTTATTTTGTTTTACCAACTAAGCTAATTGAGAATTTTTATGTGTTTGGTAAAACTAATAGAAGGTTTTCTCCAGCCTACGTCAAAGAGACATAAGTGAGAATCAAGTGTTTGAGAGAGGTAAGAAGTTTTGAGGAGTTTCGGTGGTTCGAGGTCACCATCTTGTACAGTTAGAATAGTTTCCTTGCTTTTAGTAGTTGTTCACAGATTATTATTTTTTAGAATGGTCTGCTTCTTCTAGAGATCTAATTTCTTTTCATTCCCACAAGGGGCATGCATCCCTAGATAGAACCTCTATTAGTGGTCAAAATTGCTTTCCTGTTTTAAGTGTCCATTCCAAATTTTGAGTCATTTTGAGCCTTATAAATGCATTTTCTTGCTTAACTATTGGGCAGTTGTATTAAGGTTTAAGAGGTGTTTTATGTTTCTAACACCTTGCATTCAGCTTTTCGATGTGTTCTATAATGATAAACTAACATCTCAAACCATTTTACGAAGTTCCATTTTGAGTAGTTTTTAGTTCTACAGTTTTTGCCTGTGTCAAATAGCGATAGAAGGCCTAGTTTTCTTTTGAATATCTTTCACCAGGTTAAGATTCATGACTCACCACTTTGAGGATGTTTAATATGCATATCAAAGAACCTATTTTCCAAGTTTCAAGTCATTTTGACATATTTTAACTAGGTTTTGAATGTCTTAAAGTTGGTCAGTTGCCTCTATTGTAAATCTACAAATTGTGGATAATTCCAGGAAGCCCTATTTGATCTATCATAACTTTGACCTTGTTGACCCAAATAAGAAAATTCCTTTTGTTTCACATTCTAGGTGTCAAAAACTTGCTACATTCCTAATTTGAGCTTGTGACAAATTTGTTTGATCAGTTTTCAAATGTGAGACAATTTATAACATTTCAATGGTAATTAGAAATGCAGATTGATTCTTAGCCCTATTTGGGATGTTATAACTATGAATCAATGATTTTATAGATTGAATGGATTATACCCATGTATTCTACTCTAAAAATACTTAAAGTGTACCAATTTTCAAACCTTAATGAATTTTTCTGAACACTTTCCTAGGGTCGTTCCATTTGCAAAAAATACTTTTTTACTGATATTTCTAGTCCTGCAAATCCGAATAGCCAACTTTGCATGCTTTCCAAACTTGTCCCATTATTTTTCATGAGACCAAATCATAGAATTACATTCTCTTCATGCCAATGAATTAATTCCCCAGTGCTCAAGCCTTCAAGTGCTCGTTTGCCTAGTTTCCAAAGCTAAAAGCAAACACATTTTCCAACTTTCTAACATATTTATTTGCAGGTGATTTTAAGTAAGCAACTTTGGAGGTCAATATCTTTTGACCATGATTTCATCATGTGATGAGATTTGGTAGTCCTATTGAATATGTCAGAGAGACAAGATATCCAAAGTTTCAGAGCCTAACCAAGTGTTTATGTCAATTTTTAAAGCCAACCGATAGGTCCTGTTACCAAAAAATCATAGTTTGCAAAGAATAGGGTAAATGAGTTTTTAATGATAATTCAATGCTTGATTTTGAATTCAGTTAGTTAGGAGATGTCAATGGATTGGTTTGCAACATTAGTTGCTTGAAAATGAATTCTTTTTTTAGCCAGACCCATTTTTGAGCCCAACTGATTCCATCATATTAACAACATACTATGATCCTTTTCATTAATTAGGATTCAATGAATGTGCAAAAAATAATGTACAAGGATACAAAGATTAGTAGTATTGATACTCCAGGCCAAGTGGACTTTGGGGAAATGGAGATTCCCTAACTAAATGCCATAAGTTTTGAAGTGAGGTAGCCAACACCAAAAGTAGAGAACCTCTTCTTGAAGAAGTTAATGGCAACAATATTCTAAAGGGTTTAGTTACTCTTGGGACTACCCTACTTGGGGGTACTAAGGGAAAGTGCATGGAAAGAGACAAAGATGGAAAGGTTCAAACCAAGGAGATCTTAACCAGATCTATTTCCACTAGGAGTGGTCGACTAAGATTGGAGGTTTAAAAGATAAAATATCCTCAATATCCTTGAAGGATATGGATAAAAAATACTTGGTGATGCGATTGAATGTGATCCTACAAATGTTATTGCTTAAAATACTCATGCTCTCTTAGATGTCAAAACATCAGCTAATCCTACCACCCCTTCCAAGCAAGTTGCTTGTGTTTAAACCCAACATATGGAGAAGCTAGAGAATGGAGATAGGGAGTTATCTAAAACAATGAGACGGATGGCTTCTTATCTAGAGAAAACTTGTAGGTAAAGAGGAAGGGCATGCCCATGGCCTATAGGGGGGTCTCACACTAAAAGAAAGGGGCCTTTAATAGTGTCAAGGAGCAGGCCACAACAAAAGGAGGTCCACAGTAAGAGGAAGCCACAGCTTGTAAAGTAGGGCAGGAGTGCCATCAGACTTACAAAACATGCACCGGCTAAAAAATTTACTGTGATGACATCGGATTTCACAAGATCCCACATGCCTTGCATTTGATTTCATAGTGTTTTTTAAATACATATGCACACGACGGTAAACTATCTTCAAGACAACCACTTGGAAATAAGCAAGGCCCAAGTGTGGGCCCTCCCATCTGCTAATTGGAGGTTGACTTGATTCAATGAAATTGTGCCTAGCCCCATTGTATGATCGGAGGAAAATTTTTGGAGATCTAAGATAATGCAATATTTTGTAAAATTGTAGAGTGAATTTCAAGCTTTTTAGATGCTATGATTTTGCATGAGATCCCAAGAGGTAAGGATATTGAGCTTCGATATTATGATAGTGTCATGACTTTGGGAATGGAAATACTAAGGTCTTTGATGCTATGAAGGGGTCACTTGTCATAGAATTGGAGGAGAAAATAAAATGAATAAGATGCTATGAGAAGATTAATTAAATAATTAAAACGCTTGTCATTGTCTTGTGGTATGATCGGGGATTCTTAGTATATGAGCTATGATGTTACAATTTCATTGTACTATCATAGACTCATAAATTAAAAATTTCATATATTTCAAATGGGGAAGATGCATGTGGGGCCCGCTTGAATGGTGATTTTTGAATTAGGTTTCGACACATGGCAATGGCAAATTAGAGAGGGAATAAAATGAATATAAAATTTAGATTTTTCAATGCATTAAGTTCAAAGTTTAAAGATTTAGAAGTTTTTATATAGTACAACTATATAAACTTTTTAAATGTTTCATTTTTAATGTTGTTAACAGTCTAAAAGCAGATTTTCAATTTAGTCTCAGGGGCACAATTTTTGTCCAAAATATGTAGTGTAGCATATCATTGGAATTGGCAGAGAACAAAATTTTCATTTCCAAGATCAAATTTTGTGCAAGAATTTTCTAGAAGCAACTACATGAAAATTTGTGATTTTGGGGGCTTCTTAGTGAAAAGTGCAGTATTGTGTTTTCAGATGAAATTAAGATCATACATAGCCTGAATTTAATCACGTATGTCTTTATCAACAACTTGAGGGATGAGTTGAATGTTTTGAGGGTAGTTGGAAGCAATTATGTTTTTTGCCAATAAAATAGATGAATTTCATGGCAAAAGAAGATGTGATTAACTAAATCAAATTTTGAGCCTCCAGCTTAGATTTGAGTTTTATGTGATATTTTCTCCATTAGATATTTTGCTAATTGCTTTAGTGAGATATATTAGATATTTTTGCTACATCATTTATGGTTTTAGTTGCATGTATATGAAGGAAGTTTAGTTTCAACAACATCAAATTGAAGACATTTTCAATGGGGCACATGTTAAATTCAGGTTCTAGAGCCTAAAAATATCTTCTCTTCTATATATCCTTCCTCTCTACTCTTTGTACAAGTTCCAATTCTTTGGAGATTTTCTAAGAATTGTGAGACCAATCGAGTTCCAATTTTTATGACTAGTGAGACCACAAGGTTGGCTCTAGTTTTAGAGTTGTCATACTATTTTCCTTAGTATTCCTTTGTTATGAACAACAGTATTGTATTTATTTTGATGCATGTTCGATATACAATCATTTCTTGGTGTTCTTTTCTGAATTTTGGCATACAAATAATGTATTGTTTTCAAGGAAATTAATATAAGAGCTTCATTTCTTTTAGTTTCATTTTGATTCTCATCTCCTACTTCTGTTATCTACAATGTTTTGTGCTTAAGAACTAAGAACTTGAACTCAATTGCAATCCCTTAACATTGTATGTCAGAATAAATGTTTTGCTATAACAAAGATCCAAGTAAATGCTTGTTTACATTGTCAGGATTGTAGGTTACACCAAGAGTATATTACAATATGTATGAGAGTTTTTATGAAGATTGATTTCTATTTGCAAGTCAAATAGATAGATCAGATGTCTAAATATATGAGTATACTTTGGGTATCCATCTGTATGTAAAGGTTTAGTTGATGCCCAATGGACAAGGGACTAGTCAGCTTTGAGCTTACATGTTCTCTGTTGTTGCATGCCTGGGTTATACTGAGATCCAAACTTTAATTAAATATCAATTTGCCTTTTTCATGTTTTGAAGAACTAGAAGTGTTGTTCATGGCTTATTTGCTATTACTTTTTGGTTGTAATTAGCTACTATAATTAGGAAGTTTGTCAGAAAATTATAGAAGAATATTGACCATTTCTACTATAGAAAATAGTCTTATAGAGAAGAGTATCAAGTTAATAAGATAAATCCCTTAGGTTTGCTAGCCCTAGCTTAGTAGAGCCTAAAGTGAAGTGAGTCTTGATGACTCTGTTAATGTGGGCCTAGATTTGAGATTTAGCCTTACTGAATATAGGATTTAGCTCATCCTTATGCTTGTCCCTATCTTTGTTTCCTAGTATCTAGTTTAAATCCATTGGATATGTTCTTTACAAGAAAGAACTCTAACATGGCCTATTACTCTAGATAGGACCACGTGGCTAGATTACTTGATTTAAAACATTATGTTGTTCAAGGGAAGTCAATTGTGTATTCCAAGGAGTTCTATGAGGGAGAACTTGATCAAGGAGAAACATAGTGGAGGGATGGTAGGAAATTTTGGTCGAGATAAGACCATTGCCATTATTAGAGAATATTTTTTTGGCCTCAACTATCACAGGGTGTGAAGAAGTTTGTGCAAAGTTGTCAAGTATGTCAAACAACCAAATGATTTAGTTACAATACTAGACTCTATCATCCATTGGCTATTCTATCAAAGCCTTAGGAGGACATAAGTATGGATTTTGTTCTTCGATTGCCAAAGACACAAAGGGGTAATGACTCAATATTTGTGGTTGTTGATAGGTTTTCCAAGATGGCACATTTCATTCCATGCCACAAGACTCATGATGCACTACATGTTGTAGATTTTTTTTTCAGAGAGGTGGCGAGGCTACATGGTCTCTCAAAAAGTATTGTTTTTGATAGAGATACTAAATTTGTGGGGTATTTCAAGAGGACTTTGTGGATGAAGTTGAAGATAGAATTGAAGTTCAATTCTGCACATCATCTATAGACTGATGGACAAACAAAAGTAGTAAATAGAAGCTTGGGCAATTTGCTAAGATGTTTAGTAGGAGATAAGACTAAGGTATAGGATTTGATTCTACCACAAGAAGAATTTTCCTACAATAATTTTGTGAGCAGAAGTATTGGTAGATCACCATTCCAAATTTTGCATGGGAGTAGTCCAAGGACTACACTAGAGCTAAGGAAGATGGAGCAAGGGGAGAGAACAAGTGTTGAGGTAGAAGAATTTGCTAAACATGTCAAGAACCTACACGAGGAGGTACATTTACATATTAATAAGATGAACCAATAGTATAAGGCTAGGGTAGATCAAAAGAGGAGACATAAGGAGTTCCTTGTTGGGGATCTTGTTATGGTATACTTAAGAAAGGAATGGTTTCCAATGGATACCTACAACAAGCTGAAGATGAAGAAATTTGGCCCCTACAAAATTTTGAAGAAAAATTATTTAGGAAATGTATATGAGGTGGAGTTGCCAGATGGAATTCACATTTCTCTAATTTTTAATGTTGTGGACTTAACAAAATATCATTATGATGGTGTAGATGAGGAGTTAATGTTGGAGCCATGTCCAATTCCTACTTCTAAGAAGGAAGAGATAGAATAGATTCTAGATAGTTGTGTGGGTTGAAGTATGAGAAACAAGTAGTATGAAGAATACCTAGTGAAGTGGAAAGCACGACTAGTAGAAGATTCAACTAGGATATCGACAATGGAAGTTGCCCATTTGGGTTTTCCTCTACCAGCTATAAAGTGACATGGTCACTTTTCAATCTACTCTGACTCTCTGATGCAGGAGCATCTATTGGTGTAAGGGAAATCCTATATCACCCAAAAGAATTCTTAGTATTAGTTTTTGATTAATCTATTTTCATTTTTGGATACCCATTAGGATCAAATAAAGGTTCTAACTGTCATAGTTCGACTATTGGTTTTCTAAGTTAGAGCTTTTGAGCACCTTAGGATATGTGTCAATGGTTATTTTATAATTGAGCCATAATTATGATGATTTAGAGGGTTTAAGTTGGAGGGATGATTATAATTATAGTTTAAAGCAGTCTAGAAAAAGAATCGGGTCAAAAGGCTTTATGGTTTGAAAGTTATTGCAATTTTAAGTTGCTTGGAGACCTCCTAAGAGCATTTCAAAATCAAATTTGAGGCACTAAATGACCTTGCACAAGAAAAAAAAAAAAATGGGGCACAAGAAAAGGTATTCCATAGGCCTATAAAGTTCTTAGAGATATTTTTAAAATTGTAAATGGTTCATCAATCATCAAAAGTTATGCCTCCCAAAAGTTGGACTACCATTTCTCGATTCTTCTAACTTTACACTGAATTCTAATGTGATTTCTAGAACCATCTATTTTGGTAGTCGAACCCAAATGACATATTATAAAATATATTCCTAACCCTAAACCTAATTAGGGTTCATTTAAGAACATTTTTGGCATTGTAAAGGAAGTTTTTGGTGGAGTTTGAGAGAGGGTAATGTGAAGAAGATTTTTCTCTAGAATCAGACCATTGTAAGCCCATAGGGCATCTCTTTGAGTCTATTTTCATTGTACTGAATGTGATAGCATATCACTTCTGATAATAATATTTCCCTTTTCTTGCTATCTTCATTTTGATTGTTGTTTGTGCCCTCATCAAATAATAATAATATATTATTATTATTAAATAAAATATAGAAAAATATTTTTATTATATATGATTATTATTATTACTCTTATTATTATTATATACTATAGTAATATGTTATTATTATATTTAATATAGTCATATATTATTATATATTATAGTAATGTATTATTATTATTTTATAATGGGGTTGTAATCTAGGGTAATCAATGTCAAATGGGGTTGTAGACTAGTAGACAACCTCGTTCGACCCATAGCATCGACACATGTCATTATGCAATGGGTCCACTAGGGTTGTGAGCTAGCCCACCACCCCTTTTGATGCATTTCATGACAACATATGTCCTGAGGACCTATTTGGTTTGTTAGTATGTGTCCAAAGGGCTCATAGGTTATCCTATGACCTCTTTTGATGCATTTCATAACAAAATATGTCCCTAGGGGTCTTAGGACCAATAGGGAAATATTTAGTTTGTTGGAATGGGTCAAACAGGGCATTAGGATAACCCATGACCCTTTTTAATGCATTTCATGACAAAATATGTCCCTAGGGGTCCTAGAACACATAGGGACCTATTTAGTTTGTTGGAATGTGTTGAAAGAGGTCATAGGATAACCTACAACCCCATTTTGACACATTTCAAGACAACATATGTCCTGAGGGGTTCTAAGACTCCTAGGGACTTATTTGGTTTGTTGGAATGGGTTGAAACGGGCCATAGGATAACTTATGACCCATTTTGACACATTTCATTACAACATATGTCCCTAGGGGTCCTAGGACCCCTATGGACCTATTTGGTTTGTTGGAATGGGTGAAAAAGGGGTCATGGGATAACCTATGACCCCTTTCAACACATTTCATGACAACATATGTCCATAGGTGTCCTAGGATGCCTAAGGACCTATTTGGCTTGTTGGAATGGGTTGAAAGGGGTCATAGGATAACCAATGAACCTTTTTTATGTATTTCATGACAACATATGTCCTTAGGAGCCCTAGGCCCCTAGGAACCTATTCGGTTTGTTAGAATGGGTCAAAAGGGGTTATAGGATAACCTACAACTCCTTTCATTGCATTTCATGGCAACATATGTCCCTAAGGGTCCTAGGACCCCTAGGGACCTATTTTTTTTTGTTGGAATGGGTTGAAAGGGTCATAGGATAACCTAAAATCCCTTTAATGCATTTCATGACAGCATATGTCCCTAGGGATTCTAGGACCCCTAGGGATCTATTTGGTTTGTTTGAATGGGTTGAAAGGGTCATAGGATAACCTATGACCCCTTTTGACACATTTTATGACAACATATGTCCCTAGGGGACCAACCCCTAGCAACCTATTTGATTTGTTGGAATGGGTCGAAAGGGATCATAGGATAACCTACAACCCCTTCTGACACATTTCATGATAGCATATGTCCCTACGGGTCCTAGGATCCTAGGGACCTATTTGGTTTGTTGGAATGGGTAAAAAGGAGTCATAGGATAACCTATGACACCTTTAGACACATTTCATGACAACATATGTCCCTAGTGGTCCTGTGACCCCTAGGGATCTATTTGGTTTTTTGGAATGAGTTGAAAGGACCTATAGGATAACCTACGACCCCTTTTGATGCATTTCATGTTAACATAGGGACCTATTTTCTTTGTTGGAATGGGTCAAAAGGAGTCATAAGATAATCTACGATCTCTTTCAATGCATTTCAAAGACAATATCTATCCTTAGGGGTCCTAGGATCCCTAGGGACATATTTGGTTTATTGGAATGAGTTGAAAGGTGTCATAAGATAACCCTACAACCCCTTTCGATGCATTTCATGACAACATATGTCACTAGGGGTTCTAGGACCCCTATGACCTATTTGGTTCATTGGAATGGGTTGAAAGGGCTCATAGGATAACCCATGACCCTTTTCAATGCATTTGATGACAATATATGTCCCTAAGGGTCCTTGAATCCCTAGGGACCTATTTGGTTTTCTTGAATGGGTCAAAAGGTGTCATACAACAACCTTCGATCCCTTTTGATGCATTTCATGACAACATATGTCTCTAGGGGTCCTAGGACCCCTAAGGACCTATTTGGTTGTTTAGAATGGGTCTAAAGGGGTCCTAGGATAAGCCACGAGCCCTTTCAATGGATTTCATGTCAACATATGTACCTAGGAGCCCTAGGGACCTATTTGGTTTGTTGGAATAAGTCAAAAGTGGTCATAGGATAACCCACAACCCCTTTCAACACATTTGATGACATTGGTTTGTTGGAATGTGTTGAAAGGGGTCATACGATAACCCATGACCCCTTTCAATGCATTTCATGATAGTATATGTCCCTAGGGTTCCTAGGACCTATAGGGACCTATTTGGTTTGTTGGAATGGGTTCAAAGGAGTCATAAGATAACCTATGACCCCTTTCAATGGATTTCATGACAACATATGTCCCTAGGGGTCCTAGGACCTATGTTGTCGTGAAATGCCTCAAAAGAGGTCCTAGGACTCCTAGGTACATATGTTGTCATGAAATACATCAAAAGGTGTCATAGGCTATGACCCCTTTTGATGCATTTCATGAAAACATGACCTGCACTAAACATCGTATGCATATGAACTACAAAATTGATTAGAAAACTTTACCATCATTGGTCATTGCCTTTATTTTTCTGCATAAGAGAACCCTAAACCCTATATTGCTATATTATATTTAATAATAATAATAGTCATATGTATTACTATATTATATTTAATAATAATAATAATGCATTCCTATATTATGATACAATACTAGTCAATACTAATATATAGTTATATAAAATTTAGTTGTTTATTTCCCACACTTACCAAATTTTGAATTCCCTCCAAAATTTATGTGACAATTTTGGGTACCCAATATCTAATCAGGTTAGACACTCAAAATATTGGCATACTTTTTCCCAAAATATTCTCTGTCTCTACAGACTTGACAATCACATCTTTTGGTGTCCATTTTCATGGGTTTGGAGAGAAAAGATTGTTTGGGGTCCATAAGATAGAAAATTTTGCTATAAAGTTTGATTAGGTGTCTATTATTGTTGTTTGAATGGGGAGCATTAGTCATTGAAAGGCTAAAAACAAAAGGAAGGTATCGAATAAAGACATTGAAACATATAGGGAAAGGGACAAGGTAAATCGTCAAAGGAAGAGACAAGGTATGTTAAATGTGAATCAATTTGACGATGTATTGATCAAAGGTGAATATGATTAGTTGAGGAATGCAAATGTACCAATTGATATTGATAATGCTAGGATTGAAAATTTGGAGAATAAAATTTTACTAGTTCATAATGTAAATACCATGATTGACTATGTCAAAAATGAAAATGCATAGGAATGCAATATATCTCCTAATTATAATTGACATGAAGGTCCTAGAACACAAAAATGTATAATTGAAATTGATGAAACCATTATTACCAATTCGAAAGGAAAAAATTAAAAAAGAACCATTTAGTTATGGGCTTCAAGACTATATAAGATTTTTTTCAGCAACAAGATAGTGGTGGAGCAATGTCAAAATTTTATGAGCTTATTGAAGATACAATATATGAGACCTATGCTTTCCAAATTGAAGATTTGTGTCAATAAAAAAATGGAAAGAAATGTCATTATTGTGAAGAATTTTTTTAGTGTTCTCAATAGCATTGAGGAAAATAACATGGAGAAGGATAAGAGAGCTACTCAAAGGGTTATTACAACCTCTTTGGTAAGTCATCATTTGAGAATGGGTAGATATATGAGACAAAATTGTATTGACTTGAACCTAAACCATAATACTTTGAGAAGACAACTTATTAGACAAGAGATAATTTACAATCCTCTTTAAAATGAAACATGGAATTTTGGTGGGAGAATTCCATGTTTTGATAAGAAGCTTTTTGATGATGTAAAACAAGAAATTACACAATTTTGGCACTCTAGCTCAAGAGTATCACCCAATGCTAAAGATGTGATGAAGTAGAGAATTAGCATTAAAGATTGCATGTCACATCCTAAACATTATTTGAAAGTAAGTCAAACAATGTTGTTCAAAGAATTTAGAGAGAGTCATCCAAGATTGCATATATCACAAAGGGATTTTGAATCCTTGAAGCCATTTTATTGTGTGTGACTTAAATTTTTTAATACATGTTGTTGCAAATATCATGGGGAGTTTTCCATGCACCATGAACTACTACACTCCATCTATTCTACTTTGCATAGTAAAGAAATGTTGGAGAAGTGTGGTGCTAGTGGGCTTCCAAAATCATCAAGAGACTTGCTAGATCAAATTTTATGTCCTAGAGTTGATGGCTATATCTTTTATAGAAATGCTTGCTTAATTGAGAAGTGTTCAAAATGTGGTCACTTATGTAAGTTTGACACATGTTTCCATGAGGGCTACAAACAAGATCTTGGGAGGAAAATAGTAAAAAAAATGGTATATGAAATGGTGAAATACACATTGAAGAGTGGAGGTGAAACCTCTAGATGTGAATTGGTTGCAAAAGAAATCATTGTGGCTAGTTTTATTTCAAACTTTAAGTCAAATCTTTTCTAAAAGTATGCAAGTCATAGTCATAGGTCTCAGTGGTTGGATAAGAAATTTAGAATGTGTAAGGAGACTTTTTCTATTGGCACTATTATATCAGTTGTTGAATTTGCAAATAACTACACATTGTAGCCCCAAAATGAGACACAATCTTAGTATTACAACTCCATTCAAACTAGTATTTTTGTCCACATAACATATAGACATTCCCCTAATTGTGGGGAAGATAATTGCAATATCATTAGAGTACCATTTTTACATGAGTGATGATAGATCTCACACTCATGAGTTTGACATAAATTTTTGCAAGAATTATTTTGATTTCTTATAGGAGCACGACATTTCTATGGATAGACATATCATTTGGTCATATAATTTCATAGGTCAATTCAAGAACGTTTACATGTTTTATTGGTTTGTAGGATGCACATAGAGAGGGGAGTGCCTCATATTTGGAGGTTTTTTTGAGTTTTTCCATGGGAAAAGGAAGCATGATGGAGCAGGGGCATGTGTGAAGGGAGCTCTAGTTAAGGAGAAATTGAAGATTTTAGGATTAGAGCTTCTTGATGCTCGTAGCATTGTTGATTGGTGTAGTTTAGCATTATCATAGGGGGAATCTTGATTCAATAGTATGCAAGTTCTTTTGGTTGGTTGAGTAAGGGTCCATAGGTGATAGATCAGATTGTGTTACTATTAGAGACTCATTAAAAATGCATTCATTTTGTAGCTCTAATTCTAGTACATGGACTATTTGGATACAATAGCTAGCTTACTTTTGTCCTAGTTGTTTTCAATGTGATTGGGATCATTGTGAGTCAGGTGAGTGGGTGGACACATGGTCTCCACATTATCTTACTCCATTTTCTATCATAACTTCAATAAAAAATGATGACATTGAAATTTCACTTGAACATAACCATCTATCTGATCTTCTTCAGCGAGGACATGTCATTGCATTGGTTGCACTACAATGGAATGATGAGAAATCCAATTATTGGTTAGCACATTGTGTAAGAGGTAAAAAAAAGCTTGCACAATCAATCAAAAATGGTGATGGATTCACATATCTTGCTAGTTTAGTTGTTGTTGCTGGAATATGGCTACAAATATAGATTCTTATAAGGAATGGAATTCTTGCATTCAAAGACTATTAGAAGCACAAAACAATTCTCATATATTCACATCCTAAGTTTTTGAAGCATCAAGGAAGACCAAAAGTAAAAGAACTTTTCACTATTACTAATGTTTCTCATGAAGCCCTATTGAAGAATCTAAAATAGAGAGGGAACCCTACAAGAACACTTGACTAGGTATATTTACTTCTTATGTTCTTTTGTTTATAATGATTTGGTGAACCGATGACTATCTCGTTTAATACGATTATTTACTAATATTTTTTATGATATTGGAATGTAGGTACATCGTGAAGAGCATCCATGCATGAAGATAAAAACTAAATAAGGAGTAGAATGAAGAACAATCTATTCTATTTTTGACACTACAATTTTTGGTAGTTGTGTATTGATGTAATAATGATGAAACACTTGACATATTATAAATGCAAACTTGTTGATTTAATGTAAGAAAAAAAGATTTTTTTTACTTAATGTAATTTATGTTGAGAGATCTAAAAAATGATGTTTTTAATTAATACAAAGACCAAAATTTGAAACCATTGATCTTGGCATCGAATCATCAATGGCATTAGCTCTAGATGGATGGGTGAAACCTAGTGACACCCTTGCTCTAGCCATGAAGATCCTCCATCATTCACATGCACCCCATAATGAAGAGTCTCCAAGGTCCTCTAAGTGTGTTTCAAGGTTGATCTTCTAAGGGTTATAACTCAAAGCGCATGGGGGCTATCAGTGAAACATCAAATGAGACAAGGTGGTCATGCCAAGGCCAATAATAACCTATCTCATTTCTAAGAGATTACATTCAATTTTGATTTGACACAATGATCTTGCTTGATGCTAGAACTTGCAGTGTGCCTCATTTCATTGGTGCATCAATGCATAACTTTCAAACCACTAATCTTGGCATGGAATCATCATAAAAATTAAATCTAAATGGGTGTGTGAAACCTAGTGACACCCTTGTTTCAATCATAGAGAACCTCCATCATTTGCAACCACCCTATACCAAAGAGTCTCCAAGATGCTCTAAGTGTGTTTGGGGGTCAATCTTTTGAGGGTCATAACTCATTGATCATTGGGGCTATAAATGAAATTTAAAATGATATAGGATGGTCATGTGGAGGCCTACAATAACATATCTCATTTTCAAGAGATCACATTCCATTTGGATTTGACACAACAATCTCGCTCGATGCCAAAACTTGCAGTGTGCCTCAATTCATTGGTGCATCATTGTGTAACATTGAAACCACTAATATTGGCATCAAATATTTAGTTCCATTAGCTCTAGATAGATAGGAAAACTCTCATGACACCCTTGTTCTAGTTGTGAAGAGCCTCCATCATTTGCAGTCATCTTGCACAAAAGAGTCTCCAAGGTACTCTAAGTGTATTTGGAGGTTGATATTTTGAGGGTCATAACTCAGAGCTCCTGGGGGATATTGGTGAAATTTCAAATAATAAACGATGGTCATTACAAGGCCTACAATAACCTATCCCATTTATGAGAGATTACATTCTATTTGGATTCAGAACAATGATTTTACTTGATGTAAAAACTTGCAATGTGTCTCAGTTTATTGGTGTATCACTATATGAATATGAAACCACTAATCTTGGCATCGAATCTTCAACACAATTAGCTTTGGATGGGTGGGTGAACCTTAATGAAAATCTTGTTTTGGTCATGAAGAGCCTCCATCATTTGTGGCCACCTCATACCAAAGAGTCTTTAAGCTGCTCTAAGTACATTTGGAGGTCAATCTTTTGAGGGTCATAACTTGGAGCTCATGGGAACTATCCATGAAATGTTGACTATTATAGGATGATTATGTCAAGGCATATAATAAACTATCTCATTTCTAAGAGATCACATTTTTTTTGGATTCAACACCATGATCTCACTCGATGCCAAAACTTGTAGTATGCCTTAGTTCATTGGTGCATCACTACGTAACTTTGAAACCACTGATGTTGGCATTGAATTTTCAATTCCATTAGCTTTGAATGGATAGGTGAACCCCAATGACACCCTTTTTTATCCATGGAGAGCCTCCATCATTCACAGCCACCCTATACTAAAGAGTCTCCAAGGTTCTCTATGTGCATTTGGAGGTTGATCTTCTAACAGTTGTAACTCAGAGATCGTGGGTGCTATTAGTGAAACATTGAATTCTAGATGAAATTCATGCCAAGGCATAAAATAACCTATATCATTTTTGATAGGTCACATTTCATTTGTATTTGGCATAGTGATCTCACTTGATGCCAAAACTTGTAGTGTGCCTCAGTTCATTGGTGCATCACTGCATAACTTTGAAACTGTTGATCTTGGCATTGAATCATCAGTGCCATTAGCTCCATATGTGTTGGTTGATTCTAATGATACCTTTGTTACAACTATAGAGGGCCTCCATTTTTTGTGACCACCCCATACTAAAGAGTCTCCAAGGTACTCTTGTTCCAACTGTAGAGGGCCTCCATTGTTCGTGACCACCCCATACTAAAGAGTCTCCAAGGTACTCTAAGTATGTGTTGAGGTCAATATTTTGAGGGTCATAACTTAGAGCTCATGGGGGATATTGGTGAAATTTCAAATGCTAAAGGATGGTCATGCCAATGCCTACAATAACCTATCTCATTTCTGAGAGATCACATTCCATTTAGATTCGACACAATGATCTTGCTTGATGCAAAAACTTGTAGCGTGCCTTAGTTCATTGTTGCATCACTAAATAAATTTGAAACCATTAACCTTGGAATTGAATCATCAACACAATTATCTCTTTATGGGTTGGTGAACCCTAGTGACACCCTTTTTCTATCCATAGAGAGCCTCCATTATTCATGACCACCCTATATAGAAGAGTCTCCAAGGTGCTCTAAGTGCATTTGGGTGGGTGAACCATAGTGATATCTTAAGGGATTGTAGAGATCATTTCAAATTAAACATATATGATATCATTTAAAATTAATATTTTCATCAAAATTTGATAATAAAGGTTGTTAAAATGTTCCTACATTTGAATGGAATATAACAAACATGATCAAAATGAATGATATTTCATAAACATGAACAATACACATGATCCATGATAAATTGAACAATACTATACTAAATTAATATGTATCTCATTGTGCACATAAATGACAAAAATATATATCAAAATACATGTATCCATAGAAAAATTACACAAACATATATCAAAATATATAGATCCATATACAAAATGTGGTTTATCATACCATCGAAATGTGTATAATATCAATGTTTTTCTATAAAATGTGGAATATGTCATCTCAAGATTTCTCATGACACATCCTATGACAACCATATTATCCTATGCTGCTATTGGATGATCAAAATGTAGCCTCTTTGTTGCATTAGGTGGATCAAATGCCTCCTACATAAACAAAGAAGGAAAACCCAAACTTAGACTACTAAATTTATATGATTCTATGTATCTAAAATTTAATTATGCAAATGCATAATGATCCTTTTCTTAATGAAAATTTATAGTATTACATTTTTTTATCATAAATACCTCTCTGGTTGACCTCCTGCATTGGTCAAGTGTCCTCTTATATGTCCTTGGCAATGCTTGAGCCTCATTGATTACCTATATATGTTCAAGCATGTTTGTCAGATGAATCTAAAACTTAAACTATATCATTATAATTCATATAATACTAAGTTTATAACATATAATCAATAATTCAAACTATAATTTACCAATGTTGACTCCTCCTTTAGATAGAGTGGTTGCGTGAGCAAAGATACAAAACTCTAACATCCAACCTTTTGTGCACTAGGTGTTTCCTATGAGATACAAAAGATTAGTTTTTAATATCATAGAAATTTTTTTTGAATTCATTTTTAAAAATAAAGAAAATAACAAATAAATGATACTTATACGTACAATGGGGCTCTCACTGTGAATAGAAATGCTAGAGGGTCTGCGATGTTGAATCTACTTGGACTCATCATTAGTAGCCACACCATGTACAATAAAGAATGTAATTAAATTTTATTACCACAAACATTTTACAAGAATGCATCAATATTTAATCACATTAAAAGCACCTAATTACCTTTCCCTTGTCAATGGGTTTTGTCTCACCCCCCACACTCTACCCCCCACTGGCAGTTGATACCTACAAGAGAAAAGAAAGATTAGAAACCATATATGCTTCAATATCAAATAGAAAAGAAATGAGAACACAACATAATGCACCATAGATGTCTCAAGGCCAAATGAAATAGTTGAGAGCATCACAACATCAACCTGTCTGTGCTCCTCCTCAGTCATCAACTAAACCTTAATGAAGGTCACATACTTTTCTAAGTCAATATGGGTTAAAATTACTCTACTATAAAGATTAACTTTAAATCTCATATGTGATAACAAAAAAAGGTATACATGTACTGATATAGTAGTATGCCATGCCTTTGCATGCCCCTCCTCTCTCACATCAGGGTGTGTAGTCTCTATACACATGTCTAGTGTATCCTCCTCAAATACAAACTGATACTCAGAAAGATCACCTATGGAACCCATAAAAATATTCTTGTACATTATGCAAGTATAGGGCATGAAAACATTGGATGAGCTCACTAATGATGACTTGACACCAACATCATCAACATAGGGAGGCAACACTAGTCTAGCCTAGGATATCAATAGGCTACTCAATCTATGGATGAATCTAATAGTCTAAGAGCTAGCATTTGTAATGATATCAGGATGCTACACTAGAGGAGGGGGGGAGACATAAGTAGGGGTGAAAAAGTACCATATTTCTTCCACTAGGAAAAGGATCTATTCTGAGGAGCTCCTCCTCCTACACCCATGTTGGGCCTCATACTCCAGTAGTTCATCTTGAGGTGCAATAGAAATTTGGCATACAATTTTTTAATGAAATAGAATGACACCTCTAAATTTTTGTGTGGAGGGTTGTCAAAAACCATCCACCAATGATCCCAAAATTTAGTACGCATAGCCTCATTTGTGCACCATTTAATTGATAAATTTTCCTTTGTGTCATCTACTGGTTTACCAGTTTTTAGGTTTGCAAAAAAGGTTGTTTATATCATCTTTAGTTATGTTTAGGTCTGCAACCTCATCATAGTCCAACCCATCATCAAACATGGCATGCATTTGCTCATTCTAGTGAAGAGCAACATTTTGTTCATTGGTAAGTGTTTCAATATTATCCACTGTGTTGTTTAACGTGCACAACATAGAGCCAATGTAGGTATATTGTTATATGTGGTTTCCAAAACCCTAAGTTCAGTGAGATTTTCATATATCAAATCTTCAAATTGAGGAGGGTTTTGAGGGGGTAATAGATCATTTAGTGGAGGGTTATGAGGAACATTGTTTCCTACCTCAATGTCATCATTCGGGTTAGCTATACCTATTAAATTACAAAACAACATTTCTATTAAAAACTTAATTTTCAACTATTAAAACCTCATTTTTAATGATTTCTATTAAAAAGACCTATTTCCAATGATTTTTATTTAAAAACCTAATTTATATTAAAATTCATTCAAAATCATCAATAAATACAAAAAAATCCTTACCTATATCATATACCCAGGATGGAGTCAGCTAAAAACAAATCCAAATGAAAATGTCATTATTTGCTCTTGGGCTTTGTTTTTAATCCAAGTTGCTAGTTTTGGGTATATCATATACCCAATATGATATCGAATACCTAATATGATATCAGCTACCCAATAATGGATTAGATACCCAATAAGGTTTGACCCAACTTTTTTTCCTTAGTATCAGGATGGGTGAAAAAAAGTTAGAGAAAATTTTGAAATGCTTTTAGATGTTTCCAAACTCCACTTTTTTCACATTTCCACTTTTTATCACACTATGATCCTGCACATACCCTTAAAGAGATTATCAGTTATGTCCAATTTTTTTTTATCCTTAATGGGACCTCATGGAAATTCTTTAACTCCACTAGAGGCTTGAGACAAGGGGACCCCTCTCTCCCCTTTACTTGTTCATCATTGTGGCCAAGGTTCTTGGAAGGAACTTTATGGCCATGGCAGAGCAAGGATGGATAAAAGGTATCAAACCCACCATCACTCTCTCCCCAGAGGTCCTCGAATAATTTGTCGATGATTTATTTTTTCCATGGAATCATGTCAATCAGAGAAGCTAGGTCCTAGAAGGAGCTCCTAGACAACTATGTTGTTGTTTTGGGACAACATATTAACTTCAATAAGAATAAGATATATTTCTTCAATACTGAGAGAGGCCTATAGCATTGGATTACTAAGGAATTGTAGTGTCAAATGGCTAGCCTCCTTGACACTTACCTTGGGTTACCCCAAACTATTAAGGAGGTCACTCTCAAGTTGTGGAACTCGATTATGGAGAATATGTAGAAAAAACTAGTTGGATGCAAAGGGAAGGTGCTCAATAGTGTCTTTAAGTTGCATCTCCTCTCAACTTCCTTGTAAAGTATTTTTGTGGATTTTAATCATGCATTTATGGAAAAGGTTTAGTGGAGGTTGATTTAGGATTTGGCAGGGTTGTGCAAAATTATGAAGGCTAATACTTGAGGGGGAAACCTTTCTATTACCATTTGATGTAGGAGCATCCTAGGGTTGTTAGAAATCCTACATACTAGAGGGATTTTGGATTTGGAGTTGAAGGAGTTTGGTCACTGAAGGTACTCAACAATTCTTATGGGAACTCAGCCTACACTAGGAGCTTGATGATTCTTGGTTGTTGTGTTAATTAGGTAGCTTGATCAATGAAAGGATTTTCTTGTTGGTGGACTTAGCACATACTAGCACTAGACAATACTTTTGTGAGTTTGGTTATGCTTAGTGGATTTTTTGATACTCAGAAGTGGTTATTTTGATGCTTGGTCATGTCTTGGTCCTGTATTAACTGAGTTGTCTATGATCAATTTCTAGTTTGAGATGATCTTTTCATTTAATTTGGTTATGTGAATTTAATGGTTATTGCAAGCTGACTTGTGGCTTAAATATGTAGTTAATGTAAGGGTTTGTTTAATTTTTAACATTCTAGGATGACTTGTGGCTTGCCAACACAAGTTTATATTTTCCTTGGAGGTTCTCCTAGAGTGTGGATTTGGAATAGCTAGGGTTTGGGTTGAATCTCGAGGATCTTGTAGAACTATCACTTTCTTTCTATTTGGCCATAATTGGAAAGGCCTTACAGCCTAACACATTGAATGTAATTAGTTATTTTATGAATAAAGAGTTGTGTTTAGTATTAGATCTTATATTGTATGTTATTTTTCTATTGTGTGGTTACTATTAGAAATAGATAATACTGAGAGGGGGGCGGGGTGGTGTGAATTAGTATTCTACAAACTTTTACCCATAACTTAATATTGTTAATTATTTTATAACTTGCATATGAAAGTAAACCAAAAATGCTTGATAGTAAACATAACCATGCACATAAAGAACTCATAACAACATTTTTTTTAACTAAGGAAATCTTGGCAAAGGAAAACTGTAGTAGGGATCATACCCACTATATGATCCACTAAACAAAAGAATCCTATAAGGATATTGACCCTACTAGGAGTCCATGAAGTACATATAGTGTCTTGAGTCCTTTTTAGAGGACTAGGCCTTGTTAGAAGCCTCAATCATATCAGGAGTTTTTTCAATCCTATTAAGAGTTGGTAGATCAAATATAATGTATATAAGAAGAGTGCACTACCCTAACATGCATTTACAAAATAAAGTTCTTCACAAGAATATGTATACATACAATACTTTCTGACTATTTTAATTCACACTTTCTCTGATCATACATCAAATATAGTTCTCATATCATCTCATAGACTTCACACCAATCACAAATATTTAGTATATCACACATATGTCTCACACTTATCTTTGTAAAATAAGATCTTTACTTATACCTTGTATATTAGTAAATCTCTACTCAGCTGACCTTTATGTCTTCACATGTTTGACATAATATAAAATAACTTATGGAATAACATCCACAAAGTTTGTTCATCAAGACTTAGTAATTATTTTATTACTAAAATAATTCCTTAAGTCATACAACTCAACTCTCTTGTATGCTTTGTTCTGCTCTATCAAATACTTGTATTGGTATTTCAATCATAACTTGCACTATAATATCCATACACTTTTGCACACTACCACATGTCATCATGACATGGTCATGGATCTTTCCTTAAATATACATAATCTAACTCTCAATGAGTCACTTGTACTCATCACATCTGTCTTTGTGATGCTGTGAACTATCTAATCACTTAACTAATTTTCTAACTCTAAATACATAAGTGAAATGTTGAATACATTTTTCCACAAGTGATAACTCTCAAGATATCTATCTAACCATATTGCCAGCAATCCTCCCCTTTGGTATTGGTGGAAAAAATTGGGAAAATCAGGTAAGTTCCAAAATGATGTCATACATGAAAAAAAACAAATAAAAGTAAATATGCAAAATTTCCTTCAAAACATAACAATTTTATTGATGTTTTAATGGATCAGTACATTCCTTATCACTCCTTTATATCGATACATAAGTATACCCCTCCTTAGATATATAATACATACATAGAATTTCCTTTACATATTACTCCCCCTTTGATGACAATGACAAAAGTGTCAAAAATTTGTATACAAAAACTTGATGACCTATTGCTAATAAACTTGTTATCCTAGAAAAAAATCTACATAGACAAGTTTTAGCCTATCCACTTTCTTCTTCTAGTTCTCCTTCACAATATTAAAAGTACCAAGCAGTGTGCATAGTGTATAGGATGCCACTTCAACTTTGCTTATGTTAGTATAAGCAAACTTTTCATAGGAAGTCTTTGTTGAAAGACATTCCTCTAGTTGCCTCTACGAAATACTGATCTTTGGAGGCAAGGATTCTCTAAGACTAGAGAACCTTTTTGGTACCTTCTCCTTATCTGATTCCAAGATGCTAATCATACTATGGATCTTCTCCACTTATATTCCAAATTCTAAAATACTAATCTCTTGGAGTTGTACTTTTGTAGTGATTGTTTCAAGTCCACTTATCTTACACTTTATCGGACTCTCAAAGTCTCTCAGGTACTAGTATGATAGTGTGCACTATCTATACAACTTCTTACCTTAATCAATGTGTTTCCTAAGTTCCTTGATGCTTACATCTAGTACCTTCAAATAATTTTTCACATTTGTGCACACTGTGTCAAATAATGCTACATCATGCTTGGCTTGAGCTGGTGCTGACACTACCTTAACTAAAGTTGTGAATTCCTCATCAGAGGTCTTTACTAGTTCTTTGGCCTGTGTCTACAAGTTTGGAATGGCTACAGTTGCGGTAACTATCTTCTGCATTTAGTCCAAGACTTTAGTCAGTGTCTTCTCCAAAGACTTTACTAATTTATTCTTCTCAAATAGTTTTCTTCTTTTCTTTTCTTCACTTTTCAATTGCTTCTTCAACTTTCTTCTTTTTCTCTTCTTCATCTTTCTTCTTATTTTCCTCTTCCTTATTTCTCTCCTCTTCTTTTTCCTTCTTCCTTACCTCTTCCTCTTGTTTTGTTTCCTTTTCTAGCTTTTTCTTTTCCTCCTTCCTCTTTTCTTCTTCTTTTCTCTTTTTTCTTAGCCTCTTTCTTCTTTTCCTCCTTCTCCTCCTCATCAACATTGGTATATGCTACACCATGATATTGCCAACAATGGTTTGGCTCTGCAAATAGATTCTTCTTTGTATCCATAATGTTATGTGTACTATCCATTTGCATGGATTCAATACCCATAACAATGTGTGGGGGTGAGAATGTCTATTGTATCTCCTCTACTTCTTCCCCATCATTGGAAGGTGTACTGATTTGTACATACACTAAGCTCTTAGCTTTGGACTGTGCACTCACCTCTAGCACATGTCATAAATTTTACAATTTCTTCCTCTATTTCTTTCCTAAAAGTCTTATATTTTCTTCTCATTAGAAGAGTTGCTATTTTTTTTTTCCTTAGCAAGGGCTCAATACATTTCAAAATTCAGTCAAAGTCCTCTTGAGAGTTGGTTTCACGCAACTTATTTATCATTTTTATTCTCAAGTGTTGTCTTCTTCTAATAATCTCTTATTTCTATCTAAAAATTATTAAGTAGATCATCTAGAATCTTATGCTTTATATTTTCAAACATCTTATTCTATAATATCATGTTTCTTACTATGACATTCTCTAACTGCCTTATATCCATATTATTGTACAAACTATCATACTAAAAAATTATCATCATTAATAATTTGTGTGTTAAGGTTTTCTACCTTTGGTTTCCATGCTTTCCTTCCTTCTAGAGTTCTACCTTCTCACATTGCTTGCTCCACTAGCCTATCTTTAGCTTCATCCTCAGATTCTTCAAAATCATTGATGTACAGTGTCTTCCTTCTCTTTTTGGGTCCATTGGTGGTGTACTTGACCATTTTCTTGGTGGATGGTGCAGTTTCTTTATTAACCTTCACCAATCTTAGTGATTTCATATGCACAATAGTTGTTTCCACTTCTGGTTGCCTCCTAGGTTGTTCACTTCTTATCTTTACTAGTTGCACTTGCACAACTACTATATATGGTGTAATGGGTACCTACACACATGTTTGTACAATGGTTAAACCTTTTGAAGTTCCTAAAATGATAATTAGAGTTGTTTCTATCACTTTAGGCTACCTAATTGTCTTCATCTTGAGTGCAATTCCCTTTACCTCATTGAACTCTTCTTGAGTCATGCCTAATTCCTTAATGATGGAATCAATTACTTTTTCCACTTTCTTATTTCTTTCCTTTCTATGTAGTTCAAAATGAACTATCCTCATCTTCTCATCATAGGTTCCCCATCTAGAGAATTTTGTGTCTTGATCAGATTGAAGTGTGATCTATGCATACCCTTCTATAAGTTGTGTTCTCATCTCATATCCCATGGGCTCTATGAACTTAACCTTGGTTCCATAACTTCCATGCATGTTTTTCCTATCTCCACCATGGAGCATAAATCATCCTTGTACTTCTCTACCATGGAGGGAGGTATTCTATACCTATATTTCATTTCATTTTGGAAACTCTTCATCATTATATAAATGCCATCATCCTTGACATTCTTCACCTTTGATATGTAGGATTGAGTCACCAATTTCATTGTACACTCATTGATATCCCAAATTTTTCACTCTTGAGAACTTTCATGTTGAATAAAAGAATAAATGAGTTAGTAAGGACTCAAATTTGAATATTGCACTCGTTTTCCTCTTCACTTTTGCAATGTTATCTAACAACTACAATCTAATAATCTCCCACAAATTTACTTTTCTTCCTTGCATTTCCATTACATAAGATGCATGTAAGAGTATAACTAGTTTTGAGTTAACCATTGAGCCATGGTTAAAATTGTACCCTAATATTTTACTCAACAACTTCACTCCTTTGTCCTAAATTGAATCTACCTTCATGTTCCTTCCATCAAATATTGTATTTAGGTTTGTCTCAACCATCTTCTTGATATTCTTCTCAGTTATGGGATTCCATCCCTCTTTACTTAGTCTATTGACCTGATGAATTAGGTCATTATTAATTTCAACTTGTGTATCACCTAACTAGACCATATCATCATGTACCCTACTTAAAATTATTCAAGTCCAATCATTTTTGTCAAACTCTATATAAAACATATAATTTACCAAATTCAACTCACTCAAGTATTCATACTCAAACTTCAAGGATAGGTCATTGTTACACATAGTCCCTAAGTCTTTGTGTATATCTTCATTACCCATGCTCTCAATTTTACAATGTATATAGCTTATGATCTCTTCAACATGAAACACATTCTATGGAACTTTTGAAAATGCCTCTAATAGGTCATCCATAAGTGAAACAAATAGATGTCTCTTGAATACATACCATTTCCTTTTACTCACATTATAAACAATCTGAATAGCCATTGTAATTAAATTGTATGCACTAAAAAACTTAGTTTTAGCTCTGTAAAATACCTAAAAATCTCATTTTAAGGCTTCTACAACTTTGTGTTTTAAATGCCTTTCTTTGCAGTTTACTTCACTGTCAAATCACTCTTCAATTCACTCAAGACACTTTTCATGAAAAATGGTACACAATATATTGTTCACAATCCTTAAATAATTTCAAATCAAATTGTGCATTAAATTGGTATCTACCACAAATTCAAATATATATATTTTTAATAGTATACTTGTTTTCTAAATTCCCACTTACCGTGATGATATCTAAGCTTGCACACTTGACCAAAGCTTCCTCTCTATGTCAACTACCTCATATTAATTTTACAACTTCAAACTCACTCTCTAACATTAGTTTTGACCAACTAATGCTCTACCTCTTCTAAAACTACTTAATTCAATTATGATGGGTCACAAACAATCTATGACTTCATGGTCTCATCAAGTGCATCAAAATATTATTCCTCCAAAAATGTATAAGAGCTTTCTAGTGCTTAGCTATCACAAATACCTCTTTGAATTCATCAACATGTTCCTTGACTGCTTCCTTCTAACTATTATCATTGTCATTTCCATTCCTTCTTTCATTTATCTTGTTGTTCCTTCTAGTTAGGATTTTTGTTGAAATCATTGGAAATACAACAAGGAAAGTAAACTCTGAGAGGGGGTGTGGGAGTGAATCAGTCCTTCAAATCTTTAACCATAAATTCATTCGCCACACATCCATCTCATAATTTTCATGTAAACTAAAATAACTAGCTAAACATATTCATCCATAGAATGAAAGAAAATAACATTTAGAACATGTATAATACAAAATGTTTGATTATCTAGAAACCCTCTGTTGGCGCTAAAATTTGCATGGTCAATTTTGAACCCTGTTGAGAAAAATTAGCCCTATAAATGCTTTTAAATGAGATTGTACCCGGTTGTTAGTCTGAAGCCTAAGAGGTGTTTAATGTTTCTAACACCTTTCATTTAGTGCATCTATGTGTTCTATGAAGTTAAACTGACATTTCGAACCATTCTGTGAAGTCCCATTTTGAGCTAGTGTCAAAATTTGCAATTCTGCCCAAGTGTCAAATAGCGATCAGAGGCCCAGTTTGCATCTGAATATCTTTTACCCAGGACTGTGTCATGACTAGTCACTTTGGGGATGTTTAGTGTCCATAATAGAGAACCTATGTTTCAATTTTCAAGTTATTTCGAATCTGTTTGACTAGGTTTTGCACCCCACAAAGTTGGTCATTCATTGCTTTGTGCATTTAACTAGTTGTTCACAATTCTGGGAAGCCCTGTTCGACCAATCATATCTTTGACCTAGTTGACCCAAATGAAAAAATTCTTTTTGCATTGTGTTCTAGGGGTAAGAAACTTCATACATTCCAATTTTGAGATCATGTCAAATCCATTTGATCAGTTTGCTAACATGATCAAAAACCCAGTTTGCATTGTTTTGTTACGGCTACGGTATCCAGATTGATCCGTACCCCTGTTCGGCATGTTATAACTTTGATCGTGTGATTGGCTAGCCTAAATGGATTGTACCATTGTGTTGTGTCCTAGAAATCCTTGAAGTATGCCAATTCTTAAGTCATGATGAATCCATTTGCATACTTTCTTATATTCGTACATTTGCCAAAAATCACTTTTTGACACATTTGCCAGTTAAAATTTCCAAGTGCCTATTTTCGGAAATTCGCCAAATGTGCCCGGTGATTCGTAAAGAGCCCAAACTATAGAATTCCATTCTCCTCATGGCAAAGAACCTATATCCCAATTTTCAGAAGCCCAAGTGATCAATAACCTAGTTTATGATGCCGAATCCGAGCCCAGTTTATGTTTTTTAACAGTCTGCCTGCAGGATATTTGAAGTATGGATGTTCGGCAATTAAAATCTTTTGACTGGAAATTCGTCATGGGCTAAAAATTTGCAGTGTGGTAAAGTATACAGGATTGAACACTTATGCCAATTTTTACAACCTGGTTACTTGATTAAGTTAGCTTTTACAGCCACCTGGCAGGCCTCCTGACACAATTTTCACAATGGTGCGGAAATGATTTAAAAAGGAGTTTTAAAGTAATGTTCTTGTGATTTTTTAATTCCAGTCATTGCAATGGAGTCATGGGATCAATTGGCCGAATCAATTTTTTGAAAACGAAATTTTTTAGCCGGACCCACTTGAGGCCCGGCTCAATCTACTAGGATTGATAAAGCTCAAGGGAACTTAAAGATATCTCAGAGGAGAGATTGTAATAATGTTAATCACTGAAATGCATTTCATATGTTTATCATATTGTCTAAAAGGAATAAGGAGAAAGCTCACATTGCAAAGGGATCCTACGCATAATGGAGAGGTAAAGAAATAAGAAAAAACAATTATGTTATTGCCCACAATGACCGGACAAAAGAGAAAACAATTTTATACTTCTGTTGAAGACAATAAAATAAATATCCGGGTCATATGGAGGTGAGGTAAAGGGGATCTTAGATTGAAGGATCTCCCAGTTCAACATTCAAGAATAGAACTCAAACAGCAAAATAATACTAAGATGCCAATATTTTTTTTGATGGAGCCAAGAGAAACCAAGCAGATAGTATGCAACATAGAGCATGTCTAATGACAAGGAACAGCTGAAATAATGAAATGGCAACACTTCCACATCTACACTCCTACAGAACAAAGTTGCTCATGAAAAGGAGACATCCATAAATAAACAAAATGCAGCCAGAGGAAGGAGCAGTCCACGTTTTTAATAAAATGTACAGATTTGCTAGTGAAACAAAGCTCAAGGAAGCATGTATCCACGTTTTTGAAGCCCATGGCTTCCTCCAGCAACAGTATCACATTTTTTAGAAGGGGGGAGCTTCATTTTAAGTGCCCATGAGCTTAAAAACGACCAGCACTATGGGGAGTCTGCAGATTCATGGCAAAAATGACCAAAGAAGAGAGATCCATGTTTTGTAGGTGAAGAACTTCATATGGGACAGCAAGTTAACACCCAGGTTTTGAAATAAACATTCACAATGGGCAATGAAATGCTCTACACAGCAGATATGCAAAGCCATAGCACAAGAAGAGCATCTACAGGTGTGTTGATCTAATATTCATTAAGTTTCATTTGTCCCACATTGGAGCTGTGGGGAGTTAAAATAATGTTTAAATACATTTGCAGTCCAATGCTTAGTGTCAATAAGACAGTGGCTTTTGAAGCCAAGTGCATGTGTAGGTGGGTCCAGTTGGCCAGTTAGGCAATGACATAATAAATTTTAAATAAAAATGCATGCCCAAATGATGACGTCAGCAGTTTAATCCGGCCGGAAAAGTCAAAAATCCGGCAGGTCGCTATGTCGCTTGCCGAAAAATCTCAAAAATCCGGCTAGCGATATAGCGAGGTTGCCGGAAAACTCAAGAATCCGGCAAGAGTCAAATCAGCGAATCAGCACGTGACACATGGCGATATGGTCAAACCAAGTTTGACCCGAGTGAAACATATGGTGGAATTTTCAAAGGTTAAAAAAAAAAAAAAAATTTAATTTTTTTTTCTAAAAGATCATGTGGGGTTGATTTTTTAAAATAAATTTAACTTTCATATAGTTTGAAACTATATAAAAGTTAAATTTTTTGCAAAACTACATGGAAGTCATGAACAAGACTGAGATTTTCAAAAGGCAATATCTGGGGCAATTTTTAACCAAATTGGGCACTCCAATATACCATCGGAACCGGGAAGATCTGAATTTTCCAAATTTGAGGTTGGTTCTTGCACAGGTGCTCACCAGTTCGAGTTATAGGTCAATTTGTGTTTCTTGGGCCATTAGCGACAGAATGAGCAAACTTGATTCTAGAGCATCAAAATTGGTTAGAGGGCAATTTTAAAAGCTTGTCGGGATCTGAATATGGAGAAAAATCAACTCTCAGCAATTTTCTTGCATTTTGGAGGTCACTGTGAACTGATTTTCACTTTTACATTGAGTTCTTTTTTTTTATCAAAATCAGTTACATTATTTCATCATTAGGTTGTTGAGATATTTGATGCTCTTAAGAGGTAAAATGAAAAGATTTGATTCACCAGTTGAGGGGAAAGATTAAAGAGTTATTTTAACCTGTTAAGAAGGTTTTTCAGATAGACAAGTGTCAATTGCAAATCAAATCCGGGAATTGCCTTCTCCATACATATTCTGTCTTCTTCCCTGAAAAAAGGTTGTTGGTTGGTTTTCTATTTCCAGTTCTTGGAGCTCTGCTCAGGCTGTGAAAGCCACACACCCAACATTTCTCTTTTGTATTGAGCAACATTCATGTTTTATGCAGATAGTTCTGGTCTGTTAGGTGATTTATGAGTTGTTTCCTGTACATTTCATGTATTTGGTTTCAAGGAAAGCAAATAAAGAGTAGCAAAGGTTTGAAGTTTAGTCTGAATCTTGTCTCCTGATTATGGCTTTGTTAATTCTTCTAATTTGTGATCAAAGAGCATGAATTAGGTTGCATTTCATTTTGAAATGTATGGGGTTAAAATGTCTTGCTTATGGAACAAAGATCCATGTAATTGCTTGATATTTGTCACAGGGTTTGCAGATTTCATGATAGGATGTTCTGAGTATGAGATTCATTCTGTAGCATATGTCTATTCACAAGGTGAAAGATAGATCAAGGATCTTGATGTAGAGATACATCTGAGGTTTCCAGGAGATGTATGGTTATGATTCATTTAATTGCCCAATAAATAAGGCACTGGTCAGAGATAGGATCATTAAGTTCTGTTGTTCATACTTGGGTCTTGCTGTTATCAACATATTAAATCAATTTTCCCTTTTATGTTGAAAGCTATTCAATGTTAACCCGCACTTAGCTTGCCAGTTTCATGAGTTATGTTCTTAGCTATTTCATGCATGTGATTCCTGGCTGAGTATAGAAGAAATAAGGGTTTTATCTGCTTCATATTAGATTCAGTGTATGCTTTGACAGCTGGTACCATATAAAGAATCTATAGGTCTACCCGCCTAGGTTTTGCAGAGCCTGAAGTAGAAGAAGGGTCATGCCTTATAGTTGGCCTGGTGTCTGAATGGATGTGTTGATAATGGGAGTTAGCTGCCCCTAGATGCATCTTGTTCTCATCAGGGTAATTGGAAATAGGTAACATTTTCAAACACCAACACCCTCCAATGAGAAGGTAAAATTTGGTTGGGGATGACACCCATAAATTTTCACTATTGTAGTTGTAAAATGTATCTAATGAAGGTTACAATGTTTGATCATGAAACATGATCTACCCTATCAAAGGTATGCCCTGTTAAAGACTTAAGAGAGTTAGATATTACAATATTAAAGGATTTCAACATCCTATTACAAGTGTGCTTGATAAAAGGACTTTAATTTACAATGAAGTAAGCACCCTGTTAAAGGATTTATAACATCTGATTAAGACTACTCTATTAAGAGATTTAACCGATTCACCTATTAAAATGTCTTAGCAATGATCCAATGGTTGGCACTCTACTACTAGATAATAGATCACCTCTTTTCATGTATTTTTAATCCCCCTTTGATCAACTATATCTTTTCTATCCTCTAACCTCTTTTCTCTATTCTCTTCTAACTGATTCTACAATATCTCAATTCACAATACCTTAGTCACCATGAATTATCTTTTTGTGCATGCAAACCTCTCTCTTTCCTCATTCCACATTGATTAAAAGGTTTAGGATTTTTACTCCTTAAGAAGAATTAGGTGACCTAGGTTTAGGTATGAATCAAATATTGTGACTCACCCATATTGTTGCTTAAACCTTCCCTTTTTATGATTGGCTACATGTTCTAGATAGGGATTCTCAATTAAGGTTTATTCTTATCATCTAGGATCACAAAACAATCATCAAGTTAGCTTTAAAATGGTTTACATAGAAGTTTATGCCATTACAAACAACTATGTCAAATTATATTACTTTTCTCTTGAAGTCCCTAATGCTCAACATCAACTGTAACTTGACATCTAACTAACTTAGCATCCATTGTGTTGGAAATTTGATTAAAAAGATCATTGATGAAGAAGATTGATTGAAAGAGGGAGATTGTTGTTAAAAGAATGTTTTTAATCATTGATATCAAACTTGCTATTTGTAAGAATATTAATAGCTTATAAGATCCAAGTACTATCACTTAGTTGATTGACGAAGAGGATTTAATCAACAAGATGTAACAAAAGCACCTAAGGGAAAGGTTGAGTTATAATGTTGTAATGAAGTGCAAGGATCAGCTAAGACAATGGTTAAATGATGTATTGGTAACATACTTGAAGATACAGAGGTTGGCCACACTTGGAAACATTGGAGGAATAAGTTGTAACAAGGTTGACTTCAAAGCTTAACTAAGTTCATTAGTGGGTGCTAAGAAAGCTAGTTTAAGCCAAGAAAATTTTTAGTTGGAGTGGACCAAATGAAAAATCTAGTGTGTGTTGAGAAAACTTTAGCTGCTGAGTGAAGTTCAAGTTTCAAGAAAAGTAACAGGTACCAAGCATTAGAAAAATCTTAGTAGATGCCGAGTGAACTTTAGGTGTTGAGCATCAATAAAACACAGTTGATGCCGAGTAACATAGTATGTGTCAAGTACCAGTATTTCAATAGTGTTGAGCTACTGCATTATTGGAAATGAGAAATATTTTCCAAATCTAAGCTAAAAAGGTTGTTACCTTGAATTTTGTGAACCAGTTGGGGGATAAGGATGATGATTTGGTGGTACAAAATTCTATGTAAACCATTTTTGAGCAAATTCTATAGGATTCTTCATGATGTTTCTAAAAGGAACATAATATGGGTTAGATTCAATGAATCCTACCTAATCCATATGAATTGAAATTAAAAGAGGGAAGAATTGACTGAGAAAAGAAATTCCAGACTTCTAGTGAAGGAGTCACAAATCAAGAAGCAAGAGTTACTAGATTGCCAAAATTATGAAGTGATAGAAGGGTGTCAAGGAGAAGACATCTAGGAAAAGGAAGAATAGAGCACAAAGACTCTACTTTGATAAGTGGTCAAAGAGAGATGATTGAAATGGTACATTGAGCATGGAGACTCAAGGAAACTAACCTTGAAAGAAGGGCAAGCTATTAAGAGTTACAAAGATTGAAAGCTAGGCAATGTTATGAGCTGAGAAGTGATTTGAAATCTGCAAGTTAAGTTGTATCTTGTAATCAGGTCAAAGACTTTCATATACTCTCTAGCAATTGTATTAGATAAGTAAACCTTATGGACTTAGGTTGGTTTAGTAGCCATTTTTAAATCCTTTAACAAGGTGGCATTCCAAGTGAATGTTCTAAACTCCTCTAACCAGGCCCACTTCTAATAGGGTGGTTAAATCTTTTAACTAGGTCACATTTAATAGTGTGTTGTAGCCTTTAATAGGGCATGCTTTTCACAAAGCATCACTTCATAAGAGTGAGGATTGAGTAGTATTTTACTGGTGATTTTTAGAAAATTGATTTTCCATGTAAATCACTATGTTATGTGTTGATTTTTTATGTGTTATTCTTGCATGTTTATTTACAATAACTTGCTGAATAGAAAAATTAAAGCTTGGATGAATGAATGGTTGAATGGGCTCACTACAGTTAGTAAAAAGTTTGAATTGGACATATGGACCTGGAATAACTGATTCACCCCCATACCTGCCCCCCCCCCCCCCCCCCCAAAGTTATTCTAAAGAATTTCTAACAATTGGTATCAGAGCCAACTGCTGATTTAGTTTCAAGGTACTAAAGGCAGGAAGATCAAGATGTCCAAGAGAGAAGTTCCCAAGCTCAACAAAGACAACTTTTTTGCATGGCAGAGTTTGATGAAATTCCACCTTGGATCAATAGGTGATTATGCAAAACCCTCAATTGGAACATAACATTTAGACCTAGTTGGACCTCTTATTGTAGATGATTTGAGCAAAAGGAAGGAGCACAATCAGGAAATGTTGGAGATTGCCTCTGCACTCAGTTATGTTGAATTTGATGACATGAAAAGATGTGATACTACATTCAAAAATGTGGAAAGCCCTAATAGATATCTGAGGAAATTAGATTGTTTACAGAGAAAAGAGAGAAAGCCTCAAAGGAAAGTTTGATGACATGAAAATGGAGGAAGGTGAAAAATTTTCTCAATATGGCTCTAGAATGAAGGAAGTGGTAAGTGCAATAAGAAGTTTGGGTGGTCAATTGGAAGAAGAGATTTTCAATTGAAAATACTTGAGAACCCTGCTACCTATCTATGCTACTAGAGTTTCAGCCATCCAAGAGCTAAGGTGTGTACAAGGAAACACACTAACCTTTAAAGGAATAGTGGGAAGACTTACTGCATTTGAACTGTCAAATTTTGACAATTACAGACCTGAGAACCTTGAATATGATTTCAAGGCCAAGTTGACATTGAAAGACACTAAGTAGTTGATATCAAAGAAGAGTAGAAAAGGAAAACATGTATCCAGTGACAGCAGGATAAATGAGAAAGATGTAGAATAGTTAGAAGCACTACTGGCTAGAAGATTCTATAGAAGCAAAGAAAAATTCAGAGGTAATCTCACTATCATTTGTTTCAATTGGAATGAAGTAGGACATATTGCTACATGGTGTACATAGAAGAAAAACTACAAAGAAGGAAACAAGTACAAGAACAAGAGAGAAGATGATAGCATAGACTACAAGAACAAAGGCAAAAGATACTACATTATTGAAGAAGATTATGATGAGAATGATGATGAGGTAGTCTATGTGGCCATGAAGGATGAATCAGATAAAGATGAAGATGAAGCAAAATCACTGGTGACTTGTGTGAACAAGAATGACAAGTGGATCATAGATAGTGGATGCTCACATCACATGACAAGAGACAAAAGTAAGTTTATTACCTTTACTCAGTATGATGGAAATAGTGTTAGATTTGGAAATAATGCTCCATTTAAAATCAAAGGGAAAGGTCCAATTAAACTTACTAAGAAAATTTCATGTGATAATGTATACTATGTTGAAGGATTGAACTATAATTTGTTGAGTGTATCACATTTAGGCAATATAGATTACAAAATAGAATTTGGAAACAAATCTACCAAGATTAATGAAACTAATGGAGATTTGATAGAAAAAGGTGAAAAAACTAGGAGTAACTGTTTTACCTAGATATTGAAGATGCAACTTGTCTTGTTTTTTTTGATGATGTGTGGTTATGGCATAGAAGATTGTGTCATGTTAACTTTGACAATCTGATTAGGATCAGTAAAAAGAAGAATATTAGAGGGTTGCCTAAACTAAAGAAGCCTAAAAATACAATTTGCAAACAATGTCAACTAGGGAAGATGACTAAATCTAGTTTCAAAAGAAAAACATATACTTCCAAAGAAGTACTAGAGCAAGGCCATACTAACTTATGTGGACCAATAGAAGTGCAAAATTACCTAGGAGACAAATACATAATGCTATTTGTCCAGGATGATGACTGCTATGTTTTTAAAGAAAAAATCTGATACATTTCAAATGTTTAAGTGGTATTTGGCTAGAGTTGAGAAGGAAATAGGAAAGAGTCTAAAATGCCCAAGGTTAGATAGAGGAGGAGACTTTACATCAAAAGAATTTGGAAAATTCTGCAATGAAAAAGGTATAAAAAGGAAAACATCAGCACCAAGAACTCCACCTCAAAATGAAATTGCAGAAAGAAGGAATAGATTATGGAGAAAAATGTTGCTCTAAATTACTAGAGAGAAGCTATAAGTACTATTGTTTATACCCTGAATAGAGTCCAAGTCAAGAAAGGTACAAATCCAACACCTTTTGAACTATGTTATTGTCACTCACCTAATGTAAAACATTTAAAAATCTTTGGTTGTAAATGTTATATTCTTAAAGATATTAGAAATGGAAAGTTTGATGCAAAGAGTGATGAAGGCATATTCCTTGGATACTCCACTAGAAGTAAGGCATATAGTTGTTTGAATACTAACACTAACAAGATTGTGGAGAGTAGAAATGTAAATTTTGATGAGAATGTAGAAGTACAAGTTGATGAATTCAAGCAATCTGAAGATTATAAATCTTCTATATACTTCTATGAAAGAATGAATATTGAAGACAATGCTACTAATCAAGTTGGGAATCATCAAAAAAATTTAGTATTAGCTGAGTCATAGCCAGTGAATGCCAAGATACATTCAGAAGCTGATTTGCAAAATGAAGGAAATGCACATTCTAACTTAGAAAATAGTATGCATGAAAGAAATGATGAAGTACCATAAGAAGAAGAGAAAAATGACTCTGAAGCTGAAGGATCAAACATGAAAAGACGGATAGAACCAAGGCTAGCTAAGTATGTAATAAGACATCACCTTGCAGATCAAATCATTGGTGACAAGGATGCCAGACCAATGACAAGGAATAGATTAAGAAATGAATCATGTTTTCTGAGCAAGGTTCAGCCCAAAAAAGTGAAAGATGCACTACAAGATGATAACTGGTATTAAGATATCAAAGAAGAGATAGACCAGATTGAGAAAAACAAAACTTGGACCCTAGTTTCTAGACCAGCTAACAAGAATGTAATTGGTACCAAATGGGTGTTTAGCAAAAAAATTGATGAGAATGGTGAGATAACTAGAAACAAAGCTAGACTAGTTTGCAAAGCGTATGCATAAGAAGAAGGACTGGATTATGGGGAAATATTTGCTTCTGTTGCAAGAATGGAAGGAGTAAGAAGATTACTTGCATATGCTACTGATAAAGGTTTCAAATTCTACTAAATGGATGTGAAGTCTGCTTTTTTGAATGGTATATTAGAAGAGGAAGTCTACATAGAGGAACCAGAGGGATTTGTTGATAAGAACAACAAGGATATGGTCTGCAAACTACATAAGGTACTCTATGGTTTGAAGCAAGCACCTAGAGCATGGTATGAGAGACTACACAAATATCTTGTGAAGATTGGATTTGAGAAAATAGATGAAAACAACAACTTGTATATCAAGGCTGAAAATGGTAAGGATATTTTGATATCTAAATCTTTGTTGATAATATAATATTTGGAGGAAAAGATGCTCTATGCAAAGATTTTGCTAATCAAATGAAACATGAATTTGAAATGTCAATGTTTGGAAAAATCAAGTTCTTTGTTGGATTGTAGGTACATCAACTAAAGTATGGTATAAATGTGACCCAATAAAAATACATAAAGGAGATACTCAAGACATTTGGATTAGAAGACTCAAAACTAGTTAGCACACCAATGGTAATAGGACATAAGCTATCCAAGAATGATGAATCAACTAAAGTGAAAAAAAAAAATGTATAGATCAATGTAGTATGTTGTACATAGTAGACTAGACATTACATTAGTTGTTGAAATAGTGGCAATATTTTTTACAAATCCAAGAGAAAATCATCTAATGATAGTAAAGAGAATACTAGGGTACCTAAAAGGAACTGATGACTTTGGTTTGTACTACAAAAGGAGTGAAAAGTTTGAACTAAGAGCCCACACTAATGTAGATTGGGGAGGTAATATTGATGAAAGAAAAAACACCAAGTGAAGGAGCACTTTTCTTGGGAAGAAGATTGATTACATGGATCAGCAAAAAGTAAATTTGTACCTCACAATCTACAGCAAAAGTTGAATATGTTGTAGCTACTATCAATTGCACCAATATTGTATGGATCAAACATCTATTGCAAGGTATGAAGGAAGATGTAAATGAGCCTGTGATACTCTATTGTGATAATACAAGTGTTATCAACATATCAAAGAACCCTCTAATACATGCTAAAAGCAAGCATATTGCAATCAAGTATCACTATGTAAGAGAATTGGTGGAAGACAAACAAGTGAAGATGGAATATATTAGCTCAAAGGAGTAGATTGTTGACATCTTTACAAAAGCACTACCTAAAGATACTTTTGAGTATCTTAGAGGTAAGTTAGGGGTGATACCCCTAGCCAAGGCTACTTAAGAAAAGGCAAGACTCCCTTGCATCAAATGAATTCATTGTTGAAATTTTACATGTTGATGTAGAGGATACCTACTTTAGGATTCATGACTAAAGTAATTGAAGTGATGAAGCTCCAAATAAGTTACAAGCAAGGTGATAGAGAGAGAAAGCAAAAGAACCAACAAAAGCTACACTTGCATATTAAGATGTTGAAATATTATGTCTTTGGCATTGTTGTCAAAGAGGGAGAAGTAGTAAGAAATTGATCAATAGCATTTGATCAATAGTATGAGGAAGAAAATGTAGAAACTGGTCAAATCCAAAGAAAGAAAAAGAGAAGTAGCAAGAAGCTGATTAGAATAGAGAATAGAAGAAGATGAGTACTACATACAAAAGGAGAGAATGTAAGAAGGAAGAAAGGAAAGAAAAAGGATACAATAATTAAGAGGGAGAAGTATAGAGGAAGAATTTGTGTAGTCCAATTCTTCTTTTTGGCATTCAACTTACTGTTCTAACCTAGCTAACACTTTGATAACATGGTTGAATAGTTTGACTTGATGGTTGATTAGTTTGGTTTTCCATCAATGTCAAAGAGGGAGATTGTTGGAAATCTGATTGAAAAGATCATTGATGAAGAAGATTGATTGAAAGAGGGAGATTTTTGTTAAAAGAATGTTTTCAATCATTTTTTTTTCATTTATGTCAAACCTACTATTTGTAGGAATGGAAATTACTTACAAGATCCAAGTACTATCACTTAGTTGATTGATGAAGAGGATTTAATCAACAAGATGTAACAAAAGCACCTAAGGGAAAGGTTGAGTTATGATGTTGTAATGAAGTGCAAGAATTAGCTAAGACAATGGTTAAATGATGTATTGGTAACATACTCAAAGATACAAAGGTTGGCCACACTTAGAAACATTGGAGGAATAAGTTGTAAAAAGGTTGACTGTAAAACTTAACTAAGTTCATTAGTGGGTGCCAAGCAAGCTAGTTTAAGCTGAGCAAATTTTTAGTTGGAGCTAAGCAAATGAAAAATCTAGTGTGTGCTAAGAAAACTTTAGGTGTCGAGTGAAGTTCAATTGCCAAGAAAAGTAATAAGTGTCGAGCATCAGAAAAATCTTAGTAGATGTCAAGTAAACTTTAGGTGTCAAGTATCAGTAAAACATAGTTGATGCCGAGTAACATAGTATGTGTCAAGCAACAATATTTCAATAGTGTCGAGCTACTGCATTATTGGAAATAAAAAAGATTCACCAAATCTAAGCTGACAAGGTTGTTACCTTGAATTTTGTGAACTAGTTGGAGGATAGGGATGATGAGCTAGTGGCACAAAATTCTATGTAAACCATTTTTGAGTGAATTCAAGAGAATTCTTCATTGTGTTTCTAGAAGGAACATAATATGGGTTTGATTCAATGAATCCTACCTAATCCATACAAATTGAAATTAAAGGAGGGAAAAATCGAGTGGGAAAAGAAATTCCAGACTTCTATTTCAAGAGTCATAGACCAAGAAGAAAGAGTTACTAGTGTGCCAAAATTGCAAAGTGATAGAAGGGTGTTAAGGAGAAGACATCTAGGAGAAGGAAGAATAGAGCATAGAGACTCTACTTTGACAAGTGGTCAGAGAGAGATTATTGCACTGATACATTGAGCATGGAGACTCAAGGAAACTAAGCTTGAAAGGAGAGAAAGCTATCAAGAGTTGCAGAGACTGAAAGCCAGATAATGTTATGAGCTAAGAAGTGATTTGAAATTTGCAAGTTAAGTTGTATGTTGTAATTAGGTCAAATACTTTCTAATACTCTCTAGCAATTATATTAGATATGGAAATCCTATGGACTTAAGTTGGTTTAGCAATCATTTGTAAATCCTTTAACAGGGTGCATTCTAAGTGAATGTTCTAAAGTCTTCTAACCAGGCCCACTTCTAACAGGGTGGTTAAATCCTTTACCTAGGTCACATTTAACAGTGTGTTGTAGCCTTTAATAGGGAAGGCCTTTCATAGGGCATCACTTTAGAAGAGTGATAATTGAGTAGCATGTTACTAGTGGTTTTTCCCAAATTGGGTTTCCATGTAAATCACTATGTTATGTGTTGATTCTTTATGTGTTATGCTCGCATGTTGATTTACAGTAACTTGCTAAATAGGAAAGTTAAAACTTGGATGAATGAATGGTTGAATGGGCTCACTACAATTAGTAAAAAATTTGAATTGGACATATGGATGTTGAATAACTAATTCACACACCCCCCCCCCCCCCCCCTCTCTCAATTATTCTAAAGCATTTCTAACACATTGGTCACTCATTATCTAAATCACTCACATCATATGTTTCCTCAACACTTGGGTTACTTGGCACAAACTATTTAATCAACACATACTAAATATCTCACTCAACATGCAATATCTATTATGTTATGCTCGATATGGATTACTTGTTTAGCATGAACTGATTTCTAACTTGTGAATGAGTTAATGTATATTGATTCATATATCAAAACCAATCTAAGATTAACAATCTTCCCCTTTGACATGAGTGGTAAAAACACTTGGTCATGCATGAATGATCTTAACTTATGAGCATAAATTAGATACTTACTATCTCTATTCGACATATGTACAAAACTTCAAAATTTTGTAAAACTTGACTTAACAATCATACCTCAAAATCTTATAACTTCCCTAAGTTGATTGTACTATTATGAATCTGAACCTATACTCCTACTAAGTAAATATGCATATGTTGAATTGTACTGAACTCTATTTTCTATATTTGACTCCCCCTTTCTTTGGTCTCCCCAAAAGCTATATTCATTCTTTCCTTGGAGTCATTGTCTCTCTCAAAAACTTATTAATCCCAAAAAATTATTACTCCCCCTTTTTGACATTGACTGATGTTGAGAATTCATCAAATTTTTGAAGTGCTTTTGACTTTGAGCTACAACAATGGATAGAGTAGTACCTGTGATCTTTATATCTCCCTCCAAATTTTCAATATGTTGTTGCACTTCTTGTGTGAACAAAGTTGTATCATATAACTTGGTGTCAAGTGAGAAAATGTTCTCTAAAAAATTCTTTATACTATCAATCTTGGCTACTAACTCAACCTCATGAAGTGTAATGGCACTTGATATTGATTCATTGATTTGGTTATAAAATTTCCTCTTAGACCATTCAGGTAGTTTAACATTTGAATCTAGGTCTATATCATTTACCTTCTCTACTATATTCACCAACTGATCCATGATAGGCTTGTTTTCTATAGGTGTAGGCAGGCTAAATGCATCAAGAAATATTTCCTTGATATCTTGCAATTTTTTCCTTTGCATATGCTCCCTTCTCAGCATTTCTTGGTTCTTTTCCCTCTCAAGAGCATCCTAAAGTATGCTTATCTGTTCAATAGTGATTATTTCATGATTAAATTTTGGCAACATTATCACCTCATCCAAGTTAATATCACCATATGGTGTAACTTAATCTGCCTTGGATGTGTTAGGACTAGGGCTTGATGACTACAGAGGTGTAGCTTCTACACTTAGCCTATGAAGAGCTTGACTTGGAGGAGTAGCATTTTCTAGGAAAGTAATTAGTGTTTGTATTGCTAATTGTTCCTTAGGCTTGGTAGTCAAGATTGACTCTTTAGTCCTATTCTTTTCTTGCTTTTCAATCTCAATTGCACCTTGAGTTTTTACTATAGGTACATTTAAGTATCTTTTTGACCTATTTGAACTTGTGTCCCTTCCTATGCTTTTATAGCAACTTCTCATACTAACACATTATGCACCATTGTGCTGATATTTTCTATTGTTGTCTCTTTCCTTTGGTACACTACAATAAGCATTGTAGGTTGTACCACAATAAAATGAGAAGTTTGATTTATGGCTTGATTTCCTTCCTCTAAAGATTTTTTTCTACCTTCTCAAGTTCATCCATACCCACCAATATGGGATGATTGTATAATTGTATCTTGGCGGTGGTGTCTAACAATATCTTCTTCATGTCCTCCTCTATTAGGGGATTGATGTTCTGAGCTATAGTATCAAAAACATCCTTGATCTTTACTATATCTATGTTGGCATCTACCACTATTGTGGATTGGCACTTGACATTTGTATATCTTGTATACTTTACTCTATTCTTTTCTTATCTTTAACTACTATCTATGTATATTCATTTTTTTCAGTGCCTTCCACATGTGTATCTTACCCAGTTTCATCTTTTGTAACCTTGGTTACTTCTTATTCACCTTTATCTTCACCTACCTCAATAGGTGTCTTCTCGATTTCCTTAGGTGTTGTCATTCTATATATTGACTTCCATATCTAAGTAGAATTCTGAACAACACCCTCAATGTCCTTTTGCAAAATATTGAATGCCCTATATTTAGGAGCAAATTTTCCTTTAAATTTAATAATGGATTTTTCCATTGTGGCCTTATCCACTTCTGGCATCACTTGAGTGAGTGTAGTCTCTCTGATTTTCCTTTCTATAGTGAGGCTATATTGCCATTTCTACTCAACTCTTCATATCAAATTGTAGGTATAGAGTTGGGAAGCTCAATTGGAGTCTGCTTGAATGTTGTCATCATGATATATATTAACTCTTCCACTTGGTTCATCTCAATCTTTTAAAGTTTTTCAAACTCAACATGTTTGAATCTAGATAAGTCAACATTATTCTTTATATTTTCACATAGGTTCTCTAAATTAGAAGAAGGACTATGACTTATCACTTTAAATTGGCTATTGACATCAGATTTTCTCCTCTCATTATTTGACTTGGCTTGAGAAATGTACTTTCTCCTTTGTCTCTTCTTAGAATCATCTTCATGTGTAGTTGCCCTTTTTCTCTTCTCTTTTTGCATTTTCACTTCTTGAACCTTCTTAGTAGTATCCCTAGTGCTGGCCCTGGTGGCATGAACTATAGACTTAGGTTATTTTACAACCTTCTTTGGTTGAAGATTTAACTTTTCTTTTCTTCTTTTCTTTGGCTATAGCTACTTCATTGACTGCTTCTCCCTTGACACCTCCTCCTCCTCCTCCTCCTCCTTCTATCCCTTCACTAATTTTTTCTTTGAGCTTCTTAACAATTTTGTTCTTTTTTCCTTATTACTAAGGCTCTCTTCCAATCCATAGGTATTTTTTACTTGGCTATATCATAATTACCAAAAGTTGTAGCTTCCTTATCTACTTCTTTAGCCAATAAAGCAATAATTTTTGTAGATGCCCCATCCACATTTATCTCATAACCTAGAGGCTTTAACCATCTCACCCTTGGTACTACAACCTATACATATGTGAAATCAAAATCAACTAGAAAGAAAACATCATTTAAGTGCTTCTCAGCTAGTGGTACTAGAATCCTATGTCTTTGTTTCATTGACTTCTTAAAGTCTTCAAAGTGGCTAGTCATTATAGACTCAAAGTTTTCTCCAATTTTCTCAATGTATTCTCCTATCTATACTACAATACGTCTATTTGTCTTCCATGCAACTTTTCCAAAAGAAGGGAATGTGTTCTACACATAGAAAAATATACATACAAGTATTGAACCAAACTTGCATTGTGCACATTTAGTTTTCTTTATGGATCCAAAGTTTTCTGATAACTATTGTAACTGTAACTCAGAAAGGTCATAAGAATGATCCTTCTTGACTATCTTGTAGCCTACATCAACAACAATGCAAGGTACACTATTCAATCGTCTAGATTGAGAGAACTTATCTCCAATTATCCTTACCACAAAATAAATTAGGGGATTTGTGATGGTTTCAATTTTCATTCCTCTCTTATTCCATACTTCCCCTATGTTTTTCTAAATAGCCTTTTTTACATCACTTCTTACTATCTTAGGTTTGTCTATGGTGGGATACCTTTTTACCCTCTACACAATCCTCTTGGTAATTTTTATAGGGCCATCCAACCATACATAATTGTAATGAATTCTACTAAGAAAAATATTTATCCATTCTATTTTGAACACATTTGGAAAATCTAGGGCATGAGTTAAACCTTTCTCTCTAAAACATTGAATTCTTATTTTAATACACCATTCTCACACAATTTTCCATAAATGTCTCTTATCTCCATGTCACCTATGCTACCCACCTAATACAAGTAACAAAATCTTACATCTTGAATTACTAAAACTTGTGGTGATATCATCGATAACACACCAAACACATCTTGTTTGTATGCAGTGTTAGGAATTTCTTTAAAGTTCAGTTTCCAAATCACATTACTAATTAATTGAACATTCAAAACTTTCTTTCCCTCTTTAACCTTAGAAGTAGAAGAACTAGATGCCATATTTGATACCTAGGGTTTGAAAAAATTGAAATAGTGTATCTTGGAACATGATAAATACCTTCTAAAATCTAATGAATGGTATTGAATAGTGGTTGAATTCAATCTGCAAAATTTTGGAAGCTCTTCATGCTCTCTCCAAATTTGAATGATGTCAAATGAATCAAAAAAATGACAATATAGCCCTCAAAACTTTGCAATTAATGCTTAGTACTTACATAGATGTAAGCTTAGCTATAATATCAATTCTAACTCACATGGATTCCATGTAGTTTTCCTTCATGCTCGGCAACCACTACAAGCTCAGACAACACTATCACTTACAATAGCTCAACATCAACTAGATTTCACTTGATAGCTTAGGAGAAAATTTTCATGCTTGGAAGCAACATGAAAATTTATAGAGTTCTTCTAAGTTCTAACAAATACCTTTCATCTTTCTTCATGCATATATAATTTTTTCATAACTAAATCCTCGGAACTGATGTAAAATTGAACTTTGAAATATCAGCCCCACGCAAACTTCTTGATTTCCTAGTTGGGGATGGTGTGATCACCTAGTCCATTGGATGAAGTGATCCCATCTAAACTTGATTTCCTATAATCTTCCTTCTTCTACCATGTCTTGTTCATCTACAATTTGACTTCTTCAACATTTGCCTTTCCTTTGCCTTTTTTGAACTCATTGCTTGGTGCCTTTGACTTTGTTGGACAACATCTACTTATGTAACTAGTCTTTAAGAAACTAAAACATGTAGTCTAACTTAACCATCTATTGTAATCACTTCTAAAATGTGTTCTTATATAATTCTTAGGAACATTTCCATATTCTTGACAATAGTGACAACTATACCTTGTATTATAATCCCAATTTTAAGAATTACCATTATGCTTCACCTTTGTCTTCTTGTTTGAAGACCACTTGGGCTTGGATCTATGGTCATATTTTCCATGTCCATACATTTGATAGTTATAGCAATATCCTTCAAATATTTGTGTGCTTATGGTCTTGGTTTTGCATTCATGTCCCTAATGTCCTTTCTTGTTGCACTTATGATAGTGACCCATGAATTTATGCTTAGGGTTCTAATTTGTAGTCTTGCTTCTACAAATATTAGAAGTATGTCCTAATTTTTCACAATTATAACAAGTAGGTTTGGAGTTCTTACCATTGATATTCCTATGTTCACCACTTTTAGATGATTCTCCTTCTTTAGTATTGGTGTAACCCAGTCCATTAGTATCATTGTTGGATCTAGGAAATCTCATCAATTGCTTAAAATACTTGATGGCTTCACTAGGTCTATTGAAACTTTTAACAAATTGTTTTTCTCTTTTCAGATAATTTCTCAATTGTTCATTCTACAACTTCACTATTGTGATTTCAATATCTTTTCGATTCAATTTATGATTGTCAATCATCTTTTGATTCAATTTTTCCAGTTTCTTTTGAGAAATACTATTCACCTTTGATGTCTTCTCTTCTAGTATGTTGGTTAGTATCCTTTTGTCATCCTCAATCATGACTTTTTCTTCTTCAACTTTATTTTTCTACTTAGGCACCTCACATAGTGATACTAATTGGACTTCTTGTTCTATATTGAGATTTATGACCTCTTCAATTAGGGCTCCATTCTTTTCCATCAGATCTGCAACTACTGCATCAAATTCACTTGTGTTTCCATGTGTAAATAATTTGGTAGTGTCAATCTCTTGGTAATGTGTGTCATTATCTTCAATAGCTATCTCTTTCCTTCTCTTTAATGATTACTTCAACTCATCTCTTGCTTCATTTTGCTGATGTAGTGCAATATTGATTTCAATCTCCTAGTTCTCAATAGTGTTTCCCAACTTGTACCCTTCCATCTCCAAGATATTTCCTCAAAGCTACAAAGCTTTCATTTTTAGAGAACTAAGCTCTGATACCAAATGTTGGAAATACAATAGGGAAAGTAAACTCTGGGGGGGGGCCTGAATTAGTCCTTCAAGTCTTTAACCATAAATTAATTCACCATACATCCATCTCATAATTTTCATATAAACTAAAATAACTAGATAAAATTATTCATACATAGTATGAAAGAAAATAGCATTCAACACATGTATGATACAAGTTATTTGGTTATCTAGAAACCCTCCAATGAGAAGGTAAAACTATGATTGGGATGACACTCACAAATATTCAATACTATAGTTTTAAAGTGTATCCAATGAAGGTTACAATGTTTGATCATGAAACATGATTTGCCTTGTGAAAGGCCTTCACTATTAAAGGCTTACAAGATTGTTAGATCTTACCCTGTTAAAGGATTTCAACACCCTGTTAGAAGTGTGCTTGATAAAAGAACTTTAATTTACAATGAAGTAAGAACCTTGTTAAAGGATTTACATAAGCTTGTTAGGATTACTCTATTAAGAGATTTAACTGATTCATTTATTAGAATGTCTCAACAATGATCCTTTGGTTAGCACTTTGCTACTAGATAATAGATCACCTCTTTACATGTATTCTTGATCTTCCTTTGATCAAATGTATCTCTTCTATCCTCTAACGTCTTTTCTCTATTCTCTTCTAATTTATTTTGCAATGTATCTCAATTCACAATACCTTAGTCTCCTCGATTTCTCTATTTGCACATGTAAAATTCTCTCTTTTCTCCTTCTACATTCATTAAAATGTTTAGGGTTTGTCCTCCTTAAGAAGACCTAGGTGAATTAGGGTTAGGTGTGAATCAACAATTCTGGTTCATCCCTATTACCACTTGTCACAAAATTTTTTACCCTTGTCCAATTTTTTTTACCTAAAGACAACTTTGTGAAACATGGAAACAACATCCAAACTATGGGACTTGAACTATGAGGTTGAAGCTCTAAAGAAGGTCGGCTTCCTTTGTGTTGGTAAACAGATTGTTCTTTCTAATGTAACTCTTAAATGCCCAAACCTATGAGAAAAAATTTGATACCAACGGTTGGATAATCTATCATGAGGTTGATAGATTTCCTCTAAATTGAAAGGTACAGCTCCCTTATCAGTGATATTCAATGAATTTTTTTGTTCCTAAACTAATTAGGTACATTCTTAACCTGAGAACGGAAGAGGGAAAACCAAGCCAGTCCCAGACAGAGCTAACTCAGGCAGATTTTAACTCCTAAATCTAGCCAATGCCAAGAATCCACAACTCCTATGACTTCTTGATATTGGTAATGCAATATGGATGCAGATTATGTGAATGCAATGAAGAAATGAAGATTTAATATTTAGATTTATGAAATAGGAATACGTGCAAATACTCTGATCTACAACACATTCATTATTTGACACAAGATGCAAGATAATGTCCAAAGCTAAACACAAGAATACTCTGATTGAATATATTCAGAAAATAATACTCAAATTCTTTGATTTGAAGCAAAACTCTTCTTTGTTTTGAACACAACAAATACAATGCTCTAATTTTTATTTGCCTGCAACTCTGGCCAAATCTATTACAGAAATCAATGCATGAAATGAAATGCATAAAATAAACTACTGTCTTCTCTCTACTCTAGCAATACCTACTCTTGCAGAAAAGAAGCCCTCTCAATGGAAAAGGTTTTACAATAAATACATTTTCCAGCAACTGTTTGGTTTCTTCTAGTGACTTTTCAGTTCTGTAACTGATCTTGTCTCTTCGACTTCTCATATTTTTCCTTTTGAAAATTAATATGCTTATTAACTTTTAAAGTTAATAATGATAGATATTAACATATTTGAATTGTATTTTAACAATTGACATTTAAATATGTTAAATCAATATCAAAATCTTTCCTTCATTGAGTAGACAACAAAATAAATAGTTTTGCTAAGTAAAAATGAGCCATTTTTCGTGGGGCATATCTTTTTATTCCATTATTGGATTGAGCTCATTTTTGGATATGTTCTTCCAAACCTAGTTATCTTCATCCTGACTAGAGCGATTGGAGAAATAATCAATGAGTAAAAAGATATGAATTTATGAATTCTGCTCTATATGACTGCTACAAAATCATAATTAATAAAATAAAATTTCCAGCCATTGTTCTTTCAATGCTCTATAATCCATGTCTTCAATCTGCAACAATGCTATCTTCAATGCTTACAATGTTATTTCTCTACTAAAATTTGGGAGAAATTCTCTAGAATTCTTATAGCGGAAATCTGACTTTTGTCTTCTCCCTTTGGTGGAAAATTCACCTTTGACTGTGAAAGTCGCAGTGGAAAATGAATTTTCCATTTTCATGTAGTGGGCACAATTTTGATTTACATTGATTCAAAAATTATTTTTTTGGAGTAATCTTGATGCTAGACCCCATATACCTTCATCTTGGATTGAGATTTGCCTTTTCTCTCTTCATGTGGAAAATTGGACTTTGCCTACGAAAGTCGTAGTGGAAAATGAATTTTCCGCTATGCATTTTTCTTTTTGCTGGAAAATGAAATATTTTCTTTGCCAATGGAAAATTAGAAAATGATTATGAAAAGCGAAGTAGAAAATGAGTTTTCCATTACGCATTTTTCCTTTGGTGGAAAATGAAACATTTGCTTCTCTAATGGAAAATCTGAAAATGACTGCGGAAGTTGCAGTGGAAAATGAGTTTTCCACTACACTTCATTTTTTCTTTGGTGGAAAATCCCAAGTTGACTTCTCCATTACTGAAAATTAGAAAAGTGCTTCTCCATGGTGGAAAAATGAATTTTGACTTCTCCATTGCAGAAAATTACAAAATGACTGCAAAAATCACAGTGGAAAATGAGTTTTCCACTACACTTCATTTTTCCTTTGGTGGAAAATCCCAAGTTGACTTCTCCATTGCGAAAAATTAGAAAATTGCTTCTCCATGGTGGAAAATTAGAAAAGTGCTATGAAAGTCGCTGTAGAAAATGAGTTTTCCACTACACTTCATTTTTCCTTTGGTGGAGAATCCCAAGTTGACTTCTCCATTGCAGAAAATTAGAAAAGTGCTACGAAAGTCACAGTAGAAAATGAGTTTTCCACTACACTTCATTTTTCCTTTGGTGGAAAATCCCAAGTTGACTTCTCCATTGTGGAAAATTAGAAAAGTGCTTCTCCATGGTGGAAAAATGAACTTTGGCTTCTATTTGCTTCCACATTTGTATATTTGGACCCAGAAATAATTTAATCCTTCATAGAAACTTTGTTAAGCATACTAGGAACAATTTTTGGGAAATTCTTTATGGGAGGTAACTTTAAATTTTTTTTTTAAAAATGGTGTACTGAAAGTGCACCTACACTTTGCTATCAAGATGAACCTAAGTACTCTTGAGAGGAAAAGGGAGAAGGAGATGCAAGAAAAAAAACCTACCTGATCTATTCTAAGGAGGTGATGCACCAAACTAGCATGTTCAAACCAATCTCTACCCATATATGCACTCTTGAACTATGATGACACCAAAAGATATACACATCCAGACTTGTTTTAATCAAACAATCACATGCAAATTAGAAAACCCAAATAAATGACACAAAGAAGAAGAGAATTCACTTATATATCATTCATAAGCCAATAAGAGATACAACCATGCAAGATTGTAGATATCCACAATATACCAATGAGAGGCAAATAGTTCTTGCATAATAATCAATGGTTGAAGGAGATAAGGTATAATTTCATACTACTTGAAGGCAAAGGGAATTTATAGCAGCAAGCCAAAGAAATGCTAGATAAATAGAGAAGGTCTGACCTTTAACAAAATATACAAAATATGCCTTTATAGCTCAAGCATAACTAAGATATTTTTTCCGTAAACCAAATTCAACCACTACATCTAGCAGTTACTACAAATCTAAAGGAAATATGATCATGGAACAACTCTAGATTTAATAGTGACCAAAATCAATGCATCCAGCTGTAAGAAATCAAATCCAAAAGATCTTATCACTAACTATAATAAAGATTCATGGAAATGCATTAATGTCATGGAAAAAGGCCCAAAATATTGGTTAGCATTGGAGAAACAATCCTTGCAATGTGTCATAGCCAAAAAAAATATTTTTTCACTGCTAATAAAAAAAAATATAGGATGGGATAGAATGCAAGTTAACCTATCGCTAAAATATAGAGTTGACCTACATGGAGTAGATTTGATTTTCCTAGAAAAGATGTGAATCATAAATGTAGATCTTCATTTGAAATGAATGGCCTAGATACTTCAAAAATATCCCCAACCAATGAATAAATCCCAACCATAGATCAAGATCCTCACCTAACCATGCAGATAGCTGAGATGTGCTCATACAATATCCAAAGATTCACTAGATCCAGTTGCCATCATATCATCACAAGAGCAAAGGGTAGCAACGCAAAATAAGACCATGATTTGATCAACCCATGAGATGCCTTGACAAGCCAATGATCATCATATCTTTGCAAGAAACCCAAGTAATGATGAAAAAATATGACCACCATCGATCAAAAGCAACCTAGTACAATAAGGATCTACCACACTGTGACCCATAAAAGGGGAGGGCCCACCTACCATGCGTCAACTTGTCACTTTTTTGCTATAGATAAAGATTGAGAAAATCCCCAAAGTGACAAAGTGACCACCCTTGATCTTTTTGTATCGAATGACAAAACATAAATTGGCCCACCTCCTTGTAGAGTCAACATCTCAACCAATGAGAAACCAATGAGTGGCAAAGTGTTTTGACAACTATCTAGCTTTTCTAATAGGAAGGGTCCACCAAAAAAATCAATGTCAAACCATTGCTATGTCGCATGAAATAACTCCCACGCAACTTTGCATAATGATATAGAAAAAACCATAGATGATCCTTTATTTGATAGTGAGTAAAATGCACTGAATGAATTGACCCACCACTTGGCACTAATTCATTTGTTAGCACATTTCTCAATACACAGTCGGAGGTAGCATACAATTTTGTGGAAGCAAGAAAAGTCACTTCTCAAAATAGTGAAAATGGTAAAGTGAAATGTTAACCCTGACAAAAAAAATGTGTTAACCTATAACTTGGCACATGAAGAAAAAAATGATCCACATGAAGGAATTGAACTAGCTCGGCACATGAAGAAATTGCATTAACATGAGAAGTTAAATCGATCAAAAAGTGTGTTAACCCACATCAAAGAATCTAGCCCATTGAAGATCTTTTAGATTAGTTATCAATGATGGGATGAATGGGATGCAAAACTAGCCAACATTCTTGGTAACTCAAAGGGGATTCTTTCCTACTAATAATATACCAATGGCCTTAAGCAATCCATTGGGTATAGAGTCACTACCAAGAATTGACGTGTTACCCCACTTGCAAACAACAAAAAATCTACAACCAAAAAAAAAAAGAAACTTTTGGGGAGCTTTGAAAAGCTTAGAACAACTCTAGCATAAGGAGTAAATATGCTCGTACACATCTTGGAAAGTAGGAACAAACAAAAAGAAGACTAAACTACTTATGTACATGGAAACTTTAACCATCATTAGAAGCATGGTTTGAGATAGATCCCATTGATAGGGATAGGCAAAATTTCACCATTAGGCTTTCTTAACTAAAAATAATTGGCCTACTTGAGATTTATAACCACATAGGGACCACTCCATTGTGCATCAAATTTTGAGTGCCTCCCTAGTTTTTCCCTATCTGTATCCAATTTTTGCACAAGATCACCTTCTTTGAAAATTTTGAACCTAGCCTTCCTATCAAAGAACTTCTTCACCTATTGTTGATGTGCTCCCAAGGTCTGCATGGCCTGATTTCTTTTCTCCTCTAACTCCATCAGTTCTGACATTCTTATAGACATAACATCATCTTCAATTAGTTCCAATTGATGGGCTAGTTCAAGAGTAGCAAATTCCAATGAAATAGGAAGCCTAGCTTCTCTGCCATATACCAACATGAAAGGGGAATTTCCTATGGCTCTCTTATGTGTTACTCAGTCAATGCACAATATTATTTTTAACTTTTGATGCCAACACCTTTGGTTATCTTCTATAGTCCTTTTCATAATCTTGATTATGTTTTTGTTAGATGACTCAGCTAATCCATCACCCTGATGATAGTAGTTGGAGGATGTACTCAAGTAGATATTATGATCAACTACCCATGCACAAATTTGAGTCCCAACAAAATATTTTGCATTATTTGAAATAATGGTTAAAGGGGCACCAAACCTAGTTACAATTCCATCAAGGAATTCAATAATTGAAGATTTTGTTGTATCCTTTAATGTAATTACCTCTATCAATCTAGTGAAGTAATTTGTAGTAGCTAGAATCCATTTATGACCAAATCTAGAAGGAGGATTGATGGGGTCTATTAAATCTAACCTCATTCAGCAAAATGCTAATCAAATAGGGTGGAGAGGAAAAGCTGCGAGTTTTTTCTTACCTAAAGAGAAAGCACATTTTTCACACTTTCTGACATATCTATGACAATCGTGGAACAAGGATGGCCAATAGTAATTGAATCTCATTATCTTCATTGTAGTTGTTCTTACTAAAAATTGACCATAATTAGGACCATCATGGAGCTTTTTTATTATTCTTTCAACTTGGTCTATATCAAGGCATCTCAATAGGGCTCTATTGAAATCTCTTTTGAAAGGGATACCATTAGCTATGACATAAGTAATTAACTATAACTTGTATTATCTTCTTTTAGTTCTATCAAATCCTTGAGGATATCCATTGCCTTACAAGAAGGTCATCATATCATCCATCCAATTCCTTGGATTCTCATTTCTTTCTTCTTGTTGTTCTGTTAGTGTCATAGAAACTTCCTCATCTAATTCCTAAGATGAGAACATTTGTTTGCACAATCCTTTTCATCTTACCAACTCAGTGATCTGAATGTCAGGATTATACTCCATTACCTTAGTGACCCATCTAGATCTCTTCTCATTAATGTCTTTTCTCAAAAGGAAGTCCTTCACACTTGCATGAGGTACTACCAAATGGATCCTATTGTATGATAGAAGGTGTCTGAATTTCTTCAAAGCTCTTATGACTGCAAGGGCTTGCTTATCTACATAGTTGTATTTGTCTTCATACTCTTTAAGCCCTTCACTAAAGAAGGCTATGGGCTATTCTTCATTTTTATCATTTGCTTGAGTCAAAATAGTAGAAATTCTTGACTCACCACCTAAGGTATTAAGAATGAAATCCTTTTCAAAATTTGGATTGATGAGAGTAGGGGCTAAGGCTATGGCTATCTTGGTCCCTTGAAAACTTTCTTTCCCTTCCTTGGTCCATGCAAAGACGATATTTTTCTTGAGCATACTTGTAAGGGGTTTCACCATGGTAGGAATATTATCAATAAATATTCTCACAAAATTAATCCTACCAAGAAAACTTTGCAACCCTTTCTTGTGACTAGGAAGAGAGAGAGAGAGAGAGAGAGAGAGAGAGAGAGAGAGAGAGAGAGAGAGAGAGTATTGCCTTTGTTCTTTCTAGATCAATGGTTAGACCATCTTTAGATACAATATGTCCTAAAAAATTTCCATGATTAGTGGAAAACACACACTTGCTTGGATTTAAGAACACTCCAAACTCTCTACATTTTATAAACACCTATCTAAGATGGCCAAAATGATCTATCACACTCCTAGAATATATTATAATATCATCAAGATAGGCTAATACAAATTTTTCAATTATATTCTTGAAGGCCATCTCCATTTCCTTCTAAAAAGTGGTAGCTACATTAGTTAATCCAAAGTGAATTTTACTACAAGCATAGGTGCCCCACTTTATGGTAACTGTAGTCTTGAATCTATTAGCTTCTTTGACAAGCACTTGGTCAAGCCATCAAGAAATGAGAATCTCTCAAAGTTGCTAAGCTTGGATAATATTTGTTCCATGGAAGGGAGGGGATAATGATCCCTAAGGGAAGCTTGGTTAAGATCCCTAAAGTCCACATACAATCTAATTTCTCCATTCTTCTTCCTAACAGGGGCAAGGTTTTCTATCCATGCCAAGTTCTTGATAGGTAAAATTATATTGGCCTCAATCAATTTGGATAGCTCCTTTCTCATTAAGGGTTCAAGTTTAGGATTTCACTAGCCTCTATTTTTTTTGTACTAGTTTGACATTATCAATTAAATCTATGGTATTCTAAAACAAACTTGGGTCAAAACCCTTCAAATCATCATATGTCCAAGAAAATACATCATTAAATTCTTGACATAGATGAATAAAAATTTCTTGTTCAATTTTAAAACATACCTTTCCCATGTTTAAGGATTTTCCATTAGTAGCAGTGATTGGTGTGTGATCATCCTTGCTTGCAACAAGGTTCATGCCTTTACTTCTTGCTTGGTCATTAGGATCGAAGGCATTCTCTAAGGTAATAAGAACCTTAGGCAACTTGTTTCAACTAAGATTAAGAATTTGATCACATACTGATCCTTTAGTCTTGACTGGTTTCTATTTGAAAACTCTTCTTTGTTCTGCAAGAAGCTTACAATTTGGTCATCAGATTCAAATACTTTCCAATTGGTGTTGTCAGGTATAACATGCAATTTTACCACCTTAATCTACTATTTCTTTTCAGCTTCAAGGTTCCTTGGCACATCATAAGATTCAGCCACTATTGCAAGTCTATCACCATATATATTCTCTTTTCTAGGGATGCTTTGAATATTAAATGCATTGAAAATTTCAAGAAAATCCCATACTCTATGTTTATAAGGCTTAAGTAAACCATTATTGGTGATATTTTTATTTCTTACTTGATTAACCACCAACTCACTATCTCCGTATACACTTAAGGATTGAATTCCTCTTTTTTGAGCAAGTAGGAGGCCCTAAATCAAGGATTCATACTCGACCACATTATTAGTACAACTAAATTGGAGCCTAAAGGAGAAATAGTACCTTTCTAGTGTAGGAGAAATCACCATAACATCAGCCCATGATCCATTTTAATTTCTTGATCCATCAAAGTACATGCTCCATATCCCACTCATATCTTCTTTGGTCTTCATAAGGTTAGGGACAAGAGCATCCTTCTCTGATATACAATATGTACCGAGGCCTATCTCAAAGGTTTTTGATATAGAATAAACTTGGTATGGATTAGCCCATTCATCCATGATAAAATTAGGTATCTCTACTAAGGAAGTAATAGGTTCATTTACAATGTCTCTTTCCTCTATCTCTAGAACAATGAAATTCATAGTGATGATATTTGGTGTGTAGGGCTCAATATGATGGAGGGCTAGAGCATCTACTCTAATTGAAGCCTCAGTTCCATATCTTGTTCTAAAATACATGTACAACCAATCAAAAGATATGTAGCCACCTATCTGGGAAGTGAAATCTCTTGAAAGACAAATGGAAAAGTATGGCTTGACTTCAACAATTGATATATCTTGTACCATAGTACAACTAAGGCATGCATGTAGGGCTATTTTAAAATTTCTAAGGATCCCTATAGTCTTGATAGTAGTAGCATCTAACTATAATACATCCCTAACAATCAGCTCATAATTAATTTCTAAAGCATCAACAACACATTTAGCCATCACTGAACTGCTAACCCTCGAATCAATGATGCAATTGTGGACTATCGTATCCCTTATAATTAGAGAAATATAAAATGGAGGAGGTCTAACCTTTTTACTTTTTTCTACCTCCTTTAATGGTTGTATTATACTGGTGGGACTTTCTTCTCTTAATGGCTGATCCTTTGGTTCAATGCTTTCCAATTCTTGCTACAACATCCTCTTTTGCATGGGTATAGTAGCAACAACATCCCACATAGAAATGTTGACATTTTTCTTCTTCATCTAATCTACCACATTTAATGGTGCATTGGGTGCTTTGGTAGAAGCTTTGGGACCTACATTTGTAGGAATTTAGGATGGAACAACATAAGGATCCTTCACATCCTTTCTGCTACTATCTTTCCTTTACTGTTGAAAGGAATTTGGTTGATAATTTACTACTTGTAGATTAGGTATTACATTTGTAGTTGAGGCTTGATTAAGATGGGGAGGGGTAGCATCTTCAATAGCTCTTCTCTTGCTCCTAGTATTGTGAGAAATGGAATCCTGGTTTACATTACAATGTTCCTCCACTTGATGATTCATGAAAGAACAATCCCCCAGTTGTTGCATATATGAGGCATCCTTGGGTTAGTTATCCTTGTATGATTTTCCTACTATAGGCTCTTTAATGGTCAAAGGAAAAAAAGATTTAGCCTTTTAACACATGCAATAGGTATAGGAGTGGTTGCATGAGGGACAAAAATCTTGACCTTGCGCCATATTGTTCTAAGGGACTTTGGCCCTACTTTGATTTTCATTTGAAGTAGAAGGATGCCTATTCTACCTATTTTGATCAAAATAAATATTCCCATAATTATGATTTGGAGGCCTACCATTGTTCAAAGTTTGATATTGCAATTGAAGAGTCTTACTACCTTGATCTTGATGCCTCTCCAAAGTCACCACCTTGTTTCTCACCTTCTGCATCATAGAGAAGCTATCTTCCAACTTCTTCTCTTGGCCTTTCAATATTTTATCTATGTTAAACTTCATAGACCACACCATCTCCTTGATTTCATCTATTCCATGTAAAGATGTGGAAGCTTGAGGGATTAGAACAATGTATTGTGATATGGAAGTTATGGGAATAGAGGCCATTTATGATTGGTGATTTGGGACATCAAGGAAGAAGGGCATAGGAGGCCTTAGAGCTAACTTTCCTCCTTGTGTCAATATATATTTTTCTATGATTCCTATTTTTTAAGAATTATGTAAGGTTTCTCCTCCAAAATTTTTAATTATAGTGGCAATGTCACTATTAAAAAAATTGAGGTACTACAAGAAGGCATTACTAGGGGTAGGCTTCACTAAATTAGGTACTCTATCAGTTGTCAACTACTCCAAGAGTAATAGGTGATCACTCTTTCCTCAAAGTTCTTATATAATCTAGCTCCCAACCCATCCTAATTAGCATTAGAATTATGAGGAAAACCTCTATAACATTGCAAGGCCTTCCCTTTTAAGGATGAAGCTAGAAGCCTAACAACAACATCTTCTTCTGCAATACCATGCATGTTGCAGACATTTGAAACTTCTTGAATGTGTTTTAAAGGAGAGATAGAAGTTTCACCAATAAATTAAAGTATACTTTTGAGGGTTGATACTGGTATATCATGTCTTTGATTCAATAAGAGAGGACTTTCACCATTAAAGGTGGCAAAAGTATGAGCTCTAGGCTATGCCATGTGGAACAATGGTCTATTTATATGAGTACATGGTAACCTAGGCTGAGATCTAACAACATGAGGAATAAAGATGGATCTTGTAGGTGAATTTGTTACTTTTGTACTCCTAACTAGTGATAAAGATACTCTAGTCTTTCTTCTTCTAGGATTTGGAAATGAAAGCTCTTGTTACTGAAATCTACCTCTAGAAGATTCCCTTGTTTTAGCCTTGGACATGAATCACTACAACTCAGTTTGAAACTAGATGTGAAAGGTGTAGAGTCACTAAATGCATTCTGGGGTGAGCCTCTTGAAGGCATGCAACACTGAGAGCAACACTATCTTCTCAGTATTAATATTGAAATCTTCCTTTTGACACTAGTAGACCTAAAATTTTCTAAATATGATTGTCATACAAGGCATGCCAAAAACTGTTGTCACAAATTTTTGTACTCTTGTCCAAAATTTTTACCTTAGGACAACCTTGTGAAACATGGAAACAACTTCCAAGCTATGGGACTTGAACTATGAGGTTGAGTCTCTAGAGAAGGTCAATTTCCTTTGCTATCAGGATGCACCTAACTACTCTTGAGAGGAAAAGGGAGAAGGAGATGCAAGAAACAAAACCTATCTAATCTAATCTAAGGAGGTGATGCACCACAATAGAATGTTAAAACCAATATTTTCCCATATATGCACTTTTGAACTAGCATCACACCAAAAGATATACACATCTAGACTTGTTTTAATCAAACAATCACATGCAGATTAGAAAAACTAAATAAATGACACAAGGAAGAAGAGAATTCACTTATATATCATTTATAGGCCAAAAAGAGATACATTCATGCAAGATTGTAGATATCCACAATACCCCAATGAGAGACAAATAGTTCTTTCACAATACATCAATGGTTCAAGGAGATAAGGAAGAATGTCATATAGTTTTGAGGTAAAGGGGATTGATAGTAGCAAGCCAAAGCAATTCTAGAGAAATAGTGAGGGTTTGACCTTTAACAAAATTTACAAAATATGCCTTTATAGTTCAAGCATAACTAAGATATCTTATGCCCTAAACTAAACTCAAACACTACACCTAGTAGTTATTGCAAATCTAGAGGAAATTTGATCACGGAACAACTCTAGATGCAATAGTGATGAAAATCAATGCATCCAGCTATAAGAAATCAAATCTAAAATATCTAATCACAAAATGTAATAAATAGGCATGGAGATGCATTAACATCATGGAACAAGGCCTAAGATATTGGTTAGTATTAGACAAAAAATCATTGCAACATGTCATGACCACAACAACAAAATTTGCACTACTGTCAATGAAAATGTAGGATGGATAACATGCAAGTGAAACTGCCTTGAAAATATAGAGTTGACTTGCATGGAATAAATTTGATTTTCCTAGAAAAGATGTGAACCATCGGTGTAGATCTTCATTTGAAATGAATAGCTTAGATGCAACAAAAATATCCCCAACTAATGAATGAAACCCAACTATAGATCAAGATCCTCACCTAACCACATAGATGACTGAGATGCACTCATAAAATATCCAAATATTTTCTAGATCTAGTGGCCATTATATCTTTTCAAGAGCAAAGGGTAGCAATCTGAAAATATGACCACTATCCGATCAACCCATGAGATGCCTTAACAATCCAAAAGTCATCATATCTTCGCAAGAGTCCCAAGAAATGATGCAAAAATATGACCACCATTGATCAAAAGAAACTTAATATGATAAGGATCTACCATGCCATGACCCATAAAAGGGGAGGGCCCACATTCCATGTGTCAACTCATCACTTTGTCGCTATAAATGAAGATTGAGAAACTCCCCAAAGCAACAAAGGGATGACCCTTGATCCATTGAATGATAAAACATAAATTGGCCCACCTCCTTGCAAAGTTAGCATCTAAGCAAGTGAGAAACCAACGAGATGCTAAAGTGTTTTGACAACTGTTTGACTATTCTGAAAGGAAGGGTCCACCAAAAAAATCAAGGTCAAACCGTCACTATGTTGCATGAAATAACTCCTTTGTAACGTTTCATAGGGACATAGTGACAACCATAGATGATCCTTGATCTGACATGGAGTAAAATGCACTAAAGGAAATAACCCACCACTTGGCACTAATTCATTTGTCAGCTCATTTCTCAATACGTGGTCAAAGAGGCAACATACAATTTCATGATTTCATGAAAGAAAGAAAAGTCACTTCTCAAAATAGCAAAAATAGTTAACACAAAATGTTAACCTTGACAAAAAATGCACGTTAACCTAAAAAGCAATCCATGAAGAAAAATGATCCAACTCGACACATGAAGGAATTGAATTGGCTTAGCAAATGAAGAATTTAACTAGCTTAGCACATGAAGAAACTATGTTAACATGAGATGTTAACTTGAATGAAAAGTGTGTTAAACCACATCAATGAATCTAGCCCATTGAAGATCTCTTAGATCAGTTATCAATGATGGGATGAATGGGGGGCAAGATTTCCCAACACCACTTAATCCTTCCATTTTTCTAATTGGCTACATGTTTTTCTTAAGAATTCTCAATTAATATTCATTCTTATCATTTAGGATCGCAAAAAAATCCTCAAGTCTTCTATAAAATGGTTTACATAGAAGATTTTTCCATTATAAACAACTATGTGAAAATTGTTTTACTCAGCACTTGAAGTTCTTGATACTCAACATCAACTGTAACTTCAATGTTGTAACTTGACATATGAATGTATCAACATCTATTGGTCACTTAGCATCTAAATCATTCAACATCACCTATTTGTTTGACACTTGAGTGACTCAGCACTAAATTTTTAGTGAACACATACTAAGTATCTCACTTGACATGCACTATCTTTCATGTTATTGTCGACATGCATTACTTGTTCAACATGAACTAAGTTTTAACTTGTAAATGATTGAATTGTATAGAAACTCATATGTCAAAACCAATCTAAGATTAACAAAAATTTATTCTATACATTCTACAATATCTTGCTATGTGTCCAAAGTTATTACATAATAGACATATAGGTGCATTTCTTCTCTGATTGGTTATATTCTAATTTTTAGGTGCTCTACAATTTGTTGCAATGTGTCCATGTTTTTTACACTTGTAACAAACATACTAGTTCTTTTTTGCATTATGTCTCTCTCCATCATTGGATCTTCTCTATGATCTCCATCTTTCATTACCTAGGGTGTTGAAAATATAATATTGAAAGTAAATTCTAAGAGGAGGGGGAGGGTGAATTAGTACTTCAAAACTTCAACCATTAAAAAATTTGCATATAAAATGAAATACCAAACTAAACATATTCATCCATAGCATGAAAGAAAATAGACACATATGACATTAGATTTTTTTTTACCCAAAAACACTCTAATAAGAAGTTAAAAATGGGGTGGGGATGACACCCTCAAATCTTTACTGCTATAGTTGTAAAGTTTATATGAAGGTTACAATGTTTGATCATAAACTATGATCTACTCTCTAAATGGTCTTCCTTATTAAAGGCTTACAAAGATTGTTGGGTTTTACCTCGTTAAAGGATTTCAACACCCTATTAGAAGTGTTCTTTGTTAAAGGACTTCAACTTAAAATGAAGTAGGAACCTTGTTAAAGGACTTGCAAAAGGTTGCTAGGACTACTTGGTTAATAAATTCTACTAATTTACTTGTTAGAATGTCTCAACTTTGATTCTTCGATTAGAACCTCTGTGATAGATATTACATCACCTCTTTCCTGATGCATACATGGTCCTCCTAATCAGATATATCACATCTATCCTCTCTCTACTTTCCTTTATTATGTCTAACTAATTTTGTAATTCAATCCTTTCACAACTCCTTAGTCACCATGAATGCTCTATCTGTGCATGCAAACTTCTCTCTTCAAACATAAATTCTTTAGGGTTTTCCCTTCTTAAAAAGACATAGGTGACCTAAGATTAGGTAGGAATCAATGCTTGTGATTCACCCATTTTGCCACTTAATTCATCCCTCTATCTGATTGGTTGCATGTAATGTATAGGGATTCTCAATATAGATCCATTCTTATGATCTAGAACTGCAAAATAATCTTTTGGTCGACTCAAAAATGGTTTGTAAAACATAGGACTCTATGCCATTACCAAAAAAAGTGTCCAAAACTATTTTCTCAACACTTGTAGCCTCTAATGCTCAACATATACTATATCTCTAGAGTTTTAACGTGACCTCTTAATGACTCAACATCCACTATTCACTCAACATCTGAATCAATCAACATGTATTAACTTTCTCGTTAGTAGAGTGGCTTGGTACTAATTGTCTGCTCAACACATATTGCAAATTTTTCTCAGTATGGATTATCTAACAACTTATGCTCGACATAAACTACTTGCTCAACATGTACTAAAAACTGCTAAGTAATGACTTTAAGTATTTTGTCACTCATATGTCAAAACCAAAATGAAATCAACAATCTCTCCCTTTGAGATGAGTGGATGAAACAGTTTTTCATGCATATGTAACATTAACTTATGAGAAAAACATAGATAATCTATATTCTTTAATTGACTCACATACAAAATTTTAAAATATTAGAATTTTGCAAACTTGATGACTTATCAGTCAAAACTTCATAACTCCCCTTGAGTTGATTGTTCTGTGACCTATCTAAATCTGATACTCCCATTGAGTAAATTTGGCTTGAACTGTTAGCTTACTCTATTTTTTGCAATTACTCCCCCTTTGTGTAATCTCTCATTTTCTTCAATATCCCCCTTTTTTGACACTTATGTCATGGGTGTTACACAAATAGTGTTTATACAAATAGTTTCTTTTTCCAAAAATATTTGATGGACCTCCATTATAATCTTAAGTGTTGTAGCCTAGGTTTTGTATTCTATCTTTAGAGATTGAATTTGAACATCCAACTTTGCAGTAAGGTCCACTAAGCCTTCATGAGTAGAATCTTGTAAAATCCTTTTCAAATCATCCTCTATCAAAGGATTGATGTTTTGAATGGTGTTATTAGAAACATCCTTTATATTAATTGAATATTGTTGACTTTCTTGGTCTACATGAGGGCGATTGGAACTTGACATATGTACCTTAGGTACATTTTGATCTTGTTGATGCTCTTCTTTAGTTGTAGCCTTTGTATCTTTTCCCTTCTCTATGTGTTCCTCATGTCCACTTTTTATAGATCCATCCTTGGTAATCTCTACTACCTCTTGATCATTTTTATCTTCACCTACATCCTTAGATTCTTGTTCAATTGCCTTTTCTATTTGCAACCCATAGATAACTTTCCATATTTGGGTGCTCTATTTGACAACCTCCTCAATATTTTTCTACAAAATGTTGAAAGCTCTATATTTGGGAGAAAATCTCCCCTTGTATTTTTTTATGGCCTTAGTCATTGATGACTTGTCCAAATCTAGCATTACTCTAGCTAGAGTAGTCTCCTTTATATTCCTTTTAGTTGTTAAACTATATTGCCACCTTTTCTCAACTCTGCCATATAGACTTTTGGGTAATGAGTTGGTAAGCTCAATAGGTGTGTTCTTGAATGTGACCTTCATCTTATATAAAGACTCCTCCACCTTATTCATATCTACCTTTCCAAGTTTGTCAAACTCAACATGTGTGAACCCTAACAATTTTGCATTATTCTTGATATTGTCACACAAGTTGTCTAAATCAAAAGAGGGATTTTGGCTTACCACTTGGAATTGGTTCTTGTCATCTGTTTAGTCCTCTCCTACTCTAATTCATCTAGAGCTACATACTTTCTCCTCTTTGGTTTATCTTTTTGACCCTTCTCTATAGTAGCAATAGTTATTTTGCCTTTGGGTTTGTTAGCTTCTTGTGTCTTCTTTTCATTTGCTCTTGTTCTAGCCCTGGTAATAGTTATTGCTTGCTTCTATTCTATTGCCTTCACAACCTTATTTGTTTTCCTCACTGTAAGTTCCTTAGATTTCCTCTTTTTCTTTTTTACTAGTTTAGGTTCTTCATTGGCTTCTTCTTCCTTGACACCTTCATCATGTTCTAATTCTTCTTCTTGGTTCTCTTCTTGACCTTGTGTTATTGCATGTGGGGCTTGGGTAGGTTGCTCATCCTCATGATCCTCATCATTGTCATCTTCTTCTTCCTCTCCCCCTTCACCAAATATTTCTTAAAGCTTCTTCACAATATTTCTTTTCTTTCTCACCATAGTAGTTGTCTTCAAATCTATTGTGATTCTTGATTTGGCTTCCTCATAATTCCCACATGAGGTTTTACTCTTATCTACTTCTTCTGCAAGTAAAGTTGTGATGGATTTTGATGCCTCATCTACATTGATTTGATAGGGCAATGGCCTAAGCCTTATGACCCTAGGAAAAAATATGTGTACATATGTATGATCATCATCAACTAGAAAATAAACATCATTATAATATCTCTCTACTAGTAACATTGATATTCTCAATCTCTATTTCATAGACTTCTTAAATTCCTCAAAATAGCTTATTATTACTGCCTCAAAGTCAACCCCAAGTTTCTTTATGAACTCTCTAATTTGAACTACAATAGACCTATTGGTCTTCTAAGCAACTTTTCCAAATGAAGGAAATGTGTTTTGCACATAAAAGAATATGCAAACTAGTGGCAAACCAAATTTATATTGTGCACTCTTCATCTTTCTTATGGCTCCCAATTTTTTTGATAACTATTGGAGTTGTAACTCAACAAGGTCATAAGAGTGATCCTTCTTCACCATCTTGTACCCTAAATCCATAGCCATACAAGACATGTTGTTCAATCTACTAGATTGAAAGAACTTGTGAGAAATTATTCCCACTACAAATGTGATTAGGGGATTTAAGATTATGTCTATAGTCATCCTCTTTTGTTCCATACAACCAATGTGTATTTCTCAATTACCTCCTTAGCATCACTTCACATGGTCTTAGGTATATCTAGGGTAGGGTATTCTATTTCTCATTGAATGATCCTTTTAGCTATCTTGGTAGGGCCATTTTTGAACCATATAGAGTGATCATATATCCTATTAAGCACTATCTTAATCCATTCAATTTTTAATACATTTGGAAAATCTAGGGCATGGGTTAAGCCTTTTTCTCTACAATTTTATTTTCCTCCTTCAACACTCAATCTACACATAATTTTCCATACAAATCTCTAATTTCCACGTCTCCAATACTTCCAACCTTAAAAGTGTAGCAACATCTTACATCTTGTATCATCAAAACCTATGGTGATATCATTGCTAAGACACTAGTAGGGTCTCCCTTATATGTTATCTTGGGAATAGCTCAAAAATGTGGTTGTTTAATCTCATTTCTTATCAATTGAAAATTCAAAACCTATTTTCCTTCCTTCCTAATAGTTGTAGAAGAACTAGATGCCATATCAAATTACTAGGATTTGCAATAATTTAGACATCGTAGCTTAGCAAATGATAAATACCTTATGAATCTGAGGATTGGCAACAAGTAGCATCCAAATCTAGTTCACAAATGCTTGAATCCTTTTCCTCATTTCTCCTTATGCTCTTCATTCTCTCTTTGATCTTGAATAAATGCAAATAAGTCAAAAATCAACAATATAACCCTTAAAACTCAGCAATAAATTCTCAATGCTTACACAGCTGTAAGATCAACTATTATAATAATTTCAACTCACTTAGATAATACATGATTTCTTCCATGCTCAGAAACCATAGCAAGCTCAACCAATACTATCACCCTTAATAACTCAACACCAACTGAAATTTCATTTCCACTCGACAACAACTATAAAATTTTAGATGCTCAAAAACAACATGAAAAATAACAAAGCTTATAGATTTCTTCTAGGTTATGACCAATAAATTGCATCTTAATTCATGCATATATAATCATTTTAGAACTTATATTCTTAGAACTGATGTAAAATATATCATTAAGATATCAGTGCACATGCATTTTGGTTGCCTAGTTGGGGGTCATGTGATCACTTGATCCATTGGATGAAGTGACCTCATCTGAACTTGATGTGTTGTAATCTTCATTTTTCTTCCATGTCTAATTCATCTACACTTTGACATTCTCAACAACGATCTTCTCCCTACTTTTTTTGAATTCACTGCTAGGTGCCTTTGACCTTGTTGTATAGTTCCTGCTAATGTGACTAGTCTTCAAACAACCAAAGCATGTAGTTTGACTCAACCATCTACTATATTCAATTTTTAAATGTGTTTTTATTTAATTCTCAGAAAAATGTCCATACTCTTGACAATAGTGACAAATATACCTTGTATTATAATCCCAATTGTAGGATTTTTTATTGTGTTTTCCCTTTTTCTACTTGTTATATGTCCACTTGGTATTAAATTTGAATTCATATGCTTTATGTCCATACTTCTAGAAATTGTGACAATATCTTTCAAATATTTGTGTGGTCTAAGTATTGTTCCTACATTCATGTGCTTGATCTCCTTTCTTGTTGCACTTATCATAGTAACCCATGAATTTTTTCTTAGGGTTTTAATTTGCATTTTTGCTGCTGCAAACATTTGTTGTATGACCTAACTTTCAACAATTATGACAAGTCGGTTTGTAGTTCTTACATTTTTTGCTTCTTTTTTCACCACTTTTGTATGATTCTCCTTCCTTAGTATTGGCATATCCCAATCGAATAGTATCATTGTTAGATCTAGGAGATCTCATCAATTTCTCAAAGTACTTGATGGTTTCATTGGGTTTGTTGAAAATTTCCAAAAATTCTTTTTCTCTTTTAAGATCATTTCTTATTTGTTCATTTTGTAACTTCAAGGTTGATCTCAATGTCCTTACCATTCAATTTATGATTGGAAATCATTACTTGATTCATCATTTCTAGTTGCATGTTAGAAATCCTTTGTAACTCTAGTGTCTTCTTTCCTAGTCTGTTTGTTAATATCCTTTTGTCATCTTCAATCATGATTTTTTCTTCCTTAGGTTTCTTTTTCTACTTGGTCACCTCACATAGATATAAAAATTTTACTTCTTGTTCTATCTTAAGATTTTTGACCTCTTTAGTTAGGGCACCATTCTTTTCCATCAGATCTGCAACCATTGTATCAAAATCACTTGAGTTTCTATATGAAAACAATTTAGTAGTGTCTTCCTCTTGGTAATGTGTGTCATTATCCTTAATACCTATCTCTTTCCTTCTCTTTAATTATTGCTTCAACTCATCTCTTTCTTCATTTAGCTAATGTAGGGAAAGCTAAATTTTAATCTTCTAGTTCTCAATAGTCTTTCCCAAATTGTAGACTTCCATGTTCAAGATCTTTCTTCAAAGTTGCAAAGCTTTCCTTTTTAGAGAACAAGGCTTTGATGCCAATTTTTGGAAATACAATAGGGAAAGTATACTCTGAGAGGGGGGGTAAATCAATAATTCAAAACTTCAACCATTAAAAAATTCACCGCACATCCATCTCATAATTTTCATGTAAACTGAAATACTAAACTAATCGTATTCATCCATATAATGAAAGCAAATAAACACCTATGACACAAGATATCTGGTTACCAAAAAATCCTCCAATGAGAAGGTAAAATTAGGGTGGGGATGCCACCCACAAATCTTCACTACTATAGTTGTAAAGTGTATCTAATGAAGGTTACAATGTTTGATCATAAACTATGATCTAACCTGTGAAAGGTTTGCCATATTAAAGGCTTACTAAAATTGTTAGGTCTTACCCCATTAAATGATTTTAACACCATGTTAGAAGTGTTCTTGGTTCAAGGACTTCAACTTACAATGAAGTAAGAACCCTATTAAAGCATTTACAAAAGCCTACTAAGACTACTAGGTTAAAAGATTTTACTGATTCAACTATCAGAATGTCTCAGCCTTGATCCTTCGGTCAACACCTCTCTACTAGATATAAAATCATTTCTTTCTTGATGTATACTTGATCCTCTTGATTAGATGTATCATTTATATCATCTCTCTTCTTTCCTTTGTTTTCTCTAAATTATTGTACAATTCAATCCTTTCACAACACCTTAGTCACCATGAATGCTTTGTCTATGGATGCAAGCTTCTCGATTCACACATAAAATCTTTAGGGATTTCCCTTCTAAAAAATAATTAGGTGACCTAAGGTTAGGTAGGAATCAATGACTATGATTCACTCAGTTTTTTCTTAATTCATCCCTCTATCTAATTGGTTGCTTGTGCTGGATAGGGATTCTCAATATAGATTGGTTCTTATCATCTAGAATTGCAAAATAATCTTTATGTTGGCCCAAAAATGGTTTACATAGGAATTTTCCACTTGAAGCCTATGATGCTCAACATCCACTATATATTCAATATTGTAATACAAGCTCTGAATGACTCATCATCTACTATTCACTTGACATCTGAATCACTCAAAATGTATTAACTTGTTCATCACTGGAGTGAGTTAGCTCTAACTGTCTGCTTGACATGTATTGTACTTGACACATATTGCATATTTTTCTCAACATTCATTATCTAAAAACTTATGCTCCACATACACTACTTGCTTGGTATGCATCAAATACTACTAAGTAATCACTTTAAGTGTGTTGTCACTCATATGTCAAAATCAAAATGAGATCAACATAAGGTTAGTTTTCCTAAACATTATACTCTTTGCATTATTACCATCAAACTTAGGTTTCTTAAAATATATTGCTTTATATCCATAACCACTAAAATTATAACAATAAAAATTAGTAATAGGTAGTTTATTTTCATATGACCAACTTCATTTCATATGAAACATCTGCCTCTAAATTCATGTCTTACTTCCTTGGCTGGTTCATCTTTCTTAGGTTTATCAACTTGCTCTATTTTCTTAGGTACATCGTGTCTTGATGAAAAATCAACTAATTCCATCTCTTTTTATAATTTAGTAGTTGTGCTTGATTCTAATCTACTCAGATCAAATTCTTTAGGGGAATTAATAACTAGATGTGGTTCTCTTTTGATTTCAATTTTCTTGGCTTATTTCTCTCCAATAAGATATCCAAGTCATGTCTTATCATAAGAAGGTCTCTGATGAAATATTTATTGATCAATCTTCTCACCATTGGAATAATTTTTCTCTAACTATTTCTTAGCTTGTGTCAATTCTTCTTTCACAATGATATTATACTTTTCTAATTATGCATGCTAAATATTGATAATATCTAATTCAGATATTACTTGACTTAAATGGGATCTAAGGTCTATATTCTCAAATGTCAAACTAGGTTCACTCTTAGTGCCATCTTTCTTAAGACTCAACTTAATATCATCATTATCACTAGTCCACACAATTGATTCCTTTCCATATTTCAAATCAACAATATTGTCTTCCTATTTACCAATGTAGACTTTTGCATCTTCATATCTATCTTTTAGGTGATCTCTTTCTTCTGTGAGGAGGTCAATCTATTCAAGAGCTTCTTCAATATTTTTCTTCAATTGTTCTATATCTATAGGGATCTTACTCAAGCTGTAAAACTTCTTCAAAGTAACTGGGCTCATATACCAATTGTTATAAATAGATCATACTAAGAGCAGGGGGGGGAGGAGTGAAACAATATTCTACAAAATTTTGCCCACAACTAAATATTGTTAATTACTTTATAACTTGCATATGAGAGTAAACCAACAATGTTGAATAGTAAATAATGATACCCACTAGATGATCCACTAAAAAAAGGAATCATGTTAAGGATATAGTGTTAAGGAGCCAGATGACCCTGTTAGGAGTCTATGAAGTACATATAGTGTCTTGAATACTTGTTAGAGGAGTAGGCCTTGTTAGAAGCGTCAACCCTATTAGGAGTTGGGAGATCAAATACAATGTATGCAAGAAGAGCTCACTATCATTAACTTGCATATATATAATAAATCTCTTCACAAGGATAGGTATACCTACAATACTTTTTGACTGCTATAATTAGCACTAGCTTTGATCATACATTAGGTATAGTTTGCATATCTATTGGAATTACAAGTGGGAAGAGAGTAAACTTCTTGGGGGGGGTGGTGGGGGGTGGTGAGTTAGGAGTTTAAAATTGAACCCATAAAACTTTCACCATTCATACATCACATGCATTAACATACTAAAATAACATGTAAAGCATATTCATCAATCATATAAACATGTAGTCAAAAAAACACATAACACTAGATATGATTACCCAGAAACCCTCCAAGTGAGAAGTTAAAACTAGGGGATGGATGACACCCACAAATATTCACTACTACAACAATAAATTTTAGCCAACTAAGGTTACAATGGTTTGGCCATGAACCATGGCCTACCTTGTGAAAGGCCTTCCTTGTTAAAGGCTTACAAAGACTATTAAGTACCACCTTGTTAGAATTGTGCCTAGTTAGAGGACTTTAACTTACAATTAAATAAGCACCCTATTAGGCTTTAGTACAGCTTGCTAGGACTACTCTGTTAAGAGATTTAATTGAAATCACTTGTTAGAATGTCTCAGTATAGATCCTGCGATTGACACTTGCTTGCCTAATAACAGATCACCTCTACACAATCTTTGATTGATCCTTCACAATCTAGTGTATCAATGATGTATCCTTCTCTATCCTCTATTCTTCTTTAACTAATTCTATAATTCACTCTTCTTGTTCACTCTTTCAATTCAATCATTTACCCCTTGTTACTCCTTTTAAAAAATTTAGGGCTTCGACCTCCTTAAGAAGACTCTCATGGCTTAGGGTTAGGTATGAATCTACGACTGAGATTCATCCATATTTTTTCTTAAACTTTCCTATTTTCTAATTTGATGCATGTAATTACATAGGAAATTCAAATATAGATTCATCTTTATCTTCAAAAGATCAAAATCTATCCTTAAGTCATCTTATAAATGGTTTACATAGTTGTTTGTGCAATTACAAACAAATATGTCAAAACTATGTCACTCAACATATGAAGTCACTGATGCTTGGCATGCATTGTATTTTTTCTTCTAACTCAGATCTTGCATTACTCAACATCCATTGTTTACTTGACACTTGAATTACTCAGTATGGTCTATCTGCTCAGCACCTAAGTGACTCGGTACATGAGTGACTCGACACTCATTGCAGCTTGACATGGTCTAATATTTAAATGTTGTGCTTGGCATGTATTACTAGTTCGACATGAACTAAGTAAATGTCTTATGTGTGTTGACACTCACTTGTTAAAACCAACCTAAGATCAATAATCTTCCCCTTTGACATGAGTGTCAAAAACATTTAAATATACATAATGAATCTTAGTTTCCTCAAGCATAACATATCCATGACTCGGCTTATATACAAAATTTCAAAAAAATTCAAAATTTTGCAATAACCTATATACCTCAAAATTGATAACTCCCCTTGAGTTAATGTGTCTATTTTGTATCCAAAATCTATGCTACTCTCTAACTTCAATGTGCTATATCTGATACTCTTTCATATGATATGATCTATCATAGCTGATATCTGTATCTATTTACTGTCTTTCCTTTCCAAAAATGAATCTAAAAAATGTATGTCACCCCAATGATATAACTTTATTTCTAGTCTTATTACTAGGCTTCCCCTTTTTTATTTCTTCCTTTCTCCATTCCCTCTTTGTACATACTCATACTTCTCCTTTCTTTATTTCTTCCCCATATTTTATCTCTCCCCCCTTTTTATATCTCCCCCTTTTTGCCACTTATGTCAAATGGGCTATACATGTATAGTGTTTGTCCAAAATATATTTATCCACTTCCATTATGATTTTAAGAGTTTCATTTTAGTTGTCACATGCAACATCCAATGAATTGAGTTGGATAGTAAGCTTTACTACAAGGTGTACTAGGCCATCTAGAGTAGAAAGATTGGGGTCTTTCTTCAATAGAGTCTTTGCATAACCTAGTTCCTTGTGTAGTATTTGTATGTGTGCGGTGAGGGATGCCTATACATTTGTCAATTTGGTTCTTATTTTATCCTCTTCTATTAACATATCTAATTGACTTTGTGACTAAAGTAATGTATGAAAATGCTTCTCACTCTAAGTCAGGTTTTGAGTTAGTTAAGTACTTGATATGTTTAGGTTTCTTTCCAAGCTCAGAATATGATGTCTAGTTTCTTGGGTGAAGAGTGTAGGGTCACACAATTTGGTGTAAAATGAGAATATATTCTTGATTACCTTCTTCACCTCTTCAATCTTAGTTTCCAATTCAACTTGAGTTAGTGCTATCTCACTAGATATATTTTCATTCACTTTTCCTTGAAACTTTCTCTCAAATCATTCTAAAAGTTTTGCAATAGTATCAACATCTTCATTACTAACTTTTTCCACTATATATGTGAGTTGCTCTATCAGTGGCTTGGGATCTTTAGGAGTTGGTAGGCTAATTTCATCTCAAAATATGTCTTTAATATCTTGAAGAGCTTAATTTTACCTATGTTCTCTCCTAAGCATTTCCTGACACTTCTTCTTTTCTAAGGCTTGTTGCAAACTGCCTATTTTCTCTATTGTCATTATTTCATAGTCATATTTAGGTATAGCTATCTCTTCATCAAGAGTGATATCCTCATAGTTAATTACCTTTCAACTTTTGAAGAGCTTGATCCTAGCACTAAAATTTGTAATGGTATAGCTTTTGTGCTCATCTTGTAAAGAACTTATGTAGGTTTTAGTGCTAGATGTTGGTAAAGTTACCAATGCTTGGATGGCTTCCTACCTCTTTAACTTAGGTATTTTCTCATGTTCTTTAGACTTGTCTTGATCTATTACTATGACATGACTAGTATCTTGTTCTTATGTTTTAGGTACAAATGAATCTATCTATCTTAATTTCTCTCATGTTGTTCCTATTTCTTCTTTTGTAGTCTGCTTCTGCTCAACTATGTCAATTTTTGTACTTGTATCAACTTTAGTAGATGTATCTACTATTGTTTGAATCAAAGGTTGTACTTTTGTAACTGAGGGGATAATAGAAGGTGGTTCTTATGGATTCACATTGTCCCTTGTGACCTTAGTTACTACCTTTTGCAATTCTTCTACATTGACCAAAATTGGATTATCAAATAGCTTGGTTTGGAGTGTAGATTGGTCTAGAATCTTCTTCAAATCATCTATACTCAATGGATTGATTTTCTAAGATAATGTATTAGAAATATATTTAATAGTTATGGTCCCTGTAGTTACATTTGTGTCATGAGGGGGACTGACACTTGGCATTTGTGTGTCTTGCACACTCTATTCATCTTGTTGTTGTTCAGTTATTGCTATGTCAACATCTTGTTTTTTTGTCCCTTCCCCAACAATATTTTCTACTTCCTTTTCATATTCCTCCTTATCATCATCCTTACCCTCTAATGGGTAAAATTCTCCTTGTTTCATAGTAGTCAACCCATAGATAATTTTCCATATTTGGGTTGATTTCTTGACCATATCTTCAATATTGTTCTGAAGAATTCTAAAGGCACTATAGTTTGGTGTGAATTTGGCTACATACTTCTTCACAACTTTAAAAATCCATCCCTTTGTTAATTTTGGCATCACTTGGACTAATGTTGATTCCCTTATTTAATTTTTTCAAAATTTCAATAGTAATGACATTTTTTCGCAACAGTATCATATAAACCTTTTGGTATAATGTTGGAAAATTCTAGTGGAGTATTTTTGAATTTAGACATCATAGCATTTAATGCCTCTTCCACTTGATTTTTCTCTTCTCTTCCAAGTTTATCAAAATCAATGTGCTCTAAATGAGATAAATCTACATTATTCTTGACATTCTCACACAAATTTTCAAGATCAGAGTGTGGTTTATGACTTACGACTTTGAATTGGTGTATATCATCTAATTTCATCCTTTATTCATCTGAGTCAGGCTGTGCAACATATCTTCTTCTATGTTTATTTTACACTTGGCCACCTTCCTCTATTTGCTTGGATTTCTCCTTGGTCTTCTGCATTGAGGCTCATGTGCTTGCTCTAGTGATAGGTGTTGTTGGCTTGACTGGGGTTGGTTTAACATTTTTCTTTGCCTTGGCCACTGGTTGTGCCTCATATTTTCTCTTCTTTGGCTTGGCTTGAGTAGGTGCTTCCTCAACTTCTTCTCCCTTAGTACCTTTTGTTTCTTTCTCTTCTTTATCCTCCCCCATGCCTTGAGTCAATGCAAAAGGTTCTTGAGCTTGTTCTTATTCTTCCTCTTCATCCTCTTCATCTTCTTCCTCTTCTTCCTCATCTACACCATAATTCCCAATTATTTTTGCATTTTTATCAACTTCCTCTGCTAGGAGTTTCATGATGATTGTTGAAGCTTCATAAACATTAATTTCATATCCTAAGGTTCTTAGCCATCTTACCCTTGGTGTGGTAGCTTTCACATATGTATAATAAATGTCAAAAATAAAACATATGTTATTATAATGTTGTTCAACTAAGGAAACATGTATCATGAGTCTCTGCTTCATTGACTTTTTAAAATCTTCAAAGTAACTTGTCATCAAGGTTTCAAAGTCTTCTCCCATCTGCTCAATGAATTCATTTATCTATACCGTGACTTATCTATTGGTCTTCCATCCAACTATACCAAAAGAGGGAAAAGTATTATACACATAGAAGAATATGTAGACTAGAATTGAACAAAATTTGCATTGAGCACTCTTGGTCTTTCTAATTGCTCCAAGATTTTCCATCAGTTGTTGTAGTTAAAGCTTAGCCAAATCATAAGTATGATCTTTCTTCACAATATTGTAGCCAACATCCACAAAAATACAAGGTACACTATTCAATCTACTAGATTAATAGAATTTATGAGAAATTACCCTTAGAAAAAAGTTTAGCAGTGGATTAGTAATGGTATCTATTTCCATGCCTCTTTTATTCCATTTTACTCTAGTGTTTTTTTCTCTATTACTTCCTTGGAATCACTCCTCAGAGTCTTGGGGTGATCTAAGGTTGGGTAACTAGTAACCATATGAATTATTCTTTTGATAATCTTAATCAACCCACCCTCCAACTATAAGGATCCATCATGTATTTGACTCAATATAATTCTAATCCATTCAGTTTTAAATACACAGAGAAAATCTAGGGCACATGTTAAACCCTTCTTTTCAATGATTTTATACTCTTCCTTCATAACACCATTTTCACATAACCTATCATATGCTTCTCTAATTTCTATGTCTCCTATTCCCTCTATTTTACAATTATAACATTTCCTAACATCTTGTACCATAATAACATTTGGCGAGATCATGGATAATGCACCAGAAGGAATTTTTTTGTAGGATATGTCAGGAATGGCCTTGAATATTGGTTGTTTCACTTATTTACTAACAAGTTGAACATTTAAAGCCTCTTTCCTTTCTACATTTTTTGAGCTAGATGCCATTATGTCAAAATAGGGTTTATGCAAAAGTAAATTGCGTAGCTTGACTTGTGATAAATACCTTGTGAAAATATGAAGAATTGGTATGAGATCACTGTCAAATTCTTTGCAAATCCTTGAACAATTTTTTGAATTGCCTCTCACTCTACTTGCTCTTTCTTGAATTTGAAATGATGAATAATGAGAAGAAATTGATCAAATACCCTTCAAAAACCTTACATTTAATGCCTAGTGCTTACACAACTATAAGCTCGACATCAACCATTTTTAGATTCACTTGGCATCTATTGATATTTCCATCACTCAATGACTACTATGAGTTTGATATCAACTTGGTTAGTCTAGTAGCTCAGCATCAACTAGCATTCCACTTGACATACACATGAAACATTTCATGCTTGGCAATAACATGAAAGACTTCAAGATTTAACTTGAATTTTCAACAACTTCTTGCATCTTTATTCGTGCTAATGTATTCTTTTTTATTACTATCTCCTTTGGAACTAATGTATGATATAAAATTTGAATATCAATCCATCATACCTCTTGTTTTCTTAGTTTGATGAGGTGTGACCACTTGACCTATTAGGTAAAGTGATCCCTTCTCCATTTGATGTACTGCAACCATTTTTCTTTTTCTATGTCTTGTTCATCTCAACTCTAATGTGTTCAACATGTACCTTTCCTTTCACCTTTATCAAATTCTCAACTTGGTACCTTTGACCTAGTTGGGTAATACTTACTGATAATGACTAGTCTTCAAATAGCTAAAACATGTAGTTTGACTTAACCACCTTTTATTGTTACCACTGAAGTGTGTCCTAATACAATTCCCAAGGATATGTCCATATTCTTGAAAATAATGACAACTTTTTCTTGTGTTGCAATCCCAATTATAAAAGTTTCCATGGCTTCTTACCTTTCCTCACTTTGTTGATGACCAAATGGATTTGGATCTACATTCAAAAGCTCAGTGTCCATATTTTTTACAATTGTAGCAATATCCTTCAAATCTTGGTGCATGCACGGTCCTAGTTTTGCATTCATGTGCCTAATAACCTTGTTTGTTGCACTTATGACAACGAGTCATATTCTTAGGCTTGACAATCTAGTTTTTATTCTTGCTCTTGTACATATTAGCAGTATGTCCTTTCTTGCCACAAAAATGACAAGTAGGTTTGGAGTTCTTACCTTATGTTCCTTTCTTCAACAACTTAGGATGATTCTCCTTCTTCAGTGCTTGTATAGCCTAATCCTGATGTATCATTGTTGGATCTAGGGGATATTAGTAATTACTCAAAGTACTTGATGGATTCATTTGGCTTGTTGAGGCTTTCAATCATTTCTTTTTCTCTTTTCAGGTGATACTGCAATTGTTCATTCTACAAATTCAATGTAGTTATCTCAATGTCTTTGACATTCAACTCATGATAAGAATTCATCATTTGGCTTAGAGTATTCAATTGCATGTTGGATATCTTGGTTAGCTCTATTAACTTTTCTTCCAATCTATTTTCTAGAACTCTTTTGTCTTCTTCAATCATGGATTTGCATTCCATAGCTTTCTTCTTTTGTTCATTTACCTCATATAGCATCATGGCTTGAGATTCTTTCTCTAGCTTGAGATTCTAATTTCCTCAGCTTTGACTCTTATTTTTTCCATCATATCTACAACTGTTGCATCAAATTCATTGAAGTTAACATTTTTAAATAGCTTTGTAGTGTCTATCTCTCTGTATTGTGTATAATTCTTTGCAATAGCAATTTCTTTCCTTCTCTTTAAGGACTTTGTTAATTCATCTCTGGCCTCATCCAACTGATGTAGAATGAGTTATTTTTTAATTCCTTGATTCTCAATAATCTTTCCCAATTTTTAGACTTCTATTTTAAGATATTTTCCTCTAAGCTACAAAGTTTCTCTTTAAGAGAACTTGGCTCTGATACCAATTGTTGGAATTATGAGTGGGAAGAGAGTAAACTTCTAAGAGGGGGGTGAATCAAGAGTTTAAACTTGAACTCATAAAAATTTCACCATTCATACATCATATGCACTAACATACTAAAATAAAATGCAAAGCATATGCATCAATCATGTAAGCATGTAGTCAAACACACACACAACACCATATATGATTACCCAGAAATGCTCCAAGTGAGAAAGTAAAATTGGGGTGGGGATGACACCCACAAATCTTTACTATTGCAGCAATAAAGTGTAGCCAATTAAGGCTACAATGGTTTGACCATGAATCATGGTCTACCCTATTAAAGGCTTACAAAGACTGTTAAGTCCCACCTTGTTAGAGGATTTCAACACCCTGTTAAAAGTGTACTTGGTTAGAGGACTTTAAGTTACAATTAAGTAAGCACCCTATTAAAGGATTTAGTATATCCTATTCAGACTACTCTATTAAGAGATTTAACTAAAATCACCTATTAGAATTTCTTGACATAGATCCTATAATGAACTCTCGCTTGCCTGATAATAGATCACCTCTACACAATCTATGATTGATCCTTCATGATCTAGTATATCAATGTTGTCTCTTTCTCTATCCTTTCTTCTTCTCTAATTGATTCTGCAATTCACTCTTACTACTAAGTCACCTTGAATGCTCTACAAACTATCTTTTTCACTCTTTCAATTTGATCATTTACCTCTTATTACTCCTTTTAAAAGGTTTATGTCTTTGACCTCCTTAAGAAGACTCTTGAGGCTTAGGGGTAGGTATGAATCTACAGCTGAGATTCATCCATATTGCTGCTTAAACTATCCTATTTTCTGATGGGATGCATGCAATTACATAGGGAATTCAAATATAGTTTTTTCCTTATCTTCAAAAGATTGAAATCTATCCTTAAGTCAGCTTAGAAATGGTTTACATAGTTTTTTGTTAAATTACAAACAAATATGTTAAAACTATGTCACTCAACATATGAAGTAACTGATGCTCGGCATGCATTGTATTTCTACTTTTGAATTGGAACTTTCATTACTTGGCATCTATTATTTACTCAAAACTTGAATCGGTTAGCATGGTCCATCTACTTGACACATGAGTGACTCAGCACATGAGTGACTTGACACTCATTGCAACTCGGCATGGTCTAATATTTACATATTGTGCTCAACATGTATTACTAGTTCAACATGAACTAAGTAAATGGCTTAAGTGTGTTGACACTCACTTGTCAAAACCAATCTAAGATCAACAATATCATCTCATCAACTTCACATCAATCACTAATATCACATAGATCACATATATGTCTCACTTATCTTCACAAGATAAGATCTTTACTTGTACCTTGTGTATTAGTAAATCTTTGCTTAGTTGGCCTTCCTATCTTCACACATTTGACATAATATAAAATAACTTATGGAATAACATCCATAAAGTGGGATCATCAAGACTTAATAATTATTTTTTTACCAAAATAATTCATTAAGTTGTACAACTCAATTCTCTACTATTCTCTATTTGGCTTTGTCAAATGCTTGTACTAGTATTTCAATCATAAGTTGCACTATACTATCTATACACATCTGCATAGTGACACATATCATAACACAATCATGGAGCTTTCATCAACTTTGTATAACCTAACTCTCAATGAGTTGTCTGTACTCATCACATCTATTTTTGTACTACTACAAACTGTCTAAACACTTAAACAAGTTTCTAAGTCTAAATACATAAATGAAATGTTAAATATGTGTTGCCATAAATGATAAATCTCAAGATATCTATTTGACATATTGCCAATAATAATCTTTTTGGTGCTAGGAAATCTCCTTTGGGGATTCTCCTACCTTGCACTACAATAGGTGGTATCAAAGAAAAGGTTTTCTTGAGTACATAGATAGATCACCAAAGTTGAGGTAGCTTGCACTAGGACTTGGCTTAAGGTTATCAAAGTGAGGATCTAGTTGATCTTTTCGATTAGTTGTAGAGGGCTTGAAAAAAATTTGGAAGATGCCTCTAAGACAATTGGACTGTAGGGTGATTGAAGATCTTTGTGATGTTGTGGAAGTGATGATCTTAGAGAATATTAAAGAAGAATTCAGATTTGAGCTTGTGCTGATAAAGAGTGATATGATCAAAAAAATTGTAAGTGCTATAGGTGGTGTAACTTGGCATAAGAGTACTAAATATGGTTATGACGAATTCTTTGAAGACTTCAAGGTTGCTAGATTGAGTGGTAAGGATAGAATTAATCATGTGGAGAGACCTACAAGAAATAGGGTTGGTCAAGTTGATAGAGCTAGATCTCAGTTGAAGTTGAAGCATAAGATGAAGGTTTCTAATTTTTGTAGTAATTTGAATATTGGAGACCTGATTGATTGGATTGGTGAATTGGAAGATTACTTTGACCTATAGAATATTGGAGATCTACTCAAAGTGAGGTTGATATAGACTGAGCTAAAGTGACATGCTTCTCTTGGGTGGAAGGTATTGCAAAGAGATAGAGAAGAGGAAGGTGAAATGATTATCACTTGTTGGAAATTGAGGGTGATAAAATTGAAGGCTAAGTGAATTCATATAGATTATGAACTTGAGTTGTTTAAGAAGTTGTAGAATTTGAAACAGAAGGATATGAATGTGAAAGATTATACAGAGGAGTTTTACAAGTTGACTATTTAGTCTGGCCATAGAAAATTGTCTAAGGAGAAGATGGATAGATATATTAATGGTTTGAGATTAAATATTTAGGATAAGGTTGGTATTCTAAATATTACTTTGGTTAAGGATTCTTATTAGTATGGTTTGAGAGAAGAAGAGAAGTTGAATAGGAAACATCAAGGATAGACAAAGTTGCATTTAAGGGTACTTTCTATAGATGTGGTGAAGAAGGATACACAACTTATGAATGTTCATAGAAGGCTAGTGATAAGAGAGATACTATTATAAATGAAGTTGAAGATCATATGAATTAACTTAAGTAGGGATAGATTTTTTTGGCTCAACTAGTACTATTTGGTAAGAGGGCACTAGAACCTTGTCAAAGGAGTAATTTGTTCAAGAATCATTGTAAGTCTTAGTTTAGATCTAGAACATAATTATCGATGGTGGTAGTACTAATAACATTTTTTCTTAGGAGATGGTTCATAAACTTGGTTTGAGGAGGATGAGGCATCCTTCTCCTTATAGGATTTCCTAGTTACAAGACAAACATTCTTTAGAAGTGAGGGAGAAATGTCTTGTTAATTTCCAGATTGGGAGGTATAAGGATCAAGTGTTGTGTGATATTGTGGACACAAATAGTTGTCACATATTATTTGGTAGACCTTCAAAGTATGATTGTAGGATTGTGCATGATTGTGTTAAGAATGTGATTACTATTGAGAAAGATGGAAGAAATCATTCCATAATTAACTTGTAGAATGAAGAACTTGGTAGAAGGAACTTGATTATTAGTAGCCAAGTTGAGTTGAAGGATTCTGAGAAGGTTAAAGATCAACATGGAAAGAAAACTTGTGGCACATCAAGGATGGATATAAAGAAGAAAAAGTGGGACAAAGGAAATATTGTGAAATTTTAAGGGTTGGAGGATATGTATGTGAAGAATTAGTTTGGTATTTATGTGTTGAATCCTAGAAGATGTTCTTCTAGATAATGAGAACATTTTTTCGCAGTTGAGAAGCCTAATGTCGGAGCAACCCAGGGTTGTTAGCAATCTTGCATGGTGGAGAGATTTCAGATTTGGTGTTGAGGGAGTTTAGTCACTATAAGTACTCAACAATGCTTATGGGAATTCAACATACATTGGGATCTAGGTGACGCTTGGTTGCTGTGTTGACAGAGTCACTTAGTTAATGAAGGGGCTCAGTTGCTAGTGGACTTGGTGCATACTAGTGCTTGGCAATACTTGTGTGAACTCTCTTATACTTAATGGATTTTTTGATTCTTGGTAGTGGTTCTTCTAATGCTTAGTCATGTCTTGGTCCTATTTTACTAAGTTGTCTATGATTAGTTTCTAGTTTAATCCAAGCTTTGCATTTAACTTGGTTATGTGAATTTAATGGTTGTTGCAAATAAACTTGTTATTTAAATATATATTTAATGTAAGGGTTATTTAATTTGTAATGTTCTAGGATGAATTGTGGCTTAGTTAGGTTCAAGTAAAGGGGTCTTGTGGAGTCTTAAGGCATAATCATCCAACTTGGATAAGAAGATGTAGAAGAGGAGCAAAGTTTGAGAAGAGCTAGTAGTTGTGGCTTGGGAAATAAGGATATTGCTTAGTGTCTTGCAAGCACAAGTTTATATTTTCCTTGGAGGTTTCTACCAAAGTGTGGATATGAATTAGCTAGAGTTTCGGTTGGATCTCTAGGATCTTGCAAAACTATTACTTGCTTTATATTTGGCCATAACCAAGAAGGCCTTAGAACCTAACACATTGCATGTAATCAATTATTTAATGAATAAAATGGCATGTTTGGTATTAGATCTTATACTACATGTTGTATTTCTGCTATGTGGTTATTTGTTGAGGGCTAGGACATCACCTTTGTGGATTCTTCCACCTTGTATTGTGTCACCACCTTGATAACAAAAAACTCCCATCTAGATCAAGAATATGGACTAATATAGTGAGAAGTCAAAAAATCTCAAGGAAGGGAATTAAATGGGTGATTGGGGATGAGAATGATATTTGGTTTTGGGAGGATAACTGGATGGGTAACACCTTGTGTCAAAGTCAATTTATCTTGTTGAGGAATGCTCATGTTAACTGGTTTAGTATATGAATGAATAACTATATAGATAAATTTGGGAGGTAGATAAATCTAGATCAACTAATCCCACACCAAAAATTTATCCTAAGATTTACAGAGCTTGATGGAAAGAACCAACATCTTGTTTTTTCCTTTTGAGGATTATTTTTTTGGGACCCAAATGCCTCTAAAAAGTTTAGTGTTAAATCAACATATAATATTCTTATTGGTTATGAGGAGTGTAGAGACTAGAAATATGTTTGGAACCAAGAAATAATCCCAAAAGTGAATTTATTCTAGTCGGATACACCATCTAATCACCTAAAAATACTCACCTAGACTATTAGCCCCCTTGTCAACATTTTGGCTAAATTAATTAGTCAATTGCATAGACCAAATTGCTAAAAGTTAATTAATTTGAGTATAACCTATAATTTGACTATACTATCCTAAGTTCATTATTTGATTAAAAGAACATGTCCCCTTTCAATTCAATAAAAGACCCCATTCTTTTAATCTACTTAGTGTGCACACATAAAGCATTATTCCTATTTTAAAAATCAAAATAAAAGGCTCTTTTTGTCTCACATGAAAAGTCAACTCTTTGTTTATTTGTTTAATTTTTTATTCAAATGGATCACTCCTATTTTCAAACTCCACCCTTGATCATTCATAATTTGATCTCAATCTCCATCATTCTTACATCTTTAAAAGAAAGAGCTCTCCACTTGTGAAAGGATCCACACTTTTGAGTATTGTTATGATGTGGGTTTATTGATTGATTTCTTGAGAGCTTGTGGAGAACTTCTATTTCCTTGTCTAATTCTTTCATACCATGGCATATTAGCTTAGAATCATATAGTGCAGCTTCTATTTTTGCAATAAACTAGATCACAAAACTTAACTACTTTGGATTTGTAACACTCTCATCTTGCTTAATATAGTTACATTTTGCATTGCATGCTAGCTTAGTTCATATTTTCATTGCATTTTGAGAGTTGTCTTGGACATTGGCATTCTTTCTCTTGTCTCAAAGAACCTCCCATTGCATGGTTTACTAGCAAGGCTTGTGTCTCAAATACTTAGCTAAGAGCTATTTGCATTGTTTTAAACATCTTCTTGCACTCCATGGATAGCGAGCTATAAGTCTCCATTCAAGCATTCCAACTCATGAAATCACTTGAATAGAAAGCTTTAGAGCATAACAAACTTTGAGTGTATATTTTTGGCATCCACTGTGGGGGGAGAATGTCCTCATTTTTCTTTTTATCATATTGTATTTTTTGCATTTTCTACACTCTATCTGCTCTTTTAGTTTTTATAGTCGTAGATTTAGTGTGATACTCTTCTAGTATTGTATAAAATTTGTTTGTACTATCGTGTGATACTTTTCTAGTAAAAGTATTGCGTGCTCTTCCGAAACTTTATTTCCCCTAATATAGTGAGTTTTATCACTCAATTTAAGTAGAAACATCGGACAAATGAAAACTATTGCATGGGTATACTAAGAAGTATTGTATAATAGTCTTCCAACAACAATTATTGCCTAGCTTGAGTTTTCTTTCTACTTGGGTGATTCAGTCAGTTTCTCAGTTACTACTTGTTGTTTGTTGGATTTTATAGGTCTCTGACTATCTAACAGAGGTTTATTTATAGATTTTTGCTACTATTTTGGGACTAACTTGTGGTATGCTAATGGTTTTTCTTGTATGGTATTGCCTTAAAAAACAAGCATAATTACCATGAAAAGAATGCATGTCAAAGCTTCAAATGTGCAAGGGATACAAATACTTTCTTTGTAGGGCTTCCCAAAACATAAAAACCAAAATTTCTTGTATTCTTTTATTCCATGTGCAACACTCTACCAATTGCTTTCATTTCCTATGAATATTAAACTTGTGTTTGAGATTATTTGGTGATAGGAGAGTATGCTCTTCACCCTTCTGGTGAATTAGAAATCTTCACTCACCTTTGGACTTCAAAAGCAAGGGGATAATTGAAACTTCTTGTCATATATCAAGGAAACAATCAAGATAGGAGAGTATGTTCTTTACCTACATGGTGAATTAGAAATCTAGACTATTGAAAGTGGATCCTATTGGGACTCAAAATTGAAGCCCCAATTTTGAGTACCTTTGAAAAATTAAGCCATATGAATACTTTTAAATGCACGTGTACTTGGCTATCCATTTGAGGCCTAAGAGGTGTTCAATGTTTCTAGAACCATGCGTTCAGTGTGCCTACTTTTTCCATGAATTTAAACTGACATTCCAAGCCATTTCGTGAAGTCATGTTTTGTATAATTTCCAAATCTGCATTTTTGCTCAAGTGTCAAATAGCGATAGGAAGCCCATTTTGCCTTTGAATATCATTAACCCAGAAATGTTTTATGGATTGCCATTTTTTAAATGTCTAGTGTCCATAACAAAGAACCTATGTTTTAGATTTCAAGTTGTTTTGGGTCTGTTTGTCTAGGTTTTGAACCCCTCAAATTTGGTAGTTTATGGTTTTCATGCATTTGCAAATTGTGCCAAATTCTGGAAGGCCCTGTTTGACAAGTTATAACTTTTGACCAGTTGACCCAAAAAAGAAAATTCATTTTGCATCATATTCTAGGGCTCAAAGAATTTCTATGTTCCTTGTTTGACCTTATGATGAATCCATTTGATCAATTTTCAAATGCAATTCTATTTGCAATTTATAAAGTTTCATTGGTGTCATGAAATGCAAATTGATCAGTACCCCTGTTCATGATGTAATATTTTGAAAGCCATGATAGGTCAGATCAAATGGATTGTACCACTGTGTTACACTTTGAAAATACTTCAAGTGTTCCAGTTAGCAAGTTTTGATGAATCTATCTGCACACTTTTCAAGGTATATTCAATTTGCAAAAAATGCTTTCTGACATTGTTTCCAGTCTATAAAATTTTGAGTAGCCCACTTTGACTACTCACCATTTATGCCCAATTATTCATATGAGCCCAAGTCATAGATTCATACTGTCCTCATGATAGTGAACCAGCACCCCAGTTTTTATTCTCCCAAGTGTCAGTTTGCCTTGTTTTCAGAGCCAAATCTAAATGCAATTTATTATTTTCTAACATATTTTCTTGTAGGAGGTTCTGAGAGGTCAACTTTGACAGTTAATATCTTTTTATTGAGAATTTTTCATGAGACAAGATTTGACAAGGTAGGAGTATGTGGAACAAAGAATCAGTGTGCAAGATTTCAAAGCTCGATCAGGTCTTTTGGTAAATTTTTAAGGCTATTCAAAGGACCTCCTGGCACCAAGTTGATAAGTTGTTGAAAAAGGTGAAAATGAGTTTTAAAAGTTGAACCAATGATATAGATTATTTCCAGTCAGAGTCTAGTGTTTAGTGGATTAGTTTGATAGTTCAAGCATTTAAAAATGATTTTTTTTTAAGTCAGACCCACTTTGGGAACCTGACTAATTGCATCAGATTGATCGAGCTCTAGAAACTTGAAGATATTTTGAAGGAAGCCTTAATTATAATAGGGGTATCAAAACTCTACTATAGTGGACAAGTTAGCTTAGATGGAGGGATTGATGATTTTGGATATAGCCAAAAGTCTTATATTGAAAAAAAAAGCATGTATGAGTGATGAACATAAAGTACACAATTAAGTTTCTCTTTCACAAATTTATAGCTGAATAGGGTAAAGTGTATGGTGGGGTAGAAGAGTATGGGATGAGGCTGAGTATATTCGAGAAGAATTTGATGAGGGCAATGGAGAACCAAGTGCTGGATACCACTGCTAGTCATGAAATAACATCATTTTCTGATCTAACAGAGGAGTAGTTTGAATCTCATTATACGGGTTTGCTGAATGTTTCCCACAATTTGATGAATGGCTCCCTTGTGACTAATATTTTTCCTATTGATGATTTTCCTACTAATTTTGATTGGAAAAAGAAGGGTGTTGTGTCTTAGGTCAAAATGCAAGGAACATGTGGTTCTTATTGGGTGTTCAGTACCACAAGAGTTATTGAGGGAGCAAACTTTCTCACCACTGGAAATCTCTTAAGCCTCAGTGAGAAAAAACTAATTAATTATGGTCACAAGTGTGATCCTCAGAACAAAGAGGCTTGTGGTAATGGTTGCAAAGGGGGACTACTGACAAATGCATACAATTATCTCATAGAAGCTAGAGGCATAGAAGAAGAGAAAACCTATCCATATACTGGAGCTCTAGGAGAATGAAAATTTAAACCTGAAAAGAATTCATGCAAACATACATTGTAGGGGTTTCTCATCCTTTGATTTGCAACAAATGGTTTGTAAATCATGGAGTGCATGTTGTTTAGATAGGGAGCCTCAAGCAAAAGTAGAGGAGAATTTTGAGTTTTGTTGGGGGAATTGATCTATGTGATGGAATCGATTGAGAAAGGAAAGCCCAGAGAGCCTTGGCATGATATTAATTCCAAACTAGAAGGATCAATTGCTTGGGATGTGTTATTTAACTTTGAGTAGTGAAGGAGAAACACCATGGAGGGAAACACAAGGGGAGTTCCATGTTGATAATCATGCATAGTTCCAAACAATTTATCCCACATTGGCTACGGGAGGGGATTTCCAAACCTTTAAGTACAATTGCACTCACTTTATAAGCTATCTTAAAGACAAGCACCTTTTGGAAAGGCAAGGCTCATGCACGTAGCGCCCGTGGTTGGCTAGACAAAGAAAACTAATAAATTTTGACAAAGTGCACTGCCAGAAAGTGTTGTCGAAAAATAAGAAATATTGCTGAAAAAGTAAAGCATCTATGAAGCCAGCATGTCACCACTAGAAAAATATGAGACTTTCTAGCATGTGACATGGTGACCTACTAGAAAGCATAAATTTCAGCTAGTGACCTACCGAGAAGTTGAAGTTTTGGAAAGTAATTGAGAGCAAATCAAATAATGACAAGTGGAAACCAAGCTATCTGTGTAGTGAAGAGATAATGATGTTGGTGATGACTGGACCAACCATAAGGTGCCACCTAGCATAGATTTTGAGGAAGGTTGTGACGTGGCTATATGATTGTAATGATGAGTAGGATGGTGACACATGGCACATTTGACAATGTTTAACATAGTGACATGGTGACCTAATAGAAGATTGGCACGTGGCACTAACATGGTGGAGAGTGATACATGTCGCGAGGTCATCATGTCATTGATGACATGGAAAAATGCTAACTCTGATAGTGACATAGCGACCATGACATGGCATGATGACATGGCATACTAACGTGGCAAAATAGAGTATGAATCAAATGATGCCACATGGTGTCCAGGTGGCAGGGATGGATGAAAAAGCATATGAATCAACCAATCAAGGCTTGACACATGTCAACATGGTCAAACCAAGTTTGACCTAGACGTGAAAATAAAGGGCAAAATTAGAGTCATATAAAATAATTTTTCATGTCTTGGCTGAATGTGTAAGTTTTTAAATAAAGTTTGAATTGACCATATACTTCAAACTTTATGAAGGATTATTTTTTTGTAAAATGTTGTGCAAAGCCATGAATAGGAGCCAAAATTTCAAATGGCCATAACTGGGGTATTTTTTGCCCGAAATAGGCACTCCAATATACCATTGGAATTGGCAAAGAATGAACTCTCAATTTTTGCAATCAGATTTTGTGTAGGTGTTAACCATGAGTGAATACAGGAAGATATGTATTTTTGAGGCCTTCTCAGTAAAATGGGAAAAAGTTGAAGATGCATTTAGAGGCTTGGTAAAAACACATGATAAAAGGTCTATTGGGGTAATTTTGAGAATATTATGCCATTCTGGTATCATTTGGCTCCAATTTTTAGTTATGATGGATATTTGTTTTTTTAGTTAAGCTGAATTTCAGGATTGAAGTTGGAGTCATGATTCAAGAATTAGATCTTTTGTGAAATGAAAGGGAAAGTGAAAATATTTATAGGTTAGGATTGAATTCTATCATCCTATATATGTAATGTTTCTCTTTGATTGATGAGGTTGGAAAATTTTGGAAATTTTGGAATGAAAACATTTACTAGAATTGGCTCTTGAATTGATGAAGTTTGAATGGAAAGATCTGGGATATGTTGGTTCCAGACCATGAAGCTTTTTTTTGGTTGTGATACCCCCTTCTCATCCCATTAGTTTCTCATTCCTGCCATTTTCTTTCTTGTATGACATGATATGTTCATTGTATACTTTGGTTTATTAGGTACTTTATGAGTTAATTTCATGCATTTTCATGTATTATTTCAAGGAAATTGATGCAAAGAACATCAAATGTTGAGTTGCATTTTAAATCTTGTCTCCTTTCTCAATGAGCTATAATGTTTTATGATCTTTGAATAAAGAGCCTAGGTCATAGTTGTAGTCCCTTAAGGCTGTATGTTGTTTCATTGTTGCTTATAATTCAAGGAGTTATGTAAATTCTTCAGGGAAATCAACAGGGTTGCAAGTTTATTCAAGAGAATATTAGGTAAAAATGAGATTTAGATTGAACATTGATATCTAATTTACAAGGTAAATGGATAGATCTAGAGTCTTGGCATAAGATATGTGCCCTAGATATCCAAAATGAATGAGGGAGATTTGTGAATTACCCAATGGATGAGGCATTGGTCAGATATAGGATCATTAATTTGTTTCCCATGCATGGCTTTCATCCACTTTTGCTACCCACATAAAATCAAATCAAATTCAAATCATCTTTACATTTTATCTTGAAGAACTATAACAGAATGTGCTCACTCGGCTTATGAATTTAAATATCTTGCACTTAGCTATTGCAGATCTATGTTATTCATGAGTCTTTAGGAGAAATAAGGGTTAAATCTACTTAATAGATTCAAGAATATGTTTTGCACTAGTACCATACAGATTGAATCTAAGGTCCACCCACCTAGGTTTTGTAGAGCCTAAAATGGAAGAAGGGTCTAGCCTTATAGTTGGCCTAGTGCCTGAAATGATATGTTCAAAATGGGAGTTAGCTGCCCATAGATGTATCTTGTTCTCATCGGGGTGATTTGAAACCTATAGAATTTCAAAACACCAACAAAATGGCAACTTTGTTGGGGATTCTATGAAGAAATTCATTATTAGAGGTACTAGAATCTCTGGTATAAATAGCATTTTCTAATTCTGTATGATAGATGAACCTTGAGAATAAAAAAAAGATTCAATACAGTAGGAAGAATTTTCTAGAACAATAGGGTTATGAGGTGTTTTCCATTTCTCTATTGAAAATTCATGTCTCCTAGTTGTGCCTTATTCCTGACAGTGGTAGTTTTGATTGAATTAAATAATTTGTAGTATCAAAGTCATTTGGTATTTTGATAAGTTGCTGTTAGAATTCAAAGTTAATGTTATGTTCTTTCACTTTGTCGAGTGTGTGAAATTCCTACGTTGTTGTATAAAGTTCTCAAATACCTATTGGAAATTTTGAACCAGCTTGATATGTTTTGCATGTTTGGTAAATCTTTTCTCACTAAGTAAGTGGTGACTCAAAGTTATATCTCTACACTAGTGCTTCATGAATGTGAAGGTATTTTGAAGGATATAATAGTTGGAAAAAAGATTTGAAGAATTCATCTCAAGTTCTTGACAATGAGTGAAAGAATTAGGTGAAATGTAGTGCAAATGTTACTAAATCCATATAAGATCTGAATTTGTTGTTATTTGTAGCATTGAAGTAGTTGCAGGCATTAGTATTGAAAGGTATTTTCCACTTTCATGTGACTTTATTTACATAAAAGTAAGTTTTACAAAAGTTTCTTCGTCAAGTGGTAATTTCAACACTAAGTAGGAGATTGGTTTGATTTATCTCAGCATACTTTGTGAGGAATAGATTTAGCAAGTGTTGTTGTATTGTAAACTATGTTTGAGGTTGAATTGGTAGAAGATTTTCAGATTTGCTACAAGTAATGAATTCTAAAAGTATTTATGGTGAATGACTTTTAAATTTGTAAGAAATGGAAAATTTCTTCTCACCTAGTATGTAGCCTATTGTTGAAATTTCTAGATCTATTTCTACCAAATGGTATATGCTATTATGTTTTGAAGGTATTCATGGTTTCCCAAATGTCATTCCTAAAGATATTTGAAAACATTTGTCTAAATTCTATGAGAACCATACTGTTTCAACTAGTCATCATATTCAGATATTTAGTGATTTGATGGGTGACTATGAGATTTCTCAAGAGGATGTGCAATGAAATTATTTGTTCAAACTTTAGAAGGTGATACCAGAGACTAGTTTTCCTTTCTACCAGCATGTTCTATTTCATCCTAGGGTGAGTTGCATTCCACCTTCATGGAACAATTTGGACAAAGGTTAAGCATATCTAATTCTTATAATAAATTTTTAAGGATTCACATTGAGGATGGTGAACTTGTGCCTCAATTTAATATCAAATTTGCAAGAGTTTTGAATGAGATCCTCGAGAGTTATAGACCCAATGATCAAATGTGTTTAGTTGTTTACTTTGATGCGTTTGACAAGAAAATGATCTATCTACTAAGGGATAAAGAACCAGAGACATTATATTAAGCTTTTATGACCACTAGAGATATTGAAAATAACTTGAAGTATGGATTGACTAGAAGTCATTTTGCTCAAAATGTGTGCTAGTATAATTTGTTTGAAAGTGATGATGAATGTGGTGTTGATGCTTCAATTTTAGACCAGAAAATAAGTACCCCTATTGTTGTCAATAATCTTGTTGAAATTTCATAATTACAAACATGTGTAGAGGAAAACTCTTTGTTGCAAAGAGAAGTTGATTCTTTCCTTGCTTAAAATAGCGCGTGTTTATAATATCATAGTAGCAGATGACAAAGTTACTTCACTTGATCAGTTAAATATGCAAGAAATAAATTCAGTTGTTTCTTTTCCTATTGATAATATGCCTCTTGTTGAGAATGTTGTAAACTTTGAAGTTGAAGGATATGCATCTTAGTATGAGGAAGAAGAAGCTGGAAGTTATGTGTCAAGTGATGAAGGTGAAGTTGTTGATCCAATGTATTATGAAGAAGCATCATGTGAAGATAATGGTGAGAGTTGTTGCTTGAGTCAAGGAGAAGACAATGGTAGTACATGTTCATCTTCACATGAAACTGATGCAAATTAGGAAGAATAAAGCAATGAAAGAAGTAAGTACTCTAATGTGAGTAAAGGTATGAGTTCTATTTCTAAATCTGAAAGTGAAGTTCGATTCCAACATTATGTCAATCAGCTTGAGGTTGAAAGTTGTGAAGAAGAGTTGTCTACACAATATGGGGATAGAAAGATTGTTTATAAAGATGAATTGATTAGTTGTGTAGAAGAATGTCTTCAAGATATATTTAGTAGTAACCAGAAATATATAAATGATTATAATGCTAATGCATCAGCAGCTAAAGATGATTAGTTTGCAAAAAATTTGAATCATCTAAATTAAGACAATGAAAAGAACATGGATTTATATTCTACATGCTTCATTGATGGAGTTGATGGTGTGTCTTCCTGTGATAATTTTGACTTTTCTTCTTCACATGCTAAAAGTGTCCATGATACTGATGTTAGAAATGGTTTTAAAGTTTTCACTAATCCATTATATGGTGATGAGTTTGATGTTGATCAACACGTCACTTGTCATAATGTCTACAAAGGTGCTTTGCATGGAATTATCAACCCTCTTTTTGAAGAGCACATGGACGGTTCAGATTTAGTTGAGGATGATCTTAATGATGATACTTTATCCTACTACTGTGAGAGATCATATTGTTCTTTTTTTGAGTTTGACAGTGATTATGAGGATGGTTTTGCATCTCATAATATGGATGACAAGGTGTTTGATGGAGGTGTTATTGAAAATCAGCATGCACCTTGTAATGAATTTTATGATAAATACTCTAATGTGATGACTAATCCACTTGCTGATTTCAAAGAATCATTGGAGGACTCTAGATTTGTTTTAGATTTTGACATTGATGATATTTGTGAGTACAAATCCGATTGCTCATTTGAGTATCATTTGATTACACACAAGGATACACAATTTCAAGGTATGTGTGATTCTTTTCCCCAAGTTGAGTATGATGCCTTCATATTATAGACTAATAGCATGCATGATTAATTAAATGAAGAAGAGTTTCAATTTGAGTCTAATATGTTTGAGCATGCTGATCAGAACTTTCATAATGAGCAAGTGGTTGAGAGTGAAGCTAGTTTTTGTATGCATTATGAAAGTGAAGGTGTAGATTTCATTTTGTGAAGTGATTCATTTGATGATGCTAATCTAATTGGTGAAACTAATAGAAGATATGTTTCTAGCTTACCTCATGAGAGTGTAGATGAAAATCAGATTTATGACAGAGGTAAGAAGTTTTGTTGAAGTTCAGTGGCTCGGGGCGATCATTTGTACATAATAGTAGTTATTTCTTGTTTTCAATAAAGTTGTGCAAGAGGATTTTTTGAAATAAAGTGTGTGGTATACTTCTTCCAAAGAATTGAATCCTTGTCATGCCTACAAGGGACATGCATCCTCAGATAGAGCCACTATTGGGACTCAAAATCAAAGCCTCCATTTTGAGTACCTTTGAAAAATTAAGCCCAATGAATGCTTTTAAATGCACGTGTACCTAACTATCCAATTGAGGCCTAAGAGGTGTTCAATGTTTCTAACACCATGCATTTAGTGTGGCTACTTGTTCCATGAAGTTAAACTAACATTTTGAGCCATTTCATGAAGTCCTATTTTGTGTAATTTCCAAATCTACATTTTTGCTCGTGTCAAATGGTGACAGGAAGCCCAGTTTTCCTTTGAATATCTTTAACCCAAAAATGTTTTATGGCCCACCACTTTGGAAATGTCTATTTTCCATAACAAAGAACCAATTTTTCAAATTTCAAGTTGTTTTGACTCTATTTGACTAGGTTTTGAACCCCTCAAATTTGGTAGTTTATAGTTTTCATGCATTTGCAAATTGTGCAAAATTTTGGAAGGCCATGTTTGACAAGTTATAACTTTTGACCAGTTGACCCAAATAAGAAAATTCCTTTTGGATCATATTCTAGGGGTAAAAAAAATTCTATGTTCCTGATTTGACCTTCTGATGATTCTATGTTCCATTTTCGATTTATAAAGTTTCATTGGTGTCTTGAAACGTAGATTGATCAATACCCATGTTCGTGATGTCATAGTTTGAAACTCATGATAGGTGAGATCGAATGGATTATACCACTGTGTTGTACTCTAAAATTAATTTTAATGTGCTAGTATTTAAGTTTTGATGAATCTATCTGCACACTTTTCTAGGTCAATTCCATTTGCAAAAAAAGCTAACATTGTTTCCAGTCCATAAAATTTTGAGCAGCCCACTTTGACCACTCACCATTTTCACTCAATTATTCATCATGACTCCAAATCATAGATTCATACTCTCCTCATGATAGTGAACCAACACCCCATTTTTCATTCTCCCAAGTGTTAGTTTTCCTTGTTTTCAGAGCCAAATCCAAAAGCAATTTATTATTTTCTAACATGTTTTCTATAGGCAGTTCTAAGAGGTCAACTTTGACAGTGAATATCTTTCGATGAAGAATTTTTCATGAGATGAAATTTGATAGGGTAGGAGTATGTAGAACAAAGAATTAGTGTGCCAAATTTTAGAGCTCAGTCAGTTGTTTTGGTTAGATGTCAAGGCCAATCAAAGGACCTCTTGGCACCAAGTTGATAAGTTGCAAAAAGAGGTAAAAATGAGTTTTAAAAGTCAAACCAATGATATAGATTATTTCTAGTTAGATTCAAGTGTTCAGTGGATCAGTTTGACAGTTCAGGCATTTGAAAATGATTTTTTTTTAGCTAAACCCACGTTGGGGGCTTGACTAATTGCGATAGATTGATCGAGCTCTAGAAACTTGAAGATATTTTGATGGAAACCTTAATTATAATAGGAGTATCAAAACTTTATTATAGTGGAAAAGTCAGCTCAGATGGAGGGATTGATGATTGTGGATATAGCCAAAAGTCTTATATTGAAAAAAAAAAGCATGTATGAGTGATGAGCATAAAGTACACAATTAAGTTTCTCTTTGACAAATTTATAGCCAAATAGGGTAAAGTGTATGGTAGGGTAGAAGAGTATGGGATGAGGTTGTGTATATTTGAGAAGAATTTTATGAGGGCAATGGAGAACTAGGCATTGGATCCCACTGCTATTCATGGAATAATGCCATTTTCTAATCTGATGGAGGAGGAATTTGAATCTCATTATATAGGTTTGTTGAATATTCCCCACAATTTGATGAATGGCTCCCCTGTGACTGAGATTTTTCCTATTGATGATTTTCCTAATAATTTTGATTGGAGAATGAAGGGTGTTGTGTCTCAGGTCAAAATGCAGGGAACATGTGGTTCATGTTGGGCGTTCAATACCACAAGAGTTATTCAAGGAGCAAACTTTCTTGCCACTTGAAATCTCTTAAGCCTCAAAAACTAGCAACTAATTGATTGTGATCACAAGTGTGATCCTTAGAAAAAAGAGGCTTGTGATAATGGTTGCAAATGGGGACTAATGAAAAATGCATACAATTATCTCATAGAAGCTAAAGGCATAGAAGAAGAGAAAACCTATCCATATTCTGGAGCTCCAGGAGAATGAAAATTTAGACCTGAAAAGCATTCATGCAAACAAACATTTGATGGGTGTCTCATCCTCTAAATTGCAGTGAATGGTTTGTAAATCATGGAGTGCGTGTTGTTCAGACAAGGAGCCTCATGCAAAAGCAGAGGAGAATTTTGAGTTTTGTTGGGGGGATTGATCCGTGTGATGGAATCCATTGAGAAAGAAGGGCCCAAAGAGAATTGGCATGATTTTCATTCCAAATTGGAAGGATCAATTGCTTGGGATGTGTTGTTTAACTTTGAAAAGCGAAGGAGAAACACCATGGAGGAAAATGGAGGGGGAGTTCCATGTTCATAATCACACACAGTTCCAAACAATTTATCCCACACTAATTATGGGAGGGGATTTCCAAACGTTTAAAAACAATTGCACTCACTTTATAAGTTGTCTTAAAGACAAGCACCTTTTGGAAATATAAGGCTCATGTGCATGGGGTCTGTGGTCAGCTAGACGGAGAAAACTAATAAATTTTGATGAAGTGCACTACCAGAAAGAGTTGCTAGAAAGAAAGAAATGTTTCCAAAAAAGTCAAGAATCTTGGAAGGCACCATGTCACCATGAAAAAATTGTGAAACTCTCTAGCATGTGACATGGTGAGCTGCTGAAAAGTGGAAATTCTAGATAGTGACCTCCCAAGAAGTTGAAGTTCCTCTGAGCACTTGAGACCAAATTAGATAATGACAAGTGGCAACCAAGTAATCTATGCAGTGACAAGATAATGATGATGGTGATGACTAAACCAACCACAAGGTACCACATGGCACAAATTTCAAGGAAGGTTGTGACATGGTTATTAGATTGCAATGATGAACACGATGGTGACACGTGGTGCATCTGAGGGTGGTCGCCATGTCACCAAGGTGAATATGTATGCTAGTTAACATAGCGACATGGCAACCCAATAGAAGATTGACACATGTTACTAACATGGCAGAGAGTGACATGTGTCATGAGGTTGTTATGTCACTAGTGATGTGGAAAAATGTTGACTCAGATAGTGACATAGTAACCATGACATGGAGTGATGACATGGCATGCTAATGTGGAAAACTAGAGGATGAATCAAATGATGCCACATGGTGTCCAGGTGGTAGGGATGGATGACCAAGCATAGGAATCAACCAATCAAGGCCTGACACATATCAACATGGTCAAACCAAGTTTGAATCAGATGAGAAAATAAAGGACAAAATCAAAGTCATAAAAATTAATTTTTCATGTCTTGGTTAAACATGCAAGTTTTAAATAAAGTTTGAATTGATCATTTAGTTCAAACTTTATAAAGGATAATTTTATTGTAAAATGTTGTGCAAAGCCATGAACAAGAGCCTAAATTTCAGATGGCCATAACTACGGTATTTTTCACCCAAAATAGGCACTTTAATATACTATTGGAATTAGAAAAGAATGAACTCTCCATTTTTTCAATCAGATTTTGTGTAGGTGTTAACCATGAGCGGCTATAGGAAGATTTGTAATTTTGGGGCCTTCTTAGTAAAACGAGTGAAAATTGAAGATGTAGTTAAAGGCTTGGTAAAAACACATGGTAAAAAGTCTATTGGGGTAATTCTGAGAATATTATGCCATTTTGGTATCATTTGGCTCCAATTTTCAGTTATGATGAATATTTGTTTTTTTAGTTAAGCTAAATTTCAAGATTGAAGTTGGAGTCATGATTCAAGAATCAAATCTTTTGTAAAATGAAAGGGAAAATTAAAATATTTCTAGGTTAGGATTGAATTCTTTTATCCTATATATGTAATGTTTCTCTTTCATTGATGATTATGGAAAATTTTGGAAATTTTGGAATGAAAACATTTAGTAGAATTGGCTCTAGAATTGATGAAGTCTAAATGGAAAAATCTAGGATGTGTTGATTCTAGACCATGAAGCTTTGCTTTGACTATGATACCCCATTCCCATCCCATCATTTTCTCATTCCTACCATTTTCTCTCTTGTATGATAGCATATGTTCATTTTGTTGTCTAGTTTATTAGGTATTTTATGAGTTAATTTCATGCACTTTCATGTATTATTTCAAGGAAATCAATACAAAGAATAGTAGATGTTGAGTTTCATTTGAAATCTTGTCTTCTTTCTCAGTGACTTGTAATGTTTTATGATCTTTGGACAAAGAGCCTAGGTCATAGTTGCAATCCCTTAAGGTTGTATGTTGTTTCATTATTGCTTATAATTCGAGGAGTTATGTAAATGCTTCAGGGAAATCAATAGGGTTGCAAGTTTATTGAGGAGGATATTAGGTAAGAATGAGATTTAGATTGAACATTGATATCCAATTACAAGGTAAATGGATAGATCTAGACTCTTCGCATAAGATATGTGCCCTAGATATCCAAAATGCATGAGGGAGATTCGTGAATTGCCCAATGGATGAGGCACTAATCAGGTACAAGATAATTAATTTGTTGTCCATGCATGGTTTTCATCCACTTTCCCCACCCACATAAAATCAAATCAAATTCAAATCATCTTTACATTTTTTGTTGTAGAACTATAACAAAATGCCCTCACTCAGCTTATGAATTTCATTATCTTGCACTTAGCTATTGCAGATCTATGTTATTGCATGATTCTTTGGGAGAAATAAGGGATAAATTTTCTTAATAGATTTAGGAATATGTTTTGCAGTAGTACCATATAGATTGAATCTGAGGTCCACCTTTTGTAGAGCTTGAAGTAGAAGAAGGGTGTAGCCTTACAGTTGGCTCGGTGTCTAAAATGATATGTTGAAAATGGGTGTTAGTTGCCCCTAAATGTATCTTGTTCTCATCAGGGTAATTTGAAACCTGTACCATTTCAAAGCACCAATAGGTCCAATATGTTGTAGTTAGAGTCCTTTAGAGGGCCTAATCTTTTTAAGTCAAGAGGACCAACCCAAGTGGGGACAAGTGATCCTGGCTATTCCAACCCACTATAAACTCAAGGTTATCAAGGATACAAAACCTTGTTAGACATAGTATTTGTCTTTTCTTAGTGTGAGTACTTGTGGGAATGGGACTATGAGAATAATGCTAAGCAAGAACACTTAAGGTGATTTTGTGACTATGAGATTTGTTACCCATCGCAAGGTGGGGTGTCATGTAATTGGGTGCAAGAGGAACATTATGAATGGAAGCCCTTTCTAAACAATCTAAGTTAATAACTACCCTATATTTCCACTCAACTTCTTGGTGCAAGGATCAATCCTAGTAGACTACCCGAATCACCCCAAGATTTTACACTTACCATCTATGTTCCCTTGGTCATGCTTATGGAATTCCAATGACAAAACTAATATCTCTTGTGAAAAACTAATTGGTTGAGGCCAATTTGTTGAATAATGAATCTTTACTTTTAGGTAGATTTCTTGGCAAGTGTTTTTGAATGTGTTGACCTATGTAAACATTTCCACAAATCAAACATCTTGATAACTTTGATAGTAGGTTCACAAATGCATATTGGAAAGGTTTTTTTGACCCTTGTTCAATTGTTTGACACATGCTAAACACCCCTACTATTTTCAAACCATACTGGTCTTTGACACAAATTGAAGTCCTGAACTATCTAATCTTAAAACTACTTGACTGACAAATTGAAATACAAGTTTCTTTAGTCAAAAACTTTTCTTTTTCACATTTCATTGTCAAACTATCACACTACCTTTGGAGAAATATTGTACGATAATTTTTTTCTAAAAAGTATCAACTAGTTACATTGACTTATATCACCTACTCATATGAAAGTTTATCAGCCAGCTTAAGAGAAACTATTGTTCGAGAGAAAAGTGTCACTCGATTGTTGTAAAATTTATCACACAATACAAATTGTTTTCCTATTGTCTCTTGGCTTCTAGAAAAATATTTCTTGGGTTATTTTGCTATCAAAATAGATTTTGTAGTGTGTTTTAGCTAATCTATGGTCTTGTTGCTTCATTCTTTCTTGAGTCTAGTCTCAAATCTATATGTTAGGTACTATCTTAAGTTGAAAAGATGAGTTTAATTCATCAGATGTAAGTCTCAAAGTGTCATTGATGATCACTTGCCAAAATCTAGTTACAATTCTATGCTAGCTAATTGCTACTAAGCTTCTTGCTCGCTCTCTCCACTTGAGTCACTAGTGTTGTAAATTCTTGAACACTCTTGACAAGCCATCTATTTTACTTTGAAAAGTGATTATTCTTGATTATATGAGCTTCAAATCTAAAATAGTTCTCTCATCCTATTAAGAAAATAAATATCTTTACATGTCAATCACAACTAGGTTCCAAGTTGGTAATGGTAGCTATCTCTCTTTTAGTTTTGCACAATTGGAAACTCCACCTAGACACCCTCGCAGACAACCTTGTGTGGAAGATCTTGACTTTGATCAAATAAAAATAGCCAACCTGCAACATAATCTTCTTTATAGCTTTGAAAACCTATTTGGTACACCCTTTTATATTCCTATAGGTGAAGACAACATCTTGACCAACATGCATCCTGAAGAGATCAAATGCCACTTAGAAGAACAACCATGAGAAAATGAGAACCTCAAAGAGGAAATATGCACTAGAGAAAGAATTTATCAACAAGCTAAGCCTAATACTCATACACACAATGAGTAAAATAGAAGAGGCTATTATCACAATCCATTTGATCACATTCACCTCAGTGGCAATGATGGCAACAACACACCTCCAAGGACTCCTAGTCAAAATGAGAGAATACCCAACACTACCTAGAAAATCATAATCACATCACAAAAGTGATGATGAGATCACTTGTGAAAATGTCATAACATTTAAACAAGATGAGGTAACTCAAAAAATGATGCTCAAATCTTTGGAGAAAAATTAGGACCAATACTTTTAGTATATGGCAGCAAAGGGATGGAAACTCCCTCAAGATTTTGATGTGCAAAGAATAATAAAAGAGAGAGAGCCTACTGAGGCTGAAATCATGAGAGAATAAATGCAAGAATTGAGGAAACAACTTGCACAATTACAAATTTCTAAATAGCAACCTAAAACTTCATTTTTTTAATCAATATGTGCTCTTCTATTTGACAGGAGTCTTTACATGCTACCATATCCTAGGGATGTAGAGGTTCCCAAGTATGACAAATATGATGGAAATGGTGATCATCATGATCATCTAAGGCATTTTTATGCTATTAGCATAGATTTTATGTATGAAGACACCTATCTTATGCAGTTATTTCCTAGGAGTCGAAGAGTGCAAGCTATGTAGTGGTTCGAAAAATTGACCCCCCCTCTCAAAAGATTCGATGAACTTGCACAATGTTTTATACAAAAATACTTGTATAAAATTGAACATCCCATAATTGTGTTGGAATTGTGCAACATCAAAAAAAAAATAAGGAGAACCTGTTTCAACATACCTTCAGAGATGGAGATCCCTACATTCTAGGTACCCTTGGAAAGTTCTTCAGGCTGATAAAATTGACATCTTTATCAATACTCTTGTACCAAAAATTTACTTTTACTTAAGAAAATAGTTGTTCACATCCTTCAACACAATGGTTGAGAGTGCATATTGTATCAAGGATGTTGCTATTAGGAAAGGTGGCATTGTTTTGAACAAAGAAAAGAATGGCAACAAAAATGGAAAGGACAAAAACAAATCATGGAACAAAAACAAATATATTGTTAATGATGGACTAGTGGATGCTCCTAAGACCAAGGAGTTTTCCAATGCTATTTACACTATAAAACAACAAGAAGGTTTGAAACCACAATTTTGAAACCACAAACATCTGACAAGAGCACCAAGTTTACTAAGAAAAGATTTGTGTACGCTCTAATGGTTGAATCTTATGGCATGGTATTGAAGATCTTAATTGCAAAAAAACTAGTCACACTTCCAGAAAACTCCCATCCCTATGACCCACCCATCAAGTCTAATTAGTGGAAACATGATCATTTCTACAACTATCATAAAAGAAAAGACCACGGTACTAATAATTGCTTTAAACTCAAAGATGTCATTCAAGATCTTATTGATGCTAGTAAAGTTGTCACGAATGGCCTCATCAAAAATTATGACCACAAAAATTTTAAACAACCCTTGCCTGAATATGAGAATGGTGAATCCTCCAAGGCTCCTAAGAAAAGTCATAATGCTAAGATCAACTATGTGTATGCTAACATTGATAATGTTATAAACATGATTGATCCTATTGAATATCTTTGCATGATGAATTCCAATTCTAACAGAAAAACCAACTATGAAACTAAGGATGAAAGGCCCAAGGTTGCCCTCAAAATGAAAACTACTCCCTAACAATATAGGAACACCCAACCTAAGTTGATACTTTGAGTGGTAAAATCTTCCTCCTCCTAGAGTGATCTACTTAATGTTGTCACTAGGGGGAAAGCCAAAGTTGTTCTTAAAGTTGCTAATGATCCTAAAAATGTTTCATCATCTGAAAAAGCAACTACCTTAACAATCTCCAATTGTGACCTTGTTAGCCAACTACAATGAACCCCAACTCAAATAGCCATCTTTGAGTTGTTATAATTATCCCCTTTTCACAAGGACATCCTTGAAAAAGCCATGCATTCTTTGAACATCCCTAGACATATTGATGCAAAGTGATTCCAAGCTATGGTGAACCACATTTCTTCACCTCATTATCTCACCTTTTCCAAAGGAGATGATAGATCTCTTAGTCATGCCCACAATCTCACCCTCTACCTTGAAGTCAAAATATTTTGTACTCACATTTGTTGAGTCCTAATAGACAATGGTGCAAGGCTAAACATTATCTCATTCAATGTTATCCAACAATTAGGCATGTCTAAACTTTACATTGACCCTAGGCATAAGATCACTATCAAAGCATAGGATGAGGTTGAAATACCTTCTAAAGGTCTCATTTTGCTTCCAATTTGAGTTGGTCTGATTGAAAAAGATGTTTTCCAAGTCCTTAAAACACCGCTCACATACAACTTGTTGCTATGAAGACCCTAGACTCATGACATGTAAGTAATACCTTCTACATATCATTAATTCATTATGTTCCCTTTCAATGGTATTGAGATATTTGTCTCCAAAGAAAAATCAACATCAATCAACATGAGATCAGCTGTAAAAAAAAATTTTTTCTCATAATTGCTCTTCTCATGAGCTAACACCATATTTTATAGAGTGTGAAAAATCTTAAAATAATGAACATTTGCATGGATGAATACACTTTGGATTCTATTCTTTCTTTACCTATTTCCCCTTGGTATTATAAGAAACCTTCTACCAAATTGAAGCCTTCAACTACTACAATGACCATTTTTCACACCTATGATGAATCTTTAGTCCCCCCAAAAGTAGAAAAAGAAGAATAAGCAATTAAGGACTATATATATATAGGGAAAAGGAATATGTGGAGGAAGTCACGGTCACTACTCCCATATCTCCTAATCACTATGAGAAAGGAAATAAAATTCTTATAAATATGGGCTATTAGGTTCATGGGTCCTTAATTGGTAACAAAAAAGCTCTAGTAAAACCCTTAAGTCATACTAAGGGTCACAACAATTGAGATACTATCAACCTAGGTTTTGGGCTAGAAGATGAAATGACAAAATTCAACAGAAGAGCTCCCATGTCTAGTGAATTAGAGGATGATGATCCACCCTTTTTTGCTATTACTTTGTAAGATGAGGATTTCATGCCTCTCACTTCTCTACTTTGGGGAGAAGAATCACTAACTACCCACAATGATGTTGAAGCCTCTATTTCTAGACAATATGAGGAAGGATTACATAAAATATTTCTAGACAATATGTTGAAGACTTAAATAGAGGAAGGATTACACAAAATATTTCTTGCTTAATTACTAGGAACTAGAGCATAGATTCTAGTGAGCATGAATAGAAATTCTTTTAGATGCATCTTGTGAATTAGAGGTGGATGTCATTCACAACTATGCTACCCAACCAAATGTATTTCAAGAGTCTAGAGTAGGGTTAGATGAGTTTGGTTTGAAAACTACTTTAGTGGACCATGATAGTCTCTCTAGGTCTATTCCTAATCTAGATTCCTTTGCAACATTCACTAGAGGCTTGACTTCTCATGTCACTGGAGATGATTTCATATCAATAGCCTAGAATCTTCCACGTCTCTCTCCTTAATTCATCCTAATCTCATAGATTGGTTGGTTCAACATTAAAGACCTAAAATACCATCTCTTCAGAATGATTATGAGATCACTTGCTACCTTAATGCCATTGAACCTATAAATTCTTCCACCAGTAGACTGACAGTTAACATGATGGAAGTAGATATAAAATGCCTCAATCACAAAATCAAATGAAAGAACAAGTGTTCAAATGTTGAAAACCACTTTGCAATAGTATCTAAACCCAAAAAAAGTAAAAATAAAGATGTATCCAATATTGAAAACTTCCTTGAGGGACCCGAAGATGAGGTACTTGGTAGTCTGCCAAGCTATTTCTAGGAAAGATCTTCCATTCTCATTGAACCTACACAACCTATGAACTTGGGTATAGAGGAATCTTCTATAATTATTCATGTGGCTTAGTCATTATCAACTGAAGAAAGGGAGAGTTTTACCAAGTTCTTTCAAGAAAAGAAGATCAATATTGCATCGACTTACTTAGATATGCCAGGACTTGATATGAATCTAATTATGCATCATTTATCTATCTCTCCTAGTGTAAAACCTATTAAGAAAAAACAATGAAAGAGGCATCCACATGTAGCCCTCTTGGTCAAAGCAGAATTGGAAAAACTCCTAAGTGGAAACTTCATCAAAGTTATTGATTATGTGGAGTGGATTTCCAAAATTGTACCTATGTGTAAGCATGAAATATCCATTTGAGTCTATACTAATTTTAGAGATTTAAATAAAGAATTCACTAAGGATGACTTTCTACTTCCCAATGTAGACATGATAGTGGATATGACAGTAGGTTATGAAATGTAATCCTTTATGGATGGCTTCTTTAGATATAACCATATTAAAATTGCTTCTATTGATCAAGAAAAGACAATCTTTATATGTACGTGGGGCATCTTCTATTGGAATGTCATGCCCTTTGGGCTCATAAATGCTGGTGCTACCTATCAATGTCCAATGACCACTATCATCCATGATATGATGCATAAGAATATGGAATATTATGTTGATGAAACACTATAAAAAACTTTAAAAAGAAACACACATCTTTATGACCTTAGTTTGATCTTAGCCTAGGAAAAACACAAAAAAGTGTGCCTTTGGTGTCACATCTAGAAAATTTCTAGGCTACATTATATCAAAAAAAAGCATTAAGGTTGATCCTAAAAAAGTACAAGAAATCATGTAAATTCCTCCTCCAAGGAATATCATTCAACTCAAAAGTCTTCAAGGATGTCTACAATCAACTAGAATATTCATTTCTCAATTGGATGATAAGGTTCAAACTTTCAACAAAAACTTTCATAAATTCTCTACCTACATTTGGAACAAAGATCATCAACAAATTGTAAATCAAATCAAAGGATACTTGGGTAAAACTCTAGTATTGATACCACCCATACTAGGAAAACCTTTGATTGTATATATCTCAACTACTGACTCCTCTTTAGGAGAATTATTGGCACAAAGTGATGAGACTAGAAAAGAACATTCTATATACTACATCAGTTGCACTTTGGTAGCCTATGAAATTAACTAGAAAAAATTGAGAAAGATTGCCTTACAATGGTCTTTGCCTCTCAAAAAATAAGACATTATATGTTGACACATATAGTTCACCCGATTGCTAAAATTGATCCCTTAAAATACTTATTCAGTAAAGCTCCACTTATTGGCTACGTGGTTAAATAGATGTTTATTCTTTCTGAATTTGACATTCAGTATATCAAACAAAAATCTATAATGGGGAAGGCCATAGCTGACCAATTGATGATTTTCCATTAGAAGATATAATGCCTATGCAGATTGAGCTTTTAGATGATTCAATTATGTACATCACTGAGAGAATTTTGAAATGTTTTTTTTTGGTTCTCATACACAAAATGAGGTTGGGGAAGGCATCCTATTTATTTCACCTCATGGTTATACAATCCCAAAATCTTAAAAACTCCTATTCCCTGGCACTAAAAATGTTGTGGAATATGAGGCCTTAACAAATGAGATTAAAATGGCTCTTGAATGGAGCACCATAGAATTGCATATCTATGGAGATTTCCAACTTGTCATAAATCAAGTCAATAATAAATATCAAACCAAAGATGACAAGTTGGTACCTTATAACATGTTGATTGATGTTGTAAGAAACTATTTCACTTTTGTGACATCCAAAAAATTCCTAGAGTAGAAAACAATGTTACTGATGCTATGGCTACTCTACCATCTATCCTCTAGTTACAAGAACATGAATCCCAATTTGAGTTCTTGGTGGAAGAATTGGATCATCCTTCCTATGATTCATCTAATAACCATGTGATTTTCATTATTGTAGGCCATGATTCATCCCACTATACTACCATCTTCTCCTACTTGCATGATTAGGTTATTCTTGAAAACCTTACGTGCAACCAAAAATGCCAACTCCTTCGCAATGTTTCACATTACACTTTGGTCTCTAGTGACTTGTATAGGAAGGGTCTACATTGAATGTTTCTTAGGTGTTCAGAGCTATAAGAGTCTAAAAAGGAACTCACCAAATTCTATGACAACATTTGTGGGGCACATTCTAATGGCCTTGCACTTGCTCGAAAATTGCTTAGAGTGGGATATTACTGGTCAACCATGTAATCTGGCATTGTTCATTATGCTTATTCCTATAAGAAATGTCAACTTCATGGAAAATTTATTCATTCTCCTAGGCATGAGCTTAGAGCCTTTTTAGTAACTTGATTCATGCTCTTAGGCATGAGCTTAGAGCCTTTGTGACATACTAGCCATTTTAGAAATGGGCCTTTGACTTGGTAGGGAAAATTCATCCAAGTTCATCTAGTGGCCACAAGTTCATTATCATAGCAACTGAGTATTTTGCCAAATGGGTTGAGGTTATGCCACTATCTACTACTATAGGAAAATATGTTGTCTTGTTTATGCTCAACCATATCATTTGTTCCTATGACATTCCTTCCTCCATTATCAATGACAATTCAATAATAAGGACCTCTAATAGTTATGCAAGAAATTTTGAATCAAAAAAAATTGGTCCTCAATCTACTGTCCTTAATGGAATGACCAAGCTAAAGCCTCTAACAATACATTGCTAAAGATTCTACACAAAATAGTTCACAAATCAGGGAAGGACTATTACTTACAGATCAATCTAGCACTATGGGCCTATAGAACTATTGTACATACTCCTAAAGAGGCCACACCATTTTCTTTATTCTATGGCTCTAAGATTGTCTTACCCTTAGAAGTTGAGATTCCCTCATTGTGAATCTCCTTACATGGGTTGATAACCAATGAAGACCATAATGATATTCGAGTATAAGAGCTAGAAACCCTTGATGAATGTAGTAAGACTACTTTTAAGCATATGAGTATCTGTCAAAAGTACATGTCTACCACCTACAACAAGAAAGTTCATCCTTGTGAGTTCCAAGTGGGTAATCTTGTGCTCAGAGAAAATCCTAAAAACCAACAAAATAGAGAGTACAAAGGGAAATTAGAACCTAACTAGTTGGACCCTTAAATTATCACAACATCATTTGGATCTGGCACTTATCAACTTCCTACTCTAGAAGGGGAACAATTGGTGAAGCCTATCAATGTTCTTCATCTGAAAAAGTTCTATGGCTAAAGGCTCACAAATCATCTATTTGTACATATTTATTGATCCTAAAAAAGTCCTAAAAATTAGAAAATGGCCTAAAAAAATGATCATCTTAGTGAAAATCTAGCAATAGTTGCTTCGATGTATCACCAAAAAAATAAAAAAAATCCAAAATACAAAAAATTTGAAAAAAGTACTAAAACAATATGTCAAATAGTGAAAAGCTAGAAACAGGTGCTACTTGATACTCTCACACCTATGTCTATCAGTCTCAATCACTCACTCTACAACACATTTCCTAGCTTGGAATTATTCCTTGTCCTCATCTTGGGGGTATAACTGCTTAGCCTATTAAGGTCTCCTTATGCATTAGGGTTTCTTTGGAAACTTAAAAATAATGTTTCTTAACACTACCCCCTTTTGAAATCAAGTGTTTATCAACACTTTTCAAATAGTCTACTCACAGTCTTCAATGTCATGATATTTCTCACTATCAGAATCAAGTCTTGAAGAAATAGTCAAGTGACTGACACACACACACATAAACATTTAAATCACTGAGCTATGATTAACTTAATCTTTCTTTCTATGTTGTTTATGACAATTTATTTGCTATGTATTCCCTCCCTAATAGTCTTTCAAGGATGTCATGGACTAGAAGAATAGGGAAATGGGGCATGTTTACTTTCTTTTTAATTGTGGGTATACTTTGTTAGTCTATAGTGTTTAGAGCATTCATGCTTGTCCTAGTTGACACTTTGACTTACAACATATCATCCTTTACTATTATTGCAAGACTACATTTGGGGCTTATCCTAGCACTTATGCCTTGTTATAGGTGTAATCTTGCTATATTAAAATTAGGGAATTTGATTACATAGCCAACCTAACTTACATGTCTTTGATGCTTAGATTGGATTTCCACATTCCTATCTAATAGTGATCATATTCATATCCACATAGTTATACTAGTGATGGTTGTATGATCTTATGATGTCCCTAATAAATTCTCAATGATGAAATTAGAGTCTAAATGTTATGTATTCCTTTTTGGTAAATAAATTTTCATATTAGTTTGTATCATAGGCTCATTTTCTAGCTTAGTCTTGCATTTTCTACAGATGGAGAGAGCTCTCTCTTCATCCTTTCTTGAGCATACTAGCTAACTACTTTTGTACCTTCTTTTCTTTCTTCTTGATCATGTCTCTTCATCTTCTTAATCTTTCACTTCACCTCTTTTCTCTCTTTTCATCACAAGGGGTTAATCTAAACATCACATCTAATGTATCCAAGTATTACATTTTCAAAACATGAGTCTATATCATATACACGAGAGCTAAAAACCATACATGAGATAGATCCATGAACATGTCAACATAAGCATAAAAACCATCTACATGAGAAAGAAACTAAAACATCACATAGAAACATTAAGTGTTGAAAAATCCATCAAATGAGACAAGTACACAAGACTATCACTCAAATCCAATATCTCACATTTATCAAAATGTGTATCACAATACATGTATAATGTGAGCTCCAAAATCTAGATATATATCTCAAAATACATGGGGTACAATACAACTATCATCAAACATCAACCTAGACCTAAGACTAACTTCCCCCCTCATGAGTAGGCTATGCCTAGGGTGGAGTTGTTGGTGCCCTCAATTGTGGTTGATCTGATCTACTAGCCCTCTTCAAGTACCTAGGTACCCATCGGACTGTCAAAACTGTAGCAATGTATACCCAATGATAGTAGGTTACCCTAGTTATCTGTTGCTCCACCTCTCATCAAACCTCTACAAAATAATCTCTTAGAGATTGTTCTCATGTATCAACCTCTACCCATGCATCCACCAGCTAATACTCTCATACATTGATGGTCACCCAAGTTGCCTGCAACTTTATCTCTAGTCCCCAACCTCACATCTTGATCACCACCCCCTTCATCCCCTCCATCTCCACTAGTTGGATCCTCTACCCATACCTCAACTCACTCAACTCTCCTATGTCTTAGCGGATGCTCCTCCTCTTCCTCCCTCATGGCCTGGGCCTCTATCTACTTCCTCCTAGATTGAGAACTACTCACAGCCTCCATCTGTATGCCTTTGTCTCTACATCTACCATCATGTCCTCCATCTCCCCCCATCCTACTACTAAGAGTAGGGCATATAGCTATGTAAACATTGGAAATGGATGCATTTGCATCTCATATAAATATGCTAGGTCTAACCCCACATCTACTACCTCTATCCTATAATACCAAGGCTTACACACTAAAGTTGAATTCTCTCAAAGACCTATATGATAATTCAACATTGAAAACCAACCATATGCCTCCTCTCCATGAAATATGGCATAAATCATAGTCTCCACTAAGACCACCTACCACTCATCAAATTGGTGCTACACTTAGATGATTGCAAAGAACTCAACAATGTCTATATCTCTCCCAACGAATGGTTAACTGTAGCATATATACTCTAACTCCTAGGACTCAAACCATTTGTGACACTCTTAGTATGGCTACCACACAAAAGATGCAAGCTCATCCAGGAGCCACCAATAGTAGGTCACATCCCCACTATGTCTCTAGGGTATAAACCCTACGTATCTAAATATAAAGGGATGACTATGCTCTTTTGGTTGCATGCATGATCAAATAATGAAAATGTGCTCCTATGCTCATATATGAGCCATCACTAATCCACATGCTAAAGACTATCTACTACTATATACTACCTCATGTAGCTCATGATAAATATCTACTAAGATGGTTGGTCCCCATGCCATTCTCTAGGGCCTCCCAATTAGATCAACTGCTAACCCACCCCATCCCTATGGAAACCCCTTCTGGCTGCTATTAGTAACCAAAGCATGAGAAACCAATGAACAGCATAGGCACTATAATGAGTATTCATCACCATAATCATTAATGAGTCACTCCTAACTCAAATGATGGCTTGGGATGGTAACATCTAGAAATATCTATTGCACAACTACTCTTCCCTTTGTCAGGGTCTAATCATAATAAACCTATGACACGTAAACAATCTCGCATCAGTATGCCTCACATGGATAAAAAAACTTAAAATGGAAAAGATAAATCAAACATAAATTCACTAGATCACCATAGCAGGGTACTTGAAGGATGCAATATACATCCTCCAATGTGATAGTCACCTTTCTAGTAGGTAGGTGGAAGGTGTTGTGCTTCTTATGCTATCACTTGGCTAATGCAGTCAACAACACATGGTTCACCTGTATATGGGGCATCTTAGTGACCCAATACAACCCCATACTCACTATGGAGGCTTTTTTGTCCTCAGTAAGGTGTCCCAAAACATGTAACCCCACCGCTTTTGGGGCCATGATGTTAAGCATCAAAAATATAATCTGCTAAACATTGACAAGAAAACATCAATAAAATTGAACACAATGCTCAAGCATGCAAAATACAATTCAAAATGCTAAAAAAATAGGTTGTGTGATACTTCCTGCTATATCTAGGTGATAATTTTTGCTAATAAGGTATTTTGCAAGACTTTTTACACTACTAGGACAATAGTTGTCGCTTGCACAATATTTTGCACCATCTCACATGAGATTTGAGTATAGCACATACGATAAAACATTACACATCGTGCTATACTTTTTTCTATACAAAATATCATGAAATATTTTCCAAAGTACCCTTGTGATACTTTTTAAAATATTGCATGATATTTATTTTTACAACCCTACAAACATGCAAAAAGAGGCAATAAATGCACCAAAAATGGCAAAAGTTGATAACAAGGCATCATACTTAGGTCTCTGGTTGTACAACTGAATACATTTGAAATGATATTGATGGGTTAGAATGTTTGCTAACACCATTTCTCTCTCTCAAAATCACTCTAAGCTCTCAAATTCACAAAAGAAAAAATAAATTGATAATGACTCTTGGATCCCTTATATAGCATTCTAACCTAATTTTCACCCATTTTTAAAACTCCTCAAAATTTCACAAAAATTGCACCCCTAGCTAATTTCAACATCTTAGTTCCATTTTCATGACTGAAATCAAAATTTGAGTTCATCTTGATTGTCAAAATCACATTTTAGAATTCTACCTTCTTTAATGCAGTTACCTAACCTTTTGAGGTCTAATCTTCAAATCTTCATAGGAGCATCTTCATTTCTCCATATCTTCATTATTTCTACACATCATATATAATTCAATTCACATTTTCATGTCTAAATCATCTTTTCTACTTGATTTGACCTAATTTTCATACTTTATCCTTTGTCATCAACTCTAGTCAAACTGGGGTATTCTATCATTTCCTTATGGTCACTCTTTGGTTTCTAATTATATATTCATCATCATGAACTTTTCTATATCTCAATTTTCTCATATCCATCTCATTTCTACATCCCCTTTACCTCATTTCAATTTCAATCCCGAGGGGGTAGAAATACTCTATCATCACTTGTTATAGCTATCTATTTCTTAGGAGCATATGTTTGATCTTTTCATTTTTCTCTTGATCTATCTGCTTTTTGTGGTGTTAGCATTCTTCTAGAGTTCTAACATCATCTATTTCCTACTATTAAATACTACTTGTATCAAAGTGTAAATTAAGAATTTTCTATCTCTTTCTACATTTTGTTCTTTAGAATCTGATATCTCCATTTATCAATGTCTACTTGGCTTTTGTATTCTTTGACATCATGTGTTCCTAGATTGATCAAACATAAGTCAAAGAGAAGAAAATTTAATCACCTAAAGATAGTAACCTAGACTATTAGCCCCCTTCTCAACATTTTGGCTAAATTAATTAATCATTTTCCTAGACCAAATTGTAAAAATCAATTAATTCGATTATAACCTATAGTTTGACTATACTATCCTAAGTTCATTAATTGATTAAAATAAATTCTCCCCTTTTAATTAAATAAAAAAACCCATTCTTCTAATCCACTCAATGTGCACACATAAAGCATTACTCCTATTTCAAAATTAAAAGAAAAGGCTCTTTTTGTCTCACATGCAAAGTCAACTCTTTGTTTATTTGTTTAATTATTTTTGCACATGGATAATTCCTATTTTCAAACTCCACCCTTGATCATTCATAATTTGATATCAATCTCCACCATCCATACATCTTTAAAAGAAAGAGCTCTCTCCTTGTCAAAGGATCCACACTCTTGAGTATTGTTTTATTGTAGGTTTATCAATCGATTTCTTGAGAGCTTTTGGAGAACTTCTATTTCTTTTTCTAAATCTCTCATACCATGAAATATTATATTATAATCATATATTGTAGCTTCTATTTTTTCAATAAGCTAGATCACATAGCTTAACTAGTTTGGATTTGTAACACTCTCATATTTCTTAATATAGTTGCATTTTGCATTGCATGTTAGCTTAGTTCATATTTGTATTGCAATTTGAGAGTTCTCTTGGATATTTCCATTCTTTCTCTTGCCTCAAAGAACCTCCCATCGCATGGTTTACTAGCAATGGTTGTGTCTCAAAAACTCATTTGAGAGCTATTTTCATTGCTCTAAACATATCCTTAGACTCCATGGATGGGGAGCTCTAAGCAAGCATTCAAGCATTCCAACTCATGGAATCACTTGGATAGAAGGGTTTAGAGTGTGACACATTTTGAGTGTACACACTATAGGAGAGCATCCTTACAATTGATTGCCTAAAGAGAAGAGGGTTTCAATTTGTTAATTAGTTTGTGTTATGTCGTAAGGAGGAAGAAGCTCTCTCTCTCACCTATTTATCTATTGTGCTTATGCCAAGGAGGTCTGGATGGGTACGTTGCATAAATTTGGGATTTGGTGGGTGTTCAATGGTGATCTTCAACAATTCATTCTTGGTTTGGAGGTTCCCTCCACCCACTCCATCATTTAGATGTTATGGAAGGCTCCACCCCCATATGTGTTTTGGTAGCTATGGAAGGAAAGAAATAACCACATTTTTAGGGACAAGTCCTCACCTCCCTAAGTTATTCTTGATATTATTGTTCACCTCTTACAAAAATGCATCCCTCATTGGAAATAGAATACTCCTCCTCATTCTTTGGATTTTAAAGAATGTATTATCATGTATAAATAGGGACTTCTTGATTTATTTAATAAGTTTTAAGATTCTAGAGTTTTGGCTAGGAAGAAAATGAGATGGAAACCACTCCCACCTTTTGGTTCAAACATAAGTTTTATGGCTCTAGTAGGGAGGGTCTTGCAGTAGTAGGAGGTTTGATAAGGGATGATAGAGAAAACTTGGTGGTGGCTTATTCTCTAAATTTTGGTGGGAATGCCAATAATTTTGTTGAATCTATGTGGCTATTTTAGGGAGTTATACAAGCCAACTTGGTTGGGATTCAAAATATGGTTGTGGAGGGAGACTCAAAACTTATAATTGAGGTAGTTAAAGGGAAAAATAAAGTCAATTGGAATATTTCCCAGATCATCAAGGATTCCCATACTCTAATCTTAAGATTTTGGGAAGTGAAAATACAACATATCTACTACAAATGTTGTAAGGTGTTTGATACACTAGCAAAAATTGGGCATGCAATGATTCATGAGTGTAGCTAGGATAATTTAGACGAGCTAGTAGCTCCCATACAAGCCTTAATTTTAAATGATATAAATTAACCCCACGAAGTTAATTATTTATTGTCATAAATACTCCACTTTTTGGGAAATCATGATATAGAGTGCCTTTTCTAAAGTTGGCCAAAGTATTATTAATTACAAAATTGACATGATTGGTCATTTAGTCGATGATCAAGATGGGAACATTTTTTCCTTAAAAGAGGAGTGCCACCATTAGAAATATTTGGTAGGATTATGTTAGAAGTAGGAGGTCAGGTATTTTAAATATTAAAAGTACAAAAAACACTAGTAGGAGTAGATGTGGCTAGCATTGAACTTAGAGTATTGGGGTTCATAAAGATTTTTGTTGGTTTGTCCCCATTACTCATAATTATTACTTGGGTTTTTTCATTTGCATGACCACCACTCAATTTTCTTTGCTCTTAATTTTTTTTGTGTTATCTTTTCTATTATTTTCACTCTAGATTATGGGGAAGTCAGGGTAGTGTTAGATACCTCTGAAGATTTCTTTAAGGATGTAGGTGAAAGTGGAGAAATTGGTGGGAATCAGAGCACATTGAGTCAAGCTTCGTTAAAAAATACAATGTGTTAAGGGCTGTGATGAGTAAGTTTCAATGCAATTTGTCAACACTTAGAATAATAAGTAAGTGATTGTGATTGAGATCTCCTTTGATAAAAAATGATGAAGTGGTTTCTCTTTGGATGACTATAAATGGTGAAAGAAGATGTGTGTTATAGGCAAATCCAGCCTCAACCAATTCTTCCGCCCTACTAAAAAACTAACTCATGTCATAGTGGGTTTGTCAAAATAGATTTTTTCAGACCGGTAGAAGGAGGTATGTTATGCTATCATGCATTATATTACCTAAGAGGTTACCTGCCAATTTTTTTACTATTATCACTTTCCTATTTTGAACCATTTTAGGAACCATTATCTTATTTCATTTCCCTACATTGTCCTTCGTTCCATGGAAGACCATATCCTTAAGGTTAGGGACAAGATGAAAAAGGTAAACCCTATAATGTTCTACATTAACCTTTCATGTTTAAACTATATAATTGTCATAAAATCCTTTTCCTTTGCTAACCTATTAATGTTCAAGTTGTCCTCCCTAACCCTATTATCTCCACCTCAACCCCTCAAATTTTGGCTAAGGTTATGTCCACTATTGATACTAAGAGAAATAAGTCCTCTTTGCACCATATCCTTAAGAAAATTAAAATGGAGAAGGAAATTCAAATTGTGGAATCAAACATGGAAATGGAAAGGGAAAACTGGGGTCCCCAAGAAATAAGAAAAAAAAAAGGTGAAAATGGATCCTAGGGTTAAGCAGGAGCACCCTAATAGTTCACACTCCACTGGTAATGGAAAAAGGAAAACCCCCATAGAAAAGGGGAAAAAAAGAAATATTTAAGGAAAGAGTACATTGAGGATGAGGAAGAGGAAATTACTAGTCAAGGGAAAGGGGGAGAAAGTAGCCCTACTAACAACTACTTAAAGCCCTACTCCATCTCATGTGTTAGATACCCTCGGGAATGATACCCTTGACAATCATAAATAAGTGGGTGATCAGGGTGAGAATCTCACCTTCCATCCTTATCAGCATAAAAAAAGTGAGATCTAAGATAAGGAACCAAAGGGGATCCTGAAAGGCAACAATTTGAAATGTAGTGAAGAGTTGGTGGATATGGAAAAAAGTTTCTAGAAACTATAGGAAAGGAAGGATATTTCTAAGCAAAGATTTGATGATATGGAAAGGTTTTTAGGAAAGGACATGCAATCTGTGGTGTTGACACTTCATATCCTATATGTTGAAAAAGGAGGCCTTAATATTATAGTGGGGGTAGCTACCATGAGCTTTCTTTATAGGTTCCTTGCTAATGATTGGCTACAACTACTGCTAGAAAAGCTAGAGGGGAAGGAGAAGAGAAAGGAGAGTAAATTCTCCTTTTCTTAAAGTTTTAGTTTTGTTATGTTTGGTTACTTGGAACTCAACCCTTATGGGCTTGGTTCATGGTGCTTTTATTGACTTTCTATTGATACTTTTTATGTATATACTATGTTTATGACTACTCGTAGTTTCTTACCAATGGTTGGCTTTTGGAACACTTTGATGTGAGGGTTTTTGAAATTAAGAAGGGGTTAGGTTAGATTGTTTTATTTGTCTTATATTTTTTCTATGACACTTTGTTTCATGGGCCAACCCTTATTTTTAGATTTTTTTTTAAATTTCAAAAATAAATATAATATCCTCCTACAATAATTGTCATATTAAAAAAAAATACTATAGAGAAAAAATTAATTTCCAAATAATGGAATTGAAAAAATCAATCATGTATTCTATTTATAGGAATGAAGTTCCTAGATAAAACACACAAGATTTTATAAAGAAAAGTAATACATTTCTCTTTTGTGGGCACTCTACAAATGAAAATCAACAAACAGTATATCTCTTGTCATGGCAAAAGCACGCCCCCATTTCCACTCACTTCTTAAAAGTGATATAGTTTAATTCTCATTTATGTATTATTGATTATCATGTCGCATATTTTACACATTAATTGGGTGCAATGTATGGGTGAGTTTTCTTACTTAGATGTTTATGATATTTTTCTATATTGGGTATTACTTATATTTTATATATTAATAGACAACCTTAATGATGTGCAAAGTCATTGATTTGTCAATTTCCATCATTTAATTTTTCATTCGAATATCAACCAAGGTGTGTACAAGGATGGCTTCTATAAGGATCATTCAATGAGACTTCAATTATTGGCGGTTTTTGCACTATAAATAGTGACTAACTTGTATTGTTGACTTAATCTGGAGCAATCTAGAACTTTCCTAACTAAGCTTCTAAGTTCTGATTTATTCCTATTTTAAAACTCATAATGGATTCCTAACATGTTTATTTCCTATCTTACCAATCTAAAATAACAATAGAGTTTCTATTTAATCTATTTAAAACATTACTTTACCAAAAGGAAATGTTGCTAACTATAGAGAAAAAAAAATACTTTAATTGAACTACAACAAGTCATCTAATTCTAAACAGTCTTTATCAATTTTTATCATTCCTTTATCTAATGAAAATCATCCACTTAAATCACATTCCTATTTTAACACGTTCCATACTTAGCAAAGAAGAAAACAATTTCTACTAAAAAGAATACAAAAATTTCTAAAATACTATAACAGAATCTATCTTATCATCATGATCCATTTGAGTAAAATGATTTCCATTTCCAATGCATCCAAAACATGAATAAGGTCCAAAATAATTTCTCCCATTATCAAAGCTTCTATGCTAAATTTTACATTAAGCCTCTTCTTACAACTATGAAATACTGACACAATTTGTAAACTAGCTTCCTAAACTGTCAAACTTTCAACTATTTCCCTATAAACTATTACAAATTACATATTCAAAATAGACTAGCAATGGAATATATAGTATTCCTTATTTCAAAAAGAAAAATAGTCAATCTATATGTACATGACTGACTGAAATGAAAGAGGATAGAACTATGAGTACTATTTAGTAGATTCATAAAAGTATGCATTCATGCTTCAATTGACTTATTGTTTTCTTTAGTTCTATCATGCATTTTTTTAGTCGATTGGATCTCTTGGTGTATATAGTTTGATCCTTCCCAAATATCTCCACTTAAAAATTTGTGAGTGTCTTGGACATGGTAAAATGTATAAAAATATCATAGATTTACATAATCCAATTCAAATTTACAAAGGAAAAATATACATTTATCAACCAAATATCAACATTAATCCATTAGTTCAAAATTAACTCTAAAAGTGAAAAGTCAATAACCTAAGTACAAATGCATATAATTCCTATTATTTACACACATTAACTTTCAAAATATGTATTTTTGGTTGTTGAAAATGGGAATAAAAGGATGTATTAATTGATGTACATCACTTAATGTATGAGTGACTTCTCTTAATTAGATGCTTAGGATATTCTCTAATGCAACAACATACTTATTTTTAATAGTAGTAGTTGTTCAACCATTTAAGAGATATTTGAGAATTTTGTGGTCTCATGACAATGAATTTTGTAAAACTTAGAATTTAGATTAATTAGTTTAATAATAATTTGCATATTCAGAAATAGATTTATTTTTTCAAAGAATGGAGGATATTTGTGGATTCCTATTTTTGCCAATATGTACCCACTTTTGATTTTAGCCCCTCCTCTTCTCCCATGACTTATTTTCAATTCATAAATTATAACCACTCCACTAAAATAGAAAAAGATTCCAAATCATCTTTTTTCTCCACACTTCAAAATTTTGTACGGGAACATTTAACTATTTAAATTTAAGAAAAAAAAATTATTAACTAAAGAAAATTTTATTTATATATTTTTCTTGGACAAAACATTATATTTATATTAATAATAATTGGTTCAAAAATAGCTCCAGGAGAAATGAACTAGAAAAGAAAAACTCTAGTCATTGCCTGATACAAAAAGGATTCAGAAGAAGAAAGACTACATCAAGAGAGAGTATCTATCAACACTAATGAATCTTGTCCTTGTGATCTCCAAATCAAGAATATTGTGATAACAAAGAACCCAAAACTCATATGAATACAATTCATTTTTTGGTGTCGGAGACAAAATCGAGAGCCAAGCAAAAAACTATCGTAAAAGTTTCCATCATTGATCTTCATCCAAAACTCCAATTAAGATTGAGATATTAGAAAGCCATCTAATGAAAGTGCAATCCAAAACCCTAAACTATATTAAATATCTCAAAAGAACAAGTGAGATCCATAAAAGTAAAAACATGTCAAATCATAGAGAAGTTGTGATTTACTATAAAATAAAATATGAGAAGGGTCCAACAATATTCTAAACATATTATTTTGTCACAATAGTAATCAAGTTGGGGAAATCAAGGAGGTTAAGTGGGGAAAGTAAAGAGTTAATATAAACTCCATCGATACTCAAATTAGCTAGGCAATCAGCTAAAAAATTGCATTCTCTATAAGTATGCATGATGTAACATTTAGAGATTGAATCAAGAAGAGACCATATTTGATGCACTATATACTATATGGACCAATTATATACATGAAATTTAATAAAAAAATAAATAATAATGGTTGAATCCCATTCAACATGTGTAACATAGATATAGATAGTGATTTTACAAGTTGCAAACCAAGAAGCTAGGCCAAGGTCTCAAGTTTTTTTTTTTTAGTACACAATGGGAGAGGAGATGATTTTTCTACTATCACATGACCTTTAAAGTCTCTAATGATTATTCCATAGCCAAAGTTGTCTGGATTTCCTTTAGAGGCCTCATCAAAATTGAGTTTGAAATAACCTTTACTTGGAGGAATTCACTTGTTTTGTACTTAGATTTGAGGAATCTTGGATGGACACAATAGAGCAGGAAGATTAGGAAAAATTAAACCCTTCCACTGAAGAATATCATAGCCATCCCAAGGAGGAAAAACATGTTTACCCTTATATTTACATACTGAAGCATTAAAAATCTCAACAATTGATTTGTCTAATTCTTCTAGAAATTGAGGGATTGGAGATGATGTCTATCTAAAAATTCTCTTGTTTCTTTCACACTGAATTTCTCATACTATAGATGTAGAGATGCACTTCGAAAGACATGAAAACATTAATTTAGAATATAAGATTGGCCATGCTTGGAATAAGTCCCACAAAGAGTTAGGTAATGGCATATGAAAATTATGCTTATTAAGAACAAAATGCCAACAATTATAATGGTAAAAAATGTATATTTAAATTTTGTTTATTTGTCTTTATTTATTTTGGTTAATTAATTTTAGGATAATGATTTATTATAAGTGATATATTTCTAATACAACATTTAAAAATGATATAGTTCTATTTTAATTTTATCTATTAACATCTTGTAGAATTAAGTTTTATCTTTTAATTTACTCATTCTTTCGTCCTAGTCAAATCCATGAACTTAATAACAATACTTAATTTTGCTTTAAATAGAGATTGCCACAAAATTTATTTGACTATTATATGCCAAAAAACTTTAATTCACTTTGAAACAAGATGTTTAAAAAAAAAATCTCATTCCTACTTTATACTATAATTTCTCTTTTAATATAATGTCACCCCATCATGCAAAGAATAGGGAAGGAGATAGCCAATACAAAACATGACTACATACAGTCATTGACACAACTTTATCTTAGAATACAAAGAGACTTGAGGAGAATTGAAAGGTCATGTGGCCATTGGGCTTCATACCCCAATAATTAGGAAAGGGTACCTATTCCAAAATGGTTCTTTGAAATAATCAATTAACCTTTGTAACCCTTTGTTTCATTTATGTGAATTAACCTACTCACATCCAAATTAATGCGTTGTTTCCATATCATATTCAATTGTGCTAGAAGAGGGTAGGAGACTAGGTTCTATCATTTTCCCTCTCCCAATGCTTACAATTCTATCCACATAGGTAGAGGGAGGACCATTATTTGAAAACACTTCACCATATTGGAGAGTGTAGGCCTGAGAGGAGATAACATATGGGTGAGATTTGTGCATAGAGTCCACCTCACTCATGGGTGGACTCATACCATGGTGAGCAGTTAGGCAATGCCCACTTTATGTTATTGGTACCCATGCCAATCAATATTTGTATGATCTTTGGTCAAATAATTTGCACTTTATGGTGGTTTTTCCATGTCTATCAATGTGTATTTTCTTTTTCAAGAATAGGTGAAATTAATTGAAATGAGAAAAACTTATTCAATTTGAATTTTTTGTATTTGGGCTTCCAAATCATTATTTTTTCTATATTCCTTGTCAAGTTTCACATTGAGCACCTTCTCTTTTGGCTGGTCTAATTGTGCATGATGAGAATGAGGAGTTATATTATCCCCTTTATCATATAATCACCTCTTTTCACACCATTTTGAAGGTTGCATGTTATTGAATCTTCCTAGTCCTATTTGCGACAGTTTGTAGCTAGAAATTACACACTTGGCAGAGAATTACTATGTGATATGATATCTTCCATGTATGGGTTCTCTGTAGGGTTGAATTACATATGGTGGTGTATAGATGCTCACACATTGTTGTATTTGTTTCTAATAGGAGAGCATATCATATCCTCACAATTTGGAGTAGGTTGGTATTGTGTCCCTATGATTAATGTTCTTTTATCTAGAACATGCACTAGATGGTATTTGGGTACCTTATGTGTTGGCATGAACTATTTTTTTTACCCTATCCTTGTTGTTAGTAATTTTTTATGTGTTCTTTCTTAAAGTGGATGCACTTTCATTTTAAGACCTTTTAGAACCCTTTCCATAATTGCTTTGTCAAACCATAGATAGATCTATTCTCAATGTCTTTTTTCCTCCTCTCCCCTTCCATTTCATGCTTCTTTATCATCTCTTTCTTTTGACATGGTCTTCTAGGTGTCACTTTGGTACCCTTTTGACCATATCTCCTAATCAATCTATCATCTTCTTAGTGTGTAGATGCTCATACATTGTTGTGTGTGTTACCAATAGGAGAGCATATCATATCCTCACAATTTGGAGTAGGTCAGTATTGTGTCCCTATGATTAATATTCTTTTATCTAGTACATACACTAGAAATGGTATTTGGATACCTTGTGTGCTGAAATGAACTAATTTTTTTACCCTGTCCTTGTTGTTGGAAATGGTCTATGTGCACTTTCTTAAAATGGATGCACCTTTATTTTAAGACCTTTTAGAACCCTTTCCATAATTCCTTTGTCAAACCATGGATAGATCTATTATCAATGTCTTTTTTCCTCCTCTCCCCTTCCATTTCATTCTTCTTTATCATTTCTCACTTTTGACATGGTATTCTAGGTGTCACTTTGGTACCCTTTTGACATATCTCCTAATCAATCTATCATCTTCTAGTTTTACTTATACCACCTCCTACAGCTTTCTATGACATTTATGAACTATACACTAGTGCTAGGTCAACCCAAGAAAAAATAGTCTAGGAATAATTTAACCAAAGTTTACCTAGTCCCTGTTGGAAATATTGGATAGGCTAGGTTATTGAGAGGGGAGGCGTGGACCAAGAACTAATAAAATGTAATCTTATTTCACCAATTAATCCTTCATATATATTATAATCTAATTGGATGCATGAAAGATTGAAAGTAGTAAAACATTCATAACACTTTGACACAAGATATGGTGACTCAAAAACCTTCCAAATAGAAAGTAAAATTGGGGTAGGGATGATAACCACAAGCTTTAGTACTATAGTATAAATTTGGCTAGTTAAGGCTTACAATTGATCACTTATGATGATCTTCCCTGTTAGAAGCAATAAGGATTGCTAGGTCCACCTTGTTAAAGGATTTACAAAATATACAATGAAGTATGTACTCAATAAAGAGATTTGCTAAAGATTGTTAAGTCTATCTTGTTAAAGGATTTAACTGATACAATTGTTAGGATGAACTAGTGGTTGATCTTTGATCTACAACTCTAATTTTCTAGTTGAGATTCCTCTGAAATGTAACAATCACCTTGTTGTGATAGATAAATTTGTGCTACTCCTTATACTCCTTGTAGCCTTCTTAATTTTCACTTCTTCTCTTCATATTGTCTTCTTAATATTTTTGGATGTAATACAATACATTACATATATACCAATCTAAAACACAATTTAACAAAGTTGACTAAAATACAAGTTTCACCAAAATAGACAAAGTTGGCTCAACTTCTAGCACTCAAGTTCTAAATGTTGGAACTACAATAGGAAAAGTAAACTCCTGAGAGGGGGGTGAACCAATAGTTTAAACTTGGACCCATAAAAATTTCATCACACATCCAACTCATACATTCAATGAGGCATATACATCTAAATCATGTAAACACATAAGAAATCACATAGATATGAAACCAAATAGATTACCTAGAAAGCCTCCAATGAGAGGGTAAAATTGGGGTGGGGATGATACCCACAAATCTTCACTACTATAGTAATAAAGTGTATCCAATGAAGGTTAGAATATTTTGATGATGAAACATGATCTACCATGTGAAAGGTCTACCTTGTTAAAGGCTTACAAAGACTATTAGGTTTCACCTTGTTAGACGATTTCAACACCCTATTAGAAGTGTCCCTTGCTAAAGGACTTTAACTTACAACAAAGTAACCACCCTATTAAATGATTTTATATAGCCTTTTAGGGCTACTCTATTAAGAGATTTTGACTGAAATCACCTATTAGAATGTCTCAAGTTTGATGATGCAATTAACACTTGATTTCTTGATAACTGATCACCTCTAAACAATATCTTCTTCATCCTTCTTGATTAGATGTCTCTTTGCTATATCCTTTTTTCTATCTTCTATTTTTCTCTAACTAATTTTGCAATGCTTTCTCACTTGATAACTTCTAAGCCACCATGAATGCTCTATTTTTGCATGAAAACTTCTCTCTTAGCTCCTTTAATTCTGTACACACTTGCTAGATAGTTTAGGGTTTGTCCTCCTTAAGAAGACTTTGGTGACTTAGGGTTAGGTATGAATCTACAGTTGAGATTCATCCATTTTTCCATTTAATCCTTCCCATTTTTTAATTCGCTACATGTAATTGCATAGGTAATCCAACTTAGGATTCATCCTTATCTCCAAAATATCATAATTCATCCTTAAGTTAGCTCAAAAATAGTTTACATAGTTGTTTGTGCCATAACAAACAAATATGTCAAAACTATCTTACTCGACATCTAAAGTCTTTGATGCTCAACATACACTAATCTTTATGTTGTGACTCAACATTTGTGTTGCTTGGCATCCACTATTTACTTGGCTCCTGAATCACTTGACACACATTTTCTGCTCAACACTTGAGTGACTTGGCACATGAGTAGCTTGGCATTCACTATGACTCGACATGGTGTAATATATACATGTTGTGCTTGACATGTACTACTTGTTTGGCATGAACTAAGTAAATGACTTAAGTGTGTTGATACTCACTTGTCAAAACCAACCTAAGATTAATAATAGATATAAACTCAATTAGGTTTTGATACTAGACAACCATTGTCAACACTCAACATGATCATGCTCTCAATAAATTTAGAAGCTCAGCTCACACTAATCACTTCCAAGTAGTCTGAACTTAGTCAACACTAGTGACTCAGTGAACACTACAAAAGTTGACATATAAAATGAATCACTTGGTTCACACTGAATGACTTGGTCAACACTTAAACTATGAGCTCAGTATAAACTAAATCACTTGGTTGACACTCTTGGCTCGATTAACACTAGATTCACATCACTAGTACTATGAACTTGGTAGACACTACAGACCATGATTGACACTGTACAACTTGATTAATACTATGAAGCTCGGTAGCTATTTAACCAATTGACTAAGTGCGAGTCACTAATAAAAAAACTTTAAACATAATATCAACAATATCCCCCTTTGGCATTAGTGACAAAAAAACTTATCAATAAAAAACTAAATTCTCAAAATTTCAAGTCCAAAACATTCTTTTGTCTCCATCTTGTGTCTTCAACTTGGTAACATACTCTATTTTAAGATTATTCAAAATTTCTTTTGTAATCTAGATGTTTTCTAATTATCTATACATGCATTTGTATAATATTATGTTGCTCCCCAATACATGTATACACATATTATACTTTTCTCGATATATATTATCTTCTATCTTATCTTCTCCCCATTTTATATATCATATCTTATCTCATCTTCTCCTCTTTAAATATCACATCTTCTCCCCCTTTTTGACATAAATGCCAAAGGTGTATGCTACATGTTAATCCTGAAATGTGACAAGAAGTTAGAATGTACCTTCAAAATCAATTCCATTATCTTGTCCCAATTTTCTTGTAACACCTTTCTTGCATGACACACAATTTGCACTTCTATTGATAACTCCATCATGTCATTAGCTATGGAGAAGTTATTGTCATTGATGAGAGTTTAGGCATGTGCAATGTGTTTTTACAATGCATCCATGTTAAAAAGAATCATGCTTTGGATTTCTATAAGTATGAACCTAATCCCCATGTCTTCCCTTAATAATTTTGCTTCCAAATTAGTAAAAAATTTGATCTTTGAGTAGTGAGTAGAACTGTAGCCTAGATCAAGTGACAACTGCTGCGTACTTGCCTTCAAGTCTGCATCTACCTTAAATAGTTTATTTTTAATTTCTTGAGTGAAGATAGATGTATCACATAACTTTCTAAATAATGAAGTTACATTATTTGGAGAGGTTTCTAATGAATTGAGAGTAGTAGACAATTCTACTTGATTTATTGCAATTTTTTGTGCAACTTGATCCAATGCTTTGTTCTCAAATTTCCTCTTTGCTCTCTGTAGAAATTTTTCTTGTCCATTCAAAAATAGGTCATGAACTATCAACCTCAATGCTTAGTGCATCTACAAGTATGTTTTTCACAACTTCAAGCACTTGGTTTTCTCTACTCTTCTCTTCTCTAAGCTTATGTTTCTTAACTCTCTTTTGCAATAGTTCACACATGATGTTCATTTGATCAAGATTCAGAGTAGAAATATCCCAATTTCGGATAACTATATCCTCATCAAGATCAATGTCTTTTTCTTTACCTTTATCTTTGCTTGAAATTTTAGTACCCCATTAAGACTTGTTCTCAACTGTCCTTGTACTTGTTACTAACACACTCAGAATTGTAACAATAATAGAAATAGAACAACTAGAAAAAAAAGTATATATTGTATTGAAAATAGAAATACCTTGTTGTCATGTAGCCAAATCTAATGATGGTGGAGGCACTAGTTGCTAAGTAGATGAAGTGTTGATCACTTCAGTCAATATGATACTCAATTGAACAGGTGTAGAGATTGGTTAGGTGCATGGTGTTGTAGTGGTTTCTACAACCAACTTAGTAGAATATTTCTCTAAGCTTGATGGAATTAAATATTTTCTTAGAGAGTGAGGAAATGAGGCCATTACTATTGTTTCAATCTTCTTTGGGTTAATTTCTTGAATACTCTAAATCTCAGGGAGATTCTCCTCTGTAGCTTCCTATTCTTGCATCTCATCTTCTAGATTTACATAATCTATTTCTATATATTCTTCATCATTATTGTCATTATCTTCCTTATTATCTTCATCATCCATATCACTAACATGAACAACAAAATCACCTGATTGATGAAATTTGTAAAAATTCTTCCATGTAGTTGTAGCTGTCTTTGCCACACATTCAATATCATTTACCAATATCATGCATGTGTTAAATTTTAGAGTGAGCTTTTCCTCAATTTTCTTCATTGATTCTTTTAGATTTTTGTCACTAATGCTCAACATGAGCTACCTCAAAGTCTTTCAAATATATCTCTTACAATTTTCTTAGCATTTTCCCATCTTGGCTTGATTGCTTACATAAGCTCATTGGGAATTTGATGTAAAAGTTGATTAGGAGAGTATTTCATTTACCTAATTTTGACATCATCATGTCTTCAACTTGCTTCTTCTCAATTGCATTCCTAGTTTCATACAGGAGATATTTGGAGTTTTCCATTCCAACTCCTTCAATTTCCTTTAGTTTGTCTTGAAATGTAGGTGGGACCTTCTTGAGAATAACTTCCTTGGCATCATCCTCACCTTATTTCAATTTCTTTCTTTATCTTGATGCTCTTCTTGTGAATACTACAAAATATGACTTGGTGGGTTGGGTAATGATAACCTTACCCTTCTTCCTTATAGGCTCTTCCTCTTCAGACTTGGTATCTTCTGCTTCATCTTCTTCCACATCATCTCCTTTTCCTTAGCCAATATGAGAGTAGAAATTACTTGTCTTAGTTTTTCTATCCTCTTCTTTCCTTTGCTAACTACTTAAGAAAGCTTTATTTCAAGTTCTATACTAGCTTTGGCTTCATCATAAGTACCAAAATATGTGACCTTGAGATCCATAAGTTCATTCAATAGTGCCTCAATGATATCCTTGGTGTCATCAATGTTAACCTTATACATTAGAGGCTTAACCCATACCTCTCTAGGTTTGACTACTAGAATGTATGCTTTGTCACAGTCTACCATAAAACAAACATCATCCTTGTAATCTTCTACAAGTTTCTTTGGAATTCTATATCTACTATTCATCTTTTCCTTGAATGAATCAAAATAGTTGTCAGAGCCCAAGTTTTAATGTTGATAACTTTGGGCATATTGTACACCATTAATTATCAAGTAGTTAAACTTGCTTCATGATATAAAAAATAAATATTTATCAACATAAAAATTGAACCTAAACAATTTGAACAAAAAAATTAGAAATAGTGGAACTTTTGAACATGAAACTTAGAAACTCATAACATTTATGTTCTTGACTTTTGATTTGTCTGTGTTATAATGTTTATGTTTTTCGATGGATTTAGATATGTTGATCTTTTGTTTGGAGTGTTTTAGGGGATCTATTTTAATATTTTTTAAAAAGATGAATGTAGGATCAATATGTATTTTGGTTTATTATTAAACCGAAATCATATTGATCTTAGTGACTAGAAGTGTATACATGGGTAACCTATTTGTGATATCTTCAAAATAGTACATTTTGAATTTTTTTTACCCTAGTCATAGTAATAGGCTTCTAAGAGTATGCCTAATTCTTGGGGGGTAGATGTAGTGGCCACCCATGGTTTTTCATCCTGTTATGTGTCTTGAACTATTTTAGGCACATTTTCAAGTAGGTGCTTATTTAAGATATATTTGATTTATAGTTATATGACATTATTCCATGACTTGATTTTGTTGGTGTAAATAAGTAAATACTTATTTACACCAACACCCTCCCTTAAGTTGTAACTTAGGGGAATGCCCTTAAGCTTACAAAATCTAGGATGAAATGTAGAATGGGTCCCAGCTACTAGGCCATGTTAGGTACCCATGCACATAATGATATGCATTCTCTCATAAAGGGGGGAAAGAGGGAAAACCTCATGGGAAAAACCCTCACCCAAAAAGAGAGATAAAAGAGGATGCATGGATGGATGGAGTAATCATGAACCCCCCATTATGACATACATCCAATAAATACATAAGATAATGATGAGAAGAAGAAGAGAGATAGGATGGGCTCCCCCCCCCCAAAGAAGAATGTCGAATAGTGATTGCTCCAATGAAGAAGTTGATCCAAGACTATAGAATGGTGTTCCTCCCCTTAGGAAGAAACAATGCTAAGGGTACAAATGAGACGCTTCCACTATGTGTGGAAAGAATCCCAGGGATAAGTGATGTCTCTGAAACCTACGCAACTGGCTGAAGAACCTATTCCAAAGAGCTGTCTATCTCTACAACAGATGAAGAACCCTACTGTAACTGCTGATCATAAGTATCCACAATCACTTCAACTTGTGAGGATCGATCATGCAGAGAATGAATAAGAGAGTCTGGAACCCTCATGATAACTAAAGAAGGTAATTATGCATCAAGAAGAAGAGGTAGATCATCAATACTATCCCCCAGATCTGTCACTAAACCTATATCTGAAGACTAGAAGTACCTTGATGTTCTAGACCTATCAGTGTGGTGATGTATGCATGTGGACTGAACTAATGAAGTGACCTCTCACTGTAACTGTCAATAGAACTCCACATATCTAAATCTATTGAAGCACTATCGCTGGTGTCACTATCAGTATCCACACTGTATGATCTATGAAGAGGAGTAGAGGAAAATCTTGGAGAAATTTCTTGAAAGTATACATCCTTCTCCACAAATATCTAATGTGTCTCAGGATCTAGAAGTCTATATGCCTTCACACCGTCTTTATAACCAATGAAAGTACAAGGTTGAGATGACTGTGCCTTGCATCCCCTGGAAGATCTATTTGCCCATGCAAAAATACCAAAGACTCTAAAGTGTGTCACAATAGGTTTTCTGCCGCACCATGCCTCAAAAGGAGTTTTTCCATCTAAGGCTAGATGAGGAGAACGATTAAGAATGTGAGTGGCACTGGAGATTGCTTTGACTTCTAATGATGGATCTAGAGACTTGGCATGAATCATGAAACTTGCCATAGACTTAAGAGTTCTAATCCTCAGTGTTGCAACATCTATCTTATGAGGACTAAATGATGGTGGAGTCTGAAGATCAATTCTCTCATGTCTACAAAAGTCCTTAAGTGTTATGTTCACATCCATGTTTCTATTGTCCATGTGGAGTACTTTGATGGCTTTCTTGGATTTCTGTTCTACATGAGTCTTGAAGTCTAGAAATTTGTGCAAAACTTCACTCTTACCATGAAGAAAATGGACCCAAGTGAACCTTGAAAATTCATCAACTAAGTTGAGTATGTAGCGACCCTGTCTTAATGCAAAAGGACCTGTTAATACCATGTGAACCATCTGTAGAACACCTGGTGCTCTTGAAGACTTCCCTCTTTGTAACTTCCCCTCTAGATGCATATCCATTGAATCTATTGAACATTCAATTTTAGAAAATTTGATTTGAGGTATACCTTTCACCATGTGGTATGTGTAATGTTGTTGAAGATAGCAATAGTCAAGATGACCATACCGCTCATGCCATAGTTGCATGTTTGAATTGGATTGAGATAACAAGGCTTTTGAAGAAGACTTGGGCACAAAATATGAGAAAGAGTACAACCTCTTGTGATCATTCACTTTCCCTACTACAACCAAGAAATTATCTTTAAGACTATGCACTTTTACTAATTCTAGAAGGAACTCAACTCTATGTCCATCTCCAAAGTGAGTGATTTGGTAGATTGAGAGGAGATTCGAACTTAGATTTGGAACATAGAGAACCTCTTGAAACTCTCCATTTTCCATTTCCACATTTCCTTTTCCTCCAACTTACATTTTGCTATCATTCCCCATGAAGATGTGAGGTACCTTGGACTAATTCAAAGAAGAAAAATCCTCCTTTGAAGAACCCATATGATATGAGGCACCTGAGTCAAATATTGATTCTATTGAAGAGTTTGCATTTTCCATGAATGCTTGCCCTTTGCCCTTTGAATCTGAAGAAGATCCCTTCTCCTTGTAAGCAATATGCAATGGAACATTATGTTTTTTCATGATGTTGGTTAATTGATCAATCTTTTTAAGATAACACTCATGCTCTTCATGACCTATTTTCTTGCAATAAGCAGACTTCTTCTTCTCCTTATTATTGTCCCCTTTCTTCTTGGAATTCAAGGACTTTCCTTGTTGATTTGATTGTGTTGTTTTCTTTTTTGCATCCTCTGATTTCCTCTTCCATTTCTTCTTATGCTTTCCTTTACTTGAAGATTGTTGAGCTGAATGTTGAGAACCCTCACTGGCCACCAATACTTTGGACTAAGGTGATTTGAGAATTCCCATTAATTTCAACTTCTTTTCTTCATCATCCAACAGTTTTTCATATTCATCAAAAGTGACTTTCTTATAGGCAGACCCTAAGGTAGTCTTTGAGGTGTTAAAGGAAGATACAAATGTGGAATATTCTGGTGGTAGCTTATTATGAATGACATAGATCAGTCTGCCATCTTTGATAGAATTCCCACAATCAGTAAGCTTTGTCCTTAATTCATTCACCTTGATGATGAAGTCCTGTATTGAGTCATACGACTTAGGATCTAAGGAAACAAGCTCATCTTCAATTTTGAACACATCCTCTTCGAAAACTTTACCATAAAGGCTTTCAAGGGTATCCCAAGCTTCCTTGGATGTAGTACATTTCTTAATTTCTTAAGGGCATTCCCCTAAGTTGCACTTAAAGGGGGGGGGGGGGGTGTTAGAATTCTTTAGAATAACTGAGTGGGGGGCGTGAATCAATTATTCAAGGTCCAAATGCCCTATTAATACCTTTTAACTACTTTTAATGAATCCATACATTTTTTATCCATCCAAACTTAAATCAATCATATAAGAAAGTTATAGTAAATCAATATGCAAAGATAAAACATCCAAAATCAACACATGACATAATGATTTACGTGGAAACCCAATTTGGGAAAAACCACAAGTAACATGCTACTTGATTCTCACTCTTCTAAAGTGTTACCTTGTTAAAAGCCTGCCCTATTAAAGGCTTACAACACATTGTTAAATGTGACCCTATTAGAGGATTTCACCAAACTATTAGGAATGGGCCTAGTTAAAGGTCTTTAGAACATTCTCTTGGAATGTCACCCTATTAAAGGATTTATCTTATGCCTATTAAACCAACCCAAGTCCATATGATTTAAATTTACTGTTAAAATTGCTAGAAAGTAATGATAATGGTCTTTTGATCTGATATAACTTACAACATACTTTACATATTTCAGATCACACTTTCAGTTCAATCCTTATGCTTGGCTTCAATCACTTTAGCTCTAACTGCTTGTCTTCCTCTGAAGCTTTGTCTCCTTGAGTCTTCTTACTCATTCTACCAATGCAATCATCCTTGTGGTTGTCTATCCAAATAGATTTCCTGTGCTTTCTTCTCCTTAGCACATTCTTCAGTACTTCATGCTTTTATGCTTGACCACCTCTCTCTCACTTTTTTCATTAACTTATGTCTTCTTAAATAGAAATCTAATTTGCCTTTGTCACTCAATTCTCCCTCTCCAATTTTAGGGTTTCAAAATGGATTAGGTAGGATACAATGTATCTACCCCATATCTTGTTCTCTTCTAGAAACTTCGCCAGTTGTATCCTTAAAAATGTTCTACATGGTGTTCTGTGCCACCGGCTCAACATTCTTATCTTAGTTTTAATTCACAAATTTCTAGATAAAAACCTTGTTGGCTTAGATCTAGCGAATCTTCAATTTCCAAAATAATGCAACAACTCGGTATTATTGAGTTACTGGTGCTCGGCACCTCTGTGTTACTCGACATCTATAACTACTCGACACTTGGTTCTATTCGACACTTGGTTCTGCTCGTCACTTGATAAACTCTGTGTCACTCGGCATATGAAGTTTACTCGGCATCTGAAGTTTACTTGGCATCTGAAGTTTACTCAGCATTAACTAGGAATTTTCTCGGCTCTTACTAGCTTGCTCGACTCCTTCTCTCTAATGAACTTAGTTTGAGCTTTACAAAAGACTTAGCTAAAACCTTAAATCTTTGATATGTTTCAGTGTGCCCATTCTTTGTATCTTATAGTATGTCATCAAATACACTTTTTCATCAATGGCTTAGCTGATCCTTGTACTTCATTAAAACATCATAACTTCAACCTTTCTCTAGGTGTTCTAGTTACATCTTATTGATTGCCTCCTCCTTGACAATCAACTAATTGATAGTATTTGGATCACTAAAGAAATTTTCATTCCTGCAAGTAGCAAGTTTGACATCAATGACAAAAAAATGATTGAGGACCTTCTTTACCAGTTCCATATATTATGCTAACAACTTTTCTTATGATCATTTCAATCATTTCCAATAGGGTGTTGGTGTAAATAAGTATCTACTTATTACAGTTACTTAATTTTTACTTAGGTTAATGCATTATTTAATTATTTTGCATTATTTTATTATTATTTTAGGTGAGACACTTAGGAGTTTGTGTACTCTCATTGAGTTACGTAACTCTAATTATGCACATGGTTTCTACAACATAGGAGTATGCATCATTCACTAAGTTGTCATGATGACAACATAGTTATTAGCACTCCTCATTTAGCACATGTTGTCTAAACCACTGATTTGCATGCTACACCATTGTAGTCTTATCCTCACATCATCAAACTTAATCTCATGCTTAATGAAGGATAACCCATATCTGGTAGACATGTGCTTGGTTGTATGACATATTATGGTGCTGACTTCTATGCATTCTAGAAGCTCTCCTGAGGCCTTTATATTTAGGCACTCCTAGTGTACTCTTGAATCCAATTATTGAATGAATATCGTCATTCTGATCATACTCTATCTATTTTGGTCTATTGTGTGCTTGTGTTGAGTTCTTTAGTTCTTGGGTGAATTCTGGCCTAAGCCAAATTCTTATAGATTTTATCTCTAGATTGAATACTCTCATAATGATGATGCTTTAAGGATTTTTGGTTAGTAATCACAATTGCTTTCACAATGATGTCTTACAATGTCTCTTTAAAAAATGATGATTTTGTATTCATGAATATGAATATTTATATAGAAATATGATGTTCCTTGTACTCATGATTAATTATGGTACTTACCACATACTTGCATGCGTATGGTGTGTGTGTCCATTTTATCTTTTTGAATGATGTGTTTGATGTGGTTAAAGGAGGGAATTTTAGTCACTTGCTAGTTGGGATCTACATAATGTACCACTCTCCACCATTTTTTGTTTAGCTTAGATATGCATGCCTATCTTTTATATAGTTTACAAGTATTGGACATCAACTTCCCTGAAATGTTAGGATGAGTGTGTCCTATCACAATAACTCAATGGTAAGAATGGAGAGATAATGTTTAGGTCCAATCCCAACCATAACATAACTACTTGTCCTAAGAAGAAGGAAATGTATTTGACTTTCCACCCTTTTTCATAACCCATGAGTTTATATTTGTCTCTATTGTTTGATTTTGAGTTTTGGTCTATTTTGGTAATGTTGTTTTTATGTGGATTTGGCTATGTGATTTATTTGGTAAATGATTTTATTATAATATTTAGGTTAATCATATAATATTGAGAATTATTAAATATTAATTGATTGAAAAAGAAATTATTTGATTAATTAAAAACTAATTAAATATGTGCTTTAATTGAGAAGTCTAAATTTAGAAAATTGGTTAAAGAGAAATTAGAATATGATGATTTTTAATTAATTATAAATTAATTAAGTATGTACTTTAGTTTAAAAGATTTAATTTAAAAGTCTAATTTAAGGAGTTAGAAAAAAAGAGAACTAAAATATTAAAGATTTAATATTGCTTTATTATAATTATTTATTTAATAGTAATTCATTGAGAGTTGCATTTAGACAATGAGATTTGATTATTATCATTAATTTAAATAATAAAGTACACTTTGAATAATGCTTGTACTAATTAATAAAGTTGAGGAAAAGAAAAGAAAAAATATTTTAATTAAAAAGTTCTCTAAGTGTGCATGAAAGAATTAAGTAATAAAAGTTTATTTTAAGGAGAGGTATTTGCATGTTCAAAAACCAAAAACCCTAGGTAGAGTTAAACTCTTTATTAAGAGATTCAAGCTCATTTCTACACACAGAGGATTTGGGGAGAAAAATTCAGAATTGGATCAAAAGAGTTGTTGAAAGCTTTGGAGGGTTTGGATTTGCATGCATTCACAGACTGTCTCAAACTTTAGATTTAGTTTTGAGGTGGGGTTTTTTGGTCTTAGATTGGTTTTGAAAAGTAAGTGTCAACACACATAAGCCATTTACTTAGTTCATGCCGAACTAGCAATACATGTCAAGTACAACATACATATATATGACCATGTTGAGTTACAATGAGTGTCGAGTCACTCATGTGCCTAGAAGATAGACCATGCCAAGTGATTTAGGAGCTGAGTAAATAGTGGATGCCAAGTCATAATAGAAATATAGTGCATGCCAAGCATCAGAGACATCATATGTCAAGTGACACAGTTTGGACATATTTGTTTGTAATGGCACAAACAACTATGTAAACCATTTGTGAGCCAACTTAAGGATAGATTATGATCTTTTGGAGATAAGGATGAATCTATATGTGGATTCCCTATACAATTACATACAAGGAATCAAAAAATAGGAAGGTTTAACTGGCAATATGGATGAATCTCGATCGTAGATTCATACCTAACCCTAAGTCTCCTAGTCTTTTTAAGGAGGAAGAAACCCTAAACTTCATATGAGTGTGTAAGGGATTAAGGGAGAAGTATAGAGAATTTTTCATGTGCAAAAAAGAGCATTCATGGAGACTTAGAAATTATGAGGAAAGTGTGAATTGCAAGATTAGTTAGAAAAGAACAAAGGGTAGAGAGAATGATACAACATTGAGATATCTAATTGAGAAGGATCAAGAAGATAAGTGTTTAGAGGTGATCTCTCATCAAGCAAGCAAGTACCAATCACATGATCTATGCTAAGACATTTTAGTAGGAGATTTTAGTTAAATCTCTTAAACAGAGTAGTCCTAGCAGGCTGTATGAAATCCTTTAATAGGGTTCTTACTTAGTTGTAAGTTGAAATCTTCTAACAAGTCACACTTCTAACAGGGTGTTGAAATCCTCTAACAAGGTAAGACCTTATAATCTTTGTAAACCTTTAACAAGGTAGAATTTTTATAGGGTAGATCATGATTCATGATAAAAATATTGTAACCTTAATTGGATACACTTTACAACTATAGTAGTGAAAATTTGTGGGTGTCATCCCCACCCTTACCTTCTTACTTGGAGGATTTCTAGGTAATCATATCTAGTGTTATGTGTTTGATTTCTTGCATGTTTATATGATTTAGATGTATGTGCTTTACATGTTATTTCAATTTATCTATTGAATGAATGAGATGGATGTGTGGTTAAATTTTTATAGGTTCAAGTTTTAACTACTAATTCACACCCCCTCTTAGAAGTTTACCTTTCCTATTTTAATTCCAACAATTGGTATCAGAGTCCTATTCTTAGGAGAAAAAGATTTGCAACTTTGAGGGAAAATCTTGAATGGAAGTCTACAAATTGGGAAAGACTATTGAGAACTAGGAGATTGAAATACATCTTATGGGTATGTGTAGGATCATGGTGTGCCAAAAAGTGGTGATCTAAAAAAAATGTAGTTTTGAAATATCTCAAACCATTTCAAAATCTATTCCAAATTTTTTCCCACCCAACCTAATATTAAATGAAAAAAATTAATATCTTTATAAGGTATACTATATTTTTTGATACCAAATGTATATGGTCAACATTAAAAACATCCTAAAAATGTGCTTTTGGCCTATTTTTATGTGAGTTTTACTTCAAACATATAGCTGACGACTTTTTTTTCACCAAAATTTCATGAAATGAAAAGTTTTTCTTAAGAATATTCTTATTTTTCCATAAATGTAAGGTTTGTCAAATTATGAGTTTAGTAAGTAATTATTACTTATTTTTAATGGAGTTATGTATAAAGTGCTGAATAACACACTACTTGAAAAACAACTATAACTTTCAAATGGTACAACATTTTTTAAATTTGAAAGATGCATGACATTCTATGTTTTTTCTACTATAAGAAAAAAAAATGAAAAATTGAATTTTACAGAGTTTTGAATTAGTTAAGGTGGTCAAACACAAGAGTTTTTTATTACAAAAATGCTAAACTCAAAAATTAATTATTACTTTTTTATTTAGAATAAAAATATCCAAAAATATGTGTCACATCTAGCCATGAGTCTACTACTTATATCTAGAATATTATTAAAAAATGTTATCATTTGATTTTGATTAAGGTGGTCAGACATACGTCTACTTATTTTTTGTCCTGAAATTTTTATAATATTGCATTAAAATTCAAAATTTTGACCAATCAATTTTTATTTTTTTGAATAAGTCCTAGTAGTTAAGAAACTAGATTCAATTTTGCTAGAGATTCTTTTCTCTCAAATTTTTGATATAAAGTTAATAACAAGTTGAAAATTGCACGTCAAGTTGACATAACCTTGATTTTCTAATTTTTATTCCCACTTAAGAGCATAGTTTGGTTGACCATGATCCTGCACATACCCTTATACTACATCAAATGAATGAAGAATCTTTAAAGAGTTCCTTGAAGAGAAGGAAAGAAATTTCTATTTCAGAGAATGACACACACTAAAAAGAGATAGATACTACTAAGCTATTTGCAGATGGGGACTCAAATAAATTTGATGCAGCAGTTGCATATCTAATAGAAAAGAATAAAATCCAAGCTAAGGAAATTAGAAATCTCAAGTTAGAACAAGAATCACAAGCCACACTAGTATGTCAAGTGGTTGAACAAAAGAAGAAAGCCATGGAAGACAAATCGATGATTGAAGAAGACAAAATAATTTTGGCCAAAAAATTGGAAAAAAAGTCAATAGAACTAACCAAGATTTCCAACATTCAATTGGATACTCTAAGTCAAATGACGAATGCCAATTGTGAACTAAATGTCAAGGAAATTGAGATATCTACATTGAAGTTGTAGAATGAACAACTATAGAGTGACATAAAGAGAGAAAATGAATTTTCTGAAAGTTCAAACAAACCAAATGAATCCATCAAATACTTTGAGCAATTATTGAGATTCCCTATATCTAACAAAGATACATCTAGATAGGGATACACAAGCACTGAAGAAGGAGAGTCATCTAAAAGTGCTAAAGAAAGGAACAACAAAGTTAAGAACTCCAAACATACTTGTCATAATTGTGTTAAGAAAGGACATATTTCTAATGTGTGCAGGTGCAAGAATAAAAATTAGAATTCTAAGCCTAAGAGCATGGTTCATTGTCACAAATGCAACAAGCAAGGTTATCAAGAACATGAATGTAGAACCAAGACCATGAACACACGAATATTTGAAGGTCATTACTACAATTATCATAACTATGGACATAGAGCTTTTGAATGTAGATCCAAATCCATATGGTCATCAAACAAACAAGCAAAAATAAGGAACAATGGAAAATCTTATTGTTGGGATTATAATACAAGACATAGCTATTATTATTATCAAGAATATGGACATTTTCCTAAGAACTAGATTAGAACACACTTCAGTTGTAACTACAAAATATGGTTGAGCCAAACCATATGTTTTAGCTATTTGAAGACTGGTCACATCAATAAGCATTTTCCAACTAGGTCAAAGTTACCAAATTGTGAATTTGATAAAGGAAAAGGCAAGGTAGATGTTGAACACATCAAAGATGATATGAAGAAGACATGGAAAAATAAATATGATTGCAACACATCAAATGAAGAAGGGATCACTTCACCTAATGGATCAGGTGATTGCACCTCATCAAACTAGGCAATCAAAAGGTATGTGGGACTGATATTCAAGTGTTATATCATAAATCAATTCTAAAGGAGATAGAAAAGACTACATTATCATGAATAAAGATGCAATATGTTGTTGAAAATTCAAGTTAAATCTTTATGTCTTTCATGTTGTTTCCAAGCATGAAATGTTTACCATGAATGCCGAGTGCAATGTTAGTTGATGTTGAGTTGTCAAGACTAGCTAGTGGATGTTGAGCTCATAGTAGCTTTCGAGTTATAGAAATATCAAAGGATGGTAGGTGATCCTAAAATTGGTTGATGTCGAGCTTATAGTTGTGTAAGCACTCAGTATTAAATGAAGGGATTTTGAAGGGTATATGATCAATTTTTACTCATTATTCATCATCTTGAATTCAAACAATAGTGAGCAGAGAAAAAGATAATTTAGAAACCTATTCAAAACATTTGCAAAGATTTTGATAGTGATCTCACACTAGTTCTTTAGATTCCACAAGATATTTATCACAAGCCAAGCTACATAGTTTTACTTTGCATAAACTCTAGTTTGAAAAATGGCATCTGGTTCAAAAAATGTTGAAGGGAAGGAATTTTTAAATGTTTAGCTTGTTAGTAATAAAGTCAAACAACTTGTGTTTAAGTCCATTCTTAACATAGCTTGCAAACAAGATCCTTCTAGGACATTATCCATGATCCTACCAAATGTAATAATGGTGGAAGATGTAAGGAGATGTTATAATTGTAAATTTGGTAGCACTGGGGACTTAGAAATTAGAGAATTATATGATAGGTTATGTGAAAATGGTGTTCTAAAGAAAGAGTATAAAATTTTGAAGAAAAAAGGGTTTAACGCATGCCCTCGATTTTTGTAGTCTATTTAAAACTAAATGGATTAGAATTGTGTTGAGCTGAATACTTGATAGATCTTTATGGCTAGAGCTCCAAAAGAATAATTCATAGAGTTACTAGCTACCCAACACTACATTGGCCGAAGACTCAGAGGAGTGATTCTAAGGAAGTAATAGAGAAAAACACTGGAGTAAAATGAAATAAGAGAGGAATGACAATAGGTACTATTATTGATTCATTGTTGAAATTTTCTATAAGGTTAATCTCACATAAATTCTATCAATCTAGTAGATTAAATAGTATATCATGCATAACTATGGATACTGGTTGTAAAATTGTAAAGAAAGATCATACATATGATCTAGCAGAACTTCAGCTATAACAACTGATGGAGAACCTTAGAGCTATCAGGAAAACCAAGAGTGCACAATGAAAGTTTGTTTCAATATTGGTTTTCATATTCATTTATGTACAAAATAAATTTCCCTCTTTTGGTGTAGTAGATCAGTTGTAATGCATATTGATGAATTTACTGAATAGATGGGAGACAACTTCAAAACCATCATGACAAGTTATTTTGAGGATTTTAAGAAATAAATGAAAGAAAGGATGAGGATACCTATTTCCTTAGTTGAAAAACATTATGATGACATATTTTTTCTTGTTGATGCTGATTACACTTATGTGCAAGTTGCCACACCAAGGGTAAAATGGTTGAGGCCAATTCGATATGAAATTAATGTAGATGAAGCTTCAACAGCCATCACTGCACTACTAGTAGGGGAAATTGATAAAATTATAAAGATATTTGGCAACTATGAGATGTTAAAATCAAAGATTATGATGGAGTTAAAAACTACATTAGCCATTAAGAAGAAATATAATATAGTGAAGAAGCTTAAAGCTAAATTTGGTGAGGGTGCAGATGAGGAAGATGAAGAAGATGAAGAGGATGAAGAGGAAGAAAAAGAAAAAACTTAAGCACATCTTCCATTGACCCAAGGTATTGGAGAAGACAAGAAAGAGGAGGAAACTAAAGGTGTTGTTGGAATAATCAAATGGGAAGAGTACCTCTGGGGGTGGGGTGAATCAGAAGTACCACACTTTAACATTTTCAAATCTTTTAAAACAAATAAATGAAAGTAAATTGCATGCATGTAAACATATTAAATAAACATAAAGTAAACACATGCATCAACACACAAAACCAAAATTTTGGTAACCCAGCAACCTTCTAGGAATAAGAAAGTAAAATTAGGGTGGGGATGATACCCACAAAATCACTGCAGCAATAATTGTTTGACCAGTTCTGATGGTCTGCCTATGAAAGGCCTACCCTATTAAAGGCTTTACACTATGTCAATAGTGACCTATTTAGAGGATTCACAAAAACTTTATATGAAGTGTCACCCTATTAAAGGATTTAGTCACCTCTTCAAAGGATCTACAAAATAGTTGTTAAGCTAGCATATTATCATAGGATTTTCACTATCTAAAACAATTGCTAGAGAGTATTAGAAATCTTTGACCTGATTGCTTACAATCTTCAATTGTTGATTTCAAGCACTTGATTTGCTCATTCTAATTTGATCCTTGCTTGATCTAATATCTATTCATTGCCCTTGATCTGTTCTGATCAACTGGATAAGCAATTGTTGCTCAATTCACTAAGTCTGTGATGCCCCTATTGTTTGCCCTCTTCTATAGTTTTGCTATCTACTTAGCAACTTCCTTAACTTCTATTCAAAAACATGAAATCATGGGGTCTAAGCCTTCTTATAAGGGCTTTTTAGACTTAGGTTTCGGTATGGATTGATGATCTATATTGAATCTTTAATTCTCGCTCATTCCTTACACTTTTCTCATTAATTGCATGCCTTCTCCATTTTTCTTATTGGATACATACTATTTGCATAGGAAATATAAAAGATTCATTCTTATCCTTATTATCCTTTAGAATCCTTCTATGTAGACTCAAAAAATAGTTTACATATGATTTTGTGAAGGCATAAACTCATATGTTGATTCTATGTTACTCGGCACATACTGGATTACTAGTGCTTGGCATATGTTTGATCCTAGTTTGTTTAGCACCTATTACATTCTATCTTGCTCAGCACATGCATATTTAGGCTCACTCAACACATGAAGCATTCTGACTTCCTCAACATCAATTATGACTCAGCACCTATATATCACTCGGCACCTGTGTAATGCTCAGCACCTGAAGTCACTCAGCACCTATTGGAATTCTTGCTCAGCACACACTGTAGCTTGACATATGTAATGTACTCAACTTTTAGGTAGAAAGTGGTTAAGTGTGTTGACACTTAAATGTCAAAACTATTCTGAGACCAAAAATCACCCCCTTTGACATGAATGTCAAAAACACTTAACTAAACATTATTGGTCTAACCTTATGAGTACATTAATCATTCTGCTTTGTATATGTAAAAAATTTCAAAATTTGTTCAGAATACCTTATAAATCCCCCTGAGATGATTGTGCCTTGTCTATTCTTGCAACCATAATTTTGTGCTAAATGTACCTGATATTCTTTGCCTTTGCCTTGTTTATGTAATATGTACCTACTTACTAAGCTATTTTTTTTGTTCTATCAACTCTGTTTGCACTTGTAGGTTTTATTCATATCTTCCCCAAAACATTATTTCTCCCCCACACTATTTACACATTATGTCGTATCTCCCCCTTTTTTTGGCTATCTTCAATCTTGTCCCTTTTATTCTCCAAAAGAATGAATGAAAGAATGCAATTACTAGAATAATTAGTATTCCCCCCCTTAGTCATATCTTCCTTATTGTTATTTCTCCCCCTAAACATTATATCTATCTCCCCCTTTTTGATACTTATGTCAAAGGGTGCTAAGGATTAATACCATATTTCGCCAAAAATGTGTTCTTTACCTCCATTATCATCTTAAGAGCTGCATCCCAATTTTCAAAAGCAATGTCTAGTGACTTATGCTAGATGGTAGTCTCTATAGCAAGATGTACAAGCCCATCTAATGTATAAAGATTAGGATCTTTCTTTAGAACATTTTCAACATAGACTTGTTCTTTATGGAGGACTAATTCTGCATCAATTTGGCCTTTATATTGGCCTCTTCACTTGTGAGTGTAGCTAATTCTATTTGAGTTTGAAGAGATTGAGAAAAATGCTTCCCACTTTGGGCTAGATCTCTTCATAATTGCATTTTAGAAATCTTAAGATTTCTCTCCAAGCTCAATATCCTTTGGCTTGTCTCTTGTGTGAAATTGGAAAAATCACACAACTTTTTGTACAGTGAGAAAATGTTCTCAAGTATAGTTTTGACCTTTTCAATTTTATTGCCCAATTCTACCTATGCAAGTGCTATACCATTTGATATTTTCTCATCCACCTTTCCTTGAAACTTCCTTTTAGACCACTCCATAAGTTTGACATTTGTATCCTAGTCTTCACTTGTCACTTGGTCAACAATGTCTGACAATTGCTCCATTATAGGCTTTGACTCATCTGGTGACTACAAGCTAAAGGCATCCATAAAGATGTCCTTAATCTCAAGTAGTGCTTGCTTGTGCTTATACTCCTTTCTGAGTATTTCTTGTCTTCTCCTTATATTTAATGGATCATGCATTTTTGTAATCTGCTCAATGGTGATAGTATTAGAGTCATAAGAAGGTATTACTATTTCTTCATCTAGCTCAGGATCTCCATAGTGAAGTACCTTGGTCACCTTGGTTGAGCTCAAGCCTAGTGTGGTGATTTGTACAAGTATGGCTTCAGTGCTTGGCTTCTGAAGAGTTTTTGTAGGAGTGCCTATTTTTGGTAACTCTATCAATATCTGAATAATGGTCTGCTCCTCTTCCTTTAATGTATCCTCCTTATCCTCATCAAACTTACCTTCTTTTGCACTCAGCTTCTGAATGGTATCACTTGCTGCTATTGCAATTATTGGAGTTGGTGGTGGAAGCATTAAAATTTGAGTACTAGTACCTATATAGATGAAAGGTAGTTCTTGTCATTTCACCTTATCTCTTTTTGGTTATGCTACTACCTTCTATAGCTCATCTACACTCACCAATATCAGATTTGTGCATAATTGTTCTTGTAAAGTTGATTGGTGAAGGATCTTGGAGAGATCCTCTACAGTTAGAGGATTGATGTTCTAAGTAGAATTGTGAGGAACATTCTTGATTGTTATAGTGTCTGCAAGTGTGATGGTTACATGAGGAAGGCTAGGGGGTGGCATTTTTGTGTCTTGCACATTCTATTCCTCTTGTTGTTGCTGCTTAGTTGTTGCCATGTATTCTCCCTTTTGTGTTTCCTCCTCTCCTTTTTCTTTATCCTCCTCATCTTCCTTTTCTTCTTCTCTTTTGTCTTCTTGTTCTTTTCTTGTTTCTTTATCCTCTTCCTCTTTCTTCTCTTCTTCTTGCTTCTCTTCCTCTCCTTTCTTCTCTTCTTCACCTTTTGTTGTTTTCTCCTCTTTTGTCTTCTCTTCTATTTTCTTTTCCTCCTCCATTGCTTTGGCTTTCTTTTCTTTCTCACTAGCTTTAGCCTTATTTACACCCTTATCATGTCCCTCTTCTTCATTTTTATCATTAGTCAATTTGTAGATTGTCTTCCACAATTTTGTGGACTTATCTACTACATCCTTAATCTTATTTTGTAGGATGTTAAAGGCTCTATATTTAGGTGCAAATTTGCCACCATGTTTCTTATTGGCCTTTGTTATTTTACCTCTTGTTAGGTCCAGCATCACTTGTGCTAAGGTAGATTATCTAATCTCCTTTTCCATTTTTAGACAATAATTCCATTTGTTTTCAATTATCTCATATAATTCCATAGGCATGGTATTGTCTATCTCTAGAGGTTTTTTTTTAAATTCAGCCATCATGGCATACATTGATTCCTCTATCTTGTTTTGTTCTTCTCTACTTAATTTGTTAAATTGAAGGATTTTCAAATTAGTCAAATCTGCATTCTTAATATTTTCACAAATCTTATCTATGGCAGATTTGTGAGGATGGCTTACCACTTTGAATTGGTTGATATCCTCTAGTTTTTTTCTCTCATCATCATCAATGTCTGGCTATGCTATGTAATTTCATCTTTTCTTTGGCACTTCATCAAGATATTTAGTGGCCTTCTTCTTCTCTTTTATTTCCTCTTTGGCCTTTTTTGTGGATGCCCTTTTGGTAGCTCTTATTACTAGTGCTTTTGGTTTGGCTTGTGTTGTTCCTATAGCTTACTTTGCTTTAGGTTGGGTCAGAGGCTGAATTCTAGCCTTTCTTTTCTTTCACTCAGCTTGTGTAGGTGCTTCCTTGACTTTTTCTTCCTTGGAACCTTCCTTCTTGTCTTCTCCTAAGCCCTAGGTCAATTCCATTGGGCCTTTCACTTGTTCTTCTTCTTCACTCTCACCTTCTTCTTCTTCTTCCACTTTAGCACTTGCTACCCCTTCAATATCTACACCAAGTTTCTTCTTTATTTTCTTCACTAGTTTATCCTTCTTCTTTAAGGTGGAGGTTGTTTTTAGTTCCATATCTACCTTGGAATGTACAACATGATATGTTCCAAAGTGCCGAGCCTCATTATGAATCTCTTCTACAAGCAATGTTGTGATTACTATTAAGGCTTCATCCACATCAAGTTCATAACCTAATGGATTTAGCCATCTCACCCTTGGAATGAATGCTTGAATGTAAGTGTAGTCAATATCTACTACGAAGCATATGTCATTGATATGTTTTTCCACCAGGGAGACTGGTATCCTCGCTCTTTACTTCATGGATTTCTTAAAATCCCTAAAAATAACTTGTCATTTGTGCTTCAAAGTTGTCACCCATCTGATCAATGTACTCATTGATTTGAGTGATTGTAGTTTTGTTTGGATCCCAGTTTACCTTTCCAATTGATGGAAACTCTTCCATGACATAGAAAAATATTCACACAAGAACTGAACCAAACATGCATTGAGCACCTTTTGACCTTTTTATTGCTCCTAGGTTCTCATTAATCTACTACAACATCAGTTCTACTAGATCATATGTATGATCTTTCTTTACAAGCTTATAGGCTACATCAATAGCAATACATGGTACACTGTTTAATCTACTAGATTGGTAAAATTTATTCTATATCACTCTCACTACAAAATCTAGAAGATGATTTGTTACAATATTAATTATCATATCCCTCTTATTCTACTTAGCCATTTTATTTCTTTCAATGACCTATTTTGAATCACTTATCAGGGTCTTAGGCCAATCTAGGGTTGGGAAACTTGTAACCCTATGGACTATCTTCTTGATAACCTTAACTGGTCCTATTTCTAGCCATAGACAGCCATTGTGTATTCTACTTAGAACAATTCTTATCCACTCTATTTTAAAACCTATAGGGTAAACTAGGGCATGGGTTAAACCTTTCTTCTCAACTATTTGAAATTTATCCTTAGGTATTTTTTTATCACACAGCTTGTCATAGTATTGAAATATCTCAAGGTCACTTATAACCCCTATCTTGTAGTTGTAACACTTCCCTACATCCTCCACCATGACAACCTTGAGTCTAATTATGGACAACGTACTGGTAGCGTTGTTCTTGTAGGCTACCTCAAGAATGGGTCTAAACTCAATTTGTTTTACTTCATTACTAACCATCTAGACCTCATAAATTTCCTTTTTCTTGGGTTTCTTAGAACTAGAAGCCATTATACTGATCTAGGGTTTCAATATATTAAAACTTTAACACTACATAGCTTAGCACTTGATAACTACCTTAGATCGATAAAATTTATGTTGAATCACTATTGAAATCGATGCAAATGGCTTCAAGGTTATTGTTTGATCACTTCTATACTCTTTTTGTCTTTGCTCTGCATTTAAATAGTGTAAAAATGATCAAAATTTTACCTTATCTCTTTTAAAACCTAGCATTAAATGCTTAGTGCATATAGCTATAAACTTAGCACTTGAAGGTTTCAACATGACTCAGCTTTTATTGGATTTCATTCACTTGACTTCCATTAGATTTCCACTTCACTCGACTTCCATTGACATTTCTCAACTCAACATCAACCATCAACTTGGTTGCTACTAGCAACTTGGCATGCACTAAAGCTTTACTCAGCATCTAAGGACAACATGAAAGTATTTGCAAAAACTTCAAATTTTGATTTGGCATCTTTGTCCATGCTGATTTCTTCTTTGTAGTACTTCTTTTTCTTGGGATTGATGTATGATATAACTTTGTATATGAGTCCCATACACCTATCCTTGCTTAGTTATATGAGATGTGACCACTTGACCTCTTGGGTGAAGTAATCCCTCCATTTGATGTGTTGCACTCATCTTTCTTCTTCCAAGTGTTGTTCATTTGCCCTCTGATTTGTTCAACATCTACCTTCTCTTTTCATTTATTGACTTTTGACTTGGGTACTTTTGACTTTGTTAGGCAATTCCTATTGATATGACTAGTCTTCAAGCAACCGAAACATGTAGTTTGACTTAACCATCTACTATAGTTCCCTCTAAAATGTGTTCTTGTATAGTTCTCAACAACATGCCCATAATCTTGACAGTTATGATAGCTATACCTAGTGTTATAGTCCCAATTGTAGTGATGACCATGGTTATTTCCCTCTATAGGCTAATTGGGTGTCCACATAGGCTTTGATCTGCACTCAAATGCTCTATGTCCATACTTCTTGTAGTTGTAGAAGTGACCATAAAATCTTGGTGTCCTAATGGTCTTGGTTCTACATTCATGTCCTTGCTTTTTGCACTTGTGACAAAAGCTTGCATTTTTAGCCTTATCATGTTAATGGTCATTCTTACTCCTACATACATTAGAGGTGTTTCCCTTATTACCATAGAAATGACAAGTGGGTTTAGTGTTCTTACCTTTTTTACTCCTTTCTTCTACAGTCTTGGATGATTCTCCTTGTTTAGTGCTAGTGTAACCTAGTCCTGAAGTATCATTACTGGCCCTTGGTGATCTCAGTAGTTGCTCAAAGTAATTAATAGCATCATTGGGTTTTTTGAAGCTTTCTACAACTTCTTTCTCTCTTTTTAGGTCATTTTGCAGTTGATCAATTTGTATCTTTAATGTAGAGATCTCAATATCTTTCATATTCAGCTCATGATGTGCATTCATCATCTGGCTTAAGGTGTCAAGCTGCATGTTTGAGATCTTTTCAAACTCAATTGTCTTCTCCTCCAATCTATTGGTAAGATTTCTCTTCTCATCTTCTATCATAGCCTTATCTTCAATGGCTTTCTTCTTTTGTTTAGTCACTTCACAAAGCATTATGGCTTTTGATTCTTGTTCAAGCTTGAGTATTCTAATTTATTCTACTTGAGCTCTATTCTTCTCCATCAATTTAGCTATTTCTACATCAAATTCTTTGGAATCTCTATTTGAAAACACTTGTGTGATGTCAATCTCCTTGTAGTGTATGTCATTTTCAACTATGGCTATATCCTTCCTTCTTTTCAAGGACTTTCTCAATTCTTCTCTAGCTTTCTCTAGTTTGTGTAGAGCGAGGTGCACATCAATCACTTGATTGTCTATGATCTTCCCATGTTTGAAGACTCCCATTTTTAGATCCTTTCTCTAAGTTATTAGGCTTCTCCTTTTGAGAACCTTGGATCTAATACCAATTGTTGGAATAATCAAATGGGAAGAGTACTTTTGAGAGTTGGGGGGGGGGGGGGGGGTGGTGAATTATAAGTACCACACTTTAACCTTTTCAAATCCTTAAAAACAAATATCTAAAAGTAAACTGCATGCATGTAAACATATTATATACACATAAAGTAAACACATGCATCAACACACATAACACTAGAATTTTGGTAACCCAAAAACCCTCCAAGAATAAGAAGGTAAAACTGAGGTGGGGATGATACTCACAAAATCACTGCAGTAATAATTGTTTGACCAGTTCTAATGGTCTACCCTATGAAAGGCCTACATTGTTAAAGGATTTACACTATGTCAATAGTGACATAGTTAGAGTATTTACAAACACTTTACATGAAATCTCACCTTGTTAAAGGATTTATTCACCTCTTCAAAGGATCTACAAAATAGCTGTTAAGCTAACCTATTATCATAAGATTTTCACTATCTAATACAATTGCTAGAGAGTATTAGAAATCTTTGACCTAATTTCTTACAATCTTCAATTGATGATTTTAGGCACCTGATCTACTCATTCTAATGTGATCCTTTCTTGATCTAATATTTTTTTATAGCCTTTTTTCTATTTTGATCAACTGGATAAGTAATTGCTGCTCAATTCACTAAGTCTATGATGCCCCTATTGTTTTCCCTATTCTACAGTTTTTCTATGTGCTTAGCAACTTCCTTAACTTCTATTTAGCAACATGAAATCATGGGATCTAGGCCTTCTTATAAAGACTTTGTAGACTTAGGGTTAGTTATGGATCTACAATCCATATTGTAACTTTTATTCTCACTCATTCCTTGCACTTTTCTCATTGGTTGCATGCCTTCTCCATTTTTCTTATTGGTTGCACATTGATTGTATAGGAAATATAAAAGGTTCATTCTTATCCTTATTATCCTTTGGAATCCTTCTATGTCAGCTCAAAAAGAAGTTTACATTTGAGTTTGTGAAGGCACAAACTCATATTTTGATTCTATGTTACTCGACACATATTGGATTATAAGTTCTAGACACATGTTTGATCTTGGTTTTGTTAGCACCTATTACATTATGTCTTTCTTCCAACATGCATAGTTTTGGATCACACAGTACATGAATTATTCTAACTTTCTTGGCATCAACTATGACTTGACATTTATATATTACTGACACCTAAAGTCACTTAGCATCTATTGAAATTTTGGCTCGATACATACTGTAGCTTGGCATATGTAATGTACTTGACTTTTATGTAGAAAGTGGTTAAGTGTGTTGACACTCAAATGTCAAAACCATTCTAAGACCAACAGGTGTTGTGGGAGAAGAATCCAATGAAGCACCTACTCTTTCCAAGCCAAAGAAAAGGAAGGCTAAGGCACAACTAGTGGCTAAGGTAAAGAATATTTTCAAACCTAGCCAAGCCAAGCTAAGTGAACCTACCACCAGAGCTACCACACATTCAATCACTCAAAAGGCTAAGGAAAAATCCAAACAAAAAGAGAAAGGAGGACAACAACCAAAAAGACAAAGAATAAAATATGGTGTACAACCAAATTTAGATGAAGAAAGGTTAGAATCAAATTATTTAAGCCAATTCAAAGTAGTAAGTCATAATCCTCTCTGTGATCTTGAAAATTTGTGTGAAAATCTCAAGAATAATGCAAATTTATCTTGTTTTAGTCATGTAAATTTTGATGATTTGGGCAAAGAGGAGAAAAAGAAAGTGGAAGAAGCCTTGTATGTAATGATGTCAAAATTTAAGACAACACCATTAGAATTTTCCAACTTAGTACCCAACAAACTATATGACTTAGTTGAGAAAAAATGGCATTATTGCTTAAATTTAGAAAAATAAATAAGGGAAACCACTTTAGCCGAAGTAATGCAATAAATGAAACATATGGAGTTAGGTTCACACCAAAATATAGAGCCTTTAATATTCTTCAAAATTATATTGAAATGTTGTGAAAAAGTCAACACAAATGTGGAAACTCATTTATGGGCTAACCACTATAAAACAAGGAGAAGTGGACCCTTTTGAGGGTAAAGATGATGATAAGGATGAAGATGACAAAGATGATGACAAGTAAAATGATGATAAGGAAGATGATAATATAGATAATACAGTTGGGCAAGAAACAAAAAGGCAAAATGAACAAAGTGTGTAGGACACACAAGTGTTGAGTGTTAGTACTCCCCATGACATAGTCAAGTCTACTGGAACTATTATTGTTAAGGATGTCTTTGATCTTTTAGCTCAGAACATCAATCCCGTGACTACCAAAGACTTAAAGAAGATATTGGACCAATCTATACTACAAGCAAAGCTATGAGATAATCCAATTTTGGTCAATATAGATGAGCTCCAAAAGGCAGTAGCTAATGTCGCTATGGACAAGTTGAATCCACAAGAACCACCTTCTATCATCCCTTCATTTAATCAAGTACAACCTTTGAATCAAACAATAGTGTATACATCTAATAAGGTTGATACACTTGTTAAAATTGACATAGTTGGGCAAAAGTAGACTGTAGAAGAAGAGAAAGACACTACTACTAGATAGCAAGAAGCAAGACAAATAGATTCATCTATACCTAAAGCACAAGGACAAGGTGCTAGTCATGTCATTATGATAGACAAGAGAAAATATAAAGAGAATGAGGAAACACAAAAATTTAAGGAACAAGAGGCCATCCAACCATTGGTAACCCTACCAACATCTAGCACTCATATACAAGCTCTTCAAAAGCCAAGCACATAAGCTATACCATTGCAAATCTTAGTGCCAAGCTCTAGCTCTTAAAATTTTGAAAAAGTAATTCACTATAGAGACATCACTCTTGATGAAGAGATTTTTATACCCAAGTTTGATTGTGATACAATGACATTAGACCAAATAAGCATATTACAACAAGCCTTAGAGAGGAAATGGAATCAAGAAATGCTTAGGAGAGAACATAGCAGAAGCAAGCACTTCAAGATATTAAGGCCATCTTTCTGGATGCATTTAGTCTGCAACCTCCTGAAGAGACCAATCTTCTAGTAGAATAATAGTTAGATATAATAGAAAAGGTCAATAATGAAGACATTGATACTCATGTTAAACTCTTACAGGGGTTTGAAAATAAATTTCAGAGCAAGGTAAATGAAAAGATGTCTGGTGATACAACACCCACTCAAGTTGCATTAGCAACAAAGGTTGAGGATGTGAAGAAGGTACTCGAGAATATATTCTTATTTTACACCACATTGTGTGACTCTACACTCTTCACCCAAGAGACCAGACATCATATTCTAAGCCTAGAGAGAAATCTCAACATATCAGGTACAAGGTTATCTCAAAACCATACTCAGAGTGAGAAGCATTTTAATACATTACTTTAATAAAAAATTCAATTAGTTGTATTAATAGTAGAAGAGGCTAGTATAAGATCCAAATTGACATGTATACAAGTGTCCCTCATCCCATGTATGGAGATACTACACAAAAAAGCTGGGTTATGTTGAGACTCTACTAAAGAAAGACCCCAATCTTTCTACTCTAGATGGCCTATTACACCTTGCTACTGAGCTTGCAATCAAATTCAAGTCATTGAATGTTGCATGTGAGAACTGGGATGGAGCTCTCAAGATAATACTAGAAGTCCACAAATCATTTTTGGACAAACACACTATATGTGTATAGCCCATTTGATATAAGTGTCAAAAACAAGGGGATTATCCTACGAGAAAGATAGACAATATGGGGAAAATAAAGAATAAAGAAAGGGGGAAGATACATCATTGAGGAAGAAATAGAGCACAATGAAGAGATATCAGCTAAGGGAGAGCATGGAAGATTATAAGTGCATTTGAAGTCAAAGAGTATAAGTAGAGACAAACTTACTCAGAAAGGAGCACATATTTTGGATATAGAGTAGATATATTAACTCAGGGGGAGTTATTAAATTTTGAAGTATCATTGAAGAAGAAACATAGCACAATGAAGAGATATCAGCTAAGGGAGAGCATAAAAGAGTATAAGTGCATTTGAAGTCAAAGAGTATCAATAGAGACACACTTACTTAGAAAGGAGCATAGATTTTGGATACAAAATAGATATATTAACTCAAGGGTTTTATCAAAATTTGAGATATATAGGTTATAGCAAAATTTTGAAATTTTAAAGTTCTGTATATAAGTCGAGTCATGGATATGTTATGGTCGAGAATATTACTATTGATAATGATATTCAAGTATTTTTGACACTCATGTCAGAGGGGGAGATTGTTAATCTCAGATTGGTTTTGACAAGTGAGTGTCAACACACTTAGGCTATTTACTTCGTTCATGTTGAACTAGTAATACATGTCAAGTACAACATACAAATATTAGACAATGTCGAGTTACAATGAGTGTTGAGTCACTCATGTGCCAAGTAGATAGACCATACTAAGTGATTTAGGAGCTGAGTAAATAGTGGATGTTGAGTCAGAACATAAATATAGTGCATGCCAAGGATTAGAGATCTCATATGTTGAGTGACACAGTTTGGACATATTTGTTTATAATGGCTCAAAAAACTATGTAAAACATTTGTGAGATGACTTAAGGATAGATTACAATCATTTGGAGATAAGCATAAATTTATATGCAAATTCCCTATACAATTACATGTTGCCAATTAGAAAATGAGAAGGTTTAAATAGTAATATAGATGCATCTTAGCCATAGATTCATACCTAAGCCTAAGTCTCCTAGTCTTCTTAAGGAGGAAAAAACCCTAAAATTCATATGAGTGTGATTGAGGGACAAGTATAGAGAAGTTTACATGCACAAAAAAAATCATTCATGGAGACTTAGAAGTTATGACGAAAGAGTGAATTACAAAATCAGTTAGAAAAGAATAGAGGGTAGAGAGAACAATATAGCATTGTGACATCTAATTGAGAAGGATCAATAAGATAAGTGTTTAGAGGTGATCTGTCATCAAGCAAACAAGTTCCAATCATAGGATCTATGCTGAGACATTTTAGCAAGTGATTTTAGTTAAATCTCTTAAATAGAGGAGTCTTAGCAGGCTATGTGAAATCCTTTAATATGGTGCTTACTTAGTTATAAGTTGAAGTCCTCTAACAAGGCACACTTTAGATAATAGGGTGTAAAAATCCTCTAACAAGGTAAGAACTAATAGTCTTTGAAAGCCTTTAATAGGGAAGACCTTTCATAGGGTAGATCATGATTGATGATCAAAATATTGTAAACTTAGTTAGATACACTTGACAACTATAGTAGTGAAGATTTGTGGGTGTCATCCCCACCTCAGTTTTACCTTCTCACTTCAAGGGTTTTTAGGTAATCATATCTGGTGTTATGTGTGTGATTTTTTATATATTTAGATGATTTAGATGTATGTACTTTATATGTTATTTCAGTTTATCTATTGAATGAATGAGATGGACGTGTGGTGAAAGTTTTATGGGTTCAAGTTTTAACTGTTGATTCACCCACCTAGAAGTTTACCTTTCCTATTATAATTCCAACAGGCTTTGAAAACTCATTGTAGAATTTTATTGAAAGATATGTTTACTTCGTGTGTTCTTGGGTGTTTGCATATTGCTTATTAATTTACTATATTGATTGTTGAATAAAGAATTATGTTGTAGATTTTGAAAAGGAAAACTTATTAATCAAGAAAACTTGACTGAGGAAAATTATAGAAAAATTATAGAAAATTATTGTGACTATATGCTTTTAAACCCCTTTAGATAATATAGAGAAAATTTGATTATAGAAAATTGGAAGAAAATAATAAATTGAATAGTTAGGGTTTCAACTTTAAATTTGTCACTAGAACCATGAGATTATCATGAATTTTTTAAATATAGATAAATATTATTCTTATATCTAAAATAATTTATTTGCAAAATTTATTGGAAAAAGAAAAAAAAGTAATTAAGAGGAAAGCATGTTGTAATTAAACTTATGCATGCATGTGCAAATAAATATACTAAAAATAGAAACTAAGTATAGTATGATTACATGCATGTGAGAAAAAATTTGCTAAAAATAGAGAGCTAAGTATAGTATGTTTACATGCATGTGGAAACAAATATGCTAAAAATAGAAAACTAAGTATAGTATGGTTGCATGACTTGAGAGATCAAAGACATGTGAAAAATACTAACTGCATGTGTATTTTTATTTTATATAAATTAATTTTCAAATTTATTTGTTTAAAAATAAAAATAACAATAACTTTTTCCTTATGATTAATCATTAATTTTAGAAATATAAAAAATATATATGCAAAAAAAAAATTTTGAATAATAATAATAATTTATTAATCTCTAAAATTAAGTAAATATTATCTATTTAGTTATAAAGTGAATGTTAGTATTCGTGATTGTGTAAGTCTAATTAAAAGCTTAGTTGCATATAAATGATTTTATATTTATTAATACAAGAGGGAGGTTAATAAATAAATATCTAGAATTTTATTATATTTTAAGAGAAGTTGTGGTAGAGTTCATTTTGTAATCATTTAGTTAATAACTATTTGACTTTATGAGAGAAATTATGAATAATTAAATTAAATTTATAATTTTATCTCTAGTTGCATTATGAAGTAAAGGAAAAGTAAATGTTAATATTAGACTTAAATAGAACTCAAATTAATATTTTAGAAATGAAATTGATATTGGTATTTAATTTGATAATATACATTTATGTTATTAATTAAATCATTTATTATTTAAGATTGTTTAAACTAATAACATGATAATATTGCATGATATTTTATATGCACAAAAAGATTGCATATTTAAATACTTATTGTTTTAGATAAGTATATTAGCATAGTAATATATATTAACATGTATGTTCATACCTTATTTCTAAACACTTCCTTATGACCCAAACTAAACAAGAGAAATTGGTGGAATTAAATCATGTGCCTGAAAACTATGTAGTTTCTAATATTCTATTTATAGTCTCGTGATGTTTATTTTTGAAATGAATTTTCTTTGTGAGTTGTTTAGTTGGGCAAGCTAAGATGTGCACTAGAGGCATTTTTTTGAGATTTCTTTTATGATTATTTGACTAAATGTCATGATGAAATTTATGATTTGAATTGAGATTTATGTTTTATGAGCTTTATGCTATTGAGAATTTATGAGAACTTGGGTTTTTAGAACAAATGCTATTTTTTTGGTTACCTGTTAAGGAACCAAGCTCAATCATTATGGGTGATGTGATATGGAACACAACTATGGTTTATGTGTTTAGGGGAAGTTGTCTAGGTACATGTCTATAAGAGTAGCTTGTGATAGGGGTCTGAGATCCAAAGTGGTCAGTATCGAGGTAACCTAGTGTAAGTTGTGTAATAAGTGATAACATAGTAAATAAAATATCTTGCCTAGCCCTTTTCCTTGAGATACATTTAAAAGATAAGTTAGCGAAGTGCCTTGCCCATGCTTGAAGTTTTGGAAATATTATAAAAGGCTAAGTTACTAAGAGGGGAGGGGTGAATTAGTAACTCTAAAACTTTTATCTTTGATTACCCAGTTTAAACCTTTGCATATATTTTGATCTAATTGCATGCATAAGAAATTGAAAAACATAAAAGCATTCATAACTCTTTGACACATAGATTTGGTGACCTGGAAACCTTCCAAATAGAAAGTAAAATTAGGGTGGGGATTATACCCACAAGCTTTAGTATTGCAGTATAAAGTTGGTCTATTAAGGCTTACATTGATCACTTCTGATGATCTACCCTATTAGGAGCAATAAGGACTACTAGGTCCACCTTGTTAAAAAATTTATAAACATACAATGAAGTATGCACTTGGTAAAGAAATTTATATAAGACTGTCAGGTCTACCTTGTTAAAATATTTGACTAATCCACCTATTAGGATGAACCAGTAGCTGATCTCTGATCTACAACTTGGTTTGTTGAGTGAGATTCCTTTATGTACAAATCACCTTGTTGTGATAGATATATCTTTGCTACTCCTTATACTATTGTAGCCTTTGTAATTCACTCTTTTTTCTCTTCTTTGATTACATTTAATTACTTTCATTACTTTCACACACTTGGATATGATACAATTCATTATGTATATACCAATCCAATTATACAATTCCAAAGTCAACCATAATACAAGTTTACACAAATATTACAACATTGGCTCAAATATAGACACTCGAGTTCTGAAGGCTAACTTATTGAGGTTTTAATACTCAACATCCACTATCAATGCTTTTCATTGTAATGCACTCAGTAGACATAGAAGCTTAGTCCATACTAATCACTTCCAAGTAGTCTTGAAGTCGGTCTACACTGGTGACTAAGTGAATACTATGAAACTTGACATATAAATTGAATTACTTGATTCACACTATGTGACTCGGTCAATTATTCCTCTATGAGCTCGATAAATGAAATCACTTGGTTAACACTGAGTAGCTTGGTTAACACTAGATTCACATCACATCAACTGTAAACTTGGTAAGCACTACACAACTTGGTTTACACTTCTAAAATCAACATAAAATGAGATGCTTGGTTTACACTACTAATCTTCACACTAGCTATAACTACTTGACACACACTAAAATTTGTCCAAAGGATTCGTAGCAACTATAGAACTTGGTAACAACTAAAGTGCTTGGTTAACACTGTTAACTATACAATAAGTTTTGTAGATACTTACAATCTGAATAAGTGTATGTCACTAATAAAAAGCTTGACAGATATGTCAACAATCATCCCCTTTGGCATTAATGAAAAAAACACTTATCAACCAAAACTAAATTCAAAAAGTTTCCTAAATACTTTTATCCATCACCTTGTGATTCTTAGCTTGCTAGAGTATACTATTTTTTAGATTTTTCAAAATTGGTTTTGTAAGATATATTTCTATATAGTATATTATACATTTCCTTCCTATATATGATGTATGCTTACTGTGCATGCTTCATTCTTCTTTCACATCTTTCTCCCCCATTTTTTTTACAACTTATTCATCTATCTCCCCCTTTACACAACTATACATCATTATCCCCCTTTTTGACATTAATGCCAAACATTTATTCTATATATTTACATAGTAATGCCAAAATGGGACAAGAAGTCTAAATGTACCTTAAAAATAATCACCAAGGTCGTGTCCTAGTTGTCTTGCAAGACCTTACATGTGGGAAGTGCAATCTATACTTCTGCTGACAACTCAATCATGTTGTCTTCTATGGATAAATTTTTGTCATGGATGAGGGCTTTTTCATGAGCAATATGCTTTTTTAGTGCATCCATGTTAGGGAGAATCATATTTTGAATATCTACCAATGTAGATCTAATTCTAGCATCTTCTCTAAGCAGTTCTACCTTAATATCTATAAAAAATCTTCTCTTATTGAAATGAGCAAAACTTGAACTAGGGTCAAGCTGCAACTACTGAGTACCTTCCTTGAGATCTCCATCAATTTTGGACAATTTTTCCTTTATTTCCTTGGTAAAATTTGAAATGTCACATAACTCACCAAAAAGTGATGATACATTAGTACAAGATGTTTCCAGAGAGCCCAAAATTATATAGAGTTCTACTTAGTAGATGGCAATATGTTGAGTAGTGTTCTTTAACACTTTGTTTTCAAACTTATTTTCTACTTTTTGCAATAAATTATCCTATCCATCCAAGTCTTCATTAAACTTTTGAACTGCCTCTGCCAATTGATGGAAAATTGTTTGAGAAGAATCAACCTCTATGTATATAGCCTCTGTCAAAACATTCTTGGCATTCTCAATGATTTTGAATTCATTCTCCCTTTCCTCTCTTAGCCTCTACTACTTGGATTTCTTTTGGAGAAGTTCACCAAATGTCTACATTTGATCTGGATTAAGCTTGGAAATGTCCCAATTTGGGATTACATTTTCCTCATCAAGGTCTATTTCCTTCTCCTTTTCTTTTCCTTGGTTCAAAAGTTTGTGCTCTATTGAGACTTGGTCTCAACTTTCCTTGCACTTATTTCTTGCTTACTAGGAATAGAAGCAATAGTAGACATAATAAGACTTTCCGCAAAAATTGATATTGCACTTATTGAATGAATACTATTAGAAATACTTGTAGTATCCAAAATTGATGAGTCCAAAACTATTGTGTCCAAAAATGTTGAAGAGGAAAGAATTTGTAGCTTGATAGATAAAGTACCTGATACTTTAGTCAATAATGTGCTAAGTTGAACTAGTGCAAAGATTGATTGGATGTTTGTATTGTCATTGGTAGTCACAATCAATCTTGCTGAGGCTATCTTCGCACTTGATGTTGTCACTAATTTTCTTGGAGAGTGAGGAAGTGAGGCAATAGCTGCTGCAATAATCTTAACTAGATTAGTTTCCTCATCATCCTATGTTCCTTCCTCGATAGCCTCTTTCTCTTTATACTCTTCATAGTCAACAGTAACAAAATGTGTTGTCTCTTCATCATTACCTCTTCATCCTTTTCTTGATCATCATCATTATCATCATCATTTACATTGAAAAAATAATCACTTAGTTTATGAAGAAGATAAACATTTTTCCATGTATTTGTTGCATTCCTTACATCATTCTCAATGTCTTTCATGAAAACTATACAAGTGTTGAATTTCAGAGTTAACTTCTCATATTTCTTAAGAGATTCCTTAACCTCCTTGTCTATTATGCTTAGTACCTTAGGGTTTTCCCATAGATGTCTATTTTATTTTACATGGAAAATTCCCCATGAAAACATTAGGAATCTAAGAAGTAAGCTAGTCAGGTGAGTATTTCCACTTACCCATTTTGTCCATCACTAGATCTTCTATCTACTTCTGCTCTTCATCAATCCTAGTATCATAATTTAATGCTTAAATTTTTTTTATACCAGCCCCTACTTCTAGTTCTTTCAATCTATCTTGGAAGGTGGGTGGAGGTTTTCTAAATACAATGTTTCCTCCTTCCTTGTTAGCTTTCTTCCTAGAGGATCTCTAGGTAAATATAGCAGTGGATGGCTTAGCTGGCTTAGTAATGATAACCTTTCCCTTTTTCTTTAGTGTTTCCTCTTCCTTTTATTCTTCTTCATCCTTTGCTTCTTTTTAATCACCTTTTTCCTTGGTCAACAAAATACTAGAATTTTTTTTCAGCTTGGCAATTCTTCTCTTGCCTTTGTTTACCGCTTGAGGGAGTTTGATCTCTAGTTCTATCCTATATTTTGCTTCATCATAGGTACCAAAATATGATGCCTTAGGATCAACTAGTTCATTTACAAGTGCCTCGATAATATCCTTAGTTTCATCAATATTAACTTCATATCCAAGAGGTTTCGCCCATGTAATTATAGGTTTGACTGCTTTAATGTATACCTTGTCACTATCTACCATAAAACACACATCATCCTTGTAACCTCCAACTAACTTCTTGGGGATTCTGAATCTGTTATTCATTTTCTCCTTAAATGCATCAAAATAATTGTCCATGATACTTGTGTAATTCTCTCCCATCTCAGTAATGTACTCATTAATTTGGTAGAGTACTAGCACACCTTTTCTCCATACAATAGTGCCTTTTGAAGGAAAGAATTTCTAAACTTAAAAGAATAGACATGTCAATGGGAAGATAAACTTACAAGGGTTGTTCTTTGATGTTTTGATTCTCTCCATGTTCTTGTTGAATTGATTCAATAGTAGTTTGGCAAGGTCAAGAGAAAGGTTATTTTCGACTACCTTGTATGCTAGGTCAATTGCTTCACATGACACACTATTTAACCTGTTTGAACTGTAGATCTTCTATGCAATAATGTGAATTTCAAATTTTAATTCCATGTCAGTCACACTACTTATCTTCATGCCTCTTCTATCCAATTCTTCTAGGGTTTTCATTTCTAGTTCAGCTTGACCTAGGGTTTTGGTCACTTTAGCTTTGGCCAACATTAGCAGACTAGTGATTCTATGAATCATCTTCTTTGTTATCAAAATTAGTTTCTCCAACCATAACTATCCATTATGAACTCAATTGAGAATAAACTTAATCCACTTAACTTGGAAATCATGGGGCATGTCAGGAATATGAGTTAATCCTTTAGTTTCAAGGTGTTGATGCTTGAGTTTCAAAATGCCATTCACACACAACTTTTCTAAGGCTTCTTCCATTTCCAAAGTACCAATATCTTGAGTCATGCACTTAAAATGAGAATGAATATCATTAATTAATAGTACCTTTGGAGGGATTTATGACCACACCACTCAGATCTAGGGTTTTAGTGATTGCAGGAGTGAGCTTGAAGTTTGGTGCTTTCCATTCTACACCACAAGCCAACAAACCTAATCCTCTTTTCACCTTGTTGCTGCTGGATGCCATCTTCCCTTAGTAGGGCTTGAGAGAATTTGAAATCTTTTGGTAATAATTCACTCAATTCACTTGAATGCACTTGAAGATCACTCTGTAAAGTTTGCTCTAAAATTTTCATAGTAAAAATGACTTTGATTTCCTTCCTTTTATCAAATTTCCTCATAAATGTGTCATATGAATGGTAGATTAATTTGACAAGTTTTCATCCACTTGTTTTCATTGATTACTCAATAGAGTCTTCCATCATTTGGTCACCTCACAAAATTTAGTTACTCTTGACCTCGCTCGGTAGAGTTTATGACCTGACCTCACTTGGTAAGGAAAGTAACTTGGTAATAACTAGTACTCTTGTACTCGATGGTCCCTTTGTATCTTGAATACAAATATGGATCTTTTTTCCTTTAAACTGGAACTCATTTGGATGTCTTCTTTGATAGCTTGGTTCCAGTTCTCCTTTGAGAATTTAGATAGAAATGGTAGTCACCTAATTCTTGAGTGACTTGATCATTATTGCTTAGACTTGCATTCTCAGTAGACTTTGGAACCCATTTTTGTCTCATCTATTTTCTAATGTTATCATCCTTTGCCTTCTTTTAATCTTCTATCCTTCCAATATTCATACAACTCTTGGCAAGATGACCAAGTTCTCTACAAATGAAACATCTTTTTGTAGTGTCTCTTTTCCTCATATGATGTTTTACACAATTCATTCCAATGTGTCCAAATTCTCCACAGATATGACATCTACACTAGGTGTTATAGTCTCAACCAAATATAGCTTTCACAATTTATTTTGTTGGATTCAATTTCTTGGTTTTTCATTTTGATGACTTATGCTCATGTTTCTTACATTTGTGACATTTTCCTTCAAATTTTGGTTTCTCTTTGCATTCATTAGCCCTATGACCATGCTAGTTGCAATTGTAGCACTTTCCATTGAATTTTCCTTTTCCATTGCTCCAACATTTGTTTGATGTATGAGCTATCTTACCATAGGGATTACAAGTAGGTCATTGATTCTTTTGAGCTCCTTATTTGGAAGATTCACCTTCTTCTTTGTATCCAATTTTTGCTTTTCCTTTTTATCTATAGAGATTTTTCTCATTCAACTAATTCATTTCTTCTTGGGAATTCATCATTCTTTCATTGACTTTCCTTTCAGAGTTTAGGTCATTCTACAATCTTACATTCTTTGATCTCAGGTTCATGATTTCTTCATTTACATTGGTGAGCTAATTAATGAAGTCATTCTACTAAAGGGATAGATGTTGTATCTCATTATCTTTTCCTTCCATTTTTTCTTTTATCTTGTTCTTTTCTTCCATGATCTCATAAAGCCTCACTGACTGAATTTCTTACTCTCTTCTTAGTTTTGTCACTTCTTCTTGCAGTGAACCATTCTTTCCCAATAGTTTTTTGATTGCTTCATTTGCTTCATTTGAGTTTCTTGATGGATGAAGTTCTTCAATTCTTTCTTCAATGTAGAGATGATCGTTCATTTGAATTGCAATATCTTTTCTTCTTTTTAGGGGTTGAGAGAGTTGTTCCTTTGCTTTCTTGACTTTTGCAATACCCATTTCCAAATCTAGCTTCCAATTGTCAATAGCCTTATCAAGTCTAAATATCTCCATAGTCTTTGGTCTTTGCTCAAACTATTAAAATTTCTCTAAGAACAAAAATTCTTTGATAACAGTTGTTAGAAATATTATGAAAGGCTAAGTTACTAAGAGGGGAGGGGTGAATGCATAACTTTAAAACTTTTATCTTTGATAACCCAATTTGAATCTTTGCATATATTCTGATCTAATTGCATGCATAAGAAATTGAAAACATAAAAGCATACATAACACTTTGACACATAGATTTTGTGACCCAGAAACCTTCCAAATAGAAAGTAAAATTGGGGTGGGGATGATACCCACAAGCTTTAATACTATAGTATAATGTTGGTTTGTTAAGGCTTACATTGATCACTTCTAATGATCTACCTTGTTAGGAGCAATAAGGACTACTAGGTCCGCCTTGTTAAAGGATTTACAAACATACAATGAAGTATGCACTTGGTAAAGAGATTTACATAAGACTATTAGGTCTACCTTGTTAAAGGATTTAACTAGTCCACCTATTAGGATGAAGTAGTAGCTGATCTTGATCTACAACTTGGTTTGCTAAATGATATTTCTTTATGTACAAATCACCTTGTTGTGATAGATATATCTTTGTTGTTCCTTATACTATTGTAGCCATTGTAATTCACTCTTTTTTCTCTTCTCTGATTACATTTGATTACATTGCATTACTTTCACACACTTGGATATGATAAAATTTATGACATATATACCAATCCAATCATATAATTATAAAGTTAGCCACAATACAAGTTTACACAAATATTACAAAGTCAACTCAAATGTAGACACTTAAGTTCTAAAGCCTAAATTGGTGAGGTTTTGATACTCGACATCCATTGTCAATGCTCAACATCATAATGCAATCAGTATACGTAGAAGTTCGGTCCATATTGATCACTTCCAAGTATTCTTGAACTCAATCTACATTGGTGAGTTAATAAATACTGTGAAATTCAGCATATAAAATGAATTGCTTGATTCAAATGGTTTGAGTCAGTCAATGCTTCCTCTATGAGCTCGATATAAACTGAATCACTTGGTTAACACTAAGTAGCTTGGTTAGCACTGAACTCACATCACATCAATTGTGAACTTAGCAAGCACTACATAGCTTGGTTTGTACTGGTAAATTCAACATAAATTGAGATGCTTAGTTTTCATTGCTAATCTTCACACTAGTTGTAACTACTTAGCACACACTAAATTTTTTCCAAAGGACTTGGTAGCAATTGTAGAACTTAGTAACAACTGAAATGCTTAGTTAACACTGTTAATTGCTTGGTAGATACTTATAATCTGACTAAGTGTATGTCACTAGTAAAAAACTTGACTAATATGTCAACATGAAGTGCTTGTACAAGCTAAGTATGGGAATGGGATGATACCTAGTAAGAGATATGACTAGTTTTCCTCATCATCATGAGAGGGTATTCTAGTTTTGCATGTGTCATGTTGAGTGTATGGGGTCCAAAGTGACCAATCAAGGGTAACTCAATGCTTAAGAGTTTAGGGTCTAGTGAGAGACTAGTCTAAGGTAACTCCATTAGTTTGATCATGTGATGACACTCCCTAGTATGTAGCCTAAGTCTCCTTCATAGATTTTGTATTTATCTCTAGTGGTGTATTTAATGGTGATGTACTTGTTGTTAGTGTACTTATTGTTGGATGTATTTATTGTTGGTGATTTAATTTTATTGATGACAGTTGTTATTTGATGGTTATTGTTCATTGACATGTGGCTTTTGTCCTAAGGTTGATATCTTTTGGGGCTATAGATTAGGATTTTGGCTTTTGATTTCTACTTGGTATATGTATGTTGATTTGATTGTGATGTTTGTATTGGATTGAGTGTTCATTATTTTTAGATCATCTTTTCTTCTTTAGTAGTTTGTGTACCCCTAAGATAGATTTGGCTATCAAGATTCCTTGCCTAGTATGTTTTATTATTTGATTATCTATGTGTAGATCGTACATTATATCTCTTGTATGGTGGGAGTGAGAGCGTAACTAGGCAATCACGTTGTTGGGAGGTAATGTCTTCTTACCATTTGGGTCCCCCTTACATTTCTAGTTGTTGGATGCTCATTGATATAGTGTTACCATAATCATTCTTCCTCTTATCTTGAAGACTTCTATTCATTTGATGTATCTATGTATCATGTGTTTTGAGACCCTATGAGATATTGTATTATATATTGATGCACTTGTATCTATTTTCACATACCCTATGCCATGTACAGTGGATGCTATTCATTAGATGTGCTTTCATATTATTAGTGTTACTTATACATTTTGTTATATGATTATGTATGTGTTTATCCATTTTATAATTATGGACATTGTAATTGAGACTTAAACTTATTAATAAAACTTTCTTAAATGTGACTTAACGTGAAGAAACCCTTGAGGAATTGAAATTGTATTTGAAATTACTTATATGTATTTGATGTGTATGTATATATTTATTTCACATTATTGTTACTTTGATTTTGTTTAAATTTCAAAAAAATAGTTTAATAAACTTTGTAACATATTGGGTTTATTTATTTTGGGTTCTCAAGCATATTGTAATTTTTCATATTGGACTGAGTGTTCATTATTTTTTGATTATCTTTTCTTCTTTAGTATTTTTTCTACCCTTGAGGTAGACTTGGCTATCGAGATTCCTTTCCTAGGATGTTTTATGATTTTATTTTCTATGTGTGGATCATACATTATATCTCCTACATGGTGGGATTGGGAACCTGACTAGGCAATCAGGTGGTCAAGAGGTAGTGCCTTCTTACTATTTGGGTCTGCCTTACATTGCTATTTTTTGGATGCTCATTTATACAATGGTACCATTATCATTCTTCCTCTTATCTTGAATACTTTTATTCATTTGATGTATCTATGTATCATGTGTTTTGAGATCCTATGGGATACTGTATTGTATATTGATGTACGTGTATCTATTTTCACATACCCTATGACATTTGTAGTGAATGCTATTCATTAGATGTCCTTTCATCTTATTAGTTGTACTTATTCATTTTATTATATGATTATGTATGTTTTTATTCATTTTATGATTATGTACATTATAATTGAGACTTAAACTTATTAATAAAACTTTCTTAATTGTGACTCAACATGAAGGAACCCTTGAGGAATTGAAATTGAAATTATATTTGTAATTGCTTATGCATATTTGATGTGTATGTATATATCACTTCCACATTATTGTTACTTTGATGTTGTTTATGTTGGAAATATAGGATAGGCTAGGTTATTGAGAGGGAGGGGCAAATCAAGAACCAATAAAACTTATTATTATTTCACCAATTAATCCTTCATATATATTCTAATCTAATTACATGCATGAAAAACTGAAAGCATTTAAAACATTCATAACACTTTAACACAAGATATGGTGACCTAGATACCTTCCAAATAGAAAGTAAAACTTGGGTGGGGATGAGACCTGCAAGCTTTAGTACTACAATATAAAGTTGGTCAGTTAAGGCTTATAATTGATCACTTCTAATGATCTACCCTATTAGGAGCAATAAAGACTGCTAGATCCACCTTACTAAAGTATTTATAAAATATACAATGAAGTATGCACTCAATAATGAGATTTACAAAAGAATGTTAAGTCTACCTTGTGAAAGGATTTAACTATTTCACCTATTAGGATGAACCAGTGACTAATCTATCATCTACAACTCAAATTTTTTGATTGAGATTCTTTTGGAGTGTAATGATCACCTTGCTTATTAGATAAATCTTTGCTTCTCCTTATACTTCTTGTAGCCTTCTTACTCCACACTTCTTCTCTTATTATATTTGCATCATATGTTCTCCTATTCTTTTTTTGGATGTGATATAGTACATTACATATATACCAAACCAAATATTATATTTGCATCATATGTTCTCCTTTTTTTTTTTGGATGTGATATAGTACATTACATATACCAGACCAAATCACAATTCATCAAGGTCAGCTATAATACAAGTTTCAACTAAATACACAAAGTCAATCCAACTACTCGTACATAGGTTCTGAAGTCAAACTCAGTGAGGTTCTTATACTCATCAATCATTATCAACAATAAGCATCATCATGTTGTTGGTAGACATAGAATCTTGGTTCATACTAATCACTTCCAAGTAGTTTGAACTTGGTCAACATTGGTGACTCGGTTAATACTACAAAACTCAACATATAAACTGAATAACTTGGTTGACACTGCACAACTTGGTCAACACTAACACTACAAGATTGGTATAAGCTAAATCACTTGATTGACACTTCCTGGCTTGGTCAACACTAGATTCACATCATTGATGCTACAAACTCAGTAAAAACTAGAGACCATAGTTTGCGTTGCGCAACTTGGTAAATACTATGAAGCTCGATTTTCATTCATACTAATCAACTCAATATATGCTACTTGGTGTGAATTGTATACTAATTCTAGAACTTGGCATCAATTGTAAAACTTGGTAGAACTTGAATTACTCAATTAACACTATAAACTACAAGATAAGCTTGGTAGTTGATAACCATTTGACTAAGTGTGAGTCACTAATAAACAAACTTGACCATAATGTCAACAATCTTTCCCTTTGGCATTAGTGACAAAAACACTTATAAATCAAAAACTGAATTCTCAAAATTTCAAGTTCAAAATGTAAGAGATGTTTTCTAATTATTTGTACATGTATATGTATAATATTATGCTACTCCTCCATACATATATACACGTGTTTTGTTTTTCTCAATATATACAATATCACATCTTCTTTCCCTTTTTATCTTATCTAATATTCTCATCTTCTCCCCCTTTTTGACATGAATTCCAAAGGTGTATGCTACATGGTAATGCCAAAATGTGACAAGAAGTCAAAATGTATCTTTAAAATCAATGTCATTATCTTGTCCCAATTTTCCTATAACACCTTACTTGTATGTAATGAAATTTGTACTTCTATTGATAACTCCATCATGTGGTCAACTATGGAGAAATTATTATCATGGATGAGAGTTTTAGCATGTGCAATGTGTTTTTGCAATGCATCCATGTTTAGAAGAATCAGTCCTTGAATGTCTACAAATGTGGCCCTAATCTTGGTTTCTTCTCTTAATAATTCTTCTTGCATATTAGTCATAAATCTGATCTTTGAGTAGTAAGCATAACTATAGCTTGGCTCAAGTGACAACCAGTGTGCACTTACCTTCAATTCTTCATCTATCTTAGATAGTTTATCTTTGATTTCCTGAGTGAAGATGAATGTATCACATAACTTGCTAAATAATGAAGTAACATTATTTGTAGAGGTTTCTAATGAGCTAAGAATAGTAGACAAGTCTACTTGATATATTTCAATTTTCTATGCAACTTGCTCCAATGCTTTGCTTTCAAATTTCTTCTTTGCTCTCTATATCAACTTCTCTTGTCCATTCCAATCTTCATTGAATTTTTGAACAACTTCTACTAACTGAACCAAAATAGGTTGTGTACTAACAACCTCAGTACTTAGTGCATCTACGTGTATGTTCTTCACATCTTCAAGCACTTGATTTTCTCTTCTTTTCTCTTCTCTAAGCTTTTAGTGCTTAGATTTCTTTTATAATAGTTCTCCTATAATGTTCATTTGATTAGGATTCAAAGTAGAGATATTCCAATTTGGGATAACTATATCCTCATCAAGATCAATTTCTTCTTCTTTACCTTTGTTCTTGCTTGAAACTTTAGTACTCAGTTGAGACTTGCTCTCAACTATCTTTGTACTTACTTTTTGCATACTGGGAATAGAAACAATAGTAGAAAAAGAAGGGCTAGCAACAAAAGTGGATATTACACTGATAGTAGAAATACCTAGTTTCTATGAAGCCAAATATAATAATGGAAGAAGCATGAGTTTCTTGGTAGATGAAGTGTTGGTCACTTTAGTCAATATAATACTTAGTTGAATAGGTGAAGAGATTGGTTGGGTGCATGGAGTTGTAATGGTTTCCATAACCAACTTGATAGAAGCCTTCTTTGAGCTTGATGGCATTGACGATTTTATTGGGGAGTGAGGAAATGAGGCCATAACTGCTACTATAATCTTCTTTGGGTCAGTCTCATCAATACTCTGAATCTTAGGGAGATTCTCCTTAGTAGCTTCCTACTCTTTCTCCTCATCATCTAGATTTACATCAACTATTTCTATATCTTCTTCATCGTCTAGGTTTGACTACTTGAATGTACACTTTGTCATAGTCTACCATGAAACAAACACCATCCTTGTAATTTTCTACAAGTTTCTTAGGAATTTTGAATATGCTATTCATCTTTTTCTTGAAAGGATCAAAATAATTATTAATGATACTGACAAAGTTCTCACCCATATCTACTATATATTCATTACTCTGATATAGTAAGGGTACATCTTTTCTCCATATGACTAAACCTTTTAAAGGGAAAAACTTTTGAGCAAAGAATAATAAACAAGTCAAGAGTGAACCAAACTTACACAAGTCATAATTTAAAGTCTTGATGCTCTCCATGTTCTTGTTGAATTGAGTTAGCATTAGCTCAACATGGTTGAAGGACATGTTCTAACATCTTTACAACAAGATCAACTACCTTACATGACACACTATTGAGATGACTAGAGCTATAGATCTTATGTGCTATCACATGAATTCTAAATTTCAGTTCCATGTCAGTCACACTATTGATCTTCATACCTCTTCCATCCCACTCGATAAGAGTTTTTCTTTCTAGTTCTACTTGACTTAGGGTTTTGGTAGTGTTTTCCTTGTTCAACATTGGGAACCCTATGATTTGATGAATCATTTTATTTTTTATTTGTGTAGGATGCTCCAACCATAACTGCGCATTGTGTAAATGGCTAAGGATAAACCTTATCAATTTTTATTGAAAGTCTCAAGGCATATGTCGAATGTGTACTGAACCCTTGTTCTCCAAGTATTGATGCTCGGGTTTCGATGCACCATTCACACATAACTTTTCTAGAGTCTCATCCATCTCTAAGCTTCGAATATATTGAATCAAGTAGAAACATGTGAAAGAATATCATTAACAAGTACTACCTTTGGTGGTGTTGGAGCTAAAAATTACTTTCTCATTTTGAGCATCCTTTAAAAATTTTGAATCAAGCCAAGCCCTATGAATGCCCATAGTTGCATATGTACCTGGATGTACTTGTAAAGCCCCAGAAGTGTTCAATATTTCTAACACCTTTCATTCAACCTGTCTAAGTGTTAAATGATGATAAATTGATATTTTGAGCTGTTTGGCGAAGTCCTGTTTTGAGCCAATGTCTAATTTGCATTTCCCCTGTGTCAAATAGTGAAAGGAGGCTATGTTTGCGATTGAATATCTCGCACCTAGAAATGTTTTGTCATTCACCACTTTGAGAATGTCTAGTGTCCATACTTGAGAACCTATGTTTAAGATTTTGAGTCATTTCGAGTCCATTTGAGTACGTTTTGAATCCCTCAAAGTTGGTAGTTTACTATTTTCTTGCTTTTGCAATTTGCACATAATTCTGGGAAGCCCTATTTGACTCGTAATAACTTTTGACCAGTTGAACAAAATGTTAAAATTTCTTTTGTGTTGCATTTTAGACATTAGAGGCATGTTATGTTTCAATTTTTAGCTCTTGACGAATCTGTTTGATTAGTTTTCAAACTTGATTCCAAATGAAATTTGTAACCTTTTACTAGTGTTAGCATTTGCAGATTGATTTGTACCCCTATTCATGATGTTATATCTTGAGATCCATGATTGCTCAAGTCAAATGGATTGTACCCCTATTTTTTCCTCTGAAAATACTCCAAGTGTGCTAGTTTTTGAGCTTTGACAAATCCATTTGCACACTTTTCAAGGTCATTTCCATTTGCAAAAATCACTTTTTGACATTGTTTCCTATCGACAAATCCAGGTAGCCCATTTTTTATGTCCACCATTTGCGCCCAGTTATTTGTCAAGAGCCCAAATCACATATCCATAATGTCCTCATGATAGAGAACCAGTGTCCCAATTTTTGTTTCCACATGTACTCATTTGCATAGTTTTCCAAGCCAATTCTGAGCCCAGCTTGTTGTTTTCTGACATGTTTTCTTGTAGATAAATTTGAGAAGGCAACTTTGATAGTAAATATCTTTTGACTGGGAATTCATCATGAGATGAGATTCGATAGTTTGCAATAGTGCAGAGCAGAGATTCAGTGGGTCAATTTCCAGAGCCTGGTCAGGTGTTTGGATTAATTTTTAAGGCCAACCAACAGACCTCCTGACGCAAATTTGACAATCTGCAAGAAAGTGATAAATTGAGTTTCAATTTGTTGATCAGTGGTTGAACTTGGCTCTAATTAGTACAATGGGTTCGATCGATCAGTTTGAAGGTTTAGTTGTTCGAAAATGAAAAAAAAATTTAGCTGGACCCACTGTGGGGTCCAACTGATTCCATTAGACTAATTGAAGGTATGTGCAAGTTAAAGTCTTTGAAAGGGGATATGGTAATAATTGTTATTGTTAGAGTGTTTCATCAGGTGCATTGTTACCATTTAAATTTAAATAAGCAAAGGGATATGACATGTGCAAGAAAACTAATGGCATCGACAACTCCAAAGAAGCGGCTTTTTGATATGGTGTTTAGAATATTATGATCTAAGGACATCATTGCAAGTAAATTGGTAGAAAAAGGAAATATTGAAAGAGTGGTAACAGCTGATGACACTAAAGTGAGTGAGATATACCCTAAATGATGGACTATGAGAGGCAACAAATGCTATTTTAAAGATTATTTTGAAGTTGATGTCTGGTCCATTTTGAAAGATGTATTACAATATCATAATTCATCTAGAACTAAAAAAGAGGATCAACTAATAAGCAAGGAGAAGACATTCAATGTCTAGTTATTATCCCATTTGAAATTGATAGCTTTTGTCTTAACTTCCATACTAGTTTTGATAATACTCTTTATCTATTCAATAGATGAGACCCTAGATGTTGAAATATCCATCACTCACATCTATCAAACAACAGATTACCCTACTTATGTAGACATGGAAATGCAAGTAAATGAAAGGGTGTGGCTATTTCTCATGATGTAGTCAAGGAAATGAAATGGATAGCATTAGATGTTGACTTATCTACTTCATCAATGTCTGTACATTCGTTAAATGGATTTCATGACTGGGTATGGGCTGTGTTATATGTAAAGAGGTGGATTGAGAAGTTGTAGATGAAGCTACCCAAGCCAAAAAACACATTTAAATGACAGAGAGGCCACAATAGATGTGAATATCATGCAAGTAGAGGGCAGAGTTAGTCAAAGAAAGCACCGACAGAGGAGCATGTCCCATCTATACGCAGTGTGAAGAGAAAATAGCCCACGTTAGTAATAAAAATAGGGGAGTTGGAGATTCTAAAGTAGCAGACCATGAGAGTTAAAGAGAAATAGACAAAGAGCGAACTCGTGCAAAGTGGAGGAATCTGCAAGACCTGACTAGCAAGAAAGAAACCAACAGTTCAAAGTTTCCATGCAATTTTAAAGCCACAAGTAGTCAAAAAAAAAAATCTATCTTGTGCATGGACGACGTTAAAATGAGTACTCATGGTGAAAGAAAGAGCCATGCATTGGAGGTGAAGCCATTGAAAGGCAGAAAAAGTCACATAGCTTGGCAAAGCAGAGGCAATCCAACACAACAGGAATGAAGGGAACTCCATAGTTTTTTTCTTTTAAAAAAAAGGGTGTTCGACCTACAGCAAGGCATCCACAACATTAAGGAGAGGAGGCCATGCAATCCACGCATGAAATTAATGTGCAACATAACTCATACATAAAAGGAGCATCCACATCTATAGGAAACACCACGAGCCAGGTTTAGAGATGCCCATACAATGGAGAATCCACCAGATGTCAAATTTGAATCTGTTGGTGTAATTGAGCACAAAGAGACAATGCTACAACATTGAAAGACGGTGCCAAAAAAAGGAGCCACATTTTAAAAAGAAAACCCAAGGCGAAAATGTAAAGAGGAGAACCCATGCAATATAAAAGACAAATCATGCCTAAAAATTAAGAGTGAACAAGTAGTGTTTTTCTAGTTACTAGTCAACAGGTTGCACAGAACATCGTAGAGGAAAGAAAAAGGAAGACATTTAAAGGCCCAAATTGCAATCACAACAATGGAGCATTTATCCCACATGGCTCGTGGATGGCTCTTCCCATGTTTTTAAATACAAAGTGACACACTAATTCTAACGTCTTAAAGAAAAGCCTTTTTTGAAAGCCAAGGAGCATGTAGTGGGGCTCATGGTCGACCGGCCAGCTGGAGGAAAGAATGATAAAATTTTGACAAGAAAAGAATGCTAATTGAGGATGACATCAGCAAGATGATGTGCTAGAAAGAGTAGAAAATTCGACGGGTCGCTAACTCGCCATCGAAAAATGGTAAGGTTTTCTAGTAGTTACATAGCGACCTACTAGAAAAACCTTGAAATTCGGTGAGGGGTAGATGAGCCTATGGGTCCCACGTATGGTGCAAGCAATGAATTAGATCACGACAAGTGGTAGCGAATAGGAGGTGCTGTGGCCAATTCAAATTAGTTGCAATGAGATCGCAACATGCGTCCAGATCGAAGGGTCATTGCTAACTCGCCAAGTGGAAGATGCACGAGATTTACCATAGCGAGTTAGTGAGAAGATGACACATGGCTTTAATGAATATGTCCAGTTAGAATGTGACATGTGGCATTGCTGAGGTCCAAGCCAAACAGAATGCGTGACGTGTCATTAGTGGTCAAATAGAGTTGACCGAGAATGAAAATTGAGAAGGAGAATTTCAAAAGGTTTTTAAAAGGGTTATTTTTAAAAGTTTTCTCAAAATCACGTGCAAATCTTTTTTAAAATAAAGATTGAAGTTCATCATATAGTTTGAAACCTTAATGAAGGGGAAATTTTTCAAATTTTCAAATGAATATGGAGACCATGAATAGATGGTCGATCTTCAGAAGGCCATAATAGGAGCAATTTTTAACCAAAATAGATGCTCCAATATACCATTGAAATCGAGAGAACCTAAACTTTCCAATTTTGGAGTTTTTTTTTGCACAGGTGCTTCTTGGTTCATGTTCTAGGCCAATTTGTAAAACTTAGGGCATTGGCAATAGAACAAGCAGTTTTCACCATTGAGCACCTAAATTGGTTAGGGGGTAGATTTAAAAGCTTGCTAGGATCTGACTGTGAAAAGAATCAATTCTCAGTGAATTTTCAATGTCATAAGATTGAACTGATTTGTTACTTTTACGGTGAATTCATTTTAGTATCAAGAATTAGTTGCATCCTTTCATCATTACATTTTGAGATATTTTATGAGCCAATATGAAAGGATTTGATTTTCAGTTAGAAGAAAAGATAAGAAAGATGGTTTTAACCTACTAAGAAGGTTTTTTGGGTGGACAAGTGCCATGTTAAGATTCAATCTAGGAAATTGCTTCTGTCCTATATCTTTCATTCTTCTTCTCATTTGTAGGTTGTTGGTTGGTTTTCTATTTCCAGTTCTTGGAGTTGTGCTCAGGCTATGAAAGCCACAGACCCAACATTTCTCTATTGCATTGAACAATATTTGATTTTTTATATAGATAGTTCTATTTTGTTAGGTGATTTATGAGTTGATTTTTGTATATCTTTCATGTATTTGGTTTCAAGGAAAACAAATAAAGAACAACAAAGTGTTAGGATAAACCACAGACAGAAATAAAAACTACATGCAAATATAACCAATAACAGAAAATAATAGAACACACATAAATGAACACAAGGCACCAAGATTTAACATGGTTCACCCAATCCCTGGGCTACGTCCACCAAACAACAAGTCCGATCTTATAACAATCCAATGATTACAACCTGATTACAATCCGTAATCCCTTACAGCTCAATACCGCCGCAAGAACCAATTTCGTATCACAACATTATGAAAAAATACCCAACCCTAAGCCCTTTTATACAAGTATTAAACTGCTTTAGGTTTATAACATGTCGGCCATATGTCGCCCATACTATTTATGAAGTATGTACAGTACTTTCCTAATCAGTCACCACATTCTAACAATCTCCCACTTGGGGACTGATCAGGCTCCACACTAAACAACAATCTCCCACTTGGAGACTAATCCTGTAGCAATAACACTACCACATGGGGCTCCCACTGGATCAAACCATCCTGGACTCTACTATTTTTTTATTCATGTTCAGTCTAAAAGACCAACCGAAGCTGAAGAGGAGTTCAACTTCTCCCTTGTTACAACCTTTGTCAACATATCTGCTGGATTGTCATTGGTATGTATCTTCTCCAGCTTTAACTGTCCATCCTCCAAAATTGACTGAATGAAATGGTACCGCAACTGTATGTGTTTGGTCTTAGAATGCAGAGCTGAATTCTTAGTAAGATGAATGGCACTCTGACTATCTGTGAACAAATAATTATCCTTCTGAGGATGTCCCAATTCTTCCAAGAAGAACTGAAGCCATATCATCTCCTTGGTTGCCTCTGTAGCAGCAACATACTTTGCCTCTGTAGTGGAGAGAGCATTAATCTTCTATAACCTAGAAACCCAACTCACGGCTGCCCCACCAACAGTAAAGACATAACCTGTAGTACTCCGCCTGGTATCAATATCCCCAGCCAAATCTGAGTCAACATAGCTCTGTAAATCAGTAGTAGAGCCCCCAAAGTGTAAACACTTATTGGATGTTCCTCTCAAATATCTGAGAATCCACTTGACAGCATTCCAATGCTCAAATCCTGGATGACTCATATACCTGCTAACGACTCCCACTGCATGTGCAATATCTGGCCTAGTGCATACCATAGCATACATCAAACTTCCTACAGCTGAAGCATAGGGTACCTTGGACATCTTATCCTCCTCTTCCTCTGTCTTGGGACACATCTCCTTAGTCAATTTCAAATGACCAGGTAAAGGTGTGCTGACAGCTTTAGCATTCTCCATAGAGAAATGTTGCAACACCTTCTCAACATAATCAGCTTGAGATAGCGTCAATGTTTTGTTCTTCCTATCTCTGCAAATCTTCATACCAAGGATTTTTTTTGCTGCCCCCAAATCCTTCATATCAAATGCATGTGCTAATTGGCATTTCTGCCCCTTAATATGATCCATGTTAGACCCAGCTACAAGCATATCATCAACATATAAACATAAAATAATGTAGCTATCATCATCCAACCTCTTAAAATAAACACAATAATCTGAATGACACCTCTTATATCCATGCTCATGCATAAAACTATCAAATTTCAGATACCATTGCCGAGGTGCTTGCTTCAAGCCATATAAACTTTTCTTCAATTTTCACACTAAGTTCTCCTTACCTTTGACCTCAAAACCCTGTGGCTAAGCCATATATATTTCTTCATCCAAATCACCATGAAGAAAGGCTATTTTAACATCCATCTGTTCTAAATGCAAATCTTCAGTAGCCACAAGACTTAAAACAGTACGAATAGAAGTCATTTTAACAACAGGAGAAAATATCTCATCAAAATCAATTCCCTTTTTCTGTGCAAATCCTTTTACAACTAACCTGGCCTTAAATCTTTTCTTACCTCCTTCCTCTTCTTTCAACTTGTAAATCCATTTATTCTGTAAAGCCTTTTTACCTGCAGGCAACTTGCACAAATCCCATGTCTTATTTTTCAGCAAAGAGTCCATTTCATCTTTCATTGCAGACTCCCACTAAATCTTAGTATCCACCTGCACAGCTTCATCATAACTTTCAGGTTCACCAGCATCAGTAAGTAAAATAGAATAAAAAGAGGGAGAAAACCTTCATGGAGGTCTAATTTGCCTTGTTGACCGTCTAACATTCACTGGTGTCTGTGGTATTTGTTGTTGCAGTTGTTGCACATCATGAGAAATGGCTAGAACATCAGCTTTTGGAGTATCATCTAGCACTACATAATCATCTTCTTTCTTCTCATGTTGCTGCAACAGATCTTTGTACAACACTTTTTCATTGAATATGACATCCCGGCTTCTTATAATTTTATGATTTTCAAAATCCCAAAGCCTATAACCAAATTCATTAATGCCATATCCAACAAAGACACATTTCTTTGATTTATCTTCGAGCTTGGTTCTATTTTCAGAGTCTATATGAGCAAAAGCTTCACAACCAAAGGTCTTGAGAAAAGAATAACTCACCTTCTTACTAGTCCATGCTTCCTCTAGAATACCACAGCCCAAAGGAGTACAGGGACCTCTATTAATCAAATATACTGCAGTATTGACAGCCTCTGCCCACATGTGTAAGGGCAACCCAGCATGCAACCGCATGCTCCTTGCGCGCTCCATTATAGTCCTGTTCATGCGTTCAGCCACTCCATTTTCCTGTGGAGTCCTTGCAATAGTTTTTTGTCTACGAATACCATTAGTGGAGCAATAATCTTCAAATTCATGACTGCAATACTCACCACCATTATCAGATCTAAGACATTTTAATTTCTTACCAATCTCATTTTCAACCAAGCATTTCCATTTCTTAAAAGTTTGAAATACATCAGATTTCTGTCTAAGGAAATAAACTCATAATTTTCTAGTTGCATCATCAATAAATGTAACATAATAATGAGAGCCACCAAGGGAAGATACCTGAGCCGGTCCCCATACATCTGTATGCACAAGCTCTAATTTCTCCTTTTTGTTTTCCTTCCCAGTCTTTACAAAACTCACTCTCTTTTATTTTCCATACACACAACTTTCACAGAAATCCATATTCACACATTTCAGACTTGGTAAAACTTTCTTTGAATGAAGTACTTTCATACCTTTCTCACTCATGTGCCCAAGTCTATTGTGCCACAACGCTGTATCAGAATCTACAGCAGCTATTTGTTCTCCCTGCTCAACTGCAGTAATTGTTCCTGAACATTCATTTTTCTCTGAAATAATCAAAGTAGAAGGAACAATATGACCTGTACAAAGATATAAGGTGCCTACTTTCACACCTTTTGCTACTACAAGGGAACCTTTTGAAACCTTCCAATTTTTATCATTAAAAGTAACTACACAACCCTCATCACCGAGTTGCCCTGCTGAAATTAAATTCCTACTCAACTTTGGAACATGTCTTACCTCATGTAGTAGCCAATGATTCCCATTCTGCAACTTAATCTTAATTTTTCCCTTTCCAACAATCTAACAGGGTTCATTATCCCCCAAATAAACAAGCCCAAAATCCCCTTGGACATAATCAATGAAATAACCTCTATGAGGTGTAGCATGAAAAGAAGCACCAGAATCTAAAACCCATGAATCATCAACACTCTCTAAAGATAGAAGCAAATCATCCTCTTCAGATTTGTTACTTACCACATTTGCCTCCTTGTCTCCATCTGATTTATCTCTTTCATTTTTCTTTCGATTCCAGAAATCTTTCTTTTTGTGCCCTGGTTTCCCACAGTACCAGCAATCATTTGGTCCTCTCGATTGAGACCTCCTCCCCTTTGACTTTCCTCTTGATTTCCCACGATTTCCAAAGTTACTTCCTCTTTCAGTTGTTCTGCCCCTACTTTGTGCACTTAAAGCACTTCCTGATGTAGATCCACCTGAGGATTTTCTACGAGTTTCCTCACTTAAAATAACACCGATCACATCATCATATTTTAGGGTACTAGATCGAGGAACAAAATTACTCATCGCCATTACCAAGCCATTCTAGCTTTCAGGCAAAGAACACGAAATCAAGAGAGCCCTAATTTCTTCATCAAAATTGATACCCACAGAAGATAATTGACTAGTAATAGTATTAAACTCGTTTAAATGATCTGCAATAGATCCACCTTCTGCCATTTTCTTATTAAATAAACTCTTCATGAGAAATACCTTATTTGAAGCGAAGGGCTTTTCATAGAGTGTCGCTAGGGTTTTCATCAAATCTTTTGTCGTCTTTGCTTTTGTAATATTAAATGCCACCGATGGTGCCAAGCATAACCAAATGCTTCCAAGTGCCTTTCTGTCCAAAAGATCCCATTCAGCCTCTGACATAGTTCCCTGATTCTTGGCTTTTCCTTCCAACGGCTTCCATAAATCCTTCTGATATAAATAGTCTTCCATTTGCATCTTCCATAACTGGAAGTTCTGCCCATTAAACTTGTCAACCCTCAACTTACCCTCATCTTCCATCACTCCCACTCAACTATGAGACTCCCACTTAATAGTGAGACTTTCTTGCAGAGGATAACTGAAAGACAACCTTGCTCTGATACCACTTGTTAGGATAAACCATAGACAGAAATAAAAACTACATGCAAATATAACCAAAAACAGAAAATAATAGAACACACACAAATGAACCCAAGGCACCAAGATTTAATGTGGTTCACCCAATCCCTAGGCTATGTCCACCAAACAGCAAGTTCGATCTTATAACAATCCAGTGATTACAACCTAATTACAATCCGTAATCCCTTACAGCTCAATACCACCGCAAGAACCAATTTCGTATCACAACATTATGAAAAAATACCCAACCCTAAGCCCTTTTATACAAGTATTAAACCACTTTAGGGTTATAACATGTCGGCCATATGTCGGCCATAATATGGCGGCTACCATGTCAACTACTTGCCAAAAAAAAAATTTCGGGTCGATGCCCCGAACCCCACTATTTATGAAGTATGTACAGTACTTTCCTGATCAGTCACCACATTCTAACACAAAGGTTTTAAGTTCAATTTGAATCTTGTCTCCTGATTATGGATCTATTATTTCTTCTAATTTGTGATCAAAGAGCATAGATTAGGTTGCATTTTATTTAGGAATGTATGTGATTAAAATGTCTTACTAGTGGAGCAAAGAACCATGTAATTGCTTGATATTTGTCACAAGGTTTGTAGATTTCATGATAGGATGTTATGAGTATGAGATTCATTCTGTAGCACATGTAAGTTCATAAAGTGAAGGATAGATCAGGGATCTTAATGTAGAGATATGTCTGAGATTTCCAGAAGATGTATGGTTATAATTTATTTAATTTCCCAATAGATAAGACACTGATCAGAGATAGGATCATTAGGTTTTGTTTCTCATACCTGGATCTCGGTGATATCAACATATTAAATCAATTTTCCCTTTTATGTTGAAAGCTATTCAATGTTAACCCGCAATTAGCTTGCCAGTTTCATGAGTTATGTTCTTAGCTATTTCATGCTTGTGATTCTTGGGCAAGTATAGAAGATTTAGGGGTTTTTATCTACTTTACATTAGATTCAGTGTATGCTTTGATAACTTGTACCATATAAAGAATCTATAGGTCCACCAGCCTAGGTTTTGCAGAGCCTGAAGTGCAGAAGTTGTATAGCCTTATATTTGGCCCATGTTCTTGGTAAATTGTGTCCATTATTGGAGATAGCTACCCATAGACACATTCTTGCCTTGCATACTTGGTTGTTGAAATTATGTTAAATCGGGAGCCAAAAAAATTGCAACTCTGCTAGGGACTTGCATATAGAAAGAAGCAAAATCTCTGCCATGAAATAGATTGGATATAGCAAATCCAGAGCAAGATGTGTTCCTTTTCCTTGCTAAAGTTTCATGTTCCCCAGTTAAGCTTTATTCATTATCAGCAGTATGTTGTAAAATTGGATGAAAATTGTGTGCTATGACTGTTATAGGTCTATCTTCAATCAGTTCAGTTTGCAAATACTGTTGAGAAAGTCCAAAGTCAAGAATTAATTCATAAAGTATAAATCCTTTTCAAGATGTTAATGATCTGCAAGTTTCTCCTACATTGAAGGTCTGGTTCAGATTTGTCAAGTGACAAATTATGTTTTATTTCTCACAAAGTGTGAGTGGTGACTCTCAAATCTCTATACCAGTTGGTCCTAGCTAATTTAATTGTAAAATTTTGAAGAAATTTAAGTTGTATGGGCAGATCTGAAATAGTTGATAGATCTTGGAAAGGAAGTTTTAAATTCTTGATAAGTTTTTAAAGTGCTATTTGCAATCTACTGTTATAAGGAATTGAAATGTAAAAAATGAATCACAGCAGTGATTATTATTTTTGTCTTGCAAAGAGGTTGTGACTGTACAAAGTTTGATCAATGGTGTAAAGAATTTTCGATCTTACACCTGTGCCAAATCAGCAGATCAAAGTTCAGCATCAACACTTGAGGTATTTTGATTTTCATGTTTCTTTTCATGGAAGTCAAGTGTTTAAAGAAGTTGCCTCTATTAAGTGATTTTCAGCACTAAAAAGAAGAGGTAGAATTTTTTTTTTATAATGGAGTCAAATCTCAGATTTGAGATTAGTTTGCCAAATTCTAAGAGTTTAAAAACTGTGAATAATAACATTACTATGTTGAGTAGCCTAGTCTACAAAAGGATTTTCAATCTTATAAGAATTGAGGTAGGAAGTACTCAAGGTTTAAATGTCAAACAATGTTATTTAAGGCTTAAGTAATTAATTAGTAAGATGCCTTTTCATTGTAGACCTAAGGAATCTTCCCTACCTAGTGTTTTCCTTGATGTTCTAGTACCCGATTCAGTCAATTGGCCAGCACCTATAAGATTAAAAAGAATTTTACAAATTGAAAGATTCATTCAGGAGATGAAAGATGATGATTACAAATTTCATGTTATGTCTCTTGATGATAATGAGTGTGCTGAAAATTAGGGTAGTAATGAATACAATGAGTTCGTAGAGCAAGATAATCTATCTTCCAAATGTGTAGAGGTGGATTCAAATGTTAATGAGTCAGGTAATAGCACTCAGCATGAAAAAAGATAGATATAAAAGAGAAGATAAATTTTGTTACAGTACATATGAAGTTGAAGAAAGTTGTAACAACAATAGATCTAGTGATTGCCATGATAAGAAAAAATGTTGTAATAATGTTGATTTTCCATATTGTTACACTAAGGATCCTGTTGTTGTAAGTTCTTCATGTTATCTAGATGATAACCACAGCTGGGAGAAGATTTGTGAGGCAATCTTCTTGAGCTCCGATGAAATCTCATAATTGTTGGCTTGTGAGTTTGAAAAGCATGTAAGTATTTCTAAGGATCTTCATATGTTCTCTCATAATACTTTCTCATTCAGTCAAATCAATTCCCCAAAGTTTGATTTGGAAAAAGAGGTAGAATTTGAACAATCTTTGTTATATTTTGGAGGTGTATATAATAGAACCTCAAATATTTTTGCACATGATGATTTGTTGGACATAGGGAATGTTAATGAAGGGAAGGCTAATGTTGTTTTAGATTATTTTTATGTTGATCTTGCTGAACATTATTTTGATGTTTCATATGATGAAGAGGAAAATAGTGAAGGTTGTCAATTAGATTCTAGATTTTCTTCATGTGTTGATAAGTCTTGTAAAGATAATTTCAAGGTTTATTCCAACATTCAGTTAGAGGAAGAAAATGATAATGATCAGCATAGTTTGGATCAGCACTTTCAAAATGATTTTTCATGTATGGTGACTAATCAATGTTTTGAGTGTGAAGAGGTTTCAGTGAAAGATGAATCTAATTTAGTGAATGATACAACTGCAAGTAGGCAACAATCAGATTCCAAATACTCTTTGCAGCTGGAGACACAAGGTGAGTTGCAAGTTTTTGGTGTTTGCAACTTGGTGAATGATGTAGATTTTGAATTTTTTGTGTTTCCTATCAACATGCATGAATCATCATTGGATTTTGATTCAGTAAGTAGTGATCAGTTTCAATTTGATATCAGTTGTTATGATCATGCTGATCCATTTTTCATAGTGGGCAAGATGAAGAAAGTATGTCTGATTTTTATATGCACTATGAAGATGATGATAGTTTTTTTTGCCTAATAAGTTGATTGCAAATATTGATATGTTGGGTGGGATAAAGGACAGTGAGATTTTCAATTTACCTCAAGAAGATGTAAATGAAAATAAGGTATATGATAGAGGTAAAAGGTTCTAAAACTTTTTGGTGGCTTGGGGCCATCCCTTGTATATAGTAGTTGTGGATTTCCCTATTTTCAATAAAGTTGTTCGAGAGAGTTTTTGAAGTCAGGTGTGTGGTCTGCTTCTCTCAAAGATCTGAATCCTTGCCATGCCTGCAAGGGGCATGCACCCCCAGATAGAGCCACTGTTGGAGATCAAAATTGCTTTCTCATTTTGAGCGTCCTTTTAAAAATTTGAATCAAGCCAAGCCCTATGAATGCCCATAGTTATATATGTACTTGGCTATACCTGTAAAGCCCTAGAAGTGTTCAATGTTTCTAACACCTTTCATTCAGCCTATCTAAGTGTTCCATGATGATAAATTGATATTTCGAGCTATTTGGAAAAGTCCTGTTTTGAGCCAATGTCTAATTTGTATTTTCCCCTAAGTGTCAAATAGTGAAAGGAGGCTATGTTTGTGATTGAATATCTCACACCTAGAAATGTTTTGTGATTCACAACTTTGAGAATTTCTAGTGTCCATACCTTAGAACCTATGTTTAAGATTTTGAGTCATTTTGAGTCTGTTTGACTAGGTTTTGAATCCCTCAAAGTTGAGAGTTTATTGTTTTCTTGCTTTTACAATTTGTACATAATTCTAGGAAGCCTTGTTTGACCTCTAATAACTTTTGGCTAGTTGACCAAAATGTTAAAATTCCTTTTGCGTTGCATTGTAGACATCAAAGACATGTTATGTTTCTATTTTTAGCTCTGGACGAATTTGTTTCATTAGTTTTCAAACTCGATTCCAAACACAATTTGTAACCTTTTACTGGTGTCAGCATTTGTAGATTGATTTGTACCCTTGTTTGTGATGTTATATCTTGAGATCCATGATTGCTCAAGTCAAATGGATTGTACCCTTGTGTTGTCCTCTAAAAATACTCCAAGTGTGCCAATTTTTGAGCTTTGATGAATCCATTTGCACACTTTTCAAGGTCATTTCCATTTGCAAAAATCACTTTCTGACATTGTTTCCTATCGAAAAATATAGGTAGCCCACTTTGTACATCCACCATTTGTGCCCAGTTATTTTTCATGAGCCCAAATTGCATATCCATAATGTCCTCATGACAGAGAACTAGTGTCCCAGTTTTTGTTTCCCCATGTGCTCATTTGCAAAGTTTTTCGAGCCAATTTCAAGCCCAGTTTGTTGTTTTCTAACATGTTTTCTTGCAGGTAAATCTAAGAAGGAAACTTTGATAGTCAATATCCTTTGACTGGGAATTCTTCATGACATGAGATTTGATAGTTTGCAAGAGTGTGGAGCAGAGATTCAGTGGGTCAATTTCTAGAGCCTGGTCAGGTGTTTGGATTAGTTTTTAAGGCCAGCCAATAGACCTCCTGATGCAAATTTGATAGTCTGCAAGAAAGTGATAAATTGAGTTTCAATTTGTTGATCAGTGGTCAAACTTGGTTCTAATCAGTATGATGGGTTTGATCGATCAGTTTGAAGGTTCAAGTGTCCGAAAATTATTTTTCTTTTAGCCAGACCAACTTTGGGGTCCGACTGATTCCATCAGACTAATTGAGGGTATGTGCAAGTTAAAGTCTTTGAAAGGGGATATGGTAATAATTTTTATTGTTAGAGTGTTTCATCAGGTGCATTGTTACCATTTGAATTTAAATAAGCAAAGAGATATAACATGTGCAAGAAAACTAATGGTGCTAACAACTCCAAAGAAGTGGCTTTCTGATATGGTGTTTAGAATATTATGATTTGAGGGCATCATTGCAAGTAACTTGGTAGAAAAAGGAAATATTGAAAGAGTGGTAACAATTGATGACACTAAAGTGAGTGAGATATACCCTAAATGATGGGCTATGAGAGGCAACAAATGCTATTTTAAAGACTATTTTGAAGTTGATGTCTAGTCCATTTTGAAAGACGTATTACAATATCATAATTCATCTGGAACTAAAAAAGAGGATCAACCAACAAGCAAGGAGAAGACATTCAATGTCTAGTTATTATCCCATTTGAAATTGATAGTTTTTGTCTTAACTGTCATACTAGTGTTGATAATACTCTTTCTCTGTTCAATAGATCAGACCCCGGATGTTGAATATCCATCACTCACATCTATCAAACAATAGATTGCCTTGCTTATGTAGACATGGAAATGCAAGTAAATGAAAGGGTGTGGCTATTTCTCATGATAGAGTCAAGGAAATGAAATGGATAGCATTAGATGTTGACTTATCTACTTCATTAATGTCTATACATTCGTTAAATGGATTTCAGGACTGGGTATGGGTTGTGTTATATGTAAAGAGGTGGATTGAGAAGCTGCAAATGAAGCTGCCCAAGCCAAAAAACAAATTTAAATGATAGAGAGGCCGTGGTAGATATGAAGACCATGCGAGTAGAGGGCAAAGTTAGTCAAAGAAAGCACTGACAGAGGAGCACGTCCCATCTATACGTAGTGTGAAGAGAAAATTGCCCACGTTAGTAATAAAAACATGGGAGTTGGAGATTTTGAAGTAGCAGACCATGAGCGTTAAAGAGAAATAGAAAAAGAGCAAACCCATGCAAAGTGGTGGAATCCACAAGACCCAACTAGCAAGAAAGAAACCAACACTTCAAAGTTTCCATGCAATTTTAAAGCTACAACTAGTCAAAAAAAAAAAATGTCATGTGTATGAAGGATGTTATGAGTACTCATGTTGAAAGAAAGAGCTACACATTGGAGGTGGAGCCGTTGAAAGGCAGAGAAAGTTACATAGCTTGGCAAAGTAGAGGCAATCCAACATGACAAGAATGAAGGGAAATCCACATTTTTTTTCTTTTTAAAAAAAAATAGGGTGTTCGAACTGCAACAAGGCATCCACAACATTAAGGAGAGGAGGCCATGCATTCCACGCATGAAATTAATGTGCAGTAGAACTCATGCATAAAAGGAGCATCCACATCTATAGGAAACACCACGAGCCAAGTTTAGAGATGCCCATGCAATGGAGAATTCGACAGATGTTGAATTTGAATGTGTTGGGGTAGTTGTGCACAAAGAGACAATGCTACAACATTGAAAGATAGTGCCATACAAAGGAGCCACATTTTAAAAAGAAAACCCAAGGCGACAATGTAAAGAGGAGAGCCCATGCAATATAAAAGACAAATCATGCCTAAAAATGAATAGTGAACAGGTAGTGTTTTTCTGGTTACTAGTCAACAGGTTGCGCAGAACATTGCAGAGGAAAGACAAAGGAAGACATTTAAAGGCCCAAATTGCAATCAAGGCAATGGAGCATTTATACGAAATGGCTCGTGGATGGCTCTTCCCAAGTTTTTAAATACAAAGTGACACACTAATTCTAACGTCTTAAAGAAAAGACCTTTTTGAAAGCCAAGGAGCATGTAGTGGGGCCTGTGGTCGACCGGCCAGCTAGAGGAAAGAATGATAAAATTTTGACCAAAAAAGAATTTAGATTGAGGATGACATCAGCAAGATGATGTGTTAGAAAGAGTAGAAAATTCAGTGGGTCGCTAACTTGCCATCAAAAAATGGCAAGGTTTTCTAGTAGCAACATAGTGAGCCACAAGAAAAATCTTGAAATCTAGTGAGGGGTGGATGATCCTGTGGGTCCCGCATATGGTGCAAGCAATGAATCAGATCGTGCCAAGTGGCAGTGAATAGAAGGTGTTGTTGCAAATTCAAATTAGTTGCAACGAGATCACGACACGTGTCCAGATCGAAGGGTCGTCGCTAACTTGCCAAGTGGAGGATGCATGAGATTTACCATAGCAAGTTAGCGAGAAGATGACACATGCCACTGATGAATATGTCCAATTAGAATGTGACATGTGGCATTGCTTAGGTCCAAGATAATCAAAATGCACCATGTGTCATCAATGGTCAAACAGAGTTGACTCGATATGAAACTTGAGAAGGAGAATTTCAAAAGGTTTTTAAAAAAGTTATTTTAAAAAGTTTTCTTAGAATCATGTGCAGATCTTTTTAAAAATAAAGATTGAATTTTATCATATAGTTTGAAACCTTAATGAAGGGGAAAGTTTTCAAATTTTCAAATGAATATGGAGACCATGAACAAAGGGCCAATCTTCAGAAGGCCATAATAGGAGCAATTTTTAACCAAAATAGATCCTCCAATATACCGTTGGAACTAGGAGAACCTGAACTTTCCATATCTTGAGTTTGTTTTTGCACAGGTGCTTCCTGGTTCAAGTTATAGGCCAATTTGTAAAACTTAGGGCATTGGTAGTAGAACAAGCAGTTTTCACCATTGAGCACCTGAATTGGTTAGGAGGCAGATTTAAAAGCTTGCTACGATCTAAATGTGGAAAGAATCAATTCTCAGTGAATTTTCAATGTCATACGATTGAACTGATTTGTTGCTTTTAGGATGAATTCATTTTAGCATCAAGAATTAGTTGCATCCTTTCATCATTACATTTTGAGATATTTTATGAGACAATATTAAAGGATTTGATTTTCAGTTAGAAGAAAAGATAAGAAAGATGGTTTTAGCCTACTGAGAAGGTTTTCTGGGTGGACAAGTGTCATGTTCAGATTCAATCCAGGAAATTTCTTCTTTCCTATATCTTTCATTCTTCTTCTCATTTTTAGGTTGTTGCTTGGTTTTCTATTTCTAGTTCTTAGAGCTCTACTCTGGCTGTGAAAGCCACACACCTAGCATTTCTCTGTTGTATTGAACAACATTTGATGTTTTATATAGATAGTTCTATTTTTTTAGGTGATTTATGAGTTAATTTCTATATATCTTTCATGTATTTGGTTTCAAAGAAAAAAAATAAAGCACAACAAAGGTTTTAATTTCAGTCTGAATCTTGTCTCCTGATTATGGATTTGTTATTTCTTCTAATTTGTGATCAAAGAGCATAGATTAGGTTGCATTTAATTTAGGAATGTATGTGATTAAAATATCTTGCTGGTGGAGCAAAGAACCATGTAATTGCTTGATATTTGTCATAGGGTTTGCAAATTTTATGATAGGATGTTATGAGTATGAGATTCATTCTGTAGCAGATGTCAGTTCACAAAGTGAAGGATAGGTCAAGGATCTTGATGTAGAGATATGTGTGAGATTTCCAAAATATGTATGGTTATAATTCATTTAATTTCCCAATAGATAAGGTACTGATCAGAGATAGGTTTATTAGGTTTTGTTGCTCATACCTAAGTCTTGGTGATATCAACATATTAAATCAATTTTCCCTTTTATGTTGAAAGCTTTTCAATGTCAACCCACACTTAGCTTGCTAGTTTCATGAGTTATGTTCTTAGCTATTTCATGCTTGTGATTCTTGGGTAACTATAGAAGATTTAGGGGTTTTTATCTACTTTACATTAGATTCAGTGTATGCTTTGATAACTGGTACCATATAAAGAATCTATAGGTCCACCTGCCTAGGTTTTGTAGAGCCTGAAGTGCAAAAGGAGTATAGCCTTATAGTTGGCCTAGGTTCTTGGTAAATTGTGTCCATTATTGGAGATAGCTGCCCATAGACACATTCTTGCCTTGCATACTTGGTTGTTGAAATTCTGTTAAATTGGGAGCCAACAGGTGGAATATGAGATTGAGCTTTAGTTGGATCAAGCACTTCTGCAATTTCCAGACTCAACCTCAAGTCTGGTGCCTTCCAGTAGACTCCTCAAACCAACATCTCAGATCCTTTCTTGTTTTTGCTACTAGAGGATGCCATGCTAGGTAGGGTTTAATAAAAACATGAAAATCTTCAACAATAAATGCATAGATCACTTGGAAGCATAGAAATCACTCTTCAAAAATTCATGATGATAAATGAATTTGATTCCTTTCCTTATAAAAAATTTTCATTTTCCAATTGCCATAAATGCTTGGTGTCATGTCCCCTAATTAGGGTAATATTTAAGTAAATTATTATGAATAAATAAATTATTTCTTAATGTTATAATATATTAAAAGAAATATCGATATATTATTAATGGTATAATATATTATTAAAGAATAAATAATAAGATATTATTGATATAATAATAATACGTTACTAAGGTAATAAGGTAATATTAAAGGTCAAATCATTATTATTATTATTTTACTTATTAATAATGATTTGACCTTTAATATTACCTTATTACCTTAGTAACGTATTATTATTATATCAATAATATATTATTATTTATTCTTTAATAATATATTATACCATTAATAATATATCCATATTTCTTTTAATATATTATAAAATTAAGAAATAATTTATTTATTCATAATAATTTACTTATATTACCCTAATTAGGGGACATGACACTTGGTATGATCACTTGCTCAGTGAGTGACTAACTTCCACTTGATTTGACCTTAGTGCTTGGTAGAGTTATTCATAACTTACTATCCACACAATATTTTAGTATATCTTGACTTTGCTTGATAGGATCTTGCAACCTGACCTAGCTTAGTAAGGTCTAGCTTTTCCTTAGACACTTGGTGATCCCTTTGCATCTTGAATGTTGATATGGACCTTTCCTTCTAGCTGGCTAGAATTGATATAATATGTTTGCTTCAAAATCTTAGTTTCATTCATCCCTATGGGAGATCAAGTAGAAATTCTTGAGTCACCCAATTTTTGAGTGACATGTGCTTCATGGCTTGGACTTTTATTCTTAGAAGATTTTGGAATCCATTGCTACCTCATCTGCTTTATGATGTTGTCAGACTTGGATTTTTTTTCATTTTTAATTCCTCCTGTGTTCATATGGTTCTTAGAAAGATGTCTAAGTTCTATACAAATAAAACATCTTCTAGTGGTGTCTCTTGTCCTCATGTGATTCACACAGTTTTCTCTATTGTGCCCAAATTCTCAACAGTAGTGGCATCTACACCATGCATTGTAGTCCCAACCAAATATAGCTTTTACAATCTATTCTATTGGGTTCAATATCTTGGTTTTGCATTCAAAATATTTGTGCCCATGCTTCTTTCATTTGTGAAATTTTCCTTCAAATTTAGGTTTCTCTTTGCATTCATTAGCTCTATGACCATGCTTATTATAATCGTAACACTTTCCATTGAATTTTTCTTTACCATTACTCCAACATTTATTTGTTGTATGACTTAACTTACCACAGTGATTAAAAGTAAGCCTTTGATTCTTTTGAGCTCCTTTCTTAGATAATTCACCTTCTTCTATGTATCCAATTCCTGCTTTTTCTTTATGTCTTGACTTTGCTCATTCAATTGATTCATGTTTGCTTGAGATTCTGTCATCCTCTTGTTGGTTTACTTTTTAGTGTTGACATAATTTTTAAATTTTTCATTCTCTAATCTTAGATTCATGATTTCTTCATTTTCATTAGTAAGTTGATCAATGAAGTCTACTTGTTGAAGAGATAGATGCTTAATTCATTGTTCTTTCCTTCTATCTCTTCTTTGGCCTTGTCTTTTTCTTCCATAACTTCACATAATCTTACTGACTAATTTCTTGTTCTTGTTTTAGTTTTCTAATTTCTTTTTGAAGATTACAATTCTTTTCTAATAAGTCTATAATGGTCTCATTAGCTTCATCTAAATTTCTTTTTGGATAGATATCTTCAATTATTTCTTCAATGTAGAGTTTTTCATTCATTTGTACTGCAAGATCTTTTCTTCTTTTCAAATATTGAGAGATTTGATCCTTTTCTTTCTTAAGTTGCTGAATAGCCAATTCTAAATCTAGCTTTTCATAGTCAATAGCCTTATCTAGCCTGAATACCTCCATTGTTTCTAATCTTTGCTCAAGATGTTAAGCTTCTTCTTTAAGAACCACAAATCTCTAATACCAATTGTTAGAAATATAGAATAGGCTAGGTTATCAAGAGGGGAGGGGTGACTCAAGAACTAATAAAAATTATTCTTATTTCACTAATTAATCCTTCATATATATTCTAATCTCTCAGTCATACCGAATTTTGGTAAGGCTTTCTTCATAATAGACTCTATCTTCTTGTGTGATTCCTTCTCCAAGGTAACTTGATGAGATGACTAGGTAATCTCGTCATGAGTTCCAAATAAGTAATCAATATAACTAATTATTGTATCATCATTCAATTCATAACCCAAGGGATCAAAAAATGTTTCTCAAGGTTCTACTGCTTGTATATAAGCATAATTTGTATCAACCATAATGTAAATGTCTTCTTTAAATCTATCTACAATTGTAAGTGCAATTTTAAATCCCTGTCTCATTTCATTTTGAAATGTTTTCATTATTGGGTTTTTGATGTCCAATATCTTATTTGTAGGATGTTTTCTACATACTTTTGTGATCTTCTCCATTGTACATCTATCACTGCTCATTATTTCGGTGACTTATAGATATGGAAATCTTATAAGCATGTGAAAGAATATGTGATTGATCAATGACTGAAATCTAAACACATCATTCTTAGTCCTCTTGATCGTTTCTAGGTTCTTTAAGAGTTGCATTCTTAGAATTTCACTAAGATTTACTTGTTACTTCTCTACACATATCTTATATTCTACATAGATGAATCTGGTTGATAATTCATCAATTTTTGAGTTTGTACATACAGAGTAGGCAACAATTCTACTCAGGATTCTTACATCACCTTGCTTGATGGTGTTTATCACCATAGCCTTTCCATTGTAGACTACTTTGGTTTAACTCTAAACTTTCTTCTTGACCATTTTCTCACTTATAGGTACACTACCTTGTTTACTAAGACCAGTTATCTCATGAATAAGGTCAGCAAAAATATATATTACATTATCTTGCATCCATATTTTTCCATCATGTATCCTATTTTAATATGATATGAGTCCATTCATCTGTGTCCAATTCCTAATAGAAATGATATTTAAACAAGTCTAGTTCCTTTAAATGTTCAAATCTAGGCTTCACAGTCATGTCAAGATTGAAAACTAATTCCATATCCTTGTTCATGTATTCACTACCAATAGACTCAAATTTATTGTTAAGATAACTTACTACATCTTCAATATATACTATGTTGTTTAGAGTGATGGATAACATTGAGTTAGGGTTTCCTTTAGTAGGTTTCATGAAAACAACCTTTAATTTAGGTTTGTCCTCATTCTCAATATTGTGCACTACTAACATATCCATGATTCTATCAAATATGAACTTTTACCAAATAAATTTGTGGAAAAATGATAAAATACCTCTTTCCAAAAATAGGGTTTGCTTTGAAATTGTCTTCACAAGTTGCTTTTGAGTGCTCTTCAATTTGGATGTATTCGTAATAAAGTAAAAATCAATTTTTTACTCCATTTATTCCATCAACTTGAACTTGCATTAATTGCATATGAAAAAGTTGTTAATTACAATCTTTAATCATATAACTAGTCAAGATCATTTCTTTGATCTTCAAATGCCACACAAGGTTTACTATATCCTCCTTTTATCATGACAATCCTCCTTAAGACTTTGCTTCACAAAATTCTTTGCAAAAACATAGTTTCCATCTTCTGCTACAAAATTAACCTTTTCTATAACGCCAGTAACTCTTAATTCCTTAATAACTTTTCTAGACAAGCTCTAAATTACGAGCGAGCTTAGTTACCATCTAAACATAACTGGATACACCTTTTCCCAACTTTTCTCCCTCTAACTTGATCTTAGAATGAATTTTTCAAATTCTAATGTTGTGAATAAGCTTTATTCAACTTAATTGAATCAAACTAAACAATTTTCTTTGATCTTCCTATCTCATCATCATCTAGCTTTTCCTTTGAGATGTCTACTTCTTTTATAAATGCCTCATTAAGTTCTTCTTATAGTTCATTGAAAAAAATTCTTTGTTCCTTGTTGTCTCTATTAGTTCTAGAGTTCTTTTCATGGTTCCTTCTATCATTTCTGATGTCTTTTCCATTATTCCTTCTATTCTTGAAGTTTCTTCCATTGTTCCTTCTATCTTTGTAATTCTTTTCCAATCTGCAATACTTTGTTGTATGTCCAAAGTTGTTGCATAACTGACACACTAGTGCTCTACTTCTAGGATTTTTTTGATCATCAAGTGAATGACAATTTTGAGCAATTTGTTCTAAGTTGTTACACTTATCAAACATTATCTCTCTCCTATCTTCATAATATATTCCTTCTCTCGATGTCCTTTGATTAGATCTACTTCTATCTATAAGGTTAGTATTTCTAGACATTCTACTATTCCTTCTATCATTATCATACTTACATTTCCTACAATCAATTTCTTTATGACTGATACCATGACAATTATGACAATAAAAATCTTTAACATGATTAAATGACTTATTTGTACAATCTCTTTTCATATGACCTATTTCATTTCATGAAAAACACTTACCTCTAAATTCAAACCTGGTTTCCTTTGGTGATTCCACTTTCTTTGGTTCAATCAAAATTCCAACTTCCTCATCTTGTTCAACTTCTTTGGATTTATCAGAAGATTGACTAGATTCAATCTTATCATCAGATTTACCTTTTTCTTTCTAATTTGATCTAATCTTGGGTTTCTTCGTAGACATGTTAACTAGAGAACCAAGACTATTCTTATCATAAGTAGGTCTCTGTATTGACATTGAATCATCAAGATTTTCTCTACTAGAATAAAGCTTCTCAAGCTACTACTTGTATTGTGTTAATTCACCTTTCACAATAGCATTTTCCTTATGAAGGTCTTCATGATCTTCTTTCAATGTTTCAAATTCAAATGTTTTCTTTGCCAGACTTGCTCTGAGATCTGCTTTCTCAATCTTCAAATAAGATTCAACTTTACTAGGATCATTTCTCAAAGTCAATTTTAAATTCATAATCTTCAATTCATGCTTCAAGATTTTGTACTATGTCTTCAACCTTGAACAATCATTATCACTAGTTCTAGATTTAGTAGATTCAGGCTTGGATATGAGATGTTCAATCTTTTCCTTCAATTGACCAATGCATAATTTGTAGTCTTCATATCTATCCTTCATCTTATCTCTTTATTTTGTAAGGAGATCAATTTGGTTAAGAGCTTCTTCTAGGTTCTTCATCAATTATTCCATATCCATAGGGGTCTTACTCAAGCTATAAAGCCTCTTCAAAGTAACTGTGCTCTGATACCAATTGTTAGAAGTAGGGATTACTAAGAGGGGGGGGGGGAGATGAATCAGTAATCTAAAAACTTTAGTTTCCAACTAGATATTATTTCTTACTATAAACCATGCATAACAAAGCAATAAAGTAATGTTGAAGAGTAATAGTAACAATGCACAAAGATAACTCATAACACCATATTTTGTTAACTAGTGAAACCCTGACCAAGGGAAAACCCCAGTGGGGTTGATACCCACTAGATAATATAATTATATATAAATTTCTTGTTAGAGGATGTACCCTATTAGTATTCAATGAGAAAATTTACTATAAGGAGTCCTTGTTACAATATTCCAACCCTATTAGGAGTTGTACTATAGTAGATGCAAGATGAGCTCACTACACAAACATACACTTTTAATTACAAGAAGAGCTCACTGCCCAAACAAGTAATCAAAAATTTGGCATATAAGTTTTGTATCTTTCTCCTTGACTAATCTTTGATCTTTAGCTTGATCTTAGATCACAAAAAAATCTTATACTAAACTTTGCATATATCTCTTTCATAGTAAGTTCGTGTATCACAATATTCATAACACTTCCATCCTTCATCATGAAATGTCTTTTGCATAAATACCATGACCTTACCCAAATTTTTGTTGGGTCAGCTAAGACCACAATCCACTTTTCCAACTTAGAGTAAACATCTAGGATGTCAGCCCTAATTGGACAAGTGATTATTTTGTAAATAATCTTTCCTTTAATTCTATTGTCCTATTTCACTAAAACATAATTATCTATATTCCATATAGTCCATGCTGAATTTTGAGGTTACACACATCATCACCAACATGTATACTATCTCCATCTAACTTCACTAGTCATAATATGACATCAGCAATAAGTTATGAACAAAACAATACATTGACATATACCTAATTCTATACTTAAACAATTTTCTAATTAGCAAAAGCTAAGTTTCTTTGTTTATGAGGTTTCCTATAAGCATGTACATCATGTATTTCCATAAATGAAAATAATTACATATCTCTATTAGCTAGTTCTAAACACCTAGTAGTTCTTATTACTCTTAACTAATTAGATCACAAAAATTGAGTATCTATAAGCCCTAATAAAATAAATTTTGTTACTGCAGTAGTGAAGCATTGTGGGTGTCATCTCCAACCCACTTTGGATATATCAACCCAACAATAAATTTTAGTGCAATATAAAGACTATTTTTAAAGTTCTTATTTTTTTAAATATTGGCAATACAGTAAAATAACTTTGAACTTATTATGATATTGCTATTAGGATTTAACTGTGTGATTTTTGAGTCAAACTCATTGACCCATGTTTCATGAGTAGTGATTCAACATGAATCCATCTCTCATGAGAATAAATGGAACACTTAGCACTCATTGGATCTAGGTGATGCTCACAGGGGTGAAGCATTGAGATTTCCCTAGATGTCAGCCATCCTAGTACTACTCCAACCTAAGTGCACTTGACTATAGAGTTTCTTGCATGGTTAAACCCAAAACTTGCAACCCCATTTGTAAAAGCTTCACCAAGTGTTGTACCTTATGAACCATTAATTAGAAATCCCTTTAAGCTCATTAATTGATAAGTATGCAATAATTTCCATAGCAAGTCAATTTGTGATATTGCTATCAAGATTAAACTATGTGATTTTTGAGTCAAAATCACTGACCCTATTTCATGAGTAGTGATTGAACATGAATCCATCTCTCCTGAGAATAAATGGAACAATTAGCACACATTGGATCTAGGTGATGCCCATAGGGGTGAAGCACTGGGACTTCTTAAGAGGTCACCCATCCCACTACTACTCTATCCTGAGCGTGCTTAGCTATAGAGTTTCCTCGATGGTTAAACCCAAAGCTTGCAATCCCATTTGAAAAACCTTCACCAAGTCTTGTTCCTTATGAACCATTCATTAGAAATATCCTTAAGCTCATCAATTGATAAGTAGAAGATAATTTAATAGCAAGTCAAATTGTGATATTGCTATCAAGATTTAGCTATGTGATTTTTGAGTCAAACTCATTGATCCATGTTTCATTAGTAGTGATTTGAAATGAATCCATCTCTTGTGAGAATAAATGGATGCTTAGCACATTAAGGGGCTTTCTAATGAATGTTTCATAGGGTACAACACTTGGTGAAGGTTTCACAAATGGGGTTGCAATCTTTGTGTTTAACCATGGAGGAAACTCTATAGTTAAGCATGCTCGGGCTAGAGTAGTACTAGGATGGGTGACCTCCTGGGAAGTCCCGATGCTTCACCCTTGTGAGCATCACCTAGATCTAATGAATGATAAGTGATCAATTTATTCTCATGACAGATGGATTCAAGTTGAATCACTACTCATGAAACATGGGTCAATGAGTTTGATGCAAAAATTAGATAGTTAAATCCTGATAACAATATCATAATTTGAATTTTTGTGGAAATTATCTCCTACTTATCAATTGATGAGCTTAAGGGAATTTTTAATGAATGGTTCATAAGGTACAACACTTGGTAAAGTTTTTGCAAATGGGGTTACAAGCTTTTGGTTTTACCATGGAGGAAACTGTGTAGTTAAGCACGCTTAGGCTAGAGTAGTACTAGGATGGGTGACCTCACGGGAAGTCTTGATGCTTCACCCCTATGACCATTACCTAGATCTAATGAGTGCTAATTGAATCACTACTCATGAAACATAAGTCAATGAGTTTGACTCAAAAATCACATAGTTAAATCCTTATAGAAATATGACAATAAGTACAAAGTTATTTTACCATATTTCCAATATTAAAAAAATAAGAACATTAAAAATGCACTTAATCTTGCACTAAAAATTTATTGGTAGGATGACATATCCAAAGTGAACCTCTGTAGAGGAAATTAGAACATTATAAACTCTAATTAATATCTTACTAAAATAACAATCTTCCAAAAATAACAACTCTATATTGAGATTATTCTAACATCAAGGATAATCCTAAATTAGATACCAAGTATAATTTGAGAAGTGATCATGAAACATCAAATTGTTGGGAATGAAATGAAAACTAGGTGACTAGGGGCAGCGAGGGTGAGCTAGGAACCTCTTAAACTTCTTACACTTAATCCACTTTGTTAAGTTGTCTCATATAATTGCATGGAAGAAATATAAAATAGAAAATTAACAACACCATAAGACAATATTTGGTAACCTAGAAACCCTCCAAATTTTAGGTAAAAATGGATTGGGGATGACACACACAATGCTTCACTACTATAGTAATAAAGTTATCCCATTAGGGCTTATAGATGCTCACTTTTTGTGATCTAATCAACTAAGAGTAATAAGGATTATTAGGTGTTTACAATTGGCCAATAGATGTATGTAATTATTGTCATTTATGGCAACACATGATGTACAATATCACAATTTGACTTGTTATCGAAATTATCTCCTACTTATCAATTGATGAGCTTAAGAGGATTTCTAATGAATGATTCATTAGGCAAAAAAATTGGTAAAATTTTTACAAATGGGGTTGCAAGATTTGGGATTAATCATGGAGGAAACTGTATAGTTAGGCATGCTTAGGCTAGAGTAGTACTAGGATAGGTGACCTCCTAGGAGGTCTTGATGCTTCACAACTATGAGCATCACCTAGATCTAGTGAGTGCTAAGTATTCCATTTATTCTCATGATATATGGATTCATGTTTAATCACTACTCATGAAACATGGGTCAATGAGTTTCACTCAAAAATCACATATTTAAATCCTGATAGTAATATCAAAATTTGACTTGCCATGGAAATTATCTCCTACTTATCGATGGATGAGCTAAGGGGATTTCTATTGAATGATTCACAAGGCACAAAACTTGTTGAAGGCTTTTCAAATGGGGTTTCAAGCTTTTGGTTTAGCCATGGAGGAAACTCTATAGTTAAGCGTGCTCAAGCTAGACTAGTACTAGGATGGGTTACCTCCCAAGAAGACCTAGTGTTTCACCACTGTGAGCATCACCTAGATCTAATGAGTGCTAAGTGTTCCATTTATTATCATGAGAGATGGATTCATGTTGAATCACTACTCATGAAACATGGGTCAGTGAGTTTGACTCAAAAATCACACAGTTAAATCCTAATAGCAATATCACAATTTGACATGCTGTGGAAATTATCTCCTACTTATCAATTGATGAGCTTGAGGATATTTATAATGAATGGTTCATAAGGCACAACAATTGATGAAGGTTTTACAAATAGGTTTGGGTTTAACCATGGAGGAAACTCTATAGTTAAGTGCACTCAAGCTAGAGTAGTACTGCGATGGGTGACCTCTCAAGAAGTCACATTGCTTCACCCTTGTGAGCATCACCTAGATCCAATGAGTCCTAAATGTTCCATTTTTTCTCACAAGAGATGGATTCATGTTGAATCACTACTCATTAAACATGGGTCAATGAGTTTGACTCAAAAATCACACAGTCAAATCATGATAGCAATATCACAATTTGACTTGTTGTGGAAATTACCTCCTACTTATCAATTGATGAGCTTAAGGGGATTTATAATGAATGGTTCATAAGGAAAACCACTGGGTGAAGTTTTTGAAAATGGGGTTGCAAGCTTTGGGTTTAACCATGGAGGAAATTTTGTAGTTTAGTACACTCAAGCTGGAGTAGTACTAGGATGGGTGACCTCCCACGAAGTCCTGGTGCTTCACCCATGTGAGCATCACCTAGATCCAATGAGTGATAAGTGTTCCATTTATTCTCACAAGAGATAGATTCATGTTGAATCACTACTCATGAAACATGGGTCAATGACTTTGACTCAAAAATCACACAGTTAAATCCTAATAACAATATTACAATTTGACTTGTTATGGAAATTATCTCCTACTTATCCATAGATGAGCTTAAGGGGCTTTATAATGAATGGTTCATAAGGAACAACACTTTGTGAAGGTTTATAAAATAGGGTTGCAAGCTTTGGGTTTAACAATGGAGGAAATTCTATAGTTAAGGGCACTTAGGATGGAGTAGTATTGGGATGGGTGACCTCCTAACAAGTCTCAGTGCTTCACCATTGTGAGCATCACCTAAATCCAATGAGTGCTAAGTGCTCCATTTATTCTTATGAGATATGGAATCATGTTTAATCACTACTCGTGAAACATGGGTCAATGAGTTTGACTCAAAAATCACACAATTAAATCCTAATAGCAATATCACAATTTGACTTCCTGTGGAAATTATCTACTGCTTATCAGTTGATGAGCTTAAAGGGCTTTCTAATAAATGGTTCATAAGGCACAAAACTTGGTGAAGGTTTCACAAATGGGGTTGCAATCTTTTGGTTTAACCATGGAGGAAACTCAATTATTAAGTGTGCTTAGGCTGGAGTAGTACTAGGATGGGGGACCTCCCAAGAAGTCCTGATGCTTCACCCCTATGAGCATCAACTAGATCTAACAAGTGATAAGTTTTCCATTTATTCTCATTAGAGTTGGATTCATGTTGAATCACTACTCATGAAACATGTGTCAATGTGTTTGACTCAAAAATCACACAGTTAAATCTTGATAGCAATATCACAATTTGACTTTCTATGGAAATTATCTCCTACTTATAAATTGATGAGCTTAAGGGGCTTTTTAATGAATGGTTCATAAGACACAAAACTTGGTGAAGGATTTGCAGATGGGTTTGCAATATTTGGGTTTAACCATGGAGGAAACTCTATAGTTAAGCACGCTCAGGTTGGAGTAGTACTGGGATGGGTGACCTCGTGTGAGCATCACTTAGATCAAATGAGTGTTAATTCTTCCATTTATTCTCATGAGAGATGAATTCATGTTGAATCACTACTCATAAAATGTGGGTCAATGAGTTTGACTCAAAAATCACATAATTAAATCCTGATAGCAATATCACAATTTAACTTGTTGTGGAAGTTACCTCCTACTTATCAATTGATGAACTTAAGGGGATTTCTAATGAAGGGTTCATAAAGCACAACACTTGGTGAAGTTTTTGAAAATGGGCTTGCAAGCTTTGGGTTTAACCATGGAGGAAACTCTATAGTTAATTGCGTTGAGGCTGGAGTAGTACTGGGATGGGTGACCTCCAAGAAGTCTCAGTACTTCACCCTTGTGAGCATCACCTAGATCCAATGAGTACTAAGTGTTCCATTTATTCTCATGAGATATGGATTCATGTTGAATCACTACTCATGAAACATGGATCAATGAGTTTGAATAAAAAATCACACAGTTAAATATTCATAGCAATATCATAAATTGACTTGCTATGGAAATTATCTCCTATATATCAATTGATGAGTTTAAGGGGATTTCTAATCAATGGTTCACAAGGCACCACACTTTTTGAAGGTTTTTCAAATGGTATTGCAAGCTTTGGTTTTAACCATGGATGAAACTCTATAGTTAAGCACACTCAGGCTGGAGTATACCTCTATAGATGACCTCCCAAGAAGTCTTGGTGCTTCACACCTATGAGCATCACCTAGATCCAATGAGTTCTAAGTGTTCCATTTATTCTCACAAGTGATGGATTCATGTTGAAACACTATTCATGAAACATGGGTCAATGAGTTTGACTCAAAAATCACATAGTTAAATCCTGATAGCAATATCACATTTTGAGTTGCAGTAAAAATTATCTCCTACTTATCGATTCATGAGCTTAAGGGGCTTTCTCATGAATGGTTCGGAAGGAAAAACACTTGGTGAAGATTTTTCAAATGGGTTTGCAAGCTTTGGGTTTAAACATGGAGGAAACAATGTAGTTAAGCATGCTTAGGATGGAGTAATACTGGGATAGGTGACCTCCCAAGAAGTCTTGGTACTTCACCCTTGTGCAAATCACCTAGATCCAATGAGTTCTAAGTGTTCCAGTTATTCTTCCAGAGATGTATTCATGTTGAATCACTACTCATGAAACGTGGGTCAATGAGTTGACTAAAAAATCACATAGTTAAATACTGATAGTAGTATCACAATTTGATTTGCTGTGGAAATTATCTCCTACTTATCAATTGACTAGCTTAAGGGGATTTCTAATGAATGGTTCATAAGGAACAACACTTGGTGAAATTTTTGCAAATGGGGTTGCAAGCTTTGGGTTTAACCATGGAGGACACTTTGTAGTTAAGCTCACTCAGGCTGGAGTAGTACTTGGATGGGTGACCTCATGGCGAGTCCTAATGCTTCACCCCTATGAGCATCAGCTAGATCCAATGAGTGCTAAGTGTTCCATTTATTCTCATGAGAGATGGAGTCATGTAGAATCACTACACATGAAACATGGCTCAATGAGTTTGACTCAAAAATCACACAGTTAAATCCTAATTGGAATATCACAATTTGACTTACTTTGGAAATAATGTCCTTGTTATCAGTTGATGAGCTTAAGGGGATTTCTAGTCAATGTTTCATAAGGCACAAAACTTGGTGAAGGTTTCACAATTGGGGTTGCAAGCTTTGCATTTAACCATGGAGGAAACTCTGTATTTAAGCGCACTCAGGCTAGAGTAGTACTGTAATGGGTGACCTCCCGAGAAGTCCTAGTACTTCACCCCTGTGAGCATCAACTAGATCCAATAAGTGCTAAGTGTTCCATTTATTCTCATGAGAGATGGATTAATTTTGAATCACTACTCATCAAACATGGATCAATGAGTTTGACTTAAAAATCACATGGTTAAATCCTAATAGCAATATCACAATTTGACTTGATGTAGAAATCATCTCCTACTTATCAATTGATGAGCTTAAGGGGATTTCTAATGAATTGTTAATAAGGCACAACACTTGATGGAGGTTTTTCAAATGGGGTAATAAGCTTTGGGTTTAGCCATGGAAGAAACTCTATAGCTAAGCACACTTAGGCTGGAGTAGTACTAGGATGGGTGACCTCCCTAGAATTCTTAGTGCTTCACCCCTATGAGCATCACTTAGATCCAATGAGTGCTAAGTGATCCATTTATTCTCATGAGAGATGGATTCATGTTGAATCACTACTCATGAAACATTTTTCAATGAGTTTGACTCAAAAATCACATAGTTAAATCCTGATAACAATATTACAATTTGACATGTTGTGGAAATTATCTCCTACTTATCAATTGATGAGCTTAAGGGGCTTTCTAATGAATGGTTCATAAGGCACAACACTTGGTGAAGGTTTTTCAAATGGGGTTGCAAGCTTTGGGTTTAACCATGGAGGAAACTTTGTAGTTAAGTGTGCTTAGGCTGGAGTAAAATTGGGATGGGTGACCTCTCAGGAAGTCCAGGTGCTTCATCCTTGTGAGTATCATTTAGATGCAATAGGTGCTAAGTTTTCCATCTATTCTCAAGAGAGATGGATTCATATTGAATCACTCATGAAACATGGATCAATGAGTTTGACCCAAAAATCACATAGTTAAATCTTGATAGAAATATCACAATTTGACTTGCTGTGGAAATTATCTCCTACTTATCAATTTTGAACTTAGTTTTGAAATATTTAGAGGCTCCAAAAAATGGTCATATATTATCTTGTCGGAGTTTGTGTGAGTTATGCATTTTAGATAAATGTTTTTTTTTTTTTTTCAAAATGGGGCATAATAGGAAATCAGATCAACTAGTAATGGGTTGTCTCTAGAAGTTGTGCCACCTGGAATTGAAAAAAATGGATTTCCTTCAAAAAAAGAATTGATTTCCAATATTTTCAGGGGATTAATCTAATATAATAAAATATAAACAGTAATATCTTGGGGTTAGTATGCCTTAAATTTTACAGTTAGAATTTCTAGAACCTTCTTTGGTAGTTAACGATTGTTTATTTAAAGGAGGTCCATAGGGTTGTCTAGGATAGCTCTGGGTGATGTATATGGGTCTTTTACTTTCCTAATATTATAAGGAAAATTCTCATTTGGCTTTTTGTTTCATATTTATTAATATTATAATTATATTTTATTGAAAATAATAAGAAGCCAACTACTTATTCTTGGAAATTTTCCTAACAATTATTAATTAAGCAACAAATTATCTCAACCAACCATTGTATCAAATGATATACCTTTCATATCATCAAAATGGTTTAATATAATTCACATATCATTTAGATTGGTTTCTTCAAAAATAAACAAAAATGATTAAATATCATTTTAAAAAAAGAAAAAAAAGTAGATATATTAAACAAATATATTGGAGGGATTTGCATGCAAATGAAAATGGTGATTAGAAGTAGGTTATGAAATAAAATTCAACAAGCTTGAAGGGGAATTTTTTTCTTTCAAAACATCAAAAACATTGAAATAGGTTTTAAAAAAATTAAATTGTTAGATAATGAAGGAAATTTTCATAAATAGGAAGAGAAGTTGAAACGAAGGGGAATAATACCAAAAGTAAGAAGAGATAGTGTAGAGTTTTATCAAGAGTTTCACAATACTCCACAATCCTTGTGATATAGGTGAAAAATTAAAAACCATACATATTGAAATCTAAGTTATGAGTTTGTTTTCTATTAGTATGATATAGCCAAAATTCCTCAAATAATTAACATAAACATAAGAGAGAAAGAACACAAAAAATAAATATTAGAACTCCGATTTCTTCTTTATTCTTCTTCCAAATCCTTCCCCTCCACAATGAGAGCAATGAAAATTTTAAATACAAATCCAAAATTACCATTTTTGACTTTTTTTTCATAAAACTATTTTTTGCCATTTTTGGTAATTTTTAAAACAACTCAGAAAAAGTTGATTTTTTTTCAGGAAGCTTGCTAAAACTAAGATAAGATGAAGTACCAACTAACATTTGAAATTGGAAGTAATATTTTGAGGTTATTAATAAAAACCAACATTCTAAAAACTAAGGAAAAAGCTTTTAAAAAACTACTAAAAGCTCCTGCATCATTCTCCTCTAGTTGAAAGAACACAACTCCTGCAAGTTGTTTTTTGAATGTGTAAAGTTTCTTTTTTAGAACTTTTCCTTCCATTGGATCAAACATTGATATAATTGACTCAAAGGAATGCAAGTTTATTCCTTCTTCCTAGTCTTCCAAATTTTCAACATTTTATCATTCATCTTTGCAACTATCACTAGATCCCTCTTCCTCTTATTTTTCTTAACCCATAATCTACTCAACATCTTCTCATCCTTTAAAAAAAAATTCCACTGCTTCTGTATAAACCTTTGTACCATAATCATGTATGTCTTCAACATATTGATCACTACCACAATTCACATAATAACCTTCCAACCTTGCATCTACTGCATAAAAAAATAAATCTAAAAAATATTCATTAGAAACCTTATTGTCATCATGCATTTCTACTTGCTTAGTAAAAACATCATATTTAGGTAATTGAAAATCACAACATGATTCTTCTATAATCGTGTATACCTTATCTTCTTCAATTATTGATTTCAAAATAGTTGTATGTATACTCACCATTTCATTTTCTATCTCTTCCTCTTCTTTCATTTTCTTCTTCTAAATAATCTTCTGAATAGCCCATGTGATCTTCTTCTTGATTGGTAGGTACCATTTTTACATTTATAATTCCATTAGCTTTCTTAATTGTTGCTGACATTCTTTTAATTTTCTTACCATTTATTTCAATTCTAATTTCCTTATCTCTTCCTCCTTCTTCTTCCTCTCTTTCTCTTTTATTTTATTTTCTTCTTTCTTCTTATGCAAATACTTCATCAACAAATCTAGCTCTTCAAACGAGTTCATCCTTTGTCACAATTGGATCTTTTCTTTTCTACCTTGATTTTTGGAAACTAGTTCCTCTTCTCAACCTACATAAACATAAACTCACAACTACACAAATACAAAAATCTCCTTTTCCCAGACCTTCTGTGTGCTGATACCACATGATGCAGCCAAAATTCCTCAAATAATTAACATAAACATAAGAGAGAAAGAACACAAAAAACAAATATTAGAACTCCAATTTCTTCTTTATTATTCTTCCAAATCCTTCCCCTCCATAATGAGAGCAATTACAATTTTAAATACAAATCCAAAATTACCATATTTGGCAAATTATTTCACAAAACATTTTTTTTCCATTTTTGGTAATTTTTAAAATAACTCGAAAAAAGTTTTTTTTTCATGAATCTTGCTAAAACTGAGATAAGATGAACTGCCAACTAACATTCAAAATTGGAAGAATTATTTTGAGGTTATTAATAAAAATCAACATTCTAAAAACTAAGGAAAAATCTTTTAAAAAACTACTAAAAGATCCTTAAAAAGCCATTGAAAGCTCTTGCATCATAGTATAGATTCAAAATCATTATTCATGAATAATATAATTTCATCATTACATAAACTAACAATTGAACTAATTCTCATGTATTGTTCCTATGTCAATTTCGATCTATATAATGTACACTAGTCTTTCAATTTTTCTAAGATAACTAATATTATTGATTCTCTAGTTAGAAAGAAGAAGAAAAAAACCTAGAACTCATGAATTGAATATAATAGTGAATTACTAGTTAGATAATTCATCCTTTAGCTTTTCTAGGTAGGCACACATTGTTGGATTTTTAATATATTCATTAAGCCTCCCGATGTAACCCTTGTTAACCCTAACTCATTAGGTGTTGATTCTTTTGTCAATTTTGTCAAGAAGTTCCTAGAATGTTCCATTAGCTATTTGCAACTCAACATTAATAGCTTATTGGAATATCTTTTACTTAGAGAATAAGTGTTGGATCTAGCCTATTTCTTAGCCATTAAGTTTTTAACAGTAGAAAATAATTGTAAATGAAAAGGGTATGTGCAAGATCATGGTGTACCAAACTATGGTCTTAAGTGGCAGTGAAAAATCAGCAAACTAGGTTTATGTCAACTTGACACAAAATTTTGAAGTGGCTATGGACTTTATATCAAAAATTTGTAAGAAATTGAATGTATTTTCTAAACTACTAGGCCTTATTAGGAGAAAAAAATAATTAATTGGTCAAAAGTTTGAATTTTAATGCAGTACTATAAAATTTCAGGGCCAAAATAAAAAGTAGGTGTATATCTAACCACCTTAATCAAAATCAAATCATAATATTTTTTTAATATAACTATAGATATGAAAAGTAGACTCATGCTTGGATGTGACACATATTTTTTGGTATTTTTATTCCAAATAAATAATTAAATATGAATTTTCTACCAAAACTTTTTCGAAAAAAAAAGGTCCCGTGTCTAACCACCCTAACTAATAGAAAATTTTACCAAATTTAATTTTTTTTTCTTATACTAGGCGAAGTATAGAATGTGACGAAACTTTTAGATTTAAAAAATGTTATACCGTTTGAAAGTTATAGCTATTTTTCAATCAGTATGTCAATCAACACTTTACAATAATCTTCATTGATAATTAACTAATAAATACTTATCGAACTTAGAATTTGATAGAAATTATATTGATAAAATCTAGAGAGCGATATTAAAAAACCCTTTTTGTTTTATTCAATTTCGATCAAAATAACATTGTCAGACGGCTACTCAAATTTTGAGTATCACTAAAACCCTCTTCAAACACGTCTTTTGGATTGACTGGGTAGGCTTGGTAAATACCAAGCCTAATTGAATTTCTAATATGCTGTGATGGAGAAATTTTAAATCCCAACCCATTTTGGAGGGAAAATTGGATTTAAACGTTATAGCTTATGATTTATAAATTATAAGATATAAGATATAATCTAGTAATATATAATAATATATTATGTTAATCTTATTACAATCTATAAATATAATTTATATTATTATTATTTTTACTAAATATAATAATGTAATTTATATATATATATATAATACGTATTATATATTATTATATTAATATGTATGTTATTAATATATATATAATAATAATAATAAAGTAATATTTTCATTAAATATAATAACGTAATACACACACACACACACACACACACACACACACACACACACACACATATATATATATATGTTATTAATATATATAATAACATAATATTTTTATTAAATATAATAATGAAATATATATATATATATAATATTAATATGTATGTTATTAATATATATGTATATTATTAATATATATGAGTCAAAGGGGGTCATAGGTCAATCATTGACCCCCTTTGACACATTAAATGACGACATATGTCCCTAGGGGTCGTAGAACTCCTAGGAACATATTACAATGGTTAATATGGGTCATAGAGGGTCATAGGGTCACCTATGACCCCTTTTGAACCATTAAATGATTACATGTGTCCCTACAGGTCCTACGACTCCAAGGGACATATTTGAATCGTTCATATGGGTCAAAGGGGGTCATAGGATGACTTATGACCCCCTTTGACCTATTAAATGACGTCAAATGTCTCTAAGGGTCCTAGAACCCCTACGAACATATTCGAATGAGTAATATGGGTCAAAGGGGGTCATAGGTCCCTTTGACCCATTAAATGATAACATATGTCCCTAGGGGTCCTAGGGCCCCTAGGGACATATTCAAATGGGTAATATGGGTCATAGGGTGACCAATGACTCTCTTTGACCCATTAAATGATGACATATGTCTTTAGGGGTCCTAGAACCCTTAGGGAGATATTCGAATGGGTAATATGGGTCAAAGGGGGTTATAGGGTGACCTATGACCCTCTTTGACCAATTGAATGACGACATATGTTCCTAAGGGTCCTAGGACCCCTAAGAACATATTCGAATGGGTCATATGGTTCAAAGGGGGTCATAGGGTGACCTATGACCCCTTTTGATGCATTAAATGATGACATATGTCTTTAGGGATCCTAGGACCCCTAGGGACATACTCGAATCATTCATATGGGTCAAAGGGGGTCATAGGCAGACCTATGACTACCTTTGACCCATTAAATGATGACATATGTCACTAGGGGTCTTAAAACCCCTAGGGACATTTTCAAACTGTTCATATGGGTCAGAGGGGGTCATAGGCTGACCTATGACCCCCTGTGACCCATTGAATGATGACATATCTCCCTAGGGGTCCAAGAACCCCTAGGGACATATTTGAATCATTCATATGGGTCAAAGGGGGTCATAGGGTGACCTATGAGCCTCTTTGACACATTAAATGGTGACATATGTCTGTATGGGTCCTCCGACCCCTAGGGACATATTCGAATGAGTAATATGGGTCAACGGGGGTCGTAGGTCACCCTATGACCCCCATTGACCAATTAAATGATGACATATGTCTCTAGGAGTCCTAGAACCCCTAGGGACATATTCAAATGGATAATATGGGTCAAATGGGGTTAGAGGGTGACTTGTGACCCCCTTTCACCCATTAAACAATGACATATGTTCTTAGGTGTCCTAGGAACCCTGAAGAAATATTTGAATCATTCATATGGGTCAAACAAGATCATAGGTCACCCTATGACCCCCTTTGATCCATTAAAGGATGACATATGTCCCTAGGGTCCTAGGACCCCTAGAGACATATTTGAATCATTCATATGGGTCGAAGAGGGTCATAGGTCACCCTATGATCCCCTTTGACCCATTAAATGATCACATATGTCCCTTGGAATCTTAGGACCCCTAGGGACATATTCGAATTGTTCATATTGGTCAAAGGGGATCATAGGTTGACTTATGACCCCCTTTGACCTATTAAACGATGACATGTCTCTAGGGGTCTTAGGACCCCTAGGGACATTTGAATGGTTAATATGGGTGAAAGGGGGTCATTGGTCACCCTATGACCCCCTTTGACCCATTAAATGACAACATATGTCCCTAGGGGTCCTAGGACCCCTAGGGACATATTCGAATCGTTCATATGGGCCACAGGGGATCACAGGGTGACCAATGACCCCCTTTGACCCATTAAATGACGACATATGTCCTTAGGGGTCCTTAGACACCTAGGGACATATCCAAAGGGGTAATATGGGTCAAAAGGCCCTATGACCCTCTTTGACCCATTAAACAATAACATATGTCCCTAGGGGTCTTAGGATGCCTAAGAACATATTTGAATGGGTAATATGGGTCAAAGGGGGTCATAGGGTGACCTATGACCTCTTTTGATCCATTAAATGATGACATATGTCCCTAAGGGTCCTAGGACCCCTAAGGACATATTCGAATCGTTCATATGGGTCAAAGGGGGTCATAGGGTGACTTATGACCCCATTTGACCCATTAAATGATGACATATGTACCTAGGGGTCTTACGACCCCTAGGGACATATTTGAATCATTCATATGGGTCAAAAGAGGTCACAAGATAACCTATGACACCATTTACCCCATTAAATGATGACATATGTGTGTAGGGATCCTAGGACCCCTAAAGACATATTTGAATGGGTAATATGGGTGAAAAGGGGCCATTGGTCACCCTTTGACCCCCTTTGACCCATTAAATGATGACATATGTCCCTATGTCTCCTAAGACCCCTAGGGACATATTTGTATCATTCATATGAGTCAAAGGGGGTCATAGGGTGAACTATGACCCCATTTGACCTATTAAATGATGACATATGTCCCTAGGAGTCCTAGGAAACCTAGGGACATATCTGAAAGGGTAATATGGGTCAAAGGGCCCTATGACCCTCTTTGACCAATTAAACGACAACATATGTCTCTAGGGGTCCTAGGACCCCTAAGAACATATTTGAATGGGTAATATGGGTCAAAGGGGGTCATACAGTGACCTATGACCTCTTTTGATCCATTAAACGATGACATATGTCCCTAGGGGTCCTAGGACCCCTCAACACATATTTGAATTGTTCATATGTGTCAAAGGGGGTCATAGGGTGACCTATGACCCTCTTTGACCTAGTAAACGATGACATAAGTAACTAGGGGTCCTAAGACCCCTAAGGACAAATTCGAATAGGCCATATGGGTCAAAGGGGGTCATAGGGTGACCTATAACCCCCTTTGACCCATTAAATAATGACATATGTCCCTAAGGGTCGTAGGACCCCTAGGGACATATTTGAATCGTTCATATTGGTCAAAGTGGGTCATTGGGCGACTTATGACTCCCTTTGACCCATTAAACAATGACATATGTCCCTAGGGGTCCATTGACCCCTAGGGACATATTCAAATCGTTCATATGGGTCAAAGGGCCATATGACCCTCTTTGACCCATTAAATGATGACATATGTCCCTAGGGGTCTTAGGAGCCCTAGGGACATTCAAATCATTCATATGGGTCAAAAAAGGTCATAGGGTGACGTATGACCTTATTTGACCCATTAAATGATGACATATGTCTCTAAGGGTCCTAGGACCCCTACGAACATATTTGAATGGGTAATATGGGTCAAAGGGGTTCATAGGGTGACCTATGACCCCCTTTGACACATTAAATGACAACATATGGCCCTAGCGTCCTAGGACCCCTACAGACATCTTTGAATCGTTCATATGGGTCAAAGGGGGTCATAGGTCCTTTTGGCCCATTAAATGATGACATATGTCCCTAGGGATCCTAAAACTACTAGGAACATATTCAAATGGGCCATATGGGTCAAAGTGATTCATTAAATGATGACATATGTCACTAGAGGTCCTAGGACCCTTAGGGATATATTCGAATGGTCAATATGGGTCAGAGGGGGTCATAGGGTGACCTATGACTCTATTTGACCCATTAAATAATGAGATGTGTCCCTAGGGGTCCTAGGACCCCTAGGGACATATTGAAATCCTTCATATGGCTCAAAGAGGGTCATAGGGTGACGTATGACCCCGTTTGACCCATTAAATGATGAGATATGTCCCTTGGGGTCCTAGGACCCCTAGGGACATATTGGAATGGGTAGTATGGGTCAAAGGGCCCTATGACACTCTTTAACCCAGTAAACGACGACATATGTCCCTAGGGGTCCTACGACCCCTAGAAACATATTTGAATCATTTATATGGGTCAAAGGGGGATCTATTAAATGAAAACCTATGTTTCTAGGGGTCCTAGGACCCTTAGGGACATATTTGAATGGGTAATATGGGTTAAAGGGGGTCATAGGGTGACCTATGACCGCCACCCATTAAACGATGACATATTTTCCTAGGGGTCCTAGCACCCCTAAGGACATATTTGAATCATTCATATGGGTCAAAGGGGATCATAAGGTGAACTATGACTCCCTTTGACCCATTAAACGATGACATATATCCCTAGGGGTCGTAGGACCCCTAAGGACATATTCGAATGGTACTTATGGATCAAAGGGGGTCATATGGTGACCTATGACCCCCTTTGACCCATTAAACGATGACATATGTCCCTAGGTGTCCTAGGACCCGTAAGGACATATTTGAATCATTTATATGGGTCAAAGGGGGTCATAGGGTGACCTATGACCCTATTTGACCCATTAAACGATGACATATGTCTTTAGGAGTCCTAGGACCCCTAGGGACATATTTGAATGGGTAATATGAGTCAAATGGGGTTAGAGGGTGACTTGTGACCCTCTTTCACCCATTAAATAATGGCATATGTTCCTAGGTGTCCGAGAAACCCTGAAGAAATATTTGAATCGTTCATATGGGTCAAACGGGATCATAGGTCACCCTTTGACCCCCTTTGACCCATTAAAAGATGACATATGTCCCTAAGGTCCTAGGACCCCTAGAGACATATTCAAATCATTCATATGGGTCGAAGAGGGTCATAGGTCACCTTATTATCTCCTTTGACCTATTAAACGATGACATATGTCCTTTGAGATCTTAGGACCCCTAGGGACATATTCGAATTGTTCATATTGGTCAAAGGGGATCATAGGTTGACTTATGACCCCCTTTGACCCATTAAACGATGACATATGTCTTTAGGGGTCCTAGGACCCCTAGGGACATATTTGAATGGGTAATATGGGTGAAAGGGGGTCATTGGTCACCCTATGACCTCCTTTGACCCATTAAATGACAACATATGTCCCCCTAGGGACATATTCGAATCGTTCATATGGGCCAAAGAGGGTCACAAGGTGACCAATGGCCCTCTTTGACCCATTAAATGATGACATATGTCCATAGAGGTCCTAAGACACCTAGGGACATATCTAAAGGGGTAATATGGGTCAAAAGGCCCTATGACCATTTTTGACCCATTAAACAACAACATATGTCCCTAGGGGTCTTAGGACCCCTAAGAACATATTTGAATGGGTAATATGGTTCAAAGTGGGTCATAGGGTGACCTATGACCTCTTTTGATCCATTAAATGATGACATATGTCCCTAGGGGTCCTAGGACCCCTAAGGACATATTCGAATCGTTCATATGGGTCAAAGGGGGTCATAGGGTGACGTATGACCCCATTTGACCCATTAAATGATGACATATGTACCTAAGGGTCCTATGTCCCCTAGGGACATATTTGAATCATTCATATAGGTCAAAGGAGGTCACAAGGTGACCTATGGCACCATTTATCCCATAAAATGATGACATATGTGTGTAAGGGTTCTAGGACCCCTAAGGACATATTTGAATGGGTAATATGGGTGAAAAGGGGTCATTGGTCACCTTTTGACCCCCTTTGACCCATTAAATGATGACATATGTTCCTATGTGTCCTAGGACCCCTAAGGACATATTCGTATCATTTATATGAGTCAAAGGGGATCATAGGGTGACCTATGACCCCCTTTGACCTATTAAATGATGACATATGTCGCTAGGGGTCCTAGGAAACCTAGGGACATATCTGAAAGGGTAATATGGGTCAAAGGGCCCTATGACCCTCTTTGACCAATTAAACAACAACATATGTTCCTAGGGGTCTTAGAACCCCTAAGAACATATTTGAATGGGTAATATGGGTCAAAGGGGGTCATACAGTGACCTATGACCTCTTTTCATCCATTAAACGATGACATGTCCCTAGGGGTCCTAGGACTCCTTAGCACATATTCGAATCATTCATATGGGTCAAAGGGGGTCATAGGGTGACCTATGACCCTCTTTGATCCATTAAATGATGACATAAGTAATTAGGGGTCCTAAGACCCCTAGGGAAAAATTCGAACGAGCCATATGGATCAAAGGGGGTCATAGGGTGACCTATAACCCTCTTTGACCCATTAAACAATGACATATGTCCCTAGGGGTCCTAGGACCCCTAGGGACATATTTGAATCATTCATATTGGTCAAATTGATTCATTGGGTGACTTATGACTCCGTTTGACCCATTAAACGATGACATATGTCCCTAGGGGTCCATTGACCCCTAGGGACATATTCGAATCGTTCATATGGGTCAAAGGGCCATATGACCCTCTTTGATCCATTAAATGATGACATATGTCCTTAGGGGTCCTAGGACCCCTAGGGACATTCAAATCATTCATATGGGTCAAAGGAGGTCATAGGGTGACGTATGACCCTTTTTGACCCATTAAATGATGACATATGTCTCTAGAGGTCCTAGGACTCCTACGAACATATTTGAATGGGTAATATGGGTCAAAGGGGTTCATAGGGTGACCTATGACCCCCTTTGACATATTAAACAACAACATATGCCCCTAGGGTCCTAGGACCCCTACATACATATTTGAATCATTCATATGGGTCAAAGGGGGTCATAGGGTGACCTATGACCCCCTTTGAACCATTAAATGATGACATATGTCCCTAGGGGTCCTAGGACTACTAGGGACATATTCAAATGGGCCATATGGGTCAAAGTGATCCAATAAATGATGACATATGTCACTAGGGGTCCTAGGACCCCTAGGGATATATTCGAATGGTCCATATGGGTCAGAGGGGGTCATAGGGTGACCTATGACTCTGTTTGACCCATTAAATAATGAGATGTGTTCTTAGGGGTCCAAGGACCCCTAGGGACATATTGAAATCTTTCATATGGCTCAAAGAGGGTCATAGGGTGACTAATGACCCCGTTTGACCCATTAAACGATGACATATGTCCCTTGGGGTCCTAGGACCCCTAGGGACATATTGAAATGGGTAGTATGGTTCAAAGGGCCCTATGACACTCTTTGATCCAGTAAACAATGACATATGTCCCTAGGGGTCCTACGACCTCTAGAAACATATTTGAATCATTTATATGGGTCAAAGGGGGATCCATTAAATGACAACCTATGTTTCTAGGGGTCTTAGGACCCTTAAGAACATATTTGAATGGGTAATATGGGTTAAAGGGGGTCATAGGGTGACCTATAACCGCCACTCATTAAACGATGACATATTTCCCTAGGGGTCCTAGGACTCGTAAGGACATATTCGAGTCATTCATATGGGTCAAAGGGGGTCATAAGGTGACCTATGACCCGCTTTGACCCATTAAACGACGACATATATCCCTAGGGGTCCTAGGACCCCTAAGGACATATTTGAATGGTACTTATGGATCAAAGGGGGTCCTAGGGTGACTTATGACCCCCTTTGACCCATTAAATGATGACATATGTCCCTAGGCGTCCTAGGACTCGTAAGGACATATTTGAATCATTTATATGTGTCAAAGGGGGTCATAGGGTGACCTATGACCCTCTTTGACCCATTAAACGATGATATATGTCTCTAGGGGTCCTAGGACCCCTAGGGACATATTTGAATGGGTAATATGGGTCAAAGGGGCCTATGACCCCTTTTGACCCATTCAACGATGACATATGTCCCTAGGGGTCTTAGGACCCCTAAGGACATATTCAAATGGTTCTTATTGGTCAAAGGTCTTTCACCCATTAAATGATGACATATGTCCCTAGGGGTCCTAGGATGCCTAAGGACATATTGGAATCGCTTATATGGGTCAAAGGGGGTCATAGGTCACCGTATAACCCCCTTTGACCCATTAAATGATGACATATGTCCCTATGGGTCCTAGGACCCCTAAGGACATTTTTGAATGGTTCTTATGGGTCAAAGGGGGTCATAGGGTGACCTATGACCCTCTTTGACACATTAAATGATTACATGTCCCTAGGGCTCTTAGGACCCTTAAGGACATATTCGAATAGGTCATATGGGTCAAAGGGGGTCATAAGGTGACCTATGACCTTGTTTGACCCATTAAACGACAACATATGTCGCTAGGGGTCATAGGACCCCTAAGGACATATTTGAATGGGTTATATGGGTCAAAGAGGGTCATAGGTCACCCTATGACCTCTTTTGACCCATTAAATGATGAGATATGTCCCCAAGGGTCCTAGGACCCCTAAGGACATATTCGAATGGTTCTTATGGGTCAAAGGGGGTCATAGGGTGACCTACGACACCTTTTGATCCATTAAATGATGACATATGTCCCTAGGGGACCTAGGACCCCTAAGGACATATTTGAATCGTTCATATGGGTCAAAGAGGGTCATAGGGTGACCTATGACCCCCTTTGACCTATTAAACGATGACATATGTGCCTAGGGGTCCTAGGATCCCTAAGGACATTCGAATTGTTCTTATTCATCAAAGGGAGTCATAGGGTGACCTATGACCCCCTTTGATCTATTAAAGGATGACATATGTGCCTAATAGTCCTAGGACCCCTAAGGACATATTTGAATCGTTCATATGGGTTAAAGGGGTTCATAGGGTGAACTATGACCATCTTTGACCCATTAAATGATGACATATGTCTCTAGGGGTCGTAGGACCCCTAGCGACATATTTGAATGGGTAATATGGGTCAAAGGGTATCATAGGGTGACCTATGACCCCTTTTGATCCATTAAATGATGACGTATGTCCTTAGGAGTCCTACGACCCGTAGGGACATATTCGAATGGGCTATATGGGTTAGAGGGGGTCATAGGGTGACCTATGACACCCTTTGACCCATTAAATGATGACATATGTCCCTAGGGGTCTTAGGACCCTTAGGGACATATTCGAATCGTTCATATGGGTCAAAGGTGGTCATAGGGTGACTTATGACTCCCTTTGACCCATTAAACGATGACATATGTCCCTATGGGTCCTAGGACCCTAAGGACATATTCGAATAGTTTATATGGGTCAAAGGGGGTCATAGGGTGACCTATGACCTCCTTTGACCCATTAAATGATGAAATATGTCCCTAGGGGTCCTAGGACCCCTAGGGACATATTCGAATCGTTGATATGGGTGAAAATGGGTCATAGGCTGACCTATGACGCCCTTTGACCAATTAAACGATGACATATGTTAGTAGGGGTCCTGGGACCCCTAGGGACATATTCAAATTGTTCATATGTATATGGGTTAAAAAATGAAAGGATAATAGCATAATAAATTTTCTTACGATCGCAAATATGTAAACTGAATAAAGAAAAATTGGGAATATTTGAAAGAGTTTATTCAAATTGATAGCAATCAATAAAATTTTTTTTGAGAAAATGTTTATGTTTCACACTCGGTTACTCACGACCCCAACGATCAAACGAGTAAGTAAACGACAAATTGGCATAAAATGAAAAAATGATGATTAATTGTGTTTGTGCATACTTATTATATAAGTATAGAATCTATTGAACATATCATTATGATAGAATTTGTGTCATTATGGTACAATTTGTACCATTAATTGACTTACTGATCGAAGAATTATTAAGAATAATTATAGGAAATTATTCTATAATAATTATAGAATCTATCAATAGATCTGGCTTAATTTCACAATTGGATCAGGCAATAAAAACTCTAATATTCTAAAAGAATAATATTAGATTGATGAAAGAAAATAATATCTTGAAATAAGAAGAAAAGAAACTTTGGTAAAATACTCTTTCTTCTGTCTGTCTTTATTCAAAAATACTTGACTTATGCAAAAGTTAGTTATCTCATTTTTGGGCATGAATTAGAAAAAAATGTGTTTTCATTTTGTCAACAAATAAAGGTGTAGGAAAGATGGCTGAGCGGTTCAAGGCCTAGCATTGGAACTGCTATGTAGGCTTCTTTTTACCGGGGGTTCGAATTCCTCTCTTTCCAGATATTTGTATTATTTTTTGCATCGTTTTATCATTAATCTAAACTCAATAGGATGGTTTCATTTTCCCACAATCTCCTTCCATTTTGAGGTAGAGAAAAAAAATTGAAAAAGAAAAGAAATATTGAATTGAATAACAATGACATTGTTATGTAACATACAAAGGAACAGATGTGCAAAAATCCTTTCTTTTCATTCCCTTAAAACTGGGAATAATTTAAACTCGACGGGAATAATATTCTACGACCAATAATTCATTAATCTTCAAATCGATATGCTTATTATCTATTATTTTTTTTACTAATCCACTATACTGTGACTTTTAATTAATCCGATTTAAATGGGGGGGCACCCTCATTTTATCCTTTTGAAAAATCTCTATATTTTTGTTCACTATATTTCTCAATCCTTGTTTCTCTTTTATAAAAATTAAATCTTGGGGTTTGCAATGATAACTTGGTATATCTACTATACGACCATTGACCAGGATATGCCTATGGTTGACTAATTGTCTAGCTTCAGGAATAGTAAGTGCCATGCCCAATCGAAAAAGGATATTATCCAAGTGCATTTCCAGTAATTGTAATAGAACTTGACCTGTTGATCCCTTGGCTCTTCTAGCAATACAAACATATTGAAGTAATTACCACTCTAGAAGTCCATAATGAAAATGTAATCTTTGTTTTTCTTTTAGATGGATAGGATATTGAGAAGATTTAAGAGGTTTAGAATGTTTTTTTTTAATAGGCTTTTGAATTCTGTTGGGTGTTTTCTTACTTAGTCCTGGTAAAGTTTTGAGACTACTTATTATTTTTAAATGAGGTCCATGATAATGGGACATAAAAAACTCCTTATTTCAAGAAATGACATGGACATAAATTAATGTTACAAAGAGGAATAATATAAACAACACGAATATTGGAATGATTTTATATACAGAGAGCGAAACAAATTATCTTCAATTTGAAAATAAAAATATTGTAGAGAGAAAAAAAAGATATGCTTCAATCATTGATTTCGTTTCTAGTTGAAATGAATCATGCCACGACAGACCTGGCTAGAAAAAGAAAAAAATTGTTTGAAATGGAATAAAAAAAGAAAATTGGATTCTCACAAATGTTGGTCTTTATTTAGTGAAATGCTATATTCATTTTAGATCTGCCATCTAGGAGAGATGGCTGAGCAGACTAAAGCAGTGGATTGCTAATCCGTTGTACAAACTATTTTGTACCGAGGGTTTGAATCCCTCTCTCTCCGTTCAGTCTGAGATTACTCCTCAAAACCTATAAGGGATTTTGACAGATGACTAGTTCAGAGTGAATTGAATTATTAATTGATAATGGCACTTGGTGTCCTATGGACATGAATTTTTCTAGTACGAATGTATTAGAAAAATAACATATGACGTTTGACATCAAAATGGTTCAAAGGGTCTCAAGTTTATTGTACAAAATAATTTATGACAAATATTTTGACTTTGAATTTTTTCACAAAGAAAAAAATGAGTTGAAAGCATTAGTAGGATACAATATTACTCTTGTTAATATCGTTAAGGTTGTATTAGAAAAGAAATTCATAAAATATCCGAGTTTAGAAAAAAAGGAAACTATTAAGATAATACAAAATATTATTGATACAGGTTTGAAAATAGTTCAATTTGTTCTTTTTGAAATACATAAAAAAATAACAGATGAATTACAGTGATTTGTGCTTTTATCTATTTTTTCATCTATTTTAGATGATAAAGATTTGAAAGATGATGAACAACTTATATGGTTCATGTGTATTTTAAATATAGATACATCATTTAAAAATGATGAACTTATATTTCTATTGTCAATAGATGTTGTGCATGATTTTATAAATGCAGCATTTGATCAAACTGATCAAAGTATAAATCCTTTTTTTGCTATACTAAAAAATTCTATTCAACCTGTACAATCTTTAATGGATTTGCTTGAATTGAAAATTTTCATAAATTTGACCTTCCTAATTAAATTAATTAAACAATTAGCCAATTTAAAAGAACAATTACTATCACAAGATAAGTTCTTGAAAGTAGCGGCGGTAAACTTAGTGAAAATAGAACTTGATTTTCCAGAAGAAAAAAGAAAAGCAAGGAAAATTAAAAAAATATTTCCTTTTTATCCAGGAAATAATCCAGAGACAAATTACTTTTTATGGCTGCAAAAACATACAGCGATATGTTTGATGGAAAGATATCTGGTTTTGAAACAAATTAAATATTGGTTTAAATTTCGTTGTTGTGGTTTACTTAAAGGAGAAGAATTCTATCGGTTCGGTTCTGATATTCTAGTAGAATACGTTAAAAAATAAGATCTCTATGAGTGTGATAATAGCATTGATCATATCATACATAATGATCCACTATATCGACAAATAGAAAATCTATACCTCCATTACAAGAAAAATGAAAAAGATTGTGACTATAATTTATTGTTGTGTATTGAAGATACTGAGATTGATATATTATTTCTATATTTAATAGAGATAATGAAAAAAATTTCTACATTAGCACTAGATAGCAAAGAAAAATTTTGTAAGAAAAACGAAGAAACTTATAAAGAAGATATTGAAGATACTGAGGATATTGAAGAAGAATATCCTTTAACTTATGCTTCTTTAACTAAAGAAGAAAAAGAGTATGTCGACGCTGGTGTAAAACTAATTAAGAGTACACTTAATCTAGGAAAGGACAAATTTATAGAAATAGAAGAACAATGTTATGACGATTATAACACTTCCTATAAAAAAGAAATAGGTTTACTCGATGCTATTCAAATAGGCATAGGTCAAATAAATGGTCTTCCTGTCGCACTCGAAGTTATGGATTTTCAGTTCATGGGAGGTAGTATGGGATCTGTAGTGGGTGAGAAAATAACATGTTTAATATAGTATGCTACTGAGCATCTTCTTCCATTAATTCTCGTATGTGCTTCTGGCGGAGCTCGTATGCAAGAAGGAAGTTTTAGCTTAATGCAAATGAATAAGATAGCTGTTGTGTTGCATACACATCAAAAGGAAAAAAAATTACCATATATTTTAGTTCTTACATCTCCGACAACTGGTGGGGTCACTGCTAGCTTTGGTATGTTAGCTAATGTCACGATTGTTGAGCCAAATGCATACATTGCATTTGCGGGTAAAAGAGTTATTGAACAAACATTAAACCAGATAGTAGATGATGAAGATCAAATATCTGATTCTTTATTTGATTTTGGAATGTTTGATAGCATGGTTCCACGAGCTCTTTTAAAAAATGTTCTGAGCGAAATAATTGAATTATACATGTTGAGTGATTGAAAGGTCAAAATACTTTTTGAATTTGAAACTTAAATAGGAATTAAATTAATAAATGGTCTAGTTATGAATTTTTCATATTCTATTGACATATTGCCATATTCTATTGACATAGAATAGAATTATAAATTAGAATAATATTGTAAAACTCTATATGAGCATAATTATGTTGACATAGAATAGAATTCTAATTAGAATAATATTTTAATGATACATAATTTCTTAATGATTATACATATATCATACAGATGATAGATAATTCATAAATCGACTTCGTCCACGAAGAAGGGAGCTATAAGGGTTGTAAAAAAAAGGTTATGAGTGCTCTATTGGCATATTGCTTTTTTATATATCTTACATATAAGATAAGATGACCAGAGCCTGCTTCTTTTTATTTCTTTTTGTATTTTTTTTTTTTTAATTGACTTGACAAAAGTAAATATAAAAAATTGCTTATTCTATTCCATTTTCTAATAATCTATTTATTAATAATTAGGCAGAAGGAGGTAATGAAAAATGGGTAGATTCATGGTGTTTCTAGTAGTTTACCTTGTCATCAGAAAAATTTTATCTTTATGTCTGCTATCTCTAGGAGGGATTCCTCCATTTGCAGGTTTTTTTGGAAAAATTTATCTATTCTGGTGTGGGTGGCAAGAGAGCTCCTATTTATTGGTTTCAATAGGACTCTTTATGAATGCTATTTCCATATATTATTATCTTAAAATAATTAAGTTATTAATGACTGAAAGAAACAAAGAAATAACTCCCTACGTGCAAAATTATAGATTATCTTCTTCAATCTCAAAAAATTATATCGAAGTTAGTATGATTATATCTGTAATAGCATCTACTTTATTGGGAATAATAATGAATCCAATTGTTGCAATTTCCCAGGATACATTATTTTAGAGATTGATATTTTTTGTAATAGAATTTTCACTAGGTGTAAAAAAAGAGGAAGAATTGCCCTTATATTCATATTCTTAAAATCACAAGGAATAGGCTAGGCTTAAATTATCAGATGAACTTCTAATTACAAAATCAACTTGATCATTCAATTAGAAGTTCATTTTGGTTATAATACTGGTTATAATATAGAATTTGTTCATTTTGTACCAAAACAAAATATAGATTTTCTATCTGAGAAAAAGTCATTCAAACATGTGTTAAATAAAATATTTGTAATTCTTAACTTCTCTTTTAAATAGAAGTTAAGAATTACAAAACAGGGATGGAGATAATCTAATCTCCATACTGAATTGAATCGAGATAACCTTGCTACGATTCTTTCATCTAAAAAATAGAGTGCAATAACTGTTTATTATGCATCCAGCAGGAATTGAACCCATGACTTCCCAATTATGAGTTGGGTGCTTTTACCATTCAGCCATGGATGCTATGGTAAAGTTATTTCATTATAATAAATATGGTAACCAATTCAATTCTATTTCTTTTTTATAGAAATAACAAGAAACTTTTTTTTGACAAATTGTACAATAGTTGAATAACTTGCACTGACTACCTCTTTCTTATTATAATTCAATTTAATAAGTAATAATTACACTATATTATCTTACAAAATAATAAAAAATAATATATGGGAAAACATGAAAATTCGTGGTCTACAGACCCTATCAAAGAAAACCAAGAAATAGTTTGGTTCTTTAGCATTCAATTGAAATTTAAAGATTACATGATGGATATATATATATATATATATATATATATATATATATATATATATATATATATATATATATATATATATATATATATATATATATATATATATATATATACTATTTATACTATTTTATGATAATAATAATTATAATATAAATAAACACTAAATATTTACACTATTATATCTATAGTAATAATATTAATACTATTGATAATAATATTAATACTATTATACTATTAGCTTAGTAATAAACCAAAGTCGGTTTCCCTCCAATGATTTTCATAATATCAATATAATTATGCCAAAGGAGGGAAATTATAGCAAGTTTTCCCCCCAAAAATTCACTTTACTAAATCGGATATCCAATCTAGGATCAGATATCCAATTTTATTGGTACCAATTCCCAATATTTCTCTGTCCCTGCAAACCCGACAACATCACTTTTTCACTTCTTTTTCATGGGTTTTGCAAAAAGTCGTGTTTTGGGGCCCAACCAATCGAAATTTTTTCAAAAAATAACCTTAGGTGTTCGAATTTGTCATCTAAATGGGGAGCAGCAGTTGTCGAAAGGATAAACACAAAAGGAAGATATCCAATGAAGACATTGCGGCATATAGGGAAAGGGACAAAATGGAACACCGAAGAAAAAGACAAGGTATGCTAAATATCAATCAAGTTGATGATGAATTAATCGAAGGTGAAATCATAGAGTCAGATAATGAATATGTATAGTTGGTGAATGAAAATGTACCTATTGAAAACGATAATGCCAAAATTAAAAATTTGGAGAATGAAAATTTTGAAGAAGAAATGCTACCAAGTCATAATCCAAATTGCATAATTGACCATGTCGAAGATGACAATGGACAGAAACTTAATGCACAAGAACCTTACATATCTCCTAATTATAATTGACATGAAGGTTCTAAAACACCAAAATGGATAATTGAAATTGATGAAATGATTATTACTAGTTTGGAAGGGAAAAAAATGAGAAAGAACCATTCAGTATTGGGCTTCAAGACTATATCATATGTTTTTCAGCAACAAGATAGTAGTAGAGCAATGTTAGCTTTTCATGCACTTATTAAAGATGCAAAAGATGAGACCTATGCTTTCCAAATTGAAGATTCGTGTCAATAAAAAGTTGGAAAGAAATGTCATTATTGTGAAGAATCTTTTCAGTGCTCTCAATAGCATTGGAAAAAATAGCAGAGAGAAGGATAATAGAGCTGCTCGAAGGGTTATTACAACCTCTTTGGTAAGTCATCATTTGAGAAAGGGTAGATATATGAGACAAACTTGTATTGATTTGAATATAAATTGTACTACTTTGAGAAGAGCAGTTAGTCAACGAGAGAAAATTGATAATCCTCTTCAAAATGAAACATGGGCATTTGATGGGAGACTTCCACGTTTTGATAAGAAGCTATCTGGCGATGTGAAAGAAGAAATTACACAATTTTGGTACTCTAACTCATGAGTATCACCCAATGCTAAAGACATCTTAAAGTTGAGAATTGGCATCAGAGACCACACACCACATCCAAAACACCATTTGGAGGTAAGTCAAACTATGTTGTTCAAACAATTTAGAGAGAGTCATCCAAGTCTTCATATATCACAAAGGGCTTTTGAATCTTTGAAGCCATTTTGCCACTCAAAATTCAAAATAAATGTTGTTGCAAATATTATGTTGATTTTTCTATGACCATGAGCTATTATGGTCCATCCATTCTACTTTGCATAGTAAAGAAATGTTGGACGGTTGTAGGGCTAGTGGGCTTCCAAAATCATCAAGAGACTTGCTAGATCAACTCTTATGTCATAGAGTTGATGGTTGTTCCTTTTATAGAAATGCTTGCTTAAATGAGAAGTTCTTAGAATGTGGTGGCTTATCCAAGTTTGACACATGTTTCCATGAGGGGTGCAAACAAGATCTTAGAAAGACAGTACTGAAAAAAAGGATATATGAAATGGTAAAATACACATTGAAGAGTGGGAGTGAGAGCTCTAGATGTGAATTGGTTGGAAAAGATATCAGTGTGGCTAATTTTATTTCAGATTTCAAGGCAAATCTTTTTTACAAGTATGCAAGACATAGTCACAGGTCTCAGTGGTTGGATCAACAATTTAGAACATGTAAGGAGACTTTTTCCATTGGCACTATTATATCAGTTGTTGATTTTTCTGAGAACTACACATTGCAACCTCAAAATGAGACACAATCTCAGTATTACAACTCCATTCAGATTGCAATTTTTGTTCACATAACATATAGACATGCCCTTGATAGTGCTGAAGATAATCACAAGATTATTAGAAATTATCATTTTTTAATGAGTGATGATAGATCTCACTCTCACGAGTTTGTGCAACATTATTTCAAGATTTTTTTTGATTTCTTACATGAGCATGCAATTGCTATGGATAGACATATCATTTGGTTAGATAACTATATAGGTCAATTCAAGAATGCTCGCATGTTTTATTGGTTGTGTAGGATGCACGTAGAGAGAGGGATGCCTCATATTTGGAGTTTTTTTGAGTCTATCCATGGAAAAGGGGAACATGATGAAGCAGGGTCATGTGTGAAGAGAGCTCTAGTTAAGGAGCAACTAAAGGTTTCAACAATAGAGCTTCTTGATGCTCGTAGAATTATTGATTGGTGTAGTTTAGCATTATCACAGGGGGGACTCTTGATTCAGTGGTATGTAGGTTCTTTTGGTTGGTTGAGGAAGGGTCATAGGTGATGGATCAGTTTGTGCTACAGTGAGAGACTCATCAAAAATGCATTCATTTTGGAGCTCTGATTCTAGTGCATGGACCATTTGGACACGACAACTAGCTTATTTTTGTTGTACTTTTTTTTAGTGTGATTGGGATCACTGTGATTCAAGTGAGTGGGTGGACACATGGGCTCCACATTATCTTACTCCATTGTTTATCATACCCTCTATAAAAAATGATGACATGGAAAGTTCACTTGAGGATAACCATCTATTAGATCTACTTCAGCCAAGACATGTCTTTGCATTGGTTGCACCACAGGGGAATGATGAGAAATTCGATTATTGGTTAGCACATTGTGTAAGAGGTAAAAAAAAAATTGTGCAACCGATCACAGATAATGATGGATTCACATATCCTACTGGTTCAGTGGTTGTTGCTGGAACATGGCTGCAGACATACATGCTTAGAAGGAACATAATTCTTGCATTCGAAGACTATCAGAAGAACAAAGTAATTCTCATATATTCGGATCTTATTATAGCAACAAATGTAAAGTTACTAAAGCATCAATGAAGACCAAAAGTAAAAGAACTTTTTACTATTGCTAATGCTGATCATGAAGCCCTGTTGGAGACCCTAAAATAGAGAGAGGACCCTATTGGAATACTCAACTAGATATATATACTTCTTATGTTATTTTCTTCATAATGATTTAATGAATTGATGATTATCTTGTTTAATACAATAAGTTACTAATTTTTTTATGATATTAGAACATAGGTACATTTTGGAGGGGGGTGGTATTGGGGAGAATTTCTAAAATTTATGATATATTATGATGTAAAATGTGTACTTTTTTTGTATATGGTTTTTGTATTTTGGTAGGTTCTTTGTAAGGAATTATAAGAGGAAGATATAGAATAAGTTCTTGCAAATCATATTTGCATGTTATACAAGGTTGTAAGGACAATTTTAAGAGCATTTATAACTATATGAAAGATAATTGCTTGTGGATATCTTATTACAAATTTGGTTTTTTCCTTATTTGACATAAAGCTAACATTATGATTATTGAAACTATTTTTATCAAACTAATCAAATAAGAAAAATCTAGAAAGTACGAATGAACAATTAGAATACTTGATTTCTTTCATTTTGCAACCAATCATGGCATTTGAAAGCATAAAGAGTCATAATATTGTATAATGTTTTGAAAGACTTTTATATTGAAAAGTTGTATGAAGAACATTTGGGATAAGCCATGAAATCTATGAAAGAAGATAGCATGTAGGATAAGCAATTAAAGCCAATAAGTAAGATAACATATGCATAATGACATGATATGAAGTTGAATATGAAGGCTATGAGTCAATGAGAAAGTAAAACAGGGAATCTCATGGATAAGATAGCCAATACGTAAGGATAGCTCAAAATTGTCAAGATCAAAGAGGAAGAGGGAATAGATGGATGATGGAAGAATTACACATGATGCATGTTTACCAAGTTTTCATAATGGTACTTATCCAAAGAGAAACAAGAAGTGGTTTTCACCATGGAATGAATTTATTTCTCTTTACTTTTTCTACCAAGGTGCCACAAATAATGGTTTTCACCAAGGCACATTTTTTATCGTCTTTTCTATTTTATTTTTATTTTTTAGAAATAGGTCAACTCCTTTCAAGTTAGATAGTGTTCCTATAGGATAGATAAGTTATGATAAGCCAAGACCATAGATAAGTATGCTCAATGATGTTGATAGGGTGAATGAAGTGAGATGATAGTAGGATAAGAGTTCATTCCTTGGAAGGATTGTATGAGTATGGGTAGTAGGTAAGTGTAGCTTTGAAAACATTGCATAAGGGTAGGTTTAGATGTATGAGCTGGTAGGACAATGTTAGAAGAAGATTGAGTGGAATATTTGTAAGCTTTTGAGAAAGTTGTTTGGAAGAAAATGGAGTGGAAGCCTTTGGAATATTGAATGTCAACTTAGATTTATATGTTCAATATTAAAGTCTTTCAAGAGAGACTTTGGAATCCATATAGCTTTAGATTTTCCTTTGGATACTTTATAATAATGGGTTTAGGAACCCATATTTTCTTTGATTTCACTTTTTGAATAGTGAACCTTTGTGGTATCTTCAATATATTTCTGTTATGTCCATTCACATTTTGATTAGATGAGACATAATGATCTCTATTTTTTAATGTATTATTGTATTTCTTCTGTTGAGCATCCAAATTGCTTCCAAAAGATTTGGGACTTATGGATGAATAAGGCTGATATGACTGGTTTAGATGGTTGAGTGGATGGTTATTTTCTAGGATGAATGTCTTGTTGATCTTGAGGTACATTAGGAGAGCTAGAAGTAGAAAGCATAGGAGAAGGTTTGAAGACTTTAGATTAGATGGATAAGGACCAAGGATAGAATTAGGAAATGCGAAGGGATAGTGACTAGGGATTTCAACATCTTTAGTGTGAGTAGCATGACCAAAGTCATCAATAGACTCATGAGTACCTTTTATAGGAGAAAGACCTTTGATAGGAGTGTTTGAATCTTGAGCATAGTTTTGAAGTGGATATGGAGAAGTAGAACATGAGGGGACACTTTGATCTTGACATGTTTCTTTATATAGCATAGAAAGATCACTTTTCCCATAATTTTTAGTAAGATCAATGGAGGTAGTGGAAATGGTATCCTCATCATATGTAGAAGGTGGGTAACACACAGGATATAGAAAGGTGAAATTTTGGATGAGATGAAAAGGTGTTTGATCTTGATCTTTATTTATATATTTTTCTTTTTGAGATTCATCTTGATACGGAGCACCTTCTAAGGACAAGGGAAAATGTGAGGTGTGCATGATAGAATCTTAAAGAAATAATGTAGGATTAGCTAAAGTGGGCATAGTAATCATAGTATTGCATGAATGTTGAGGATCTTTAGTCTTAGTAGCATGGAAAAGGTTTGCAGACAAGTGAAGGTTAGCTTGATTTTCTTTTAGTTGTAGCCCTTGAGGGTATGCATGGTCTATATGGAAAGAATTAGGTTCTTTGTTTAGTGGAGGCATTTTGGAGATCTTTGCAACTTTCAAAGGTTCATTAGTGTTATAAGAAGTGAAGGTGTCAAGGAAATCATCACTTGACATAGGTTCATCAACATGATCTTGTGACACATGAGTCATTAGAGGTATCAACAATCCCATCATAAATGAGATCTTTGATTTTATGTTTCAACACTATGGAATCTTTAGTTTATGAAATTTTCTTCCATGGAAGTGGCAATAATGATAATTTCTCCACCATGGAGGTTTGATTTTGGGTTCATAAGGTCTAGAGTTGTCTAGTAATGTGATGGATTCATTATCAAGAAGTGTTTGCAAGATGTTATCATGAGAATCTTCCAGTGGAGTAAAATTTTTCTCAAAAATTTCTACATGATAATTTTGTTGTTTCTTAAGTGAATAGAATGCATCCATGTCTTCATCACTATCTTGGTCAAAGATAGGTCCATAATGAAAGTTTGGCATAGGCTCAAAGGAGGTATCACTTGCTTGTTCTCTAAAGAGGTCTTTATATCTAGAAGATGAAGATATTTGATGTCTTGGAGTAGAATATGTAGACCTTGAAGAAGATGACCCATGTGTATGTAAAGGTCTTAAGGGAGATTAATTTAAGAATGCAATATTCTCCTCTAAGCTTTTCTCAAGTTTAGAATTGATTTCTATCATGTGCTTAGCGAGATGAAGGTAAGAAAGATTATTTGTCTCTTCTAGCTCTTTTTATTGAACATATAGATATTGAAACTCTTTAGTGGCATGGAGGATATCATGATCATCTAGTTTTGGTTGAGGTTTGGTAGCACAAGGTTTGAATACCATAGTGGTAGATAGATAATAAAGCATGAAGGAGACTAGAGGAAGCTAATAAGGTGACACAAGATAACTTGATGTCCAAACTAGAGAGGTAGAGTGTTCACATGTCAAAGAGAGGTAGAAATGAATGATTGACTCAATTCAAGAGCTACAAAAAAATCCCAAATAGCAATGTAGATAAAGAAAGAGAGATGACAAGTGAGCAAATTTAAGTGTAGTCAATAGATCAAGGAAATTATTTAGTGAAATAAATTCTTAGTATGCATATCATAGACCATGAAGTTAGAAAATACCAATAGCTCTAAGACCAAAGAGCCATTTTAAGCATTTTCAAGCACTAGAGACATAGAAAATCAAAGTCAATTTATGAAACTCCCCTTAGCAAAAAATGCAAACAAATATTTGCACTTGATGTTTTGACTTGGTTGAAAAAGTTTGACAATAATTGATAATATTGCAAGCTTGATGTTCAAAAGCAAATTTTTTTCCAAGAAAGATAGTGACACATGGAGTAGTCTTCAGACAATCAAGCAAGGCACAAAGCAACCTTTCATGATAAAAGTCAAAGGGGTCAACCTTTCTTGACAACTTTTCAAAATCTAACTCCTAATGGCTACAAGTCAGTGCCATTAGCTTTGAGTGGGTGGGTGAACCATAGTGACACCCTTGTTCCAACCATGAAGAATCTCTATCGTCCATGGCCACCCTGTATCGAGGAGCCCCCAAGGTTCTCTAAGTGTATTTTGAGGTCGATCTGCTGAGGGTCATAACTCGGAGCTCGTGAGGGCTATCGATAAACTATCGAATGTTATAGGATGCTGATGTTGAGGCCTAAAATAACCTATCTCATTTTTGAGAGATCACATTCTGTTTGGATTCAACATAGTGATCTTGTTCGATGCCAAAACTCGTAGTGTGCTTCAATTCATAGGTGCACCACAGCGTAACTTTGAAACTGCTGACCTTGGCAATGAATTGTCAATGCCATTAGCTCCAAATGGGTGGGTGAACCCTAGTCACACCCTTGTTCTAGCCATAGAGACCATCTATCATTTGTAGCCACCCCATATCAAGGAGTCTCCAAGGTGCTTTAAGTGCATTTTGAGGTTGATCTTTTGAGGGTCATAACTTAGATCTCATGAGGGCTATTGATGAACTGTCAAATGCTACAAGATAGTGATACTAAGGCCTAAAATAACCTATCTCATTTTTGAGAGATCACATTCCATTTGGATTCAGCATGGTGATCTTGCTCGATGCTAAAACTCGCAGTATGCCTTAGTTCATAGGTGCACCACAGCGTAACTTTGAAACTGCTAGTCTTGGCATCGAATCGTTAGTGCCATTAGCTCAAGATGGGTGGGTGAACCCTAGTCACACCCTTGTTCTGACCATGGAGACCATCCATCATTTGCGGCCGCCCTGTACTGAGGAGTCTCCAAGGTGCTCTAAGTGCATTTTGAGGTCGATCTTTCGAGGGTTATAACTCAGAGCTCGTGAGGGCTATCAATGAACTGTCAAATGCTATAGGATGGTGATACTAAGGCCTAAAATAATGTATATCATTTTTGAGAGATCACATTCTATTTGGATTCGGCACAGTGATCTTACTCATTGTGAAAACTCGCAGTGTACCTTAGTTCATAGGTGCACCATAGCGTAACTTTGAAAGCGTTGATCTTGGCATCAAATTGTTAGTGCCATTAGCTCTGGATGGGCAGGTGAACCCTATCAAACCCTTGTTCTGACCACGAAGACCATCCATCATTTGCGGCCACCCCGTACTGAGGAGTCTCCAAGGTGCTCTAAGTGCATTTTGAGGTTGATCTTTTGAGGGTCATAACTCAGAGCTCGTGAGGGCTATCAATGAACCATTAAAGGAGAAAAGTTTGTAAGAAGTAGTGGCTTAGTGTTTTTGCTAAAATAAGTTAGTGGAAAGGCTATATTAGAGGGTCTTGGCCAAACTAGTGGGGTGTCTGCTCACTCTCTAATTTTAGAGACAATTAGGATTTGGAGGGAGATTAGGGGAGCTCTACTACAACTATCCTTACCCTAGCTTGGACCAAGATTGGTATCTCAAACTTACTTCTTTTCCATTTCTTTCTTTTAGCATGGTTAAGCAAATATGCAAGTGTGGAGTTTATCAATGGAGTATGTATTGCATTGCATTATGGAGTAGCATTCATGTGAGTGCTTGAATGGTGTTCATTCCATGTAGATCAGTGCGACACCATTGTGCATCTTGTTGTATTGTTTGGAGTATTGTGAGTATGAGGTTTGGATTTCCTCTATTTCCTTATTGTATTATGGGTGTTAATATTGTGTTGTGAAAATGTGATGTGCTCTTGAAAATTTCTTGTTTTATTTATACTTGGTTTTGTTTTCTTGTTTTGTGCTTGACTGTTGTTATGGGCATGGGACTTACACTCACCCTTGTTGGAAGGGAAGAGAAGTCCAGGGTGAAGGGCTTAAGTTGGGTTTGAAAAATGTATTGAGAACCTTGGAGTATGGGCTCCATTGTATGCCATAACCATTCATATCTTTCTGGGGGTGATAAGGAAAGTATGGTGTAGAAAGGAAGTTTGAGGAGTTATAGCTGATGTTAGTGGGTTTGGAGGAGGAAATGTGGAGGCCTCGAGAGGGCATTAACTTGTTGATTTATGATAGCCCTGAGAGGGCATGAAATTTTCTGAATTATGATAGCCCCGAGAGGGCATGAAAATTGTTTATTGCAAATATGGTTTGGTATGGCAAGTCTCCATTTTACAACAGACCTTCACCCTATGTTTATGGTTCCATCTGTGAAGCCATTGTGAAATAGCCTTGGGAAGAAATTGTTCAAGTTTGAAATGTAATGTTTATGCATTGAAAGATTGTATGTGTATCCCAGTTTGAGCCTTGTTCCCTAGCATGGGGGTGGTCTCTTTGAGGCCTATGGTTGGGTGGAAAGAACCCATGGTCCTTGTTATTTTTTTGTGTTGCATATGCAGATTTGCGTCCAAGGGAGCAATGGAAATGGCTTGGAATGATCATCTTGTAGATTGATGTTGGATGAGAAAACTTGACATTGTGCCCTCATTTGTGAAGGAGGATTCACTAGCTTGTTCATGTTCTCAATGATCATGTTGGACAATGTTCATGCTACTAATTCTCCATATCTTTCAATGTTCATGTTCCTTATGATTTTGAAAAGTCCCTTATGTTGCCCCATTGTGATGGAAGGAGATTGTATCATTGTTACCTAATGTATGTGTAGAGGAAATAATTGATAAGGTTGTATATGCATGTTTCATTTGGAGTTTATATTGTTATGAAAGAATTGGTATGAGTCACAAATTTTCTTTGACATCATTTTTATCATTTGAAAATTTGAAAGAATTTTTTCTCCTTGTGGTATTGTAAATGACTAGTTGATAATAAAAATCTACAGATGTTATGTGATACCATCGATTGTATAAATTTAAAACTTAGTAGATTTCTTACAATCTTGTTGTGCACTCAATAATTTGGAAGGAAAATTTTATGTTCATATCACATGCATGGACAACATTGATTTTAATTACCAAGCTTAATGCAATTCTAAGCAAGGAAATCATCAAATCAATTTCATGATATAACAAAATGAAGTTTGTTGTAAGAGAAGACATAATAAAATCTATGAGATACATTGTTGTAGGCATGCATTTTCCTCTTTGGAAAATGTATGGTAAAGGCAAGTAAATCCCTTCCTTAATACAGAGCAATAAAATATTAAAGAATATTCCTAGATTCTAGACTGCTATCCAATAAAAATAAAAATAATAATAGCATATAGAGACTAATGAGTGTCCTAGACTAATATATTTCCTAAGTGACAGAATGGTACACATTACAATCTTGTGACATCTAAGTCACATCCAACACTCAAATAATGAATTAGTAGTTAAATAAATAAAGGCATATTAGTGTGCATGTTAGAGAATATGACAAATTTAAATATTTAACTCAAAAATAAAATAAAAGCCAAGATTGATCTTGACTGCCCTTCTAGAGTAGCCCCCAACATTTCCTAAGTCATCATAATGCAAAAAGTTTTCTCCACTCCCCAAGGCATATTGTTAAATCTGACATTCATTCTGACATGCCATGTCAAAACTTTTATCCTTGAACTTCCCTCCAAGAAAAGGGGTTTCATCCCCATTAATATACTTGGGTGCATAGGAGAAAGGGTTTATGTCACATCCTTGTCTTATGCACTAGTCATCCCCTCCTTGTAGTAGTGGTCACCTGTTCCCAAGCATAGGTAGTCGACTTGAAATTTCTTGTAGCAGTGGTCACATGTTCCCAAGCATAGGTAGTTGACTTGAAATTAAGGGGGAGTTGGATAGGAATCCCAAGGGATTTGTACTTAGGAGAATGTCAAGTTGAAATTTAATATGACTTGTTCACATTAGGATTGTTGATTGGAGGGATGGGAAAAAGATGTCCTAAGGCTTGGATTAGTCAAAATTCTACACATGACCCATGTGGGACCTTGTGGGGACCATGTGTAGGAAGAAATGTGGCCTTGGTAAGAGTTAGGGAATGATGAGGATTTAAGATAGATAGGAGATTCACCCTTTAGATTTGTTTTTATTTTTATCTAATAATTATTTAATCATTTCAAGTCTTGAATAGAGGATAATGACACTTAGTGTATTTGAGCTTAGTTTAAGGGTAATGTTTATATCAAGGGGCTCATTTAGAAACATATAACAATTAAACCATATGGTAATGGAAAAGATCAATATAGGAAAATAAATTTAATGAAATAAATAAGTTTACGAGAATGCATATATAATTGAACATGATGTTAAGTATGAAGGGTTTAATTAAATTAGTGTTAAGACTGTAAATTAGGATAGTTGGATGTAGATATAATAGGGTTAATATGAAGTAAGTTGTCAGGATGATGGGATTGGAGAATCAAGGATAAGGATGGATGGTGGATTAAAATAATAACTCAAATCTAGTTTTATGTAGTAAATAAAGCACATTGATAGATAAGAGTTACTAGATAGAATTGAATGCATGACAAACCTGTGTAGATGTTGGATTTAATGTCAAGTGAATTTAATATTTGGCTTGAGGGAATGTTAGTTAGATAATGAATGTTGTGGATTTGATTGAAGATATTAGTAGAATATCAAAGTCGATAGAATATATATACCAATTTGAAAATGTAGTGTAGGAATAAACCATTAGTTAGCTAGTGTGTAATAAAGGTCAATAGGTATGTCATTAGAGGTAGCTCGTCAACTCATGTAGCCTATGTATAATTAATGATAATATGATTCATGTACACCACATTTTACTATGTTAGTTGCATGAAATGATGAATACATATATGTCAGAATGACAAGGTATGTTATATACAAACCTTATTTATATGCTTGCACCTAATCCTTGCATAAAAAAAATCATCTAACAAATTTAAATTGACACACTCAATACAATGGTGTAGTAGGATGTGTTTAAATACTAATCATAAATTATTATTGAGTTAAGTACTTTGAATTGGCCCTTAGACTTACTAAGAGTTCCTCATTTTATGTGCTTACTAATTCAGACTATGAAACTACTTTGAATCTTAACATGCTTTGATAATAATAATATTGATAGTGAGAAAGTGAGCTTATGGTGAATAATTAGATGTAATAATGTAAAAAGTAAATGTAATAGTATAGTAATTATAGTAATTAAAATAGTAAATGTAAAAGCATGGAAATGTAGCTAGATTAGTTAGTAGTTGATGAGCTAGATAGTTAGTAATTGTCTTTTGTTAGAGTGAGTTTAATTTATGTATTGAAATAGTAATTTTTGTGTTTAGTAAACTGTAGTGAGTGCTAGTTCGGTGAGGAAGCTATGTTGATAGAATGCATAAGGATGACTAAATAGAGTAAAGAGGGAGAAAATGACTCAGTATTGGTCCAATCTTTGAGAGGACCTGTAACCAGTAAGATATGGATGCAAGCACATGATACATGTTTGGCACATAAAACAAATTGTTTATTCCATAAGTTGTGTATAGTATGTGTTGAATGATGGATACTATCAATACAAGTTTCCCCTTCTCCATCATGTAGACTTTGAAGCTACCTTTGGGGCATATCTTTTCTAATTTCCAATGGTTAGATCCGATATAGTGTGGTAGATAAGTGCACATTTTCTTAGTTGACTAAGGGTGCTCATGTGATGAGTACTAAATCTAAATTCTCTAGATACGTGTGTTTAATTGATTAAGATATGCTACACTTACACACCATATAGTAATTGTCACATTAATATATATTTTAATGATTAATAAATGTGTGTACATTGGTAATGAGGATAATAGGCAATTCTGATCCCCTTCTCTTGCATCCTAGAATCATGACCTAGTCCATATGATACAACCGACAAACCCTAATAGAATATTAGTATCAAAGGCTTGTTAGGATATGAGTTACCTCACTAATTTATGAGTGTTGTATCTTGAACTTTCTCTTTTGACTCGTGACGCTAACTTGAACTAGACTGTCATCCAATCTATTTGAAAACCACCTATGACTAAAATGTTACAACTGGATGACACTATCCACATGAGTCTTGAACTCCTATTCAATGATAACCTTGTTTTACAATATCTAATTTCTTATGCGACTTCATAAGCTACAAAAAAAAAAATTAAAAAAAAAAAAAAAATTATTGTGTTTTTACTAATAAAATTTAGGTCATGACACATGATCCATGATAAATTGAACAATACTAGATACTAAATTAATATGTATATCATTGTGCACATAAATGAAAAATATATATATCAAAATGCATGTATCCATAGACAAAATTTTACACAAATATATATCAAAGATCATGTATCCATAGACAAAGTACTCAAATATATATCAAAATACATAGATCCATTTACAAAATGTGGCTGATCATCCCATCAGAATGTGTATAATATCAATGTTTCTGTATACAATGTGGCATATGCCATCTCAAAATGTCTCATGATGCATCCTACAAAAATTATACTATACTAGGGCGTTGGTGGATGATCAAAATGCAGTCTCTTCGCTGCACTAGGTGGATCAGATGCCTCCTACATAAATAAAAAAGGAAAACCCAAAGTTAGACTACTAAATTTATATGATTGTACATATCTAACATTGAATTACTCAAATGCATAATGATCTTTTTTGTAATGGAGATTAATACTATCAAAATTTCATAATAAATACCTCTCTTGTCGACCTCCTGCACCGGTCATGAGCCCTCTTGTATGCCCTTGGCAATGCTAGTACCTCTCTAATTGTGGGCTGTATATGTTCAAATACCTTTGTCAGATGAATCTAAAATTTAAACTATAAAATTATAATTCAAAGCATGCTAAATTTATAACATATTTAATCATGAATTCAAATTACAACTTACTATTGTAGGCTCTTCCTCGGGAGTGAGTGGTCGTGTCATCAAATCTACATAACTATCCCGTCGGACCTCATGTGCACTAGGAGTCTCCTATAAGATACAAAATAGTAGTTGTTAATATCACGAAATCAGTTTTTGAATTTATTTATGAAGATAAGGATAATAAAAAAAAAAACATGATACTTATACATAAAATGGGGCTCTCAGTGCGAATGGAAATCCTTGATGGTCTATGATGTAGAATTTGTACAAGCTCATCACTAGTAGCAATGCCTTATATACAATAAAGAATGTAATTAAATGGGATTACCAAAAAAATTTTACAAGAATGCATCGATATTTAATCAAATAGAAAGTGCCTAATTACCTTTCCTTTGTCCATGTGTGCTGGCTCACCCTCCACACTTTGTCCCTCCGAGACAGGTGCTACCTGCAAGATAAAAGAAAGATTAGAACCCATATATGCTACAATATCAAATAGAAAAACAAATGAGAACACAACATAATGTATTGTAGATGTCTCAAGGAAAAATGAAATGGCTGAGAGCGTGGCATCATCAACCTGTTTGAGCTCCTCCTCGGTCATCAACTAAACGTGAATGAAGATCACATACATATAAAAGTCAATATGGCTTAAAAATTAAAATTACTCTATTATAAAAATTAACTTTAAATCACATATGTCATAAAAAAAATATATATACATGTACCAACACCGAAGGAGTCCATGCCTCTGCATTCCCCTCCTCTCTTGCATCAGGGTCTGTAGCCTCTGCGTGTGTGTCTGGTGTATCCTCGTCTAATACAAAATGATACTCAAGAAGATCACCTATGGGACCCAGGAAAATATTCTTCCACATAATGCAAGTGTGAGGCACACAAACATGTGATGAGCTAGCTGATGATGAACTGGCACCAGCATCATCAACACAAGGAGGTAGAATTGACCTAGCCTAAGATATCATTAGGCTACTTAGCCTATGAATGGCTCTAATAGTCTAAGAGCTAGCCTCTATCATAATATCTGGATGTTGCACTCAAGGAGGAGGGGAGATATCAGGTGTGGGGACAAAAGTGCCATCTTTCTTCCACTGGGAAGAGGGTCTATCCTGAGGAGCTTCTAGTCCTAAGCCCATGTTGGGCTTCATGCTCCAATAGTTCACTTTAAGTTTCAACACAAATTCAGCATATAATTTTCTAAGGAAATAAAATGGTATGTCTAAATTTCCATGTGGAGGGATATCAAAGACCATCCACCAACGATCCCAAAAGTTTGCATGTATGGCGTCATTTGTGCACCATTTAATTGATAGTTTGGATTTTTTTGGGTCAACTGGTAAACCCATTTTTGGGTTCGCAAAAAGGCTGGCCAAATTGTCTTTGCTTATGTTGAGGGCCACAACCTCATCATAATCCAAACCATCATTAAAAAAATCTTGTATTTGATCATGCCAACAAAGAGCGGCATTTTGTTGGTTTATAAGGGTTTCAATGTTATCCACTATGGTGTTTAACGTGGATAACATAGGAGCCAATGTGAGTACATTATTATATGTTCTATGTAAACCTCTCAACTCGGCAAGATTTTCATTTATCAAATCCTTGATTCGAGGAGGGTTTTAAGGGGGTAGAGGATCATTTGGTGGACGGTTTTGTGGGGGTATTGGATCGTTTGATGGGGGCCTAAGAGGAATATTATTCCCTGCCTTAGTGTCATCATTCTGATCAGCCATTCCTATTGAATTGCAAAACATAATAGATATTAAAAAAAAACCTTAATTTTGACCTTGTTTTTTCAAAAAACCCCTAGATTCAACTAAAAAAAACAAAATCATGCTAAAATCTATCGAATTTAGATTAAAAATTAGTTTAAAAAACAAAAAAACTTATGTCAATATCCAGTATCCAATTTTGTATCTGATATCCGCTTGTGTGGTAATACTGGCCTCCAAACAGTGAGAAATAAGGGCCCACGGGTCTGTTCTTTTTTTTTTTAATGTATGCTACAGGTATCGGATATCCGATACTATATCGGATATCTGATATTGGATCGGATATTCGATCATGCCCATGTCTTATATTTTATATATAAGATATATAACATATTTTATATTTTATATATAGCTTTGAAATATTATATTTTATATATATTATAATATAAAATATTATATTATATTATATTATTATAGTTTATAACATATTATACTTTATTATTATAATATTATATTATAATATTAAATATTATATTATACTATTATAATTTAATATAATTATGATATAATATAATATTATTATTATAGTATTATTATTATTATTATTATTATTATAATATTATAATAATATTATATTATAATGTATTATACTATTATAATATAATGTTTTTATATTATTATAATATTATAATAATAATGTAATGTAATTATCGGATATCCGATATATAATCGTATATCCAATAATATCTAATATCCAATATATAATCGTATATCTGATATTAAATTGGATATCTGATATTAGATTGGATATTCAATATGGCTCGACCTTTCCTTCTAGGCTTGGTACCTAGATGGGTGAAAAAAAGTCAGAGCGGATTTTGAAGCACTTTTAGATGTGTTCAAACTCTATTTTTTTCACATCGCCACTTTTTGGTACACCATGATCCTGCACATACCCAAAGGGTGTCTCAAAATCTCAAATAGTAGTTTTGGGACTTCTTAGTCTATATTGTAAAAAAAAAGGAATATTTTTTGTGTTATGTTTTTAATAGAGAGTATTGCAGAAACAATTGTTTTTGTATTTACCTATTGAGAAATGATTGCTCCAAGTATTTTATGATCTCTAAGAAGCTCCAATTTTTTTGTATATAACTCCAAATCACAAGAAGTTTATTTTTTGAACAATAGTTATAACTCTTACTTTTATTTCCCAAACTTTAGAAATTATTTTCAGATTTTTAGCTATAAATGTTTGTTTTAGATTTGAATACAAAGCAAGATGATAAGTTACATATCTCCAACTCTCTTGTGTTATTATTTTCATTATATCTACTTCAACTATGTATTTGAATAACATAATTATAATATTTGTATGCTACCTTATTTTTTGATTTTATTTATTTCTAAATTTAGAGCATAACTCTAAATTTAATGATTGTGTTGTGCTTGCAAAATCTTCAAATGGTATTAGAGTTATTTTTGCATCAATATCAATGAGTTTGGAAAAAAAATTACTGGGTACTAAAGCTTTTATGCAAGACACATGGTTAGAGATGAAGAAAAGGTTTGGCAGTAGCCGTCGTCCTTTAATGGACCAAACTATTATGTTTGGGAAAGAAAAGTGGAGACTATTGTTGCTTCAAATGATTTGTGGGATCTTGTGATCAATATGTTATAGATATAACTAAATCAGATTGTATTTTTCCCTCTCATACAATTAGAAGACTCATTTGAAGGATTCAAGGAAAAAAGATTCTAAGGCATTAAGTGATCAAAGAATCATTAACAAAGGAATTTTTTTTTAGCATGGAAACAAATATTTATTCCAAGGAAGCTTGCGATACTCTTGAAAACTATTTCAAAGATACTAATCAAGTCCATGTGGTAAAGTTGCACATTCTTCAAAGATAATTTGTATCTCTTCTCATTAAAGATGATGAGTACATTTTGAAGTTTGGTTGTAGAGGACCTCTAGTTTGATAAACTCATTGATAAATAATGGAGAAGATATAGAGGAGAAACAAATAATAGAGAAATTCTTGCAAACTCATTCCCCAAGATTTGATATGCTTGTGATTTTCATTGAAGAGACAAGACCTCTCCAAGATGACTCTAGATGAGTTAATATATTCTTTCCATACCCATGAAAACACCTTAATAGGTTTGCAACTTCTTCTCAAGAGAAAACTTTTAGAGCTCAAGCTAATGAAATAGTCATAGAGAGAGGAAGAAATGAATTTGGATGAGGTTATAGTTGTAGAGTTTGTAAAAACTCTAATAAAAGAAATATTTGTAGAGAAATATTAGAAAGAGCAAAGGGCCATGAGGGAGAAAGGAAATCTTAAAATAGCTTTAGAGGAGGAAGGAAGAATAACACCTCTAACAAGAACAATGTGGAGTACTAAAATTGTCATAAGTTTAGGAATTATGAAAGTGAATTTTGGAAGAAAAAAATGATAAAAGAAAAGGAAAATATAGCCAATATAAATGTACTTGAAGAAAATAACTCCAGAGCCTCCATCATGTGCAATATTGGTGAAAAAGTAAGCTACAAATTTAGATATTTGGATAGTGGTTCTAGTAATGACATGTGAAAAAAATTATAAGTTTGAAATTAAGATTGGGAACAATGGTTCTATCCTAGTCGATCTACGATGATATACAACAAGAAAGGTGATAAGAAGGATATTAAAACTATTAAATGTTACCATGGTATGAAGCACAATCTACTAAGTATTAGAAAACTCATTTGGAATGGATATAGAGCATTGTTGGAGAATGAAAATTGTTTTATTTATAAAAAAGATGCAAGTAAAAATATTGTTGTAGAAGTATGAATGATAAAGAACCATGTGTTTTCATTAAAGATAAAGACATTATTCTCTTCTCAACCTATTATTACACCTCCCAAGAATGTATGTCCAAAAATATAGTAATACTTAGTTTTAAAGAGTGTGATTGAAAACCCCTCCAAGCTATGGAATTTAAGGTATGCACATCTTGGTTATCCTAATCTAAATTTATTGTTCAAGAGAAGAGTTTTAGGCATTTTTCCATGTATTGTGGACTCCAGTAGCAAGTATGAGGTTTGCATATTAGATAAGAAAAATAAGTTGCCCTTTTAATTCTAATAACTCTATAAGAGCACAAGCATCATTAGAGGTTGTGCATTTTAATTTAGTTATTCCTATGCAAATTAATTCCATTGGGGGAGTACTTCTTTTATGAAATTTATTGATAATTTTAACAATAGTACATGAGTATATTTTTTGAAATAAAATTTGATAATTTTGATAGATTTTAAAGCCCAAACTAAAAAAGAATGTGGATATTATGTTGAAGCCATATGGTTAGATAGAGGGGGGAGTATACCTCCAATATTTTTGTAAATTTTTGTAGTCAAATGGTTTAAACAAGGGGCTTAAAACGAATTATTTTGCAAGAAAATGGATTGAATGAAAGAAATAATAATATTTTTATTTAGATGAAAAGGAGTGTGATGAAAGGAAAGGGTCTCCCAAATAAATAGTGGGGAGAAATGTAGAAAAATAATGAATTCAATAAATAAAATTCTCACAAAAGAAGTTTGTAGAAAGATTATTCTTGAGGAATGAGAAAGGCATAGATGAATAGATGAACACTTTAGAGTATTTGGGTGTATAGTATATGCACACTTGGAAAAGGAGAAAAGATAAAAGTTGGATGACAAGGGTGTGAAGTGTATCTTCAATGGTTATAGTCAACAATCCAAGGCATATAGATTGTATAGCCCTGTCACAAAGACTATCACCATTCCTTATAACTATTATTTATTATTCCTAAAGGATATTCTAAGGACCATAGCTATTGAAAGTATTCTCAAAGATGTTGATAGGGTTATGCAAAATGGGGATGAAATAGTTCATAAGATGGACTAGGTGTATATATATATATATATATAGTATTTCACATGAGATGTATAAATATATAAATTATCTATTGGATAATGGATGGTTTTTTGGAAGATTTATGTATGGGTGAAAGGAAGTGTCAACAAGATCAACATTGGCACATGCCTAGAAGGGTTGCAGAGTGATGGAAAGAACGTGGACTTTGGATTTTGAGATTTAGATGTTAGTAGGTTTTAGGTCATATGGAACCAAAATTTATTTGAAATATGGAAGATATTTATGTGAGGAATAATGAGAGCCTTTGGAAAAGAAAGCTTGGATTCCAATTTTGATTTCTTTTTCAAAATTATTGCTTCTCTAACCATGTGTTTTTTTATTTTTATCTCCATTTTTATTCTTTTGGATGTATTGCTTCTATGATAGACTTAGGAATCCACATGGTGTTTTAAGATTTTTCATTTTCTTAATTGGCCTTTTGGAGTTTTCTTGATCGATCTTTATCACCTTTTGGAGTTTTCTTGATGAGAGAGAAAAAATATTATACAAAATAGAAGTAGTTACTATAGTTATATGAAAAATCCAAGACTGATTGGTAAGCTAACATAGAGACCTCTTGCACCTGAACTTTAAGGCTATCAATAGTAGGTAGTGTTACTAAGAGGGGGAGGGGTGAATTAGAAACCAATAAAACTTTATCTTACTTTACCAATGAAAACTTCAAATATTATTCTAATCTAATTGCATGCATGAAAGAATGAAAGCAATAAAATATTCCTGTAACTTTGACACAAGTATGGTAATCCAAGAACCTTCAAAATATAAAGTAAAATTGGGGAGGAGATGATAACCAAAAACTTTACTACTGTTGTATAAAGTTAACCTGTTAAGGCTTATAATTGACCACTTCTGGTAATATTCCCTAGTAGGAGAAATAAGAATTATGAGGTCCACCTTGATAAAGGATTTACAAACATATAATGAAGTATGCATTTTGTTAAGATATTTAGCAAAAGATTGTTAATTCTACCCTATTAAAGGATTTGACTGATTCACCTATTAGGATGAATCACTAGTTGATCTCTAATCTACAACTCTAATTTATTGAATGAGCTTCCTTGTATTACAATAATCACCTAACTATGATAGATAAATATCTATTGTCCCTTATACTACTTGTAGCCTTTTTCAATTTATGCTTATGCACATCATAGTACTCATCAAATGCATATTTTAATATGATATAATGTATTACATATATACCAATCCAATTCATTACCTTCTGGAGTCAGCTATAATACCAAATTCATCATAATTCACAAAGTCAGCCAAGCAACTATAACTCAGGTTTTGAAGACAAACTTGGTGATGTTTTGATACACAAAAAACACTGTAAACACTTGAAAAAGTTTGGCATTTAGTTAAATTTGAAGCTTGGTCCATACTAATCACTTGTAAGTAGGTCAAACTCAGTTAGCACTATGTGACTCAGTGAACATTGAGAAACTCGGTAGCTATTGAATCACTTAGTTGACATTGTATGACTTGGTCAACATAGATTCACATTGTTAACATTGTGAGCTTGGTAGATATAGTAGAACTTGGTTAACATACTAGAGCTCAATTAACACTACAATCTTCTTCATTTTTTTTGAATATCTCAGTAGCCTCTACTACACTCAGTTTACACTATACATAGTCTTTAAAGCTTGGTGGACACTGTGTAGCTCAACATGACATGAAAACTATCTATTTAGCTCAATAGAAACTAAGATACTTGGTGAACATTTTTGGATGAATGATAAGATCAGTAACAACTATAGAGCTTGGTAGCAATGTAACCATTTGACTAAGTGTTGAGTCACTAATAGACAAATTGACCTTAAATGTCAGTAATCTCCCCCTTTGGCATTAGTGAAAAACAAACTTATCAAACCATAAATACTCAAAATTACAAGTCAAAAACCATATTATGCTTTCAACTCAGTTTAGGCTTCTTGTAGCTATAGCTTGGTAACATACTCTATTTTTCTAATTTCTCAAAATTGCTTTTGTAAAAATATTTTTTGCTTATCTGTAAAAGTATCTACATAATACTACACTTCTCCCCCGTACATATATCTTACCTATATACATATATCTAAAGTATAGTACTCTCCCTCTTATATAGATAATATTAACATATTTACTTCTCTCCCTTTTCATATTACTTCTCCCCCTTTTCATATTACTTTTCCCCCTTTTTGACGTAAATACTAAAGGTGTATAGTATCTACAAGTTAATACCAAAATGTGACAATAAATTAGAATGAACCTTCAAAATTAGTACCATAGTCTTGTCCCAATTGTCATGTAATACCTTACTTTCATGGAAGGAAATCTAAACTTTTGCTAATAATTTCGTCATGTGGTCAACTATAGAGAATTTTTTGTGATGGATAAGAGTCTTTCCATATGCAATGTGTTTTTGCAATGCATCCATGTTTGGAATAATCATGCCTTAAATTTTTGCAAGTGTGGCCCTAATTCTAGCTTCTTTACTAATTCTACATACAAATTTTTTAGATATCTAATCTTTGTGAAGTGTGCAAAACTATAACTTGGGTCAAGTGATACCAGGTGTGCACTTGCCTTCATATCTTCATCTATCTTGGACAATTTTTCCTTGATCTCCTTTATGCAGATAGATGTCTCGCTCAATTTGACAAATAGTGAAATAACATTACTTACAAATGTTTCTAGTGAAACAAGAATAGTAGATAACTCTACTTGATCTATTGCAATTTTTTGTGCAACTTGCTCAAAAATTCTATTCTCAAATTTTCTTTCAACTCTTTGCAACAATTTTTCCTATCCATTTAGATCTTCGTTGAATCCATGGACAATTTTAGTTAGCTAATCAAGTGTAGGTTGTGTACTATCAACCTCTTTATATCCTGAAGGACTTGATTTTTCTTCTTCTTCTCTTCTCTAAGATTATGTTTCTTAGCACTCTTCTTTAATAGTTCTCCTAGGCTATCCATTTGATCAAGATTTAGGATAGAGATAATCAAATTTGGCATAGCATATCCTCATCCAAATCAATTTCTTACTTTCAATGAATTTCCTCTTTTCAATTGTCATTAATGATTTGTACATATACTCACTTGGTTACAAATTGTCCTTCGCTTGGTTTTTCTTTGAATGCTTAGGAGACATTCATAGCTCAGTAAAGTCACCAACAACTTGGCATTTGTATCCAATGTTTTAGTGTATCCCAACATCACTCGGTAAGGTCTTGTGACCTGACCTAGCTTGGTAAGGTATTGATTTTACCATCATCACTCCATGATCCTTATGTGTCTTAAATTTTGATTGGATCCTTCTACATGCTAGCTATAACTAATGTTAGATGGCTTCTTCTAAATCACAATTCTAGTAATCTCCATAAAGAAGTAAGTTGAAATAATTGTGCCATCCAACTCATTGACTTGGGTGTTGTTCACTTCATGATTTTGGCTTGCATTCTCTAGAGATTTGGTACCCATTGTTGCCTCATTTGTTTTTTGATATTGTAACCTTTGGCTTTGTTTTCATCTTCAATTCTTCTTGTGTTGATATAGTTCTTGGCAAGATGTCCAAGTTCTATACAAATAAAACATCTTTTTGTAGTTTCTCTTTTCCTTATGTGATGTTTCACACAGTTTTCTCTGGAATGTTCTCAAAATCAACATAGTAGTGACATCTATACTATGTGTTGTAATCTCATCCAAATATTTCTTTCACAATTCATTCTGCTAGGTTCCACTTCTTGGTTTTTTACTTTGAAGATTTGTGTCCTTGTTTCTTGCAATTGTGACACTTTCCCTCAAAGTTAGGTTTCTTTGTGCATTCACTTGCTCTATGATCATGCTTGTTGCAACTATAACACTTTCCATTGATTTTTTCTTTAACATTACTCCAACATTTTTTTGATGTATGACCTATATTACCACAATAATTGCAAGTATGCATTTTGTTCTTTTAAGCTCCTTGTTAAGATGATTCATCTTCTCCTGTATATCCTAATCCATATTTTCCCTAATAATAGCTTCTCTTATTCAATTGAATCATGTTGTCTTGATATTTCATCATTCTCTCATTGGTTTTTTTTTCAATGCTAAGATCATTCTATAGTCTTTCATCCTCTATCTGTAGATTGATAAGCTCTTGATTTGCATCATTAAGTTGATCAATAAAACTTTATCTTACTTCACCAATTAATCCTTCATATATTATTCTGATCTAATTGCATGCATGAAAGAATGAAAGCAATAAAACATTCATAACACTTTGACAAAAGATATGGTAACCCAAAAACTTTCCAAATAGAAAGTAAAATTGGGCTGGAGATGTACCCACAAGCTTTAGTACTAAAATATAAAGTTCACCTATTAAGGCTTATAATTGACCACTTCTAGTGATTTGTCCTATTAGGAGCAATAAGGACTATGATTTTCACCTTGTTAAAGGATTTATAAACATATAATGAAGTATGCACTTAGTTAAGAGATTTAGCAAAAGATTGTTAAGTGTACCATGTTAAAGGATTTGACAGATGCACATGTTAGGATGAATCAATGGTTGATCTTTGATCTATAACTCTAATTTATTGATCAAGATTCCTTGTATTACAATGATCCCTTGACTGTGATAGATAAAACTTTGTTGTCCCTTATACTACTTGTAGCCTTCTTCAATTCACACTTATGCACATCATAGTACTCATCACATGCATATTTTGATCATAATATAATGTACTACATATATACCAATCCAATTCATTACCTTCTAGAGTTAGCTACAATACCAAATTGATTACAATTCACAAAGTTGGCCCAACTATTATAAGTTAGGTTCTAAAGACAAACTCGATTATGTCATGATCCATGGAAAACATTGTTAATGAATAGCAAACTCTACCACTTGGTTGAAGTTGAAGCTTGGTCCATATTGATCACTTCCAAGTAGCTCAAACTTGGTCAACACAATGTGACTTGGTGAACACTGATAAAATTGGTAGCTACTAAATCACTTGATTGACACTGCATGACTCAGTCAATACTAGATTCACATTGTTAACACTATGAGCTTGATAGATATAGTAGAACTTGGTTAACATACTAGATCTCAATTAACACAATGATCTTCTTTACTTCTATTAAATAGCTCAGTATCCTTTGTTAAGCTTAGTTTGTAGTGTACATAATCATTCAAACTCAATAGGCATTGTGTAGCTTAGCATGAACTGCAAACTATTTGTTTAGCTCGATAGCAATTGAGACACTTGGTTTTCACTACTAGATGAATGATAAGATTGATAGAAACTATAGAGCTCATTAGTAATGTAACCATTTGACTAAGTTTTTAGTTTTGATAGACAAATTGACCTTAAATGTCAACACTAGATAGTAGGGAGAGCTTTTAACTTTCCCTTTCATGTGGGGGTAATCCTTTTTCTACTAAAAAGTACTAACAAATTTCTAGATATAAGGGTAATTACAAGAAGTTGGGTCTCACTTTTGGGCAATAAGTGAAAGTATTTTTCCTGTTTTTGAAATTTCTTTCATTTGATATCAAAATTTGAGGCATTTAGAGATTGAATATAAAAAAATTTCATAAATAAAATTGTAGTGTTCAGAATCTACTTTTTGAATATGTAATTTATTCACACACACACACACACACACACACACACACACACACATATATATAGGTATAGATCTTTAAAAACCATTTTTTCAAAATGTTTGTTTTAGGACCATACCATACTCATGTACAAACACCATAATTTTAAAAAAAAATGAAGTTACCCAATACACCAAAGATTGATGAAAATAATTTTCTTAGTTTTTTATTGGATAATTTTATTATTATTAATTTTTAAATGGCTATAAAGGTAAATTTTAAAACCTCTCATGTACGGAGACCATAATTTGATCAAAATTTCACTTTTTTCAAAAATTCTTATTTTTGCAACTTTTAAAGAATTGTATTTATGTTGATGAAATATAAATTAATTTAAGAAAAATCATAAAATAAAAAAATTATTAAAGTTTTAATGAACCTCACAATATTGCATTTAGATACCACCTTTGATTAAAAAAGAAATCCCACCCCATATTGTAAGAAATGGGCACCCATTATTTGAAATTCAAAAAAATGGTACCCATTTAAAAAAAGTAAAATTGACATTTTAAACATATTTTAAATCCCAAATAGATTTTAATTTTTTTTTACAAACTAGCACACATTTGAAAAAAATTAAAAACAAGCACCAAATTTTTGAAAAATGGGTATCCATTTTTTTACTTTAAAAAAAAATGGGATCCTATTTTTAAAAAATAACTTGTGTCCATTTTTTGAAATTCAGATTGGGAATCTTAGCCTAATACAAGCACCCATTTTTTAGAAATAGGCACCCATTTCTAGAAGAGTATGATCTTAATCCACAAACTTCCACAATTTTAAGACCCACTTCTTGCTTCTACCCATAAAGTAGATTATTATCCCTTATTGAATCTAAATCAAAAAGCTTTCCACATATGACATACATAGAACAAAATTTGATATATGGGATTTCCTTAGTAAAATCCATCTTTAGTAATTAACATTAAAATTAAAATTAAATTAAATTAAATGAAAGGAAATAGAGCATGTTGTTAGTGGAAAAGGCTTGATAATTTTCTTATGCCTTGGAGATAGAAGTGCTTCGTGAAATATAATAATAAGTTTTGATAAGATAGTGTGTGAATCTATGAATAATTAAAAGGACATCTTAAAGGAGACTCTTGAATAATTATTTCTATGATTGACTCCATGAACAGATAAATTTATTGAATGTTTGATTTCTCCTTGAATGCTTGAGTACTTGAATTGTAAATGTAAAAGATGGAAATTATAAATAATTGAAGATGGATCTTGAAAGAGGTGGCCTTGCATTTATACCTCTACCATTTTAGGGATCAAACTTTTAAGAAGGTTGACCTTGAAATTAGAATCTTGAATAAGATTATAACACCAAGTTTAGATTCAAATTTAAGAAAAAGTGATGTAGTGAAAGGTAGGAGAATCCCTAATGGATATGTCCTAACCCTAGCAAATAACCTCATAGTGGAATATTAAAAAATAACACAAGATTTGATACCAATTCACAACTCTTTATTCATAAAATAACTTGTTACATGTAATGTGTTGGGCTATAAGGCCTTGCTGATTATGGCCAAATACAAAGCAATTGCAATAGTTTTTCAAGATCCAACTCAAATCCTGGCTAGCCCAAATCTATAACACAATAGCATTCTAGAAGAAACCTCCATGATCTCAACTTGTGCTTGCAAACCACCAAGCAACCTCCTTGCTTCTAAACCATAAGCACTAGCTCTTCTCACAAAATCTCATTCTATATTCCAACTTGAGTCTTTCTATCTATCTCCCACATAGAGCTAAATTTCCTTCTCCTCAATGCTTAAGACACTACCCAATCCATCCTTAAATAGCCAACTAAGCCACAAGTTTGCTAGTCAAGCATTTAATTACAATATAGGTCCATGTTGGAAGAGTAAACCAAAACTCTAACAAACATGAAAAATACTAAATAAAAAGTTATATTTAGGTCCATAAATGACCCAATAATATTTCCCTATCTTAACAAGATCCAATTCCATCCTATGAAACCACGCAAGATGAAAAATCCACACATTTTACACAAAATTGTTTGAAAATTGATACCCAAGAAAAATCACAATGTCTCCTAGCTCTGATTGGATTAGAACTTGTTCTTTGAAATGAAGGTATTAATTTATGTCTTCTACAAACCCTTAAGTATGCAAAATTTGATTCCTTCAGGAGAGTTGTGCATTCATCCTGAAAGTAATGCATAGAAACATGTCATTAAATAGGCATAACATAGATGTTTTAAAAAAATGGCCATATCTCCCAAAGGATGATGAATTAAGACTTGAACCTTGGATCATAGATACTAATATAGAACCTCTTTAATTCATGAATTTTTTAGCCTGTTGGTCATTGCACAAAATTAGTTACATATCCTGCAATAGGCACTTAGAAACCATAAAATACAGGTCCAGTAGCAAGTTAAAAACTACTCAAACTTTAACATGATAACAATAATCTCTATGCACACATAGGAGAAGGTACCCAATGTGTCTTCAACACATCCCCAATTATGCAAACCTCAACTACACCATAATCCAAGCTTGATGCTCCTGCATCAAAAAGTTAGCATATAAGGGGAAAATCCCAAGGTACGAGATATAGTTTGCATGACTTGTACATCCTAGATTTCCCTTGATAATGACTTTTTTTTTCAAATTTTAGTCAAGATTGAATTTTGATATAAGGATTCTAAAAATATGCATGGAATCAAGGCGTGAAGAGAAAAAAATCTATGAAATAGATCACACATGGTCATTAGGCCTAAGTGCACAAGAGATAATATTTGGATGAAATATTTATAAGGAGTGCATACGTAATTAATGTTCTTTGTTAAATATATGGAGACAAAGGATTTAAATGTATAGGTAAAGTCACATTTTTCATAGAGAAACATATATAGACTAAATGTTTGTAACTTCAAGTACTAAGAAGTATTGAGAGGGGGAGGGGCCATGAATCTGTACTACAATTTCTATCATCATAAACACATGTTTCCTTCTAACTAATAATTACCTTTAACATTTAACTAATAACATTATGTTGTTTCTTCAGTTATATCGATAGTTAATTTATTCCATAAAAATAACACAATAAGAATTTAAGCCATAAACATGAAGAACATAACAAATTGATTTTGATATCATAGAAAATACTTGATTAGAGGGAAATTTGTGGTTGGGATGATACCTACAACTTATCACTACAGTAACAAGGCGCCCAGTTGAGAGCTTTACAATAATGTCATCTTATAAATGACCCCACTTTGTTAAAAATGTCTAATACCCTACTAAGAGTATCAAGAGTCCTATTAAGGACTGCTATATTATGAGATTTAATCCCACTATTATAGTCTTCACCCAGATAGAGGTTTCGCATAATGAGTGCAAAATAGAAGTTCAAGTCTTGTCAAAGATTACCTTGTTAAAACATTTCACAATATTGTTGATCAATTGATTAGGTATAAATAACAAGAAATTGACCTTTACTTTCCTTTCTTCTATTTGATAGGTCTGTTGCATCATCTCATTGTTCCTCTTTTGACAACTTGCTATTCCTCTTCTAATAACTCATCTCTAATAACTTCTTACAACATCATGGCATTATTCATTCATCTTCTTCTCTCTTGTTACTCTATCTCTCTCTTTTATCTTCATTTTTTTTACTTGATAACTTAATTTTGGTTTTTCATTCTAGGATCTTCCACACACTTCTCTTAATCTCTTTCTCATCTTTAGCTTCACCGATATGCTATATCTCGATATGTCCTGTTATCTGATAACATGTATTACTCCAATAGCATTCTCCTTGTACCTAATAATATAAAGTTTTAACCAACAATGACAACACTAGAAAAAACCATGCCAACAAGAGTAACACTAAACTAAGCACTGCATAAGCATGGAAATGACCTACTTAAGTAGTGCATACAAACTATGATGATATAACCATACTTAATCCTTCTAGAAGATGTTTTTATTGCTACATTTCTTCATACCACTATCTATAAAATATATAAACAAAACATTCTATGGATTGGTTTTCTATAAATAATGGAAAGAAAATGAGAAATCTTAACAATATTTGAGATAGCTACTCAGTTTGAAATTATTTACATTAATTTTTTTTTTATAATTATATTTTACCTCTTTAATTTCTATATTTTTTGGGTAAATACTTTTACAATGATATGTTAACATAGATTATTACAACTACAATTTCCTTGTATTGAAGCTCAAACTTTCTTGGTTTACTTTATGGATTAATGATTTGTATGATTGAAAATTACTATAGACAATGATCTAGATCTAGGAATGAACATCTATAAGAGGAAGACTTATCAGAGGGTGATTTAAACCCAAGTTATTATTGATTTCTCTAATTGACTATGTAAGAGGTTTCTTCAATATTTACACGCTAGAAATCTGTTTTATATTTTTATAAAGATTCCACTTTAATAATTGGGCCCCTTAAAAAGATAATTTAAATTATAACTATACATAAAATGTTGTAATATATTGTATAAAAATTAGAGAAAATGTGGGACAAAAAATAAAAAAGAGATGCAAGCATCAAAGATCCTACCTATAGTATAATCGTTTTTGGAAAAGAAAAGGTAAAATGATAATATGATTAAGCAGCATCAATTTTATGAAGAAGTCTTGTAGTAGATTTAAAAAATTGGCCATAGTTTCATTAGAGTTGAAAATAGTACCCTTTATGGACAATGATAAGGCATAATTTGACAACCATTATTATAGCACTCCAAAATAGTGTTCTAAAACCAATTTCACAATATTACCAACCACCTCTATGCATCAATTTTGATAAAAGATTATAGTTTTAGAGTAAAAATACCTTACAAAAATGAAGAGGTATGCAATGTATTAACCAACCCCAAAAATTTCAAATCCCAAAATTCCCTTTCATTCTTCATTGCAAGCCCATTGAAGTTATAAAAATTTTCCCCTTTCATTCTTAGTTGTATACACTCAACTTATAAGAAATTGTACTTGATGTGTGTAAAGCGAGTGTCTCAAAGATGCTCTTTTAGCAGCCTATCGATTTGTGCTAAAATAAGCCATAACAAACTTTAGTAGAAGAATGTCTTGAGAATACATGGGAAGTCTGAGTCTCATGAAAATGATATAAAAATTTCTATAATGATTATTTTTGTGATTGAAAATCTTGGGTAGATTATTAACATGTGGTTACTTCGTATTGGAGAACAAGAAGGTAGAGTGGAGATGAGGAAGCTTGTATGATAAGCCATATGTTAAACTATAATCATTTAAATGACTACCAGCTGTAGGTTGTTGGAAAGATTGAATATTGCTAAGAACTAAGTTTCAAGAGAAATTTTAGTTTGAATTTTTATTATAAATAACTAAATGAATCAGTATCTATTGAGGTGGCCAAAAATTTAAAGTAAAATTTCCTTATAAAAATGAAGAGATATGCAACATATTAATCACCCTCAAATATTTCAAATTCCAAAATTTCCTTTCATTCTTCATTGCAAGCCTTGCAAAGTTATATAAATGTTCCCCTTTCATTTTTAATTGTACGCCCTCAAAATTTACAAGAAATTGTACTTGATGTGTGTAAATCGAGTGTCTTAAAGATCCTATTTTAGTAGCCCACTAATTTGTGCTAAAATAAGCCATAACAAACTTTAGTAGAATAATGTCTTGAGAATACATGGGAAGTCTGAGTGCCATGAAAATGATATAAATATTTCTATCGTGATTATTTTTTTGATTGAAAATCTTGGGTAGACCATCAACTTTGTGGTTACTTGGTATTGGAGAACAAGAAGGCAGAGTGAAAATGAGGAACCTTCTATGATAAGCCACATTTTGAACTACAATCATTTAAATACATTTAACTACCAACTATGGGCTACTGGAAAGATTGAATGTCACTTGGAACTAAGTTTCAAGAGAAATTTTAGTTTGAATTTTTATTATAAATAAATAAAAGAACCAGTGCCTATTGAAGTAGCCAAAAAAATTAGTGAACACTAATATGAACATCTTAATAGCTCAAGCTAAAAATATTATATTTGGTAAGCACATGAAATACATATTTCAATGAAATTTAATAATATTATCTTATGGATTTTAAAATTGTTGTTGAAAAATTGCCTAGATAAATTGTGAAATTTTTTGTCTATGCACAATACAATTATGTAAGGGCTTCTATGCATAAAATGTAACTAACAAAAGAAAATATAAATATATCTGATTGTAGATTTTTGTTTTTCCAATTAAAATAATATTTGGTTGTTCAGTTGGATTATATTTTTGGGCAATATTATTCTACCAAGTTAATAGATACAACCATCTAGGACTTCTTTCTTGCAAGTTCATGATGTTATAGTTTTGAATATAGAAATTGATTTTGAAATATTAAATATAAATCTTTAAGAAATCATTTTAGGCATACATTTCAAAGGGCTAAGGACCAATCCATTGGATTGCTTCATTATTGGATCATTAGACATTGCAATCATATATTTCCTTAAAATTCTACAAGTACTGTAACAAAACCTATCTATCTTTTATTCTTAAAGAAAGTATATTCCATATTATATATTCCATTTTGTTAAAAACATGGACAATGCTAGTAAAGGTTACAAAATTCTACTTTATAACGCATAATCAATTTTTTTGGTTTTAAAAATCCATTTTGTGCATATATTGAATCATTGGTGTGGTCGAGGACACATATCTTTGATGAATTTTATTTTGGCATACAATGGTTGGGTGGGCCTCATAAATCAAAACAAGAAGTTGTTCATCTCTTCTTGAAGTAAGATCTACCAACAAACTAAGAGGACTGACTAGAGCCAAAACAACCACCAAATTATAAACCACCAAAGTTGATAAGTGCACCTAAGTAGTCCATCCAATAAGCATATTGAAACAATAAGCCACACACATGCTTAATATCACCAAATAACTCTATAATAACAGTAGGAATCTACCCACCCAAAACTCCAAGAATGCACACTATAGTGAAAATGAATAGAAAGATGGAGAACAAGATGATACAATATTTTTAATTTAATAGAGATATTGTCCTCCCATATAAGTCAGGACCAAAAATGTAGAGAAACACATATAATCCTTGGGATGTTAGGTTTATTACATTAATTAGGTTAGTTTTTGTGTTTAGGTTAGATAAATGAAATTAGTTCAATATATAGTTGTTGGGGAGTTATTCCCGTAAGCAGTTGTTTTAAGGGAAAATAAAACTATATAAACATGCCCAGACATCAATGTAATGATTTAGTATTATTCAATATTATTGTTATCATTATTCATATCATTCTAGTATATTATTCAATATTGTTTCAATATCATTTTTAGTATCAAGTCTGTATCTGAATGATCTGAATCAGTAGTTTTAGCATTTTATATTTTTTCTCTTTCATTTTATATTTTATAGTTTCACATTCTTTGGGCCTATTACAATGGTATCATAGCAGGTTTGATCAATGGGAAGAAGAGTGCAAATGGATTTTGGATAAAGAGGACCCTAACTTTTGTGGATTTATTGAAGAGAGGTTTGAGATATATTATGTAGATATTACAATGTTATATTTTCATCAATATGGTGTGATCATTCTTCTTCTCAGTTTTTCAATTACATTATTTATTCTACAATATTGTTTTCTAAACAATGGAGAAATTATCCACAATTACTAAATTTGAAGGGCCTGAGTTTCACACATGGAAAATCAAGATACAATTAGTTTTGATTGAAAAATATTTATGGGACATTGTTAATGGGACTGTTCAGAAACCCCAAGATGTAGATGAAATAACAAAGAGGACAGCCCAAGATCATAGAGCCTCTGCATTGATTGGACTTGGTCTATCAAATGCATATTTGCACCATATTGATCTTTCAAAGACTTCAAATGAAATATGGGATGGGCTTAACACCTTGTTTGGTTCACAGGCTTCTAGTGCAAAAATGTCTATAAAACAAAAGTTATTTAGGTTGAAGATGAATGAAGGTGATAACATTGTTCAACATATAAGTACTTTTTGTTCACTTCTTAATCAACTTGTAGGTGTGAACTCTAAAATTGATGATGATGATGCCAAAGAAATCCTACTTAGTAGTATGCCTTCAAGCTCTGATCATATTGTTTTCACTTTGAACAAAATGAATCCTAGTCTAGAAACTATAATTTCTTCTTTAATTGATGAAGGAAATAGAGCTCATAAGAGTCATAATTTTACTGAGGATTGTGTTTTATTTGCTAGAAAGAAATCTAGTGTTCCTGGTAGAAGAGAAATAAAAAAAAATTATTGTTAGAAAAGTGGACATGTACAAATGAATTGTTTTCAATGGGCCAAAGATCTGATTGATGGGAAGTTGAAGAAAAATACAGCCTTTGTTGCAGTTGAAGGTGAGACAAACTTTTTTGATTTCACAATACATTCAAATACTAATGATTTTGATAATCCACCTAAAATTGATAAAAGATTTGTGCACTAAATAATTTCAAATAAGTAAATAGGAGGCTGGAGGCAATGGAGGTTGGAGGATTTTTATCATCTCAAGCTAACTTCTCGCTTAGAGATGATTACTACATGAGAAGCCACTATTTGTGTCCCTATAAAGTTGGGGCTTGGCTAATTCCTCTCTAAAGATAAGAGAGGAATTGATAGATTTGTGTCCCTAAAGAAAAGAGGGGGCTTAGCTACATGATTTCAACAATGGTATTTGAGACACTCGGAGGAGATGTTGACTTTCAGAGGAAAGGCGTCTCATGTGCAACACTAAAGGAGGCATTAGGCACACTCCATGGAGATGCAAAATTGTGGAGGAACTATATCTTGTTGTGTAAAAGAGGTAGAAATAATGTTTTTATGAGTCCAACTTCAGAATTTGCAATCTGAAGTTGGAATATGAGGGAAACTTTAGGATTAGGATTTGGAATCCGAAGTTGTAGACTATTTACAAAGATTGGTGAAAGAGCTCAACTTTAGGATTAAGATTTGCAATATGAAGTTGTAGACTACTTTCAAAGATTGGTGAAGGAGCTCAACTTTAGGATTAGAATTTCCAATCTGAAGTTGTAGACCACTTTCGAAGTTTGGTGAAGGAGCTTTATCAAATTTTATGATCTTGGTGAAGGCTTTTCAATTTTATTGGATTAATGTAATAAGGGGGGGGATGTTGAACTTATTACATTAATTAGGTTAGTTTCTAAATAAGCGAGAATGATTGTTGAATTAATGTAATAAGGGGGGAATGTTAGGCTTATTACATTAATTAGGTTAGTTTTTGTGTTTAGGTTAGATAAATGAAATTAGTTCAATATATAGTTGCTAGGAAGTTATTCCCATAAGCAGTTATTGTAAGGGAAAATAAAACTATATAAACATGTCCAGACATCAATGTAATGATTCAGTATTATTCAATATTATTCATATCATTATTCATATCATTCTAGTATATTATTCAATAATGTTTCAATATCATTTTCAGTATCAAGTTTGTAACTAAATGATCTGAATCAGTAGTTTTAGCATTTTATATTTTTGCTCTATCCTTGAGAAACCTTATATATTTGTAGTAATAAAGAAAAAAAGAAGAGAGTAATGATACTAGTTATAAGTACAAAAAATACTATAACATTCAATACATCCCCTTCAAATTTCTATGTCAGTGGAGAAGATTAATCATCCATGTGTTTATTGCTGCAAGACTTTGTGTACACATATTTCTAATTAATGTGTGTAGCTAGAGGATACTATATTTCTTCAAGATTGTGTTGGATTAGTACAAATGAGTTTTTGATAATGTAAATATACCCAAAAATGAGGTCAATGCATAGGAATCTCCAAAAAACAAATTAAAAAACCCAAAATTATTATTATTATTTCTAGAAACATTAATCTGAGAGACAAGAAGAATTAGAGTTATTTTTACCATTGAGAAAAATTTCACATTATTGTAAATTTCAATATTCAAGTAAAAATGAAACAATTGTATGCCTAACTTCAATCTAGTGGGGGGTACTAAGACAAGGTTGACATGTTTAGTTTATCACTTAGATATCATCTTTCCTATCTCATGCACCATATATTCTAATTATTTAGGTTTGAAAAATAAAACTAAATCAGGCTCCTCAACATTTAAAATCCCACCAAATTAGTACAAATTCAAAACAAAGAAAATCGTCTCTTCTAAGCTTGTTAAACTACTGACCAAGTCCTCCAAAATCAAAGGAAATTTGTTGAATAGCAAGCTGGGCTATCTAATTAATAAATTCCTTTCAGCTAATTTCTTTCTTTCCATGCCATTTCAAATAGTAGAAACAATCATAATTTTTTCTACCTACGAAATGAAAATGACATCAATTGCAAAGTTGAAGATTTATGAAGATAAAATATTAACAATGCACAAACTATATTTTTCATTTCCAATCTTTCTTTCAAAAATTAGATTCTAATATGTACAATCTGTTTGAAAGATACTACATATCAGAAGAAGATTATGGGACACAATTGTCCCATTTATTAATATTTAATGAAATAAATGTATTAGTTGCCAAAAATTATTTTTCTCATTACCACTTTTTGTAAGGACCAATAGAATTACAAATAACTAGCATTTTTAAATTCATTTTAATATATTAAAATTATCAAACCATATAATATATAAACATGCTCAATAAATTTCAAATCTAATTGGACAATAATAAATAATCTTGCAATCAAATGAATCCAATAGTTAACTATTGGAGGCAGGAAATAATAACTCATAGTGATACATTCTTTTCTTAACTATATTTGATGGAAAAATTCTTTGGTTTGTTGTCCACCACACAACTAGGTGGAATATCAAACAAATCAGAGTGGTCATAGTTAAGGGGCTAATTAATAGCCCCACAAATGCAACAAATCTTGCACCTTTTGGGGTCCACCACCACATATTTGAAGGTTTTACCATGCTCCTCAACTACCATGGTGAAGCCTAATGAGACATAATGAGCATATGAGGAGAATCATTTCCCATTAAAAAACACAGACCACCAACAACCACATGAGGAAGTAATGAATGCAACCTTATCATAAGATAGGTAAAGTTTCCTTGCTTGGATCGACCGACTACTCACTCATGTAATAGGTCAAGTTGAAACCTAAGTTGTAGACCCTTTGAATTTTTTCAAGTAATTATTTTTATTGACAAAATGCCTAAGTCATGAAATTAATATTAATTTTTAATTAAACTTATTAATTTAAATCTATCTATATAATTTATTAAACTCTATAGGACATAGTAAATATAATAGTCAAAATAATTATTTAATTGAACTTTATAAGAATAATTAGATAGTTTTAGAAGAATATTAAACTAGCCATCACAAGCTTTTGTGTTTGCAATGATGAGTCGATAGCTATTTACTAATTTTTTTTAAAATTATAATTTAATGTACATAAATTAGATTAAAAGTATTTTTTAATTTAAGTAAAATAAAATTTAATTTTCTTAAAAAATTAACTTTTTAATAAACTAAAGAAATTATTTAATCTGTCATATACTAAGAAATTGTCATTAGTATACTAATATAACTTTTTAATATACTAATAAATGGTTAACTAATGATGGAAGAGTGACGAAAATCAAAGTTATTCTTTCAGATATTCCAACATATCAATTGGCATGTCTTCCATTACCCAAAAACATCAACAGAAAAACTAGAAGGGAAACTCAAAAATTTCTTTTGGAGTGGGACATAGGATGAAAAGAAATTTGCATTAATTAAAGGGGAAAATATATGTAGACCAAAAGAACTAGATAGTTTAGGTATTAAGAATTTTAACTAGCAGAATGAAGCCTTAGGAGCGAAACTAGTTTGGCGAATGTATCAAGAGAGAGACAGTAAATGGGCAAAAATATTATATAAGAAATACTTGAATGCTGAAGATCCATCCTCATTGTTGAGAACCAGGAATCCACCCAAAGGATTAGAGGCATGGAACTTTATGATTAAGTGTTGAGCCTTATTTAGTACATATGTGAATTGGGATATAGGGAAAGGGGAAGAAGCCCTATTTTTGGAAGACTCTTGGGATGGGTTTCTAGCTATAGATAGTCTCAATATTTCCCCTAATAAAAAAAAACCTTGAGTTAATTTATGGGGTAAACATGTAGCCAATTATAAATAGTTGATGAGGGTCAATGGGTAGAAAATATGGTCATGGGAATTTTTAGAAGGCACATGCTTAACATGTGAAGAAAAAGAGGCCTTAGATCAAATTCTTAAGGAAAGAAAGATCAATCATAAAGATAACGAAGATAGACACATATGGGAAGCTTCAAAAAATGGGTAGTATAGGGTAAAGAAAGGATATAACATTATAATCAACTTGCAAAAATGGGAAAAGAATCAGTATGCCTATTACATTATATTGGGATTGAGTATGCTTGCCAAAGGTGGGTATTTTTTTTATGGGTAGTTTCACAAAAAAAATATCCTGATAGCTAATAGATTTTGAAAGATGGGATTTGAAGGCCCATTTAGATGTAGCTTATGCAAAGAAAATGAGGAAACATAAAATCACCTTCATTTTCAATGCCCCTATGTAAACAAGTGTTGATATTGGCTTCATCAAAAGCTAAATTGCACATCTCCTATCACTGGAGACTTGGAAAATCATATAAATACATGGCTTAATAGTAATTATGTCATGTCCCCTAATTAGGTTAATGTAAGTAAATTATTATGAAGAAATAAATAATTTCTTAATGTTATAATATATTAAAAGAAATATTGATATATTATGAATGGTATAATATATTATTAAAAAATAAATAATAATATATTACTAAGGTAATAAGGTAATATTAAAGGTCAAATCATTATTAATAAATAAAAGAATAAATATAATAATAATAATGTTATTATCATACAGTATGATATTACATTATAATTATAATGTGATAATAGTATTAAAATATAATAAATAAAGGATTGATAATATTAGTAAGGTAATCAAGATTCATGGATATCAATTGTAGAAAATAAATTATGTACACTATTATTAAATAAATATTGAATATATAAACATTAATAGTAGTGCATCAACCATTATTATATAATATTGATATATAATTATTCTAATGAAAGTATATGTATATATATATAAATGATTAATGATATTATATTATGAAATGGACATATTCAAGGATAATATTATGATATAATTGAGAATTAAATATTATTAATAAAGAATGTAAAGACTCTATAGATATATAAAATTATCATGTAAAGTATACCCTTATAATAGTATTCAATATCAATTATATACATAATTATTTATCATATTGTGAGTGTCTAATATATATATATATATATATATATATATATATATATATGAATGATCAAGTTTTCTATCTAAAAAAGAAATGGGATTCAGAAAGTTTGATAATGTAAAATTAACCATGCTATTTTACTTATAATATAAATAGATGATGAGTAAATTAAGTAAACAAAATTATATCTAACAAGATTACAATAATGTAAAGATAACATTGATCGTACTAAATCTAACAATGATTATTACGGTGAACCAACAAACCTTCTATCATTATTTATTAAGGGTGATGACTTTTCCACCACATCCTTTCATGCAACATGGCATATACAAATACAAGTGTCGCAACTCACAAAGAGGGCATATTAGATTTTTGGATAACTATATATATATATATATATCTTCCATGTTCAACACTCAATAAGATCATAACAAGTTGCCATAGAAAGAAATTCATATTTCATATTAGGGTTGACGTCCTTAGAAGCATAATTGGTTTAAGATATATCCAAGAGAGAGCTTCTCTCATTAAAGAATCAGAGTGCATTGAAGATGTAATAGGGAAGACATTCGGTTCTAAAATTTGAGTTTAGTGCATCAAGAAAAACTAGACATTGAAGGACAATGTTATTAGAGAGATCCATTTTTAGTGAATCTAGAAGAGATTAGAAGATCATTATCCATTGGCTGAGATGAATTGTCCAATGGTGGAATAAGATTTAACAAAATATTTCATTGTCTATGATTGAAGACTGAAGATGATATATGAGCAAACAAGTTTATCACTGGATGAGAAATGATAATATATTTACAAAGTTTCTTCAACATATTAAACAACCACTTCCTATATTGAAAAGAGTCGCTACCTATATGATATATGAAGAGTTCAGGTGTGCATTATATTAAAAAATTATTTTGGACTGCAAGAGCAATGAATGAGAAGGGAAGAAAGTGAATTAAAGATCATGGCCAATACAAATGCAAAGTCTTGTGTAGAATTCTGAAGGTCATGTGGGCATATTATTGTTGCATTCATTGTTAAAAATAAAGGCACTGTAAGCTATGATTTTTGAAGAAAATTGGCAGCAATATTATTTGACATGAACAACTAGCAAACCATGGAAAATTGAGCAGCTTTCTTTCTTAGTTTCAATGGTGTGAGTGTTGAAGTTTGGCATCTATTAAAGAAATTATTAGAAAATATAGCAAAAAAAATATAAACAAAGAAAAGTCATAAATAAATGATGGATCCCCAAAAAGGGTTCATTACAAGTGGTATTAGACTAGAAATCCTACCAACCTGTAAAGAATAGTTTATGCAAATCAATTAGAGGGAAGCTTATTATGCTCTCTCTTGATTTCTCTCATGGTTTCTTTTGATCATTGAATCATCCAGATAGAGTGTGAACTGAATGCTTAGGATATCTAAAGTATATAATCAATAATATTCTTATTTTCCATTCTTCCCAGCTTGAAAGCTTTAAGTTCTATTTTAGGTATTCATTGAATAGAGTTAATGTTGAGAATATTGCAAAATGGATTGACTGCGGAGCTGCTAAAGGAGTTAAACATCTTCAAAAATTGGTGTTGGAAACAAGTCCTCAGATGAAAAATTTAAGAATTAGGGCTCCAAATCTCGACAGCTTGGATTTGACGGACTTGGAAATAGAATCATTGACAGCAGACTATCCTCGACTAATCAAACTCAAAGTGGAGTATTGTTAGAGCCTATCTAAATTGTAGCTAAATTTTTGACTTGAATTAGGTAAGATGGTAGTACCAAGGCATGATTTGGTAGCGAAAAATATGTTAGATGAGACAAAGTTTCCAAATTTGAAGAAGAAATATGCTTAGATTATGTTAGATGGAGAGGAGTTCAAGAATTGCACTAGATGCACATTGTTTGCTTGTGTAATAAGGAATAAAATAGAAAAAAAAATCTACATCCAAAACCATAGGTTACTACCACCATACGAGATATCTTTGGTGAGGAGAATCAATCTAAATGTGAGTTCGCATATGTTAGTTGGTCGTAGTGTCCATGATTGTAAATATTGAACATTATTGAACCATGTTGGTCTTCCATATCCATTTGAATAAAGAAGAACAAATGTCAATAGAGATAGAAAGAGAAACCATGATATGGTAATCTACTCGGTGATCTACACCACCATATATAGACAAATCTACATAAAGAAAAAATATAGCATAGCACTCATAGCCTTGATGCATGTAGAAAAGAAGTAATGGCCTATGAAAGAAATGAACAAACCTTAAGAAATTTACACAAAGCACGATATTCAATAGCATGATAGAGGATTTGTTGTCAATCATTGCGAATAATCTCAACCAAAAGACACACCACATGGAAAGGACAGGTTAATAGTTTAAACATAGGTATCAAATGTTTTTTGATCATGTCTGTTTAAATCCTTCAATTCACTGTGGGTCTAAGAATATTTGCATCACACTCAAGATAAGTGATTCTATTGGCAACAACAAGCTCCAACCTCTACACCGTTAGCAAGAGCCAAAAGAATTAAGTGGAAACCATGATATACAAAACTTTGTTATCAATAACATCACATGAGATTTGCATGGATCTTCCTCCATCCCTATCAGTGTAGAGAATAGGCATGGTAGTGAATCTCATAACAGATTTGGACTCAGGGCAAACAAGAATTATAGTGCTCTATCCAATATGGACAGATCCTACGCAAATGATCAACCACTCAGAATCATCGATAATGCCTACCTCCAACATGGTAGATGTTCCCCATCCAATGTCATCAACAAAGAGAATAACTCTATCAACATTGATTTACAAGGTCTGGGCTACTACTTCAAATACCCCACCATGTGCAATTTCTCCATATCAACCTAATCAACATATATTACAAACCTATTTTGAGGCACTCAATTCATATGAGTTATGGGAGTATAAGACTCTAGGTTACAACAAAAAAACATAGAGACAACTCTCCAAGAGCCATGAGTTAATAAACAATAGTAGCAATAATGATTTAGGTAAAAAAAGAATAGTGACAACAACTATAGCCATGCAAAAGGAAGGAAAAATGTTATGCAAAACCCCTAAAATTGTAAGTGATATGACCAAAGGTTGAATAATTAGAAATTAATGATTTTGAATTTATCATAAGACCCTCATGGTAATCTGACCTAAGGAGGTGAGACAAATTCTATTCAAAGATGAAAGAGGTAAGTATATTTCCATTTTAAGATTTATTTATTTATATGGGAATTAAGAAATATAAAAAAATATATTTTATTTTCATAATGCATTAAGAACTATTAGGTAAAGTTTATTTTTCAAAATAATTGTATCGAAGGAGAACCCCTTTGAGCAATTTACATCCTCATCTTTTGATGGTTGCATGGTCATTATTTCATCAATTGATAATCCAAAAATCTTTGATCGTTAAATATATTTTAATATGAATGTAGCTTATATGATTATACAATTTATTTCTTAGTAAGAACCAAGAAACATTGCAATGAGCTACACAAATTATGCAATGGATCATAAACATGGGATCATGTATGACCAAATCTTAGTGAGTACCAAGTGAAGTATTAAACACCATGGGAATATATGAAATGAGGTACAATGACCTATCATAGTTTAGTGACTATTGGTTTTACACATAATATTACAAAAGAGTAAATGCATGTCCATAGAGCGATGTATATGCATAAAAAGGAACAATTTAACCAATTATGATAGAAGGGAAAACCATGTGATTAGACAATACAAAGGGGTCTATTTCTCATCCACATTATGATCTCTTAAGATAGGGAGTTGGTGGAGGGAGAGGCAAAGTAATTTTGGGTAGATGACAGGATATCCTGCAGGGAACCGCTTGTAGTCTATTTCACGAGCCATTTGCACTATAAATCTACCATCTCAAGATGATTGTAATAAGGAGAGAGAAATATTCCTATGCCAAATAATTTCATTAGATTAACACTCATTTTCTCATCCACATTATGAAATCTTAAGATAGGTAGTTGGTGGAGGGAGAGGTAGAGTAATTTTGGGCACATGACGGATATCATCCAGGGAACTGCTTGTAGCCTATTTCACATGCCCTTTGCACCATAAATCTGCCATCTCAAGATGATCATAATAAGAAGAGAGAAATTTTTCTGTGTACTATGTAAAGAAATCTTCCAAATAATTACATTCATTGGATCAATCTTCTCATCCACATTATGATATCCTAGGGTAGGTAGTTGGTGGAGGGAGAGGTAGAGTAATTTTTGGCACATGATAGGATATCCTCCAAGGAACCACTTGTAGCCTATTTCACGTGCCCTCTGCACCATAAATCTATTATCTTATGATGATCCTAATAAGGAGACAAAAATATTCCTTCCAAACAATTATGTAAATGAGAAAAGAGATCATCACAAGACTCATCTTTCTTTGGAGCTATTATATGCTAATAATTATTTGTATTGCAGGATCCATGATCAAAAGGCATATTGGGGAAGTATATTTTTCATTCCTTTTACTCTACTTCATTGTGAAAATCAACAAATAATGTATGATGTTTTTGCAACATGTATGCTTTGTGCCTTCATGCATCATATGTCTGCATCATGTATACTTTGTGTCTTCATGAATTAATGTGTCTTCTTCGTGTATGCCTCATGTCTACAAGTACTCATATATTTACTTCATGCATTATGAAATTAACCACATGCCTACCTTATGTATTCTTTTCATCCTAGTGTATAACTTGTATATTGAATTCACAATAAAGTTCTAGTGTAAACAATAATCATTGCTTGAGGACAAGCAATTTGAGGAATGACAGACTGTCGTGCCCCCTAATTAGGGTAATATAAGTAAGTTATTATGAATAAATAAATTATTTCTTAATGTTATAATATATTATTAAAGAATAAATAATAATATATTATTCATATAATAATAATACGTTACTAAGGTAATAAGGTAATATTAAAGGTCAAATCATTATTAATAAATAAAATATTAATAACAATTTTATTATCATGTGGTATGACATTACATTATAATTATAATGTGATAATAGTATTAAAATATAATAAATAAAAGATTGATAATATTAGTAAGGTAATCAAGGTTCATGGATATCAATTGTGCACAATAAATTATGTACACTATTATTAAATAAATATTGAATATATAAATATTAATAGTAGTGCATCAAGCATTATTATATAATATTTATATATAATTATTATTATGATAGTATAAAAATATATAAATAAACGATTAATGATATTATATTATGAAATGGACATATTCAAGGATAATATTATAATATAATTGAGAATTAAATATTATTAATAAATAAAGTAAAGACTCTATAGATATATAATATTATCATGTAAAGTATACCCTTATAATAGTATTCAATATCAATTATGTATATAATTATTTATTATATTGTGAGTGTCTAAAATATATATATATATATATATGAATGATCAAGTTTTCTATCTAAAAAAGAAATGGGATTTAGGAAGTTTGATAATGTAAAAGTAACCATGTTATTTTACTTATAATATAAATAGATGATGAGTAAATTAATTAAACAAAATTATATATAACAAGATTATAATAAGGTAAAGATAATAATGATAATATTAAATCTAACAATGATTATCATAGTGAACCAACAAGCCTTCCATCATTATTTATTAAGGGTGGTGACTTTTCCACCACACCCTTTCATGCGACATGGCATATACAAATACAAGTGTCGTAGCTCACAAAGAGGGCAGATTAGATTTTTGGATAAATATATATATCTTCCATGTGCAACACTCAATAAGACCATAACAAGTTTCCATAGCAAGCAATTCATATTTCATGTCAGGGTCACTATCCTTAGAAGCATAATTGGTTTGAGATATATCAGAGAGAGAGAGAGAGAGAGAGAGAGAGAGCTTCTCTCATCAGAGAATCAGAGTGCATTGAAGATGTAATAGGGAAGACATTTGATTCTCAAATTTGAGTTTGATGCATCAAGCAAAACTAGACATTAAAGGATAACATTATTAGAGAAATCCATTTTTAGCAAATCCAAAAGAGATTAGAAGATCATTACCCATTGGCCGAGATAAATTGTTGAGTGGTGCAATAAGATTTAACAAAATATTTCATTGTCTGTGATTGAAGATTGAAGATGATATATGAGAAAATAGGTTTATCACTGCATGAGAAATGATAATATATTTACAAAGTTTCTTCAACATATTAAATAGCCACTGCCTATATTGAAGAGAGTCATTTCTTATAAGATATATGAAGAGTTTAGGTGTGCATTATATTAAACAATTATTTTGGAGTGCAAGAGAAATGAATGAGAAGAGAAGAAAGTGAATTAAAGATCATGGTTGATACAAATGCAAAGTCTGGGGTAGAATTTTGAAGGTCATGTGTGCATATTATTGTTGCATTGGTCATTGGAAATAAAGGCACTGTTAGCTATGATTTTTGAAGAAATTAGGCACTAATATTATTTGACATGAACAACCAGGAACCCATGAAAAATTGAGCAACTTTATTTCTTAGTTTCAATGGTGTGAGTGTTGAAGTTTAGCATCTGTCAAAGTAATTATTGAAAAATATGGCAAAAAGAATATAAACAAAGAAAAGTCATAAATAAATGATTGACCCCCAAAAAGGGTTCATTACAAGTGGTATCAGAGCAGAAATCTAGCCAAGCTGTGAAGGATAGTTTATGCAAATCAATTAGAGGGAAGTGTATTATGCTCTTTCTAGATTTCTCTCATGGTTTCTTTCAATTAGTGAATCATCCAGATAGAGTGTGAACTAAATGCTTAGGATATCTAAAGCACATAGTTGATAATATTCTTGTCTTCCATTCTGCCCAGCTTGAAAGCTTTAAGTTTTATTTTAGGTATTCACTGAATAAAGTTAATGTTGAGAATATTGCATAATGGATTGAATGTGCAACTGCTAAAGGAGTTAAACATCTTTAGAAATTGGTGCTTGAAACATGTCCTAAGTTGAAAGATTTAAGAATTAGGGCTCCAAATCCTGACAGCTTAGATTTGACAGTCTTGGAAATGGAATCATTGACAATAGACTGTCCTCAACTAGTCAAACTCAAATTGGAGTATTGTTAGAGCCTATCTAAATTGTAGCTAAATTTTTCACTTGACATTAGGCAAGATGGTAGTACCAATGCATGATGTGGTAGCAGAAAGACAAAGTTTCCAAATTTGAAGAAGCGATGGGCTTCGATAATGTTGGATGGAGAAGAGTTCAGGAATTGCACTAGACACACACTATTCACTAATGTAATAAGGAATAAAATAGAAAAAAGAATCTACATCCAAAACCATAGGTTATTGCCACCATATGAGATACCTTTAGTGAGAAGAATTGATCTGGATGTGAGTTTGCATATGTTAGCTAGTCATAGTGTCCATGATTGTAAATACTGAACATTATTGAACCATGGTGTTCTTCCATATCGATTTGAATAAAGAAGAACAAATGTCAATATAGATAGAAGGAGAAACTGTGACATGGTAACCTACTCAGTGATCTACACCACCATACACAGACAAATCTACATAAAGAAAAATTATTGCAGAGCACTCACAATCTTGATGCATGCGGAACAGAAGTTATGGTCTATGAAAGAAATGGATAAACCCTAAGTGATTTATACAAAGAACGATATTCAAAATCATGACAAAGGCTTTGTTGTCAATCATCATGAATAATCTCAACCAAAAGACACACCACATGGAAATGATAGGTTAATGGTTTAAAGATATGTATCAGATGTCTTTCGGTCATGTCTATGTAAATCCTTCAATGCACTACAGGTCTAAGAATATTTTCATCATGCTCAGGATAAGGAATTATACTGGAAATGACAAGCTCAAACCTATACACTATTAGCAAGAGCCAAAAGAATTAAGTGGAAACCATGATATAGAAAACCTTGTTATCAATAACATCGCATGAGATTTGCATGTATCTTTCTCCATCCCTGTCAGTGTAGAGAATAGAAATGTTAGTGAATCTCATAATAGATTTGGACTCAAGGAAAACAAGATGTTTAGTTCTTTGTCAAACATGGACAAATCTTGCACAAATGATCAACTACTTAAAATCATCATTCATGCGTACCTCCAACATGGAAGATGTTCCCCATCCAATGGCATCTACAAAGATAATAACTCTATCAACACTGATTTACAGTGTCCAAGCTAAAACTTCAAATACACCACCATGTGTAGTTTCTCCATATCAACCTAATCAACATACATTACAAACCCATTTTGAGGCACTCAATTCATATGAGTTGTGGGAGCATAAGATTATAGGTTACAATAAAAAACATAGAGACAACTCTCCAAGAGCTATGAGTTAATAGACAGTAGTAGCAACATTGATTTAGGTAAAAAAAGAATACTAACAACAAGTGTATCCATGCAAAAGGAAGGAAAAGCTTTACATGAAACCCTAAAATTGTAAGTGATACCCTCATGGTAATCTGACCTAAGGAAGTGAGCCTAATGCTATTGAGAGATGAAAGAGGTAAGTATATTTTCATTTTAAGATAGTTTTATTTATATGGAAATGATGAAATACAAATATATATATTTTATTTTCATAATGCATTAAGAACTATTAGGTAAAGTTTATTTTTCAAAATAAATGTACCAAAGGAGAACCCCTTTGAGCAATTTACATCCTCATCTTCTGATGGTTGCATGGTCATCATTTCATCAATTGATAATCCAAAAGTCTTCAATCGTTAAATATATTTTAATATGAATGTAGCTTATCTGATTACACAATTTATTTCTTAGTAAGAACCAAGGAAACATTGCAATAAGCTACACAAACTATGCAATGCATCATAAACATGGGATCATGTATGACCAGATATTAGTAAGTACCAAGTGAAGTAATAAACACCATGGGAATATATGAAATGAGGTGCAATGACCTATCATAGTTTAGTGACTATTGGTTTTACACTTGACATTACAAAAGAGTAAATGCATGTCCATAGAGAAATGTATATTCAAAAAAATGAATAATTTAACCAATTATGATAGAAGGGAAAACCATTTGATTAGATAGTACACAGGGCTCTATTTCTTTTCCACATTATGATCTCTTAAGATAGGGAGTTGGTGGAGGGAGAGGCGGAGTAGTTATGGGCACATGACAGGATATCCTCTAAGGAATTGCCTGTAGCCTGTTTCATGCGACCTTTGCACCATAAATCTACCATCTCAAGATGATCATAATAAGGAGAGAGAAAGATTCCTATGCCAAATAATTTCATTATATTAACACTCATTTTATCATCCACATTACGCAATCTTAAGATAGGGAGTTGGTGGAGGGAGAGGCAGAGTGATTTCAGGGACATGAGAGATATCCTCAAGGGAATCATTTGTAGCCTATTTCATGCGCCCTTTGCACCATAAATCTACCATCTCAAGATGATCATAATAAGAAGAGAGAAAGTTGTCTGTGTACTATATAAATAAATCTTCCAAATAATTACATTTATTGGATCAATCTTCTCATCCACATTATGATATCCTAAGGTAGGGAGGTGGTGAAGGGAGAGGTAGAGTAATTTTGGGCACATGACAAGATATCCTCTAGGGAACCACTTGTTGCCTATTTCATGCACCTTCTGCACCATAAATCTACCATCTTATGATGATCCTAATAAGGAGAGAGAAAGATCCTTTCCAGATAATTATGTAAATGAGAAAAGAGATCATCACAAGACTCATCTTTCTTTGGAGCTATTATATGCTAATAATTATTTTTGTTTTAGGATCCATGATCAAAAGGCATATTAGTGAAGTATATTTTTCATTCCTTTTACTCTACTTCATTGTGAAAATCAACAAAGACTGTATGAAGTGTTTGCATCATGTATGCTTTGTGCCTTCATGCATCATATGTCTACATCGTGTATACTTCATGTCTTTATGCGTTAATGTGTCTTCTTCGTGTATGCTTCCTGTCTACAAGTACTTAGATATTTACTTCATGCATTATGACATTAACCACATGCATACCTTATGTACTCTTTTGTCCCTGTATATAACTTGTATATTCAATTCATAATAAAGGTTTAGTGTGAACAATCATTTCTTGAGGACAAGCAATTTGAGGAAGGGCGGACTGTCATGTCCCTTGATTAGGGTAATATAAGTAAATTATTATGAATAAATAAATAATTTCTTAATGTTATAATTTATTAAAAGATATATTGATATATTATTAATGGTAAAATATATTATTAAAGAATAAATAATAATATATTATTGATATAATAATAATACATTACTAAGGTAATATTAAAGGTCAAATCATTATTAATAAATAAAATAATAATAATAATATTATCATATAATATGATATTACATTATAATTATAATGTGATAATTGTATTAAAATACAATAAATAAAAGATTCATAATATTAGTAAGGTAATCAAGATTCATGGATATCAATTGTACACAATAAATTATGTACACTATTATTAAATAAATGTTGAATATATAAATATTAATAGTAGTGCATCAAGCATTATTATATAATATTGATATATAATTATTATTATGATAGTATAAAAATATACAAATAAATGATTAATGATATTATATTATGAAATGGACATATTCAAGGATAATATTATAATATAATTGAGAATTAAATATTATTAATAAAGAAAGTAAAGACACTATAGATATATAATATTATCATGTAAAGTATACCCTTATAATAGTATTCAATATCAATTATATATATTACTATTTATCATATTGTAAGTGTCTAATATATATATATACATGAATGATCAAGTTTTCTATCTAAAAAAGAAATTGGATTCAGGAAGTTTGATAGTGTAAAATTAACCATGTTATTTTACTTATAATATAAATAGATGATGAGTAAATTAATTAAATAAAATTATATATAACAAGATTACAATAAGGTAAAGATAATATTGATAATATTAAATCTAACACTACTACATTTGACCCCAATTTTTGACCAAAATTTTTGACCATCAATTAAAAAAGTTTAGTTTGGTCAGATTGAAGAAGGAAATTTTTCTCTTTTTTAAAAATGTAACCCATGTTGGTTGAAATTTTTACCAACACGTGCTTTCACTTTAAAATGAAAAATCATTTAGCCGAGCACATGAAGGAGCAGGAGAATGGTTATGGGTTTAAGTTTTAATTTGTGATACCAGACCAGACACGCAACAAGAAATGGAGTGCAGGCCTACTGAGAACGATTGTAGCAAATCATTCCTCTGCCATGGTTGCCAGAGGCATTCTTTCTTCCTATAGCTGCTTATGAGTCGCCTACCCTACCTACCCAAAACTATAGGTATATCAGGTATATTAAACTTCATGAAATGCAAGTGAAGCCCTATTCAATTCCGTGGATGAGTTTGCTTAGCTCTTATAAATCAAATGTGAACATACAGCTAGGAGAATTTATGGGGACACTCCTTGGTGAGAATTTGTAATGAATGGATGTGAAGCAGGAGAAGAAATTTCTTCTTTCTCGTCATACAGAAGAGTTGGTGATGGGTTGTTACATGGATGATGGAATAATGGTTAGAATTATCAAAAACCTTCAAGTATGTGGTGATTGCCACACTGCAACCAGGTATATTTCGAAAGTTGTTGAGAAAGAAATTATTGGTATGTGCACAAACCATTTCCACATTTCAAGCATGGAAAATGTTCCTGTGGAGATTATTGCTGACTTAAAGTGAATTAAACTATAACATATGCTTTTACAGTAGGGGTTGCAATGCAATGATGTTCCTTCCAAAGAGTGGATTGGATTTTTTTGCTAGATGTTATTGTTCCCAGTGGCCTAATAAACATGTATGCAAAACATGGATAGAGCCTAGATATCCATGAAAGCATGCTAGAAAATATTTGCAAAACCTTGGTGGGGCTCAAATGGTATTTCACAGTTGTCCTATGTGCGTTGAAACTCCAGAGAAGGGTAAGAAACAACAAGTTACTAAAGTGTTGTAACTTCTTGGAAAGCATTCAATAATACAAATCCTCAACCCCATCCAAATATAGAATACACATTCAAATTGTGAGATTATCCATGCCAACTAAAAGTGGGATCATTACTGTTAGTGCTAGTTGAGCTGCAAGAATACACATCAAGAGCTACCGATTGAGCCTTTGCAAAATATGTCCTAAAGGCTCAAATTGGATTTTGAAAGTGCTCCAAAGGAAAAAAATTGTAGAATGGGTTTCCTGATGAGTAAAGGCACATCTTTTGATTCTCTTGAAACTTAAAAACCCATATGTTAATTTTGAATGTCACCTAAATGTTTTTTTTTTCCTTTAATAAAATGACTGAATTTTTTTATTTTTGAACTTCAGCTAGATGTATATTTTTCTTTTCATAAAATAATTGAATTTTTTTTTTCTCTAAAATATCTCTGAAGTAGAGAGCTTGAATATTACGTTATGTGTATTGTATAGTATGAGCATCCAATCAAGCCACCAGAAATCATTACATTATCTGTTCTCATTTTGGGCTCGGGAATTGACGATTTATAGCCATTTTTTTGTGTTGTAGGCTTTTTTTTGTGGCCTTAAGGCCCACAAGTTGATGACCTCCTTATTTTTTTGGGGAGTGCTATGAGCATCAAGCCATGCCTAGAAAGCCTTTAGTTTGGTCCTTAAAATGTCTGTTAGACTATTTTCTGGAATTTGTGATTTAGACTTGTCCTATTGTTGATTTTTACACCTAGAAATTGATGGTTAGCATTTTATTTTTTGTGCTATTGGCATCATGTCATGCCTAGAAAGCATGTGTTCTGATTGCAATAAGTATAATGTGCCATGAATCATGATATCAAAATAAGTAGATAATATTATAATGCAAACAAAAACTACAAGTCTCCCTGCTTCCACAATAAAGGAGACTCCATTGTGTCCCCCTGCAATAAATGAGACTCTATTGCATCCCCCTGCACCCACAATAAAGGAGACATTTTGTCGTCTCGAAGATGTCTCACCATCTCTAGCAGAGGTGGCACTCTAAGTGGTGCTTCCTAAAAGGTCGAGATGTTGTCCCCCTGTCTCGGGGACATCTCCATCTCCGAGATGGCCCAATTATGGGGGAGATGCATCCCCATGTTACACTTCTTTTTATAGAGAAACCTACATGTTATGCCAATTTTAATGGTCTTTTCTTTTTAGGTGAAGAAACATATCTTATTTAGGTTTTCGTTACAATTTTTTTCTGAAAGAGATGAATTTTTTTTTTGAAGTAGATTGCACTAATAACTAAATCACTGACCTTAATTTTTTCCATGGTACAACATGATTATGCTTTACTCAATAAGACCATAACATGTTGCCATAGCAAGCAATTCATATTTCATATCAGGGTCAATGTCCTTAGAAGCATAATTGGTTTAAGATATATTAGAGAGAGAGAGAGAGCTTCTCTGATTAGAGAATCAGAGTGCATTGAAGATGTAATGAGGAAGACATTCAGTTCTCAAATTTGAGTTTTCTGCATCGAGCAAAACTAGAAATTGAAGGATAACATTATTAGAGAGATCCATTTTTAGTGAATCTAGAAGAGATTAGAAGATCATTATCCATAGGCTGAAATGAATTATCCAATGGTGGAATAAGATTTAACAAAATATTTCATTATTTGTGATTGAAGACTGAAGATGATATATGAGCAAACAGGTTTATCACTGGATTAGAAATGATAATATATTTACAAAGTTTCTTAATATATTAAATAGCCACTGCCTATATTGAAAAGAGTCGCTGCCTATATGATATACGAAGAGTTTGGTGCATTATATTAAACATTTATTTTTTAGTGCAAGAGCAATGAATGAGAAGAGATGAAAGTGAAATAAAGATCATGGCGGATACAAATGCAAAATCTTGGGTAGAATTTTGAAGGTCATGTGTGTATATTATTTTTGTATTGGTCACTACAAATAAAGGCACTATAAGCTATGATTTGTGTAAAAACTAGGTGCTAATATTATTTGACATGAACAACTAGCAACCCATGGCAAATTAAGCAGCTTTCTTTCTTAGTTTCAATGGTGTGAGTGTTGAAGTTTAGCATCTGTCAAAGTAATTATCATAAAATATGGTAAAAATAATATAAACAAAGAAAACTCATAAATAAATGATGGACCCCCAAAAAGGGTTCATTACAAATTATTCCAAGATTTGTAATAAATTATGGAAAATATCTCCATCTATTCTAATGTGGGAGATTTGTAAAGAAGAAAATAGGTTGATATTTAGTGACCCTGAGCTTAGTACAACCTCACTCCTTAATAAAGTAGAAGCAATCGTAATAGAAGTCTTCAATAGTCATCTAAGAAGATTAGCTAAAGAAGAAGGAAACTTTAATGAATGAGATGAATTAATGAAAAATAATTTTGTCAACCTTATCAATCCCATGTTAGTCTATCATAAGAAAAACTAGAAAGCAAGAGAAGAATGTAGATGGGAATGACCATTATTTGGGTGGATGAAATTGAAATTTGATGGAGTATCTACAGGTAACATAGGTATGGCAAGCATAGGATGCATCATACATTTTGATTCAGGAAATTAGATTATTAAGAGAGCCAAACCATTAGGAATCACAACCAATAATAAGGAAGAACTAGAAGCTTTAATTGAATAACTAAAATTGAGCCTTCAATTGGGAATAAGGAGAATAATCATAGAAGGGATTCGTAGATAGTTCTTAATGCCCTAAAAATTTGAAAAACTCTGAATTGGACTATGAACTTTTGGTCTAATTTTTCACAAGGTGAAATATTCCTAAGAATTAGATGTAAAAAAATTAGATAAGTTCTATGCCTTGGATATTAGGGTTTGGTTTTCTAGCTTTGCAAAATTTTAACCCTATGTGAAACCCTAATAAAGTAGGTTTTTTGTGCCAAATAAATGTGTTAGGTCCAATTTTTTTTTCAAATTTTTAGTGGGCGGGTAGTTGTCTTGAATTTGGAATATTCTCTTAGATCTATTTTCCACTTTTTTGCTTCTTGTTCTTGAAGTTATTTACACCATCAGATCTTTGCAAGATCCACGGTGGTCATTATGTTGCATAAAGAAAATGCAAGGATCTTAACCTATGTGACATAGCAACTACCAAAAAATAGAAGGACGATGTCATAAAGTGGAAAGTGGGCCCAAATTTTTTTAATTGCTTTGAACTTTTTGGTGATGTGACTATTGTCAGAACTATTAGTACTAGAGAAGGGACTAGCTAGAGTTTTTTATAATTTGTGTCACTAGGTTTTGGAATTTTTTGGTGGGTCGCTATGTCACGACTGGAAAATCCTTTTTTTCTACCTATAGCGACATAAAACCTTGCCAAAAATTAGAAAAGGCACGAGATTATAAAATGGATGGGCATCATAAAGTTCCTTGTTGTTAATGTGGTTCTGTGACTTCAATTCTTTGTCAAAAATATTGATTGCAATAATCATGGTGCAAAATGTGGATGTTTTCTTGGTACCAAAATTTCAAAAGCTTCAAGGAGGTCACTATGTTACAATCAAGAAATCCTTATTTTCTACTAGTAGTGACATAACACCTTACTAGAAAAGACGAAACATGGTAGAGCTCAGCTATATGGTTATTACAGAAAAGATTAAAATATTAATTGATTTTCTAGCCTATTAGAATATTTCCAAGTTACATATGACCGGAAAAGCACTCAACAAAGAAAAGATTAAGAATCATGACCGTTGGATTAAAGTTAATCAACGATTATCGCCAAGTCACCATTAAAAGTTAGACACTATTTATTTAATGCAACATGGCAACTAAGGGAAAGAATGCATGGACCCACAATAGTTAAAGTAGAATAAATGCAAATTCCTCACCCTTAGATCAAGTTCACATCAATGGTGGGCAATGTGTCTCTATGAGGAGTTGCCCATTTTTTAAGGGTAACAACATAGTGACCAAAGGAAGAGAAGGAGGGACCCACCATAATTATATTAAAATAGTAATCAAATGAATATCGTTAGATTGAAGTGGAATTAAAGACTGTCATTATGTTGCATAGAAAAACTACTCACCTTTTATGTATGGCGATGTAGCGACATGGTGACACATGTCCTCAAGTGCTAGTGGGTCCAATCCAAGCTACCAATAGTAAAAGAAAAGCTTATGTGGAGAAAGCTTACTGGATTGACTTCCATCTTAGCAAGTGGGAAATGAGTCGTCACTAGTTTTATTCCTGGATCATCAAATTTTTTGAGATCAATGGTGTATTTTTAAAATCCAAAAGTGGTGCCACCCTATTTTCCTTAGAGTTTATTTATGAAGAATGAAGGCTCCTCATGCGAACTAGTAAGAGGATATATTGCAAAAATATTGCTATCTTTTCATACATGAACAAATTTTCAAGCTTCCAAAATAAGTCAAAGCTATTAAAAACTTGTGCTTAAAGTGATCAAGATGTGAAAGAATTCCCACTTGTTTGCAAAATATTGCTAAATTGCAGAAAAGGGTAGCAGAGAATCAAGTAAGTCCATGTTCTCTCTATTTACATTACAATTTACTAGTTTTTTGCAAAGACATTCACCATGCCTCCAAAGAAGGGTTTTTTGGGTCAGAGGATTATTTGGCTAGAAATGTTCATGATGATCTTCTTGAATTATTGCTTGAATCCACAAACGAGACTGTCAAGGTGAAAAAGTTATCTCCCTAAACCCTAGACTCAAGATTGCTAACAGTTTGTTTGATAAGGGAAATTGGGTTAGGGATGCTAAAACTACTCAAACAGGGCTTTCACTTTTTAAAAAATGGTTCTTAGAAAGGAAATTATTTGCCCCTCGTGACAACATTTAGAATTTTGACTTGGGAAAGCTAGTGGTCCCTAGTGTCTTCATGGATGTTGATTTATTAATGACTATTGCCAAAAGCTATGACCCAACAATTAGGGTAGTAAAACGAATAGATGGTCAATTCTTGATTACAATAAGCCATGAGGAAATTAGGGAAGTATTTTTCTTGGTACTGCTATTAGATTATCATACACTCACTGACCTACAAGGTCTAGAAAAAGAATATTTGTCTAAGGGCACATATAGGTAAAATTGGAAACTTGCTAGTGATTATAGCCTCCTCTAGGGAGCATTTCAAAAAGGAATATTTCACTTCTCAGGCTGTGGAAATATAAACGACTCTATGTAGGGTTTTTGGTGAAGATGAACAAAATTTTATGCCTATAAGTTTCATGTATATGATAGCTCAGATTTCTTCTTTTGGTGTTGATATTATTTTTTATTTCCATTCCTACTTAGTAGAAGAAATTCATACAAGCTTGGTTAGAATTGCCAAAGGCAAGATTGAAAAAACTTTTGGTCATTAATCTATGCTGATGCACATGTTTTTGTCCAAAGGAGCATCATATTTTGGTAAAGAGATGGAGCTGAATAGAGAAAATGAGGGAGAGGCTCTGCTAGTTTAGTTGTGGAGCGCAAACATGACTTGAGATGCATAAAATGCTAGTTTTGTCATGTTTGATAGGTATTTTACCTCAAAGTTGAGGTGCCTTTTGCCAAGTAATAATCCCAGAGTTCCGAAGGAACTAGTAAATTTTATTACGCCCATGGATAACCCATCTAGTTTGAAAGTATCTTAAAACTAGGGAGACATTATACCATACCCTATTTCTACCCTTATTAGAGTTTATGGTTTTCAAGGGACTCCTCATGTTTTTCCTTACCAAGTGCCACTTAAAATAGGAATAGCTAAGGTGTTATGGCAAGTGGGAGGACTGGAAGAAACCTATCTGGTGAAAAGAAATAGAGGCTCAATTTTCCCAACTTGTACTATAGCCCATCATTTTGTTATTACAAAGGATGGTTGGTTATTTCTATACAAAATTTTAGATTAGTATAAGATGGAAGTGTCTCATGCCTGTTTTTGTGATACAAAGGGTTTTTATAACCAACTTTTTAGAATAAGGGTTAAATTTGGTACCATTGATCATGAACCATATTACCCTGAGGATGTAATTAGAAATGAGTTTTCCTTGCAGGAGCAAGAGACCAAGAAAGAAAAGTGGAGGATTTTCTCAAGGGTTTTGGAATTTATTCATTGTTTTGACAAGGATTATAAGCCTCTTGGTAATGCCAAAATAAAGTCAGATAGAATCAATAAACTCATGATTACTTTTCCTGAGACAATGGAAGCCATGAATGAGAAAAAATAATTTTTTATTAATGTATATCTAGAGAAGGCCAGAGAGGTTATGAAGAGATTGGCATTTATTGCCAATATGTGAACATGACAATTGATTGTCCAAAAAAGGTCAAGTTATAATGTGATACAAAATAAGAAGACCACTATGGATAAAGGCAAACAAATAATGGCATCCACTAGTGTTGTCTTGGAAGAAAGACCTGATGAACCTTCTCCTAAGAGGAAAAGAATAATGAAAGAAAAAAGTCCTCACATTGAGGAGTATTCACCTACCCAATCCCCTTTACAGATTGGAGAGGAGCAGCTCACTGGGGAACAAGTTGAACAACTAGGGTCCCAAGGGGGAGCTTTTATAACTTAGGCAAAGCTCGATGAGGGAAACCCTCAAGAACCTCCTATACCAAGCCTTGATTTGATAGTGGCAGTTTATAGAGGAAGGGAATTGGACCCTATAATAGAATAGGCCAGCCATGAATTTTTGTCTAATGACATTTTTTTTAGAACAAGAACCTTCTACCAATTTGCATGGAGAGAAAATATGAGAAAGTATGAGGAAAGGTGCAATAAGTTGAGGACTAAGCACCCAGAAATGGAGGAGGTGGCCATACAAAATCAAGTGAAAGATGAAATGATGCAAGAATTCTAAAATATAACCCTTGAAGAGGGGAGACAAATGATGAAAGCATCAAATATTCTAATGCTACCTAATTGGGATATAGAAAATGCCCTAATTTTTAACCCTGTTTCAAATAAACTAGATTTACATGATCAAAATAAGAAAGAAATAAAAGGCCCCACCTTTAGTGAAGATTGGGCTGCCTTAGTTATTTGGTCATTGAGGAAATGATCCAAGGCTATTTCATAATAGCTAGATGACACTGATTTAATGGGGATTATCATTGGAAAGAGAGTGGTAGATACTACCCATGTGGAGGCTACACATTTAAATGTTGGTACATCTAACTTAGTTTTGGCCACTGTAGAGAAAGAAGAAAAGGCAATGTTTGAATTGAAGAGTAAATATGAATAGGTTCGAGAAGCCTACAATAAAGAAGTTCAAAAAAGGATTGAACTTGAAAATAAGATGTTGGGATGGTCTACTAGACCAAGGATCACATACCCTCATCCACCAATGGAACCTTTTAAGTCCACTCCTCTTATTGAAATGCCTGAAACTCCATAAAGGCCACAATAATATATGATTGAATATTTTGAAGAAGAGAAGAGAAAACTATGGGCACTGCACGTAGAGCTAAATGTGTAGTATGAAGATAAATTAAGGATGTTATGTATCTGGTTAACAAAATTAAATGGCCATTGTTCTATGATTAGTTAGCTAGGGTAATAAATATATGGGAAGAGATAAAGACAAATGAAGAGACTTTGAAGCCCATTGTCAATAAGTGGGATAAAAGGACAAAATAAATTGCATTCTTATGTTACTCTATCATAAGGTCTTCACATGACCATATTGAAAAAAATTATGATGTTGCCCACGATTTGTCAAAGTTTGATGACAAAAGAGTTGGATTATAGAGGAAAATTGTTAGTTGTTTGAAAAAATATAAAAGTGAAAAATTTTACTTATTCCCATTAATCTTGGATGAAAAGAATAAATTGAAAAGTAAAGATGAGTGATCCAAGGAATTAGATGATTTATTTTGTTTAAGAATGAATGAAGTCATAAATGAAAAAGGACATCCATGTTGGGCAACCACAATAGAAGAAATAGTGCCAGCCTAGTTATTCATTGATTCTTTAAAACAAGATTTTGTCAGCATTGATAAAGAAATTCAATATGTGATTAAGAATCAAAACAATATCCTATAGTTTAACTAGCCAAATGACACATTTTTTGACAAGTGGATGGAAGATATTGCTTCTGATGAACAGTTGCAAGAAGCTAAGAGTGATGCTAATGAGATGCATGACGATGAAGTACAGATCATTGATACACTCCTATATGATCAGAGGAAAGAAGAGAATAAAGGTGAGCAACCAATTTTAGTTACAATTTTAGAGGCCCATAATGATGACATGGATGAGGAAGAGAAAAGAATAAAGGTGGTTTTATTAGTTCATGATGAAGCTAGCAAAGATCCCAGAGTTGAGGTTGATTTGTAATTATTAGAACATGACACAACATTAACCAGTTTGATGGCTACATATTTTGAGGAATCAATGTAGCATAAGAGAAAATCATGGAATTAGTAGCATTTGGAGATTTAACACAATTGGGACCTACCAAAGGAATAGTTTGTTGTATAAGTTTTCTGTTACACAAAAAATTGTCTTTTGACAGTAGAATGTAAATATCTTTTGCCTTTAAGGGACAACTATAATTTTCTCTTAGGTTAGCTTGAGTAATAGACAATGGCAAGCATGAGTGGTGGTCAAGGAGGCTTTCAAAATTTGAATTTTGAAAAGAGCGGGACTCCTTTGGAATGTTGCAATCAGATCCTTAGACTAGAGAATAGGCTGTAGAAGGACGGTAGTAAGGCTTTGTGTATAGGTGATTAGTCATAAAATGCTGATGGGGACCTAGATTCTCCCCCCAAGAAAGTGGACAAGATTCGTTTGGTCCCCAAAGGAGGTCAACCAACCAAATGGTCTTCTCTTTTCAAAATCAAACCCTCAGGTAAGTCTTCTTTCCCGCCTAATAAGATTCTTCTAGAGATGGAGAAAGGTTCTTTGGCCATTGTCATCCTAGATGAAATTGTGGATCATAGCAATCGATCCATGGCTTCAATCTTGATTGGCAAATTTTTGGGGCCTAGACTAAATATTGATGTTGTGAGGAATTTTGTTAAGAAGAAATGCACTCTTAAAGGTCAAGTTTTGGTCACAGCCATGGCTAGGAATTTTTTTTCTTTTGAGTTCACCTGCATAGAAGATCTTTCTTCTATTCTCAGTGAAGTTCAATCGGCTATTGGTCATTCCACTTTGGTCCTACAAAAGTGGTCTTCCAAGCTGAATCTGAATAGCTCTTTTTTTGTTCAAGCTCCTATTTGGGTTAGATTTCCCAAATTGCCCTTAGAATACTAGAACAAAGATGTTTTTGTGGGCATAGCTAAGTCTTTCAGAGAACTTCTATCTATTAATCCTATCAATGCCTCCAAAAGATGCCTCAACTATGCACGCATTTGCATAGGGGTTAGAGAAGGAACAAACATGATAGAAATTGTGACTTTCCACTCAAAACTTGGGGTGCATGCTTAAAAATTGATCTATGAAACTATTCCTTTTTCCTATTTCCTTTGTTTGGAGGCTAGTCATAAAGCTAATCAATGCCCTAAGGTTGTGAAGAAGAATAGTCAAAAAACTTAGGTTCCTACTAACTCAGTCAAAACAAAGAAGAACTCCAAATCCATTGGAACATCTGTCAAGGGAAGGAAGAAACTGATCCGTAGATGTAAACTTGATAAGTAGCCTAAGAACCAGGATGGCAAGGAGGCTAAGAATAACTCTACTAGGTAGGTTGGAGTCCAAGGTGACAAGAGCGGTAATCCTCCAAAAGAGCCTTTGAAGGATGGCCCAATTGTTGTGGCCATTGCTATGATAGAAGATAATGTGATTCCTAGCGAGTAGAAGGAAGGAAGGCATGAGACCCTCCAAATGGAGATTCTAATAATCTCTAACTTAGATCCCTCAAAAGAAGTTGTCAGTAATGGGCCTGGTTAGGTGGAAAGTCTTGGGCCTCTATCAAACAGTGCAGTATCCAAAGACCAAGGGACTAAGATCATAGAGTTTATAAACAACTCTTCCCTAGAGAAGATATCACAATGGGAATAGTGGATTGATAGTTGTTCTCAAGATAGTGACTATGGCTGGAGTATGGTTAAAAAGAAGAAGAAGAATCATAATCATCCTCCTCTATCACTAGTGACAACCAAAAGTAGGTTAAGGCCAATGTTGGGAGTAAAATAAAGTCCCCAGGAAGGAAAAACATGAAATAGTTACTACAGGAAGAGGCCAAAAATAACTTGGCAGATGGGAACCTAAGAACTATCAAGGAATAATCTAGAAATAAATCAAGATCATCTCTTGGAATATAAGGGGCCTAAATGGGGCTCACGAATAGGAGTTAGTTAGGAATATGATCAGAGACCAAAGACTAGACTTTTTATCTTTTTGAAGAAACCAAAATGAGAAAAGATGTGGTAGGCAAGATCTCTTTCAACAAAAACATGAGTTACAAGGTCATAGACTTAGAGGGAGTTGTAGGAGGGGTGATGATCCTCTATAATAGCAAGGCTTATCTAGTTTTTACTATCTATAATGCTGGTAATGCCCTCCTATATAAGGTGTCCCATATAGATAGCAATGAATCTTGGTTTATTTTAAACCTTTATGCTCCTAATTCCAAAAGGGAGAGAAAGGTTTTTTGGGCTAAGCTAATGGGGGATTTCAGTTCCAATAACATAAACAAAGGGATTATAATGGGGGATTTCAACTCCCCCTTAATTGATGATGACAAAAGTGGAGGAATTGACTAAGATCAGGAGAGTAAGCTAGACCTTTCAAACTTCATTAATAACTTGGCTCTAATAGATGTTGATCTTATGGGGGGCAGATTCATTTGGTCTGACAAGAAAGTTGGGAGGGATTGTATCTAGGTCCATCTTGATAGAGCCCTTATTTACCCTATTTGGATATAAACTCACTCTTGTAGGATTTCTCTTCTTCTTAGATTGGGTTTAGGCCACTCCCCCATTTCTCTCTTTGTTTGTCCTCTTACTTTCAAAAGGTCCTTCCCTTTCCATTTTGAGAAAATGTGGCTTTCTCATCTAGCATTGGAAGCCAAGATTTCTTCCTAGTGGAACATCAAGGTGGAGGGTACTGCAATGTTTAAGGTGGCCCAAAAATTGAAGAATGTGAAAAGAAATATTAAAATCTGAAAAAAAAAAAAAGACTTCAGCCACAGTTTCCAGGAAAAGGATGAGAGGACTAATCAACTTTTCTCTATCTGGGAAGTAATATAGCATGAAGGATATAATGACTAGAATTGGTTGGAGGAAAGGTCTATTCTCTCTAACCTTCATAACATTATCACCAAGGAAGAACACTTTTGGAAGCAAAGATAAAGGGTAAATTGGCTTAAAGAAGGAGATTGGAACATCAAGTTCTTCCACATAACCACCTTAAAACATAGGGTTTTCAATAGGATTTCTAGCATCAAGAAATGATAGGCTTTGTTATCTAAGGACAATGAGATAGCAGATGAAGCTATGCAATTTTTCTCTACTCTGTTCTCTAAGGATCATACTCTCTCAAGGCCTAATCAAGAGGATATTCTATCCTCTATTCCTACTATTCTACAAGCCCACCATAACTCTATGCTGAAAGCTATTCCTTCCTTAGAGAAAAACTTTCAAGCTCTCACTTCTCTTCTGGGTGATAAGGCCCCTGGCCTAGATGGTTTCTCAACTTTCTTCTTCCAAGTCTATTGGGAAGTGGTCAAAGGGTACATTTTGAAGGTTGTACAAGAATTCTTTGGGGCTAGAAACCTTTTGAAAGAACTCAATGCCACCTTTCTAGTCCTTGTTTTGAAATCTCTAGGGGCAGATCTGATGGATAAGTTTAGGCCCATTAGCCTTTGTAACTCTTTCTATAAAATCATTTCCAAGGTCCTTACTACTAGGCTTCTCAAAGTTCTTCACTTGATTATCTCCCCTTAGCAAACTAGCTTTGTTCTAGGGAGATAGATTTTAGATTCTATTATCATGGTGCATGAGGTGATTCACTCTCTTGAAGCTAGGAAGAGGGAAGGTTTTCTACTCAAGCTTGATATGTCCAAAGCTTATGATAGGGTGGATTGGCATTTCTTGATGGTGGTCCTCCAAGATTTTGGCTTTGATTCCCAAATTTGTAAACTCATCTCTTAGCTTATTTCCTCCCCTTCTTTATTTTTTTTGGTTAATGGCTCCCCTTCAAATTTCTTTTTCCCTTCAAGAGGGTTAAGACAGGGTGATTTCCTATCCCTTGTTCTCTTCATTATTTTGGCTAACTATCTGGTAAAACTTATTTTAAGAAAAAGATAGGATCAAAGTTTGCAAGGACTCAAGCCTTCATCTGGTAATATTCCTTTCACCCACTAGAAATTTGTGGATGATACTATCCTAGGGGGTGAGGCCATGGTCTAGGAGGCCAGAGAGTTCAAGAGCTTGCTAAGTATTTATACTAGTGGTTCTAGCCAGGCTATCAACTAGGACAAGAGTTCTATTTACTTCATCAATATGCTACTAGAGAGACAAAGGAAAATTGCACGTATATTGGGAAGTGGTATTGGCACTCTTCTTACAAGTTATCTTGGTATGCCTTTGGGTTCCAAACTCTCAGATACTTTTTGGAATGGCATCATAAATAGATTCAATAAGAAACTGGTGGGCTGGAAAGGTGTGTCTCTGAGCAAGGTAGGCAAATGCACTTTGGTGAAATCTATATTCCAAAATCTCCCCACTTATGCCTTAAGCCTCTTTGGGATCCCAACTAAGCAAGCTGACAGAATGGAAAAGATTTAGAGGGACTTTCTCTAGATACGGGTTGAAGAGCATAAGAGATATCATTTATTTTCCTGGGACCATGTTTGCCTTCCAAAATGTTATGGAGACCTTGGTATTAGAAAAATTAGACATCTTAACAATGCCTTTCTAGCCAAATAGATCTGGTGCATCTTTCAAAGTACATGAGAATGGAAGGAAATTATGACTGAAAAGTATTTGAGAAGGAAATTGCTTATCCTTTTGCTTCATGAGGCTAATATCCCTCAAGGATCATACATATGGAATGGGATCCTAAATGCTATTACTTTGGCTAAGTCCAAGGTGAAATGGAAAGTTGGAAAAGGCGAGAAAATCTTATTTTGTTAGGATGATTGGACTAGCTAGGGACCTCTCATTGACCACCCTAATTATTGCAGATGGGATGAGTCGTGCATAAAAAGATATGGTCTTAAAGTCAGTGAATATAGAATAGGTAATGGATGGCATGACTTATCTTTGGTATCCCCTGCTCTTAATTCTCTAATGATTACCTTGAAAGCTATTCCAATAAATAATGAGGATGAAGTCATTTGGGGAGGTAACTTGAATGGTCATTACTCTGTCACCTTTGGATACTTTTCATTGTGGGATAGAATGGAGAAACCAATTTGGGCAAAAGCATGGATGCCTGGTCTTACCCCAAAATAAATATATTTTTCTGGGTTTTTCTCCAAGACGAAATTCTTACTCTAGACAATCTTGCTAAGTGAGGTTCGATTATCCCCAATAGATGTAATTTATGCAAGCATTCTTTGGAAACAATCAATCATTTATTTATCCATTGTCCCTATTTTTCTAATGTTTGGAACCTCCTTACTAGGGACTTTGGGGTTAGCTAGTGCCCTCCGGCCAACATTCAAGAGTTCTTTAGCCAATGGAGGAGTTCACATAATGGATTAACTATTGGTTCCTAGTCCCTTCCACATTTCTATTGGGGTATATGGAAAGAGTGGAATAATCGAATCTTCAGAGACAAGGAATCCCCTGAGTTTGTCATTGGTAAGAAAATTGAAGTTCTAATGAACGAGAAATTCCCCACCACTAAGGAAGGAAATATTGAAGGAGGGAACAAAAAATAGCAGAAAATGGAAAAGGATAGGAAAAGATAGGAGGTTAGGTGGTCTTTTCCCCCTGAAAACTAGTTCAAGGCCAATTTCAATGAGGCTACTAAATGGAACCCAGGACCTGTAGGCAGTGGAGGCATCATAAAGAATAGCTATGGGGGAGGATTCACAGCTTTCTCCTACCCACTTGGACATCAAATGAACCATTTTTCTTAAGCCAGTGCTGCTAGTCACATTGTTAAGCTAACCTAGGCTTCTATGATTGACAATCTATGGTTAGAGGAGGACTCATTAAACATCATTAATTGTCTCAATGGTCATGCTAAGCCCTTGTGGACCATCGTGAATTTTACAAAGGAATTAAAGTCTAACTTGAGAAAATTCAACAAGACTTATATCAGCCACATGTACAGGGAGGCAAATTTAGCTACTGACTTGTTTGCCAATGAAGCAGTCACCAATAATGTGGAGATGATGTGGTAGGTCAGCGACATTATTCTGATAGCAATAAATAATTTATTATTGTAAGATCACATCTAGGGAAGCACTAGAAAAATAAAAAATAAATGATGGAAAGATTTGCAAGATTGCATGTAGGAGGGGGAGTTATTAAAAATCAAGTGAAAATCTTTTATCATAATAGCATGTACGTATGACATGTTTTAAGGAATGCTTTGAATACTACCATTAATATTTGTATCTTTGAAAACATCTCAAAGTTTTGTAGTCTAAAGAAGGCTGAGATCTATAAGAAATATATGAGTAGGTGGTGGATTTTAGTATCAGAGGAAACCATGGTGGGAGAAAGAAACAAGAGGGAGCCATCGGTAATGGTAGGGAACTGTAAGGAGAAATCGAAGGTTTGGCACAAACTGGACAAGAGTGCGATTTCTCAATTCTTGGAGAAGCTCCATGGCTTTGATGTGGAGATAACCAAGGTTATGGTGGATTCCTAGAAAAATGAGAGAGTCAAAATTGATGGGGTCACCCACCATGTCAATACGAAATTGATAGCCCGGGTTGCCTAAATCCCTCTAGAAGGGACCAATTTTTTCAAAGACAAGAAAATGTCAACAAATATTGTCAATTTTTTTGTGAAGGATGAAAATGATTTGAATAAGCTCATCAAGGTGGAGATGTACTATGAGATGGAGGCAATTAAAAAGCTATGGAGGTATGTTCTTAGGATCATCATTGACTATATTTCCATGAGCAAGTGTATTGAGGGTTTTAAGAGAAAACCTACCGCTAATCTAGTCCTTCATGAGGGATTACTCCTCCTAGTTTACGAGTAACTGAAGGTTGAAACAAGGGAAAAATCCCTTAGTGAGGCTAGGTTTGCATCCAAGGAAACTAATAGCTAGACTCCAACGAAGTGCAGAGCATAAAATTGAAAGAAGAGGAGTCTATCCAAAGAAGAAAGGAAACCTTCTACCTACATTCCTTGCAGAAAGAGTCGAAGAGGTTTACCCCTCATTCCCCCCAAGCCTAAGCCTCAAGAGGTGGAGGAGGATAATGAGGATGAAGAGGACACTGATTCAAAGGAAGAGGAGAAGGAAAGGGATGATGAGAAGGAGGAGAAGAAGGGGAGGGATAGTTAAAATGAGAAGGAGGATTTAGTTGATGTGTCAGGGAATCCTAAGAAAAGGAAAGAAGATAAGGCCTTTGACACCAAAGTCTAGATTCTTGAGATTCTTGGCCCTAGCCCCACTTTCTCCCCAATTGTAGACATTCTAGGAAAAGAGAGTGGGGAGGTGATAACAAAAAATAGGAAGAGCTCTTGGAGAAATTTTAATTTGAATAAAGCCAAATTGGGGATTGTCAGGTAACCTTTGAATATTCAAGTGATAGAGGATATTGATGGAAAAACCCATTATGTTGATCTCATTAATCCTGCTCTAGTTGTGATCTCAAATAATGCAAGGGAAACTAGGCCTAACCTTTTGAACAATGCTAGGAACAACATGATAAACAATTTGCGGTTTGTCAATTGGTTGTTCCATAAAATTGAAGAACTCAAGGGGAGAAATAGCCAGGAAGGTGACTAAAAGAAAGCTAGTGACCAGGGGCACAATGAAGAGGATAGAAGCTAGGATAGAAGCCAACAACATATCAACATCAAGGACCACAAGGCCAACTAGGAGGACAATATCAGAAAGGATGACCAAAGAGTCCAAAGGGTGGAGTTCTTCCACTAGAACCTAGAAAATCAAGTGATCACTATCTTGAATACCCTAAATGAAAATATTAATAGCCTGGGTGAATCACTTATTAGTGTTGGATTTGGCAGGGAAATTCTAGAGAAGTCCAACATGGATAATGGGCAAGCTAAAGACTATTTGAAAGACACCAGGGACTAGGTGGATGCTCAAAACTAGACTAGGTGGAAACTTAGAACTAGGACTAGGAGGATGCAAACAACAGGAAGACCATTGAAGCTACAAAATCCTTGTAGGTTCTTGATAGAGAGAATTGATAGCTAGGTTTTTGTTCTTTCCTAGTGTAGCTGGTTCTTTTTTGTTTTTGATTTGCTGGTTTTTGGTTCCTAGCTGTGGGCTAGTGTTTAAGGTTGGCTTTTGTTAAGATACTCCATTTATGCTGGACTTTACTGAATATTTATATTTTTAACATGCTATAATTCTTTTGGGTTTTAGGATCCCTATAATACCTATTTTACTTAATCAAAAACTATCATTTTCTCTTGGCCTAAAGCTTGTTGCATCTTATAGTATATAAGTGAGATTCCAAGGCTAGAAAATGGTCTGCTTGGTTGTCTTTCAAAAATTATTGTTAAGTCTATCAGTCTAGTTTTCTTGATGAACACTTAGTGATATATTTTCTCTACAAATTTATGATAATTGTCTCAGTATGACAAGATCTTAATGCTTAGTCTTGAGTTATTCTAAGTATTGTTCAATTGTATGCAAATATTTCAACATAAATGAATGCAAAGATGAGCTATCCCCACATCTTTTTTGATTGAATCATATCTCCATTTGTGTTATCTAGTTGTCTTCAAATTGAATGAGCAAGTCTAATTCAATTGAATGCAATTAAATCAAATTGTATGTCAAATTACTATTGCTCTTATTTCAAAGAATCAAGTAAATGCTTCAGTAGAATTGACAAGATTACCATGATAATAGAAGGGATGTCTATAAGAATGAGTTTTAATCAAAATTACTGATAATATTGATTGTAATGCAATCAATAAGATCTATTAATTGAATAGACTCTAGATCCTAATAGATTAGGTATTGATCTAATTATTTTAGTCTGTAGAAGGAAATATCATGAAGAATCATCAAGCTTAAATTTGAAATCAATTTTACTTCACTATTTTGAAGATCATCAAAGAGGGTCAGCACTTATTTACATTTGATCTCTAAGTCTTAGATAGCTACTATTGCCAAAAATATTTGTAAACCTAAGGAGAATTGTGACCAAATTTGCTTATAAGGGACATATATCATCTTAAAATGTCAAGGAATGAACAAACTATGTATATGCCAAAGCTAGGAGATGAGAATAAGAATGAAACTAAAAAGATTCTCATATAGTAGCATTCATTTGACCCATCCCTTAGGTAAGCCCACCTTGGTTCTATAGAGACTAAAGAGTAGAAAACTAGTCTTGGTTTTGTTGAAGTTGGATCCAAATAATATGCATACATAATTTTTAATGGGAAGTAGTTGATCCATAGATTTGTGAGTATTATTATCTTGGTATTGAGCTTTTGTTGTTTAGTAGTTAAAAAACACCAACAAAAATCAAAGCTATATAATGTTCTTAGCATCATTGATAAATTTGAAGAAACTAGAGTGTTGGCATATTAGTTAAATTTGTCATTAGTAAAATACAGTTATTCAAATTGTAAGTATCTACTGAGCTTATTGTATAGTTAACAGTGTTAACCAAGCATTTTAGTTGTTACCAAGTTCTATAGTTGCTACTGAGTCCTTTGGACAAATTTTATTATGTACCAAGCAATTACAACTAGTGTGAATATTAGTAGTGTAAACTAAACATCTTAGTGTATACCAAGTTTACCAGTGCAAACAAAGTTGTGTAGTACTTACCTAGTTCACAGTTGATGTGATGCAAGTCTAGTGTAAACCAAGCTACTCAGTGCTAAGTGATTCAGTTTATATCGAGCTCGTAGTGGAACCATTGACCAAGTTATACAGTGTAAATCAAGTTATTCAATTTATATGTTGAGTTTCACAATATTCACCAAGTCACCAGTATAGACCAAGTTCAAGACTACTTGGAAGTGATTAGTATGGACCGAGCTTCTACATCTACCAAGTGCATGACAATGTCAAGCATTAACAATGGATGGTGAGTATTAGAACCTCAACAAGTCAGTCTTCAGAACATGAGTGTCTACATTTGAGCCAACTTTGTAATATTTTTGTAAACTTGTATTGTGGCCAACTTTGTAACTGTATAATTATATTGGCATAAATGTAATGAATTGTATCATATCCAAGTGTGTAGAAGCAATGCAATGCAATCAAATATAGTTAAAGAAGAGCAAAAGGAGAAAATTACAAAGGCTACAAAAATATAAGGAGCAAAAAAGATATATCTATCATAACCAAGTGATTTATATACTCAAAGGAATCTCACTCAACAAACCAAGATGCAGATTAGAGATCAACTACTACTTCATCCTAATAGGTGGATCAGTCAAATCCTTTAATGAGGTAGACCTAATAGTCTTATGCAAATCTCTTTACCAGGTATGTACTTCATTGTATGTTTGTAAATCATTTAACAAGGTGGACCTAGCAGTCCTTATTGCTCCTAATAGGGTAGATGATCAGAAGTGATCAATGTAAGCTTTAATAGGCCACCCTAGTTTTTCTTTGTATTTGGAAATTTTTTGGCTCACCAAATCTATATGTCAAAGTGTTATGTATGCTTTCATGTTTTCAATTTCTTAAGCATACAATTAGATTAGAATATATGTAAGGTTTAATTGGGTAATTAAAGATACAAGTTTGAAGAGTTACTAATTCATCCCTCTCCTCTCAGTAGCTTAGCCTTTCATAATATTTCCAACAATTGGTAGTAGAGATTTTTGGTTCTCAGAGAAATTTTAACAACTTGAGCAAAGATCAAAGACCATGGAGATACTCAGACTTGACAAGGCTATTGACAACAAGAAGCTAGATTTGGAAATGGCTATTGAATAACTCGAGAAAGCAAAAGAGTAGCTCTCTTAATCCTCGAAAAGAAGAAAAGATCTTGGAATTCAAATGAATGATCATACCTATATTGAAGAAAGAATTGAAGACCTTCATCCATCAAGAAGCTCAGATGAAGCAACTAAAACAATCAAAGAACTCTTGGAAAAGAATGGTTCATTGCAAGAAGAAGTGAGAAAACTAAGAAGAGAACAAGAAATTTAGTCAATCAAGCTATGCAAAGTCATGGAAGAGAAAAACAAGATAAAAGAAGAAATGGAGGGAAAAGATAATGAGATTCAACATTTATCCCTTTAGCAAACTGACTTCATTAATTAGCTCACGAATGTAAATGGAGAAATCCTAAACTTGAGATCTAAGAATGAAAGATTGCAGAATGACCTAAACTCTAAAAGGCAAATAAATGAAAGAATTATGAAATCTCAAGTACACATGAATCAGTTGAATGAGAAAATTCCCTATAGACAAAAAGGAAAAGTAGGAATTAGATACAAAGAAGAAATTGAATCTTCCAAACAAGAAGCTCAAAAGAATCAATGACCTACTTGCAATCACTATGGTAAGATAGGTCATACATCAAAAAAATGTTGGAGTAATGGGAAAGGAAAATTCAATGGAAAGGGCTATAATTGCAACCATCATGGTCATAAGGCTAATGAATGTAAAGACAAACCAAGATTTGAAGGAAAATGTCACAAATGTAAGAAACATGGACACAAGTCATTAGAATGCAAAACCAAGATATTGAATTTAGTAGAACAAGTTGTGAAAGCTATATTTGGTTGGGACTATAACACTTGGTGCAAATGCCATTATTGCAAACAATTTGGATACATTGGAATGAATTGTGTAAAATATCATATGAGAAAAAGAGATACTACTAAATGATGTTTCATTTTTATAGAACTTGGTCATCTTCCCAAGAACTATATTAATACTTTAAGAATTGAAGACTTCCATAAGGTGGTATATTTACATAACATTGCATTGTTCATGCACTTTGGTCTTCTGAACAAGTAGTCCACCTTGGAAGGTTCTTTTAATGCAAACCCATGCCTAAAATTCAATAAAAACTCCTAAATCAACCTCCCCCCAACAAAGAGCTAACAAGGATACCAACCCAAAGTCAAGGTACCATTCTCAAAAGAGATGAAAGAGGAAACTTTAAGATCTATCCTAGCTTGGACACACAAGCATGAGCTAAATGCCCTTATTGTATTCACATACTTCTTCAAAGAAGTTCATCACACTAAAAATGATATGGTGGGAGCCTTGAAAGGGTGCTCCTACACCACCTTCCAAGAGATTCTTCAACATCATATGAGTGAAAACAATCTTCCAACATCTTATGACTATATTTTGTTTGCAACAACATGTAATTTGTTGATTTTTAGACAACTCTTCACAAAGGGAAGTGGTTAATTGTGTTTCAAACCCATGAAATGTCTATTAAGACAACCAAGAAGATCATTAACATCTTCCACTAACTCCATTTAGTGATAACATCTAGTTATATAAGGTGTAATGACTCTCAAAACACTTATTGAGTCAACTTATTAACAAAAACAACAAAAAAAGGAAAATTATTAGGACTAAGGCAATTTGGGTTTATAGGTGACCTCAAGTTCCTTGACCTTACAAACAAAAATTACCATATTACAATAAAAAAATAAAATGTTCAAAATTATATGTATGATCACCCCTTTACCTTCTATCATGAGTCTCCATCATTAGATGAGATGACATATCCAGTTGCCATAGTCAAAGATCGTTGTCCTATGGCATTTAATGACTCTTAGGGATGATTTGGTTTGGCATACCTGAGAATGTTTGAGTGCTTAACAAGATGGGATGAGCTTCGAGCTAGTGTTTATCTATCCACCTAAAGCTAATAGAATAGAAAATTTGATCCCACAATGAAAGGTGAGAGAGATTTGGCAGTTGGAAACTTTGTACTGGCCAACACTACAAGTTTTAGCATCACCCGAGATGGCATTGCAAAATCAAAATGGAGTAAGATCACCAAAAAGGGAGAGAGGTTAATGTAGGTCTTTGCAACATGGTGCTATAGCACCTAGAATTGCATCCATACCTCGCACGAGCTCTGAGATATGCCCCATCAAAGATCATTGCCCTATGGCATTTAGTGACCCTTAGGGACATTTCGATTCGGTGTGCTCGAGACTGTTAGAGAAATCAATGGGATGGAATGAGCTTGGTGATATGGTTTACGCAACCACCCAGAGCTAATAGAATAGATAGTTCAATCCCACGATGAATGGTGAGGGAGATTTGGTAGTTGGCAACTTTGTACAGGCCAACACTACAAGTTTCAACATCACTCGAGATGACATCACAAAATCAAAATAGAGTAAGATCTCCAAAAAGTGAGAGAGGTTATTGTAGTTCTTCACAATATGGTCCTATAGCACCTAGAATCACATCCATACCTCATACAAGCTCTGAGATATGCCCTATCAAAGATCACTTCCCTATGGCATTTAGTGACCCTTAGGGACGTTTCGGTTTAGCATGCCCGAGAATGTTTGATTGGTCAATGGGATGGGATGAGCTTGGGGCTAGGATTTTCCTAGCCACCTAGAGCTAACAAAATAGACAATTTGATCCCATGGTGAATAGTGAGGGAGATTTGGTAGTTGGCAACTTTGTATTGGCCAACACTACAAGTTTTAGCATCACCCAAGATGGCATCACAAAATCAAAATGGAGTAAGATCTCCAAAAAGAGAGAGAGGTTATTGTAAGTCTCTACAACATAGTCCTATACCACTTGGAATTGCATCGATACCTCGCACAAGCTCTGAGATATGCCCTATCAAAGATTGTTTCCCTATGGCATTTAAAGGCCCTTAGGGATGTTTCGGTTTGACATGCCCAAGAATGTTCGAGCGATCAGAAGGATGGGACAAGATTGGGGCTAGGGTTTACCTAGCCACCCAGAGCTAACAAAATATATAGTTTGATCCCATGATGAATGTTAAGGGAGATTTGGTAGTTGGCAACTTTGTACTAGCCAACACTACGAGTTTCAGCATCACCCAAGATGGTGTTGCAAAATCAAAACAGAGTAAGATCTCCAAAAAGTGAGAGATATTATTATAGTTCTTCGCAACATAATCCTATAGGACCTAGAATTGCATCCATACCTCACATGAGCTCTGAGATATGCCCCATCAAAAATTGCTACCCTATGGCATTTAGTAAGGAAGTTTTAGTTCGGCATGCTCAAGAATGTTCGAGCACTCAACGGGATGGGACAAGCTTGGGGCTAGGGTTTACCTAGCCACATAGAGCTAATTAAATAGACAATTTGATCCCATGAAAAATGATAAGGGAGATTCGGCAGTTGGCAACTTTGTACTAGTCAACACTACAAGTTTCAGCATCACTTGAGATGGCATTGCAAAATCAAAATGGAGTAAAATCTCCAAAAAGAAAGAGAGGTTATTGTAGGTCTCTACAACACATTCCTATAGCACCTAGAATCACATCCATACCTTGCATGAGCTTCAAGATATGCCACATCAAAGATCACTGACCTATGGCATTTAGTAACCCTTAGTGATGTTTTGGTTCAGCATGCCCAAGAACATTCAATCACTCAATAGGATGGGATGAGCTTGGGGCTAGGGTTTACCTAGCCAACCAGAGCTAATAAAATAGATAGTTTGATCCCATGACGAATGGTGATGGAGATTTTGCATTTGGCAACTTTGTACTGGCCAACACTATGAGTTTCAACATCACTTGAGATGGCATTGCAAAATCAAAACAAAGTAAGATCTCCAAAAAGTGAGAGAGGTTATTATAGGTCTCTGCAACATAGTCTTATAGAATGTAGAATTGCATGCATACTTCACATGAGCTCTAAGATATGCCCCATCAAAGATCATTTCCCTATGGCATTTAGTGACCCTTAGGGACATTTCTGTTTGACATGCTCGAGAACATTCAAACACTCAATGGGATTGGACAAGCTTGGGGCTAAGGTTTACCTAGCCACTCAGAGCTAATGGAATAGATAGTTTGATCCCACAATGAATGGTGTGGAAGATTTGGTAGTTGGAAACTTTGTACTAGCCAACACTATGAGTTTTAGCATCACCTGAGATGGTGTTGCAAAATCAAAATGGATTAAGATCTCCAAAAAGAAAGAGGGGTTATTGTAGGTCTTTGCAACACAGTCCTATAGGACCTAGAATTGCATTGATACCTCACATGAGCTCCAAGATATACCCCGTCAAAGATCATTGCCCTATGGCATTTAGTGACCCTTAGGGATGTTTCGGTTTGGCCTGCCTGAGAATGTTCAAGTGCTCAATGGGATAGGACAAGCTTGGGGTTAGGGTTTACCCAGCCACCTGAAGCTAACAAAATAGACAGTTTGATCCCACAATGAACAGTGAGAGAGATATGAGCAAGATATGAGCAAAAATTGCTAATTAGGCCAAATTGAGTCTTTTTGAGTTTTTGGTCAAGATAACCTAGTATTATGTGTTTTTATTTGTTTTTTAATAGTTTGGAACCTTTTCTAAGTCCTAAAAGTGAAATCTAGTGAACTTTGCATTAGTTGCACTTTTTGTGCAAAATTGCAAAAATTGTTAAAGTTGCTCAAAAATGAAAATTTGACTAGAAACCTTCTAACCTTCCAAAAAATGTTTTCCATGCTCATATACCCAAGTATGGATAGTTACAACTTCCCAAACTTCCTTTTGCAACTTTTTTACAAAATTTGCAAAAGTTGCTCAAGCAACTTTTTGAGCAACATTGCAACTTTGCATTTACAGGACTTAGGAAGCTAGGATACTCAAGTTGGGAATTATCCCTCAAATTTCTCATCAAAATATATTAATGATTTTAATAGAACAACAAAAAGCTCACTGCCACCTTTAAATGGAGACTTCAGCTTAAATGGAGATTGTCAGTTCTCAAACATGTCCTAGTCAAGTAGATGACTGGTTTACAAAGAAACCAATAGGAAATAGGGTTATGAAAATGAACTCAATTCTCAGGATGGTTTGGCAACACTAAAATAAATTATTTCCAAATGCTCAGCCCTTCACCAATTCTCAAACTCCTGTCATTCACAAATCAACATGCTACAAGAGGTCAAATACTTCATGGTACTTGACCTAGGGCTTGATTGGAAAAATCACAAAACACATCCTCTAGTCTTGAAACCCTAGAATCTTAAAAATTACCCTAATAACTACCATTTTCCAAGTGAGCATGAAATTTCAACCAATGAACTTGCAGTTAGAGGCCCATTTTTGTTGTGTACACCAAAATGCTATCCTAAAAACCTAGTTTCACTAAAAATGCAATAACTTGAGCTTGAAAACATGTAGAAAAATGAGACCAGAAGAAAAAGAAAGCTGATTCAAAGCTCTATCTCAAAAATCCATCACATATAAGTGTAAAAGTCCATAAATTTTATACAATTTGAAAACAACAGTAAAAATGACTCAAAAACTAAATTTCTTTCTTTGCAACTTCTTCCAATCCGTATATTAATGTCCTCCAGGCCTCACAAATGAGTTATATATATCTCATATGTATATTTTAATGGTTAGAACCAATATTTTAATATTTATAACCCTTTTCCCACTAAGTTGCAAATTTGAGCAACTTTTACAACTTTCAACAATGCAACTTTGCACAAAAAGTGTAATTTTTATATTTTTCACTTGATTCCACTTCTAGGACTTGGAAAAGGTTCCAACATACCTAAAGGAAACTAAAAACAACTCAATCCTAGGATTTATTGACCAAAATCATTAAAAACCTCAAATTTTCATAATGAGCAACTTTTGCCTATAAATTGCATAAAGTGCCTTAAGCATACAAAAAGATGTTTTTCTTTGACAACCATAGACTTCTCATCCAAGGGTTTTTTATTCTAGCCTAAGTATGTAAAAAAAACATGAAAACCAAAATATAAACCAAGTTCCTTGGTGCTCTGCACTAGGAACACACCCCCAAAAATTAATGAAAAGAGAACAATGACCATGGACACAATGAGATTGGTGAAATGTAGCAATAAAACTCTTCATGTTTGCATGTTTGCAATAAATGGCATCCAATACCCATACTACCACACCTAGTTCAAATTTGAAGTTTTCATTTATTTAGATGAAGTTCTGTGGATAGCCATTTTCACATTGTTTCTGATGCAGAGCTTACAACCTTCTTTCACCAAAAGCTTCCTAAGTGCCTAGCAGCACCCAACCCACTGCAAGATGCCAATCAGGCTTACTAGCCTTTACCCAATGCTAACCACTCTCTCCAAGTGGACTCCACTTTTTTGAGATCTTTCCCCTTCTCTAGGGCTCTTAGCAAACTTGGGTCAATTATAGGTTTTAGGGACACTAGCCCTCAACTAGGCCAAATAAGGCAAAATGTGAAATCTAGTTTCCAAACTCCAAACTTAGGCTAGGATCAACATCACTAGGCTCATACCATAGAGATTCATGCACTTTTAGGGTTCTAACACCCCCAAAAGACCAAATCCCCAAAATCAAGCCTAGAAATCCTAGTAGGTCAATTTTCAGTTTTCTATGGCTAACTTCCAAACTTTCCTAATGAGTTATCAAAAAAATTACCTTTATAAATACCCTTTACTAGGTTCTTGAAGAATCCAAAATATCTTGGGCTTAACCTACTCTAGCATGTCCTAACTCTCACTTGGTTCTAACTCTCACTTGGTTCATAGACCTAATAGGCCTAATTAGGTTGGCTTTCCAAAGCAAGTTTTAGGATATGGGTTCATAAAACTAGCACAACTACATGGAACTCTTCCTCCACATGCCACATCTCCATTTCACCATTTTCTTGGGTTAGATCAGTTAGTTTGGAAGTCTAATCACCACTTCTCCTACAAATCTGGGTTGAACACATAAGGATGTTCAGCCTAGGGTCGGTTGGTAAAAATATGAAACCTTCTCCTCTAGGCCTGAGACTCTACCATATCAAAGTACACTCCCCTAACTTTCATCCCTCCAAGTGGCATTAAATTCCAACTATGGCATTGCAAGTTAGAGGTGCATTTTTCCAAAACCCTTGAATTTAGCCCCAAACAAGCAACTTGAACAAAAAATGTAATAACTTGAACAAATGGAGAGATAAATCCTTCAAACCAAAAGAAAATGAAGCCTAGTTCATCAGGCTACTCAACCATGTCAACTAATCCATTCTTCCAATTTGTACAATTTTGTACAACATAGAAAAATAGTGAAAATGTCAGAAAAATTAGAGTTTTATTCATGCAAATGTTCACCAGTCCATACCATCATATTTTCCTCTCCAAGTAAAACATATATAAACATGTCCTCTATGTCTTCAATGGTCATAACCATATTTCAAATGGTTATGCCAATGTAAACCATTTTTGCAACCATATTGCAAAGTTGTTAGCATTTTTGCAAATTTGCTTGACAATTTTTGACAACTGACTTCCTATACACCTAAGACTTGACCAAATGACCCTAAGGACCATTAAAACCTTCTAAGGATCACAAAAATCCTATTTGCATTTAAAAACCACCAAAATTGCTTATTTTTGCCCTATTGGTACAATTTGGTACTTTAGCTTATAATGGCACCTAGAGCCCAATTGACCTTACATTTTGGTCTTATTATAACATTCTTATTAATGTTCCAAATCTAAAACTAGGACCACTATCCATTTGCCTTGGTGCCCTGCACCAGTTTCCTTCAAGCAAAATGATGTAACCATCCCCTTTCTATTCTAACTATGACTTGGGGATGGATTATTAACATGTATCATATGTAATTATGCAAACTAATTTAGTGAATAGTTAGAGGATGTAGATGATCATCCAACTGGACAAGTTTGGAATGCTTGGCTGCATGAAAATGCATTAAATTTGATGCCATAGGTATAGCAGCAGGAGATATACCTAAAGGAGGCCATGTTTTTATGTTAAAACAGTCAAATTAATCATCATAAACATGGTTTAGGATCAACTAATAGGTCCTAGAAGTGATTTCTTAGTCAGATTTAAAGAGGCCCTAGTTTTTGGCCTTATTGATGAGGGTTTCACAAAAAGAACATATAGAGAGTTGATGGGTTCAATAAAATTGAAGAATCCTCACTTTAGGATCATATTAAGATACTTTACCAAGTTTTATAGTTGGGGGATAATTATTCCATATAGTTCCTTTGTAAATGGAGGGGATTTTATGCCTAAAAATTGGCCCATAGTGTAACATTAGAGATTTGGTCCAAAACAACCATACCTCATCTTTTGATATGTTATATATAATCCAAATGAGTATCCTAATATTTTATTTATTTTCTTTATGTTATGGAAAAATGTGGAGAAAAATGCAAGATGACAACATTTGAGGGCTAATTGGGGCTTATAGGCCTAGTAGGCGGGGATGATTGATTTACCTTAGAGATAGGCTCTTGGTATTTGGTAAACTATTTATTTGGGTTGTATTAGGGTATTCAAAACCATTATATTACTAAGAAGTCTGTGGTTAATTCATTTACCTAATTTGGGAAACTTAAGCCTTAAGTTTGCATTTGGAAACCTTTGGGAAAACACGTTGTTAAGAGTATTCTCTCATAGAACTTGGAAGGGCCCATCTTGCTCTACATCACTTTGCCTAAAAGTGTCTATAAATAATATATGTAATCATACCCTAAAGATTTGATTGCAAGTGTAGAAGAGATACAATATTTAATTGGGTCCTACAGCTACATTACAAGTTATAAGTTCAATACATGTTGATATGTAGTCAAGTCTCAAATACTTAACTATGATTGTGTTAAGAGGGTGATATGCAATTAGGTCTTCAAAACTAGATTTTAGGGATGCAAGACTTAACCCAATGACATATGAAGATGCTTAAAGAGCTTGCAATCAATTCCTAGAGACTTTATTACAATACGTGCCTATCAACATAAAAGGATGACTTATTGGTTGGGTCTTAAGGCCTTCTGACCACTTTGGCATGAGAAAACTTGAAATCAAGTTTGTGAGACCCAATTTCATTTTTTTAATGCATTTAACTTATGACTTGTAATTGATCTCAAGGACCTTGAATAAATATGAGAACTAAGACAAACTATTCACATGTTGAGATTCAAATATTGACCTATACACTAGTAACTATGAGGATAATGCAAGGGAATTCAAAGACATAAAAGAAGGGCCTATGTGATGCAATTTTTAGGTTACTAACAAGGTATATTGGGAGAGTACAACTTACAAGAACAACCTAACAAGGTTTGACAGCCCAAACAAGGCTCAAGACCCCACACTTGCACATTGACAACAAATATTGCTTAATACAAGAAACCTACACCAGACATGAAACCAATAACTTAGACTCAATAAATGTTGTTCTTACATGAAAATAGGCATATTGACTAGAATTAAAGACCCCATACTAAGAAAAGGACATAGTTCCTTCATTAACCTCTTGGATTCCTAGTAGCCCAAGGAATGAGACTTAGGTTTGCAACTTTTACACTTAGCATGAAAAGAAAATACTAACACCAATTTTACTTCCTATTTCTGATGTACTATTAGATTCCAAAGTGTAGAGATGCCATTAGCAAGCAAATTGTCAAAACGCGTGGGGACAACATTTAGACACAAGGGCTAATTAGGCCACATTTACAAAGGAGGTACCATTTAAACATGTGCTTAAAACATTAGACAAATTGGAGATGTTGAGAAATGATCCAAATATTATTATTACCAAGTTATAGACCATAATATGGAGTTTTGTAGCCTTCAAATTTTGGGACAACAAGTTTGTGTATTGATGCATACAAGGTTTATGCATCTAGGGCATCATGTTTCTTCCTTCTCCATACATCTTATCACTTGAAACCAAAATAATCTTAAATTTAATTAAAAATACAAGGATTTCACCAAAGGCCATAATTTTCCTATTGTGGAATCTCACATTATATCTTGATTTCAGTCAAAACCCTTGAAACCCTTGAATTTCAGGTTGTCGGCACTAAAATAGGAATAAATTGAGTTCTATAGTGTTTTAAGACCTCAAACCAATTGCATTAGAAAAGTGATTCAAATATCTATCTAATCATAACAAGCATAGATCCTAGGCATCCGTACATGACAATACCATATAGAAAAGCAACCCAGAATATAGAAAATAAGGTTCATTTTATTGATTTCAATGCCAAAAACATACATTTTACCTTCTACCCACCTCAAAGGGCTATATGAATGTCTTCTCCAGCTTATCCAACCATATTTGAAAGGTTGTGACCATTGGAAGAAATATTAGAAGCATTTTTTATTAGTTATGCAAAAAGTTGCAAAGTTGCATAGCAACTTTTGCACTTTTAATGCATTTTTAACATTTTAGTGCCTAAAAAGCATTTTAACCATTCAAAGGAGTCTAGATTGACCCAACACAAATACTAGACCTTATATTATAAGTATATGTATTAAAATTACATAAATTTTTCCCTTGTGACCTCATTGAGCAACAAGTTCATAATAAACCCAAATTGCTAATGGGCCACACAAAAGGGTTAAAGGTGAACCTAAGAGGCCCAAACACCCTTATTTCATCATTCCATGTGAGAGTGCTCCTGCACCACTAAGAGACATGAGCCAAAATGCAAATTAATTTTTGTGTAGATTTATACTCAATTCCTACCAAGAAAAAATCAAGAGCAACGCATTGAAAGGTTATGTTAAACAAAAATAATGTTGATGATGACCTTCAATCTACCTTTGAACCCTTTTAAAGAAAGCCATATCTCAATATACTTTGTTATTTAAGATGAAACAATATGTGCATTGTTGAATTTACTTGCTTCATATTTTTTTTACTCTTTCTATCCCTACATATATAATTCAAACTTTTACTACATGCAAAATACTTTCTAACACTTCCAACTTGTTAAATGGGCTATCCCTTAGCAATTCCATGCTACGGACCCTTCCTTAAGCTAGAGACTTATCCCTTAAATTTCTCATTGCCCTATGGTAAGGTATACCTTGAATTTTAGGCCAACTAGTGACTCGTTCAAATACATTGTGACTTCCTACACCCTAGCTATCACACCTAGGTCTAATGAACCTTATTGATGTACAACACACAACCTACTTTTGCCACTTGGTTCTTGAACCTCTAAGGGTACCCAAACCCACTTCAAGATGATGTCTTGGTTACCAGCCTTTTCCAAATGATGACCTTTACTTATCCAAGTGGATTTCACTCTTCTAAGGTCCTTCCCTTTTCCTAGGGCTCTTGGAAAACTTGGATTAAAATATGGCTTTAGGGACACATGCCCTCAACTAGGCCAATTAAGACAAACAAGTAAAAAAGGTTTCAAGACTTCAAACTTAGACTTGATTCAGCATTTCTAGGACTAAACCACTAGGAATCATGCACTTTCAAGGCCCCAACACCTTCAAAGGATCAAGATCCCTAACTTAGGCCCCGAAATCCTAGTAGGTCAAAATTTAGTTTTCCTTGGAAAACTTCCAAACTTTCCAAATGAAAAGTCCAACTTATTACCTTTTCAAATACCTTTTACCTAGTTCTTGAAGACTCCAAAGGATCAAGGGCTGACTCCATTCCAACATACCCAAACTCCACTTTAGTTTGCAGACCTAATAGGCCTAATTAGGTTGGGTTTCCAAAGCAAGTTCTTGAAGATGGGTTCATAGAATCAACTCAACCCCATGGAACTCTTCCTCTCCTTCCTACAACTCCATTTACAACTATGGCATGTCAACGTACAACTATGTTCTCCTTTCCATGTACAACATTTTTAGACATGTATTCCTTGCCTCAAATGGTCATAACCATCATTCAAATGGTTCCAACATTCAACTTCTTTTTCAATTATTTAGCAAGAAAAGTTGTCATTTTGCTTTTTTTGTAGGACAACATTGACATTTTTTCTTTAATAACCTCCTAGACACCTAAATCTTTTCCCAAAGACCCCAAGGCATTTAAATATATCTAAAGACATAAAAACTCCTTATTTCATACAAAATAACTAAAATTCCTCAAATTTGACCTTTGGTTCAATTTGGTATCCTGGCTTATAATGACACCAAGGATCCAATTGACCACTCTTTCTCTCTCTCTATCACTCCCTATTCAATCTACTGAATGAGCTAGATCTACTCTACATTTTAAAATCTCAAGTATTGCCTTATGGTCTGACTCACAAATTTCTAAAGAATCTTATTATGTGGTTTTGAACCATATTTTATCAAGTGGACATTTGATGTGACAACAAGGTTTAAATAATGAAGAATCTTCCTCTCTATTTGCCAATCCTTGAATAACCACAAGTTAGGGTTCTTCATAGAATATCATCTAAGCCATGTGCCAGTTACAACCACCGAACTGATATGGTACTGTAAACCTTCACCATCTATAACCGAGTGATCCAATTTCTATTTGGCTTGGACACAATGACACAAATAATAAGTTATCCCTTCTTCATTCTCTTCAAGTGTAATAATAGCAAAAACATGGCCTGCAATGATAAATGTACAAAATGCAGTCATTAATTCAGAAAATACTTAGGTAAAACATATAAAGTTACATATTGAAATTACAAAGATATATAAATATATATTACCAAGTTGCACTAGATCATACAAGTGGTCAAGGTCAATAGATGAATCTGTCTCTACCATTTCCAATGCTTGTGGAGGATGATAGGTGCCAATTGGGTCCAAAACTCATATATCCCATTCGTCCACTCATTCAATCAACTCACAGTCATCCCAATTTTTCTTTGTACATGATCGACAATAACATGCCATTTTTTGTGTGGATACTCCATGAACCTACATCAGAGCTTCTAAAAGAGTGCAACTCACTTGATCATGTTAGTGTACAACAATCCTCATATGGTGCAATGTTAGTATTATCTATCATCCATAAAAATTTACGAACTATAGACTCACCTTCCTTACCTAGACCCATTGTAGCATTACACCACTGGATGATGGACTTTGCATCTATCAATATTGCTCCATCTTTGTACTTTAGTTCTTCCTGAGCTAAGTCTCTTTTGATGCATGCAACTATATCATCGTGCTCTCCCTTTCCATGACCAGCCTCTATGAAATTTCACATATATTGAATTCTACACAACCTGTGCATCCTACTCAACCAATAGAACATTTGTGCATTCTTGAATTGAGATGAGAAATTTTTTGACCAAAAAATGTGTTGACAATATGTTATGCCCCTTTTAGCCAAATCTCCATAAAATCGTTGAAAACAACCATGTACAAACTCTATAGAATGTGATCGATCATCACTTATGTAAAAATGGTACTCCCTCAAAATCTTTCTGTCATCCTCTATACTTGTAGGTGAATGCATGAATTTTATGTGAACAAATATGGAAACCTATTGAAAAGTATAATACTTTTCTTGCACCTCATTTTTTGGTTGTAGTGTGTAGTTCTCTACGAATTCTACAACTAAAACAATGGTATCCAGTGGAAATGTATCCTAGCACAACTTGAATTGCAAATCCAGCCATCAAGCTCTATGTGTATGCCTTGCATACTCGTAAATAATATTTTCATAAAAAAACTTCATAAAATCATACACTAGAATCTTTTCAATGACTAAATCACATCTTTTACCCTATTTCCCATCTTTTAGAGCGTATGTCACTATCTTAAATTTTTCGTAATCTACTTTTTCATTTCCAATTGCATGTGTACTATCCATATGTTTGTGCAAGTTGATAAAAGTTGCAAAGAACCACCAAATAAGCATGTACCATCCAAGCATGATGTCTTGTAAAATTTTTGGCCATCCCATATTTGACATAAAATGTTGGATATGAATTTCCTTGAAGATCTTGGTCGCTCATTCATGTCACAATCCTGCAAAACAAACTTAGAAGGCAAAAACACACATATATGCCTAAAAATATCAAAATGGTTAGAAAAATCAATATGCATCCTACAACAAGAAGTTGTGCATGTTTGATTTATCTTCACATAAAAAGGTTTAACCATCTCAAAAAATCTTTGACTTATTCGAATTTGAGGAGACATACCAATAAATGTTGCAAAAAAATGTGTCTAAGTTGAGTCCAAAAAATGTTTCACATGTGGGTCATGATTTTGTCTACCAATCCTCCTTACAACATCTCTTTGATTAGGGAAAACATGTGTTTTATTCTTCCATAAATCTTTGATCAATGATTTCAAAGTTTCACTCACTAATTTATTTATCCTTTCGCAATAGTCTACTACTAAATGTCCATAACTCATTTTTTATTGCATCTTCCAATCTCTCACACCTTAGCATGGCTCTTCGTAGAGTACCTCTACCAATTTTAAATATTTTTCTTGTCTTTCTCATGAGTCAATCTTACTTCATTTGGTTACTTACTATTGTCGATGTAAGTACTTGTGTTGTGATATTACTATCTTTGGTGCATGATTTAGAACCCACTTTGTCATAAGCACTAATTAGATTCTTTACAATGCTTTTTTCATTTGAATCATCCATCATTCTTAGCCCAAGAATCTTCATGATAGGCCTAAATTTAAAATTCCTCATCATTTCAACAAATAATTGGCATTGACCTATAATATTTAATTCTTCAAAAAATAATCTTCACATATGATTAACTTTTCTTTGACAAGTACACTTGCTAATCTTGTTAGGTAATGATTTCAAAATGTTAGTATCAATATAAATCAACTATTTTGGTCTTCTAAAATGAATCCTAGAAGGTGTTATAATATCAATAAACTATTTTGGTCTTCTAAAATGAATTATAGAAGGTGTTATAATCTCTTCCATTCCCTAAACATTTTGAACATCAACATAAGGTTGAATTTTTTGCATACCTTGAACTGAAGATGATGTGTCTTGGCAATAAAATGCAAAAGATGGAATATCACCTACTTGATATGTTGATGTTGTGCCTTCAACATGACATGATGGAGTGTGTACATTGTTGGATCTATAAATTAGTGTCTCTTCAACATGAGAGGATGGTATGACTCCAACATTGAAAGATGGTGTAGCTTCACAATTCAATTGTCTTCTTGAGTGTAACAGTCTCATTCATTCTCTTTTTCTTTCCAATTCTTCCTCTTTGTTTCTCTGTATCAGTGGTTCTTATTTCTCTTTGAAATTCAATTCTTCATTATTGCTTTGCAATTTTCTTTGTTCACATAGTAGTTTCATTTTATCTCTTTTAATTGCCAAATATGCCTCCCTCTATTCCTTTGTTTGATTTTTTGGTTTCTTCCTTGGCATGATGATGATTTCTATATGTCAAATTATTCAAACATTTGAATTACTTACAATTTGTAAATTACAAATCATTCAAATACATATAAAAATTACAATTATTTCAATGAATACACAATATATATCAAACAACTTGTCAAATTTTTAACCATTTCCAAATAACAATTCATTCAAACATACAAATTTCAATGAATTCATTATATATTAAAAAAATTGTCAAATTAAAATCAAATTTGTCTCTATATATCAACAAACAATATTTAAAAAGGACTATACTAACCTTTTCTATAGAAATAATATTCCAAAAGCCTTCAAATAGCATATACAATGATTGAATTTGGTGTTTTCTAGCTTCAAAAAGTCTTCAAATAGTGTTTTCTAACTTCCAACAGCTTGAAACCCGTGTTTTCTATCAGAACAACAAAATGCACAATAGACAAAAAGTAGAATATGGATTAGCAAGGACCCAAACTTTCTTTATGACCATTTTTTGGTGATTTCACATAGTGCATACACACTATAGCGTGCACGTACTATAAATCACATAGGCACTATAGTGCATACGCACTATGTGAAATTAAATCTCTCCCTAGCCCACCATCCCCCATCCCCTACTCTCTCTCGCTCTCCCTCTCCTACTCCCTCTCCCATTGCCTACTCTCTCTCACTCTCTCACATCCTCTACTCTCTCACTCTCTCTCCTCTCCCATCCTCTACTCTCTCTAGCTCTCTCTCTTCTCTCCCATCCCCTACTCTCTCTCACTCTCTCTCCTTTCCCATCCCCTATTCTCTCTCTCTCTCTCTCCCACCACCTACTCTCTCTCATCCCCTACTCTTTCTCTCTCCCCTCTCCCATCCCCTACTCTCTCTCACTCTCTCTCTACTCTCTCTCCTCTCTCATCCCCTACTCTCTCACTCTCTCTCCTCTCCAATCCCATTCTCTCTCACTCTCCCTCTCCTACTCCCTCTTCCACTACCTACTCTCTCTCTCACTCACTCTCTCATCCCCTACTTTCTCTCACTCTCTCTTCTCTCCCATCCCCTACTCTCTCTAACTCTCTCTCCTCTCCCATCCCTACTCTCTCTCACTCTCTCTCTCCTCTCCCATCCCCTACTCTCTCTCACTCTACCTCTCCTACTCCCTCTCCCACCACCTACTCTCTCTCTCCCATCCCCTACTCTCTCTCTCACTCACACACTCTCATCCTCCTCTCTCTCTCTCCCTCTCCCACTCCCTCTCCCATTGCCTACTCTCTCTCCCATCCCCTACTCTCACTCTCTCTCTTACACAAAATCCCATCCACCCTCTCTCTCCCTCTCCCACCACCTACTCTCTCTCTCCCATTTGCTACTCTCTCTCTCTCTCAGACTACTCTCTCTCCCCTCTCCCATCCCCTACTCTCTCTCTCTTTCACACACACACACACCCCCATCCCCCCTCTCTCTCCTCTTCCATCCCCTACTCTCTAGATCTCTCACACACACTCTCATCCCCCACCCTCTCTCCCTCTCCCACTACCTACTATCTCTCTCTCACTCTCTCTCCCTCTCTACTCTCTCTCTTCCATCCCCTACTCTCACTCTCTCTCTCCCATCCCCTACTCTCTCTCAGACTCTCTCCTATCCCCTACTCTCATTCTCTCTCTCCCATCTCATACTCTCTCTTCCACCCCTACTCTCTCTCACACTCTCACACTCTCTCCCATCCCCTACTCTCTCTCTCGGGCTACTCTCTCTCCCCTCTCCCATCCCCTACTTTCTCTCTTTCATACACCCACACATGCCCATCCCCCCTCTCTCCCTCTCCCACTCCCTCTCCCATCACCTACTATCTCTCTCTCACTCTCTCCCTCTCTACTCTCTCTCTAATCCCCTACTCTCACTCTCTCTCTCCCATCCCCTACTCTCTTTCTTACACACACTCCCATCCCCCTTCTCTCTTCCTCTCTTACTCCCTCTCCAACCACCTACTCTCTCTCCTCTCTCTCATCCCCTACTCTCTCTTTCACACACACACAACCATCCCCCCTTCTTTGTCTCTCTCCTCTTCCATCCCCTACTCTCTCTCACTCTCTCTCCCTCTCCCACTCCCTCTCCCACTACCTACTCTCTCTCTTACTCTCACTCTCTCACTCTCTACTCTCTCTCTCTACCATGCCCTACTCTCTCTCACATTCTCACACTCTCTACCATCCCCTACTCTCTCTTTCTCTTACACACATTACCATCCCCCCTCTCTCTCCCTTTCCCACTCCCTCTCCTACTGCATACTCTCTCTCTCCCATCCCCTACTCTCTCTCTTTCACACACACACTCCCATCCCCTCTCTCTCCTCTTCCATCTCCTACTCTCTCCCCTCTCCCATCCCCTACTCTATCTCTCACTTGCCCACTCTCATCCTCCTTTCTCTTCCTCTTGCTCTACCTCTCCCACTCCCCCTCCCATTGCCTACTTACTCTCATCCCCTACTCTCACTCTCTCTCCCATCCCCTACCCTCTCTCTACCACCCCCTACTCTCTCTCTCTCTCACTCTCTCATCCCCTACTCTCACTCTCTCTCTCCCATACCATACTCTCTCTCTACCACCCCCTACACTCTCTGTCTCATCCCCTACTCTCTCTTACACACATTCCCATCCCCTCACTCTCTCTCCCTCTCTCACTCCCTCTCCCATCACCCACTCTCTCTCATTCTCTCTCCCATCCCCTACTCTCTCTTTCATAGACACACACTCCCATCCCCCTCCTCTCTCTCTCCCATCCCCTACTCTCTAGATCTCTCACACACTCCCATCCCCCCTCTCTCTCCCTCTCCAACTCTCTCTCCACCACCTGCTCTCTCTCTCACTCTCTCTCTCCCTCTCTACTCCCTCTCTCCCATCCCCTACTCTCTCTCTACCACCCCTCTTCTCTCTCACTCTCTCTCTCTCATGCCCTACTCTCTCTCTTACACACAATCCTATCCCCTGCCTCTCTCCCTCTCCCACTGCCTACTCTATCTCTTAGGCTACTCTTTCTCTCCCCTCTCCCATCCCCTACTCTCTCTCTTTCACACACGCACTCCCATCCTCCACTCTCTTTCTCCCCTCTCCCATCCCCTACTCTCTCTCTCTCACACACTCCCATCCTCCTCTCTCTCTCACTCTCCGTCTCCTACTCCATCTCCCACTACCTATTATCTCTCCCCCATCCCCTACTCTTAATATGTCTCTCCCATCCCGTACTCTCTCTCTACCACCCCTACTCTCTCTCCCCTCTCCTATCCCCTACTTTCTCTCTCTACCACCCCTACTCTCTCTCACACTCTCTCCCATGCCCTAGTCTCACACACACACACACTCCCATCCTCCTCCTCTCTCTCTCCCCCTCTCTCACTCCCTCTCCCACTACCTAGTCTCTCTTTGCCATCCCCTATTCTTAATCTCTCTCTCCCATCTCATACTCTCTCTACCACCCCTACTCTCTCCCTCACACTTCCTCTCTCTCCCATCTCTTACTCTCTCTGCCACCCCTACTCTCTCTCACTTCCTCTCTCTCCCATCGCCTACTATCTCTCTCCCCTCTCCTATCCCCTACTTTCTCTATCTCTCACACACACATTCATCCCCTCTCTCCTCTCTCTCTCTTGCTCTCGCTCTACCTCTCCCCTTCCCTCTCTATGCACTATTTAGGTCTCAATAGTTCATGTGCACTAAGGTGTACATGTGCTATTAACACTTAAATTTAAAAAAATTTAAATAGCACATGCATGTTATAGCACACATGCACTATTCAAAGCTTTACATCCTACCAAGCCTAAGGTTTGGTTTTGCCTTGGGGATCCAACCCAAAAGTTTGGAGTTTGTAAACTGGTCTGAGACATGTTTTGCTACAAACATACAAAAAATGATTGAGTTTTTCTTGTGTGCTCTCCTTCAAGTTTCCTCATGCTTGAGCATCAATAAAATTAGGTTACATGACATTGTAGGTCTTTGTGTTAGCTATATAACCATATAATTTTTTATTTATTTGAACTATTTCAAGCCTTTCATCTATAATTTCTTTTGAATGTATGTCCATTTTTTGTGAAAAACCAACATGTACTAATTAGGTTGTAGATTTTAGCTCATTCATCAAATTTTGCAACAACTTAGTGTTTTAGAAACTAGACTCCATTTTACACACTTTGAAAAAAGAAGTTTTAATTTTAGATTAGTTTTCAATCATTTCTAAGGGGAGAACATAGATATTTCACATTTTTGGGATGTGTCTAATTAAAAAATTCATTAAAAAATACACGTTATAAAATTACCCAAAAAATTTGGGATAAACTGCATAGTGTTAGCTAACTTTTGACCAGAGAGATTAAAGAATTTCAAAAAGAAAGTTAAAATTTTAGGTGGGCCACACTTTGTACTATGTTATATTTTTTTTGGAATAAATAGTATCACTTTCTATGGCCCCCTTTTTTGAGGACCTAAAACTAAACCATTTTGAAAAAAATTAGTAGTTTAGAAATAGATTCAAAGGACTACTACTTTTGTTTTTTTCATATCTTAAAATTTTGAGCATAACTATTTTCAAATTCTTGTTGAAGTTTAGAAATTGTTGATTTTAGAAAAAAGGTGTCCACTTATACCCCCCTTTTGCCACCACAACTTGGTGTACTTACCCTATGTACTATTTATAAAGCTTTAACCATGGATCCATTTCATAGAAACAATTTCTATTCCCCTGCATATCATGAAGAGGCTATTCCTCAACCCTCATATGGAAAATTTCAATCTCAGCCCCAAGTTTATTATAACTAGTATGCTCAAAATTATTACCCCCCTCCCACCCCTATTCCACCAATTCCAACATCTCCATATAAAGATCTTGAAGATATGATGTTGTAATTCCAAAAGAGTGTGGAAGTCAAGATTCATAAATGAGATGAGTAGTGGTTGGCCTGGGACAGACAGGTTGAGGAGATTAATGAATAGTTGAGTGAGATTGCAAGATAGTAGGAGGTTGAAAGGTAGAAAGAGGAGATGGAATAGTAGGCCTATCTTCAACAACAAGAGGAGGAAGAAATGGAGAGAAAGATACATTGAGGAGAGATTTTCTATGCAAGTTTCTATAGCAAGAGAAGAGGAAATGAGGCTACAAATGGCTCATTTTCAAACCAAAGAAGTAGAATAATCCCCTTCTCAAAGATATACCATCCCAAGTTTTAAGGGGACCCCTCCATTGGATGACCCTTCTTTTGTTTCTTCTCTCCTCCCTCTATGAGAAAGTTGGACTAGTCATGATCCCCCCAAACCTATCACCATTTCTCTATTTCAAGGTGGGTTGGTTGTATGGACTCCTAATGGTCCAAATATGGAATTTTGGGAGACTAAAAACAAGCCCACAAAGCTACCATGGGAGGAGTTGTAGCCTATCAAGGAAAGCAAGGAGTTAGTTGTTAAGAAGAAGGAATAGGATTCCATCCTCTTATTTGAAGAGCTTCCCTCTTTTGTTGAGGAAGAAAAAGAAGACAAAAAGGTTGTTCCTCCCCTTAAGGAAAAAATCATGACTTTTGAGCCTTTGAAAGAAGATGAGGACCTGCTGCAAGTTGAGCAAGAAGAGAACCATTTTTTGCAGTAGCCAGTTCTCCATTATTTAGTAGATGGAGAAGAGAGCCCCAAGGATAGCCCTATCATTGAGGAGGAACATTTTGACATGGTTGAGGTTGCCCCTCAACCTATTTATGTTATTATGACTATAATGGAGGAGATTGAATTTGATGCTATATGCTCTTCCATAAAAGTTGAGTCATTATCTCCAGTAAATGAAGAAAACATTCCACAACAACAAGTGGAGAATCACATCATATCAGTAGCTCTTGAGGAGGTAGCTCAAGAATGACATGAAGATAATGTGGAGATGAATTCTTCACAGGAAGGAGATGAGCCACTTCCAAACCAATTGAAAGCTACCATTGTAGAGCATAATCAAGTGGTCAAGACTAATTTCTTATACCAAGTATCATCAAGAGGATGCCCCATCAGATATCTAGCTCTACGAAAAATTAGCAAATTGCCCCCAATCATGCTCATTCCAAAACATGAGGAAGATCATTATGAGGAAGAGCAAGCATGTTTTTCTTAGTTTGATAATGCCCTAGTGTTGGAGAGCAGTTTCATTATTTTTTGCATTGAGAAGGTGCTTCAAGTTGTTGTAGTGTGTCTATTATGCCTATTTCTAATTTTAACTACCCTTATGCATAGAACAGGAAACCAACTTGGGAGGAAGGACAACTCTTTTAGTAAGCCAGTTAATGGCTTTGTTTTAATTGGTTGCATTGTAAAGTCTTGTATATAGTAAGGTAGTTTATTTTTAGTTGTTTCTAGTTTCCCAAGAAGCGCATAAGCACAAGTTGTCTCTCTGTGAGATGGCAAAAATTTTGAAGTTTTAAGGTTGCAAAGAAGGAAAAGGCATGATCTTTAGAGTTTTTTTTATTATGGAGGTAGGGTTAAGGTTTCATGATGTTCAAAGATTCATGTTTTTTATGACTCCATAGCCTAATGGATGCTTTAGGCCACTAGTCATATGCATAGCAAGCTTGCATCCCCTTTAAGTTGCCAAAAATGTAACCAAAAATTCCCTCATGCCAAATATCAAATTCAAATGATAGACTACTCAAAAGTCACCTAGGGTTTCAAAATTCAAATATTTAAAAAGGCTTCATGAAAATATTTTAACCTTGGTTATATCTTTTATCCTAAATCTTGTGGCCCTTATTTCTATTTTACTTTTTCAAATCTAAGTTACAATCGTTTGACCACCCTTTTGTTTGCATAGTGGTAGTGGATTAAGTGCTAACTAGAGTTAGGGTGGTGAACTGGCAACCTTCCTTGTTGCGTATGGTTACAGGGTTAAATATTTCAACTTGCATTCAAGTGGCAATGTTGCAATATTCCTTATATTGCACAATCGCAATGAGTTAACAACTAACCATGGTAAATGTAGTGATGCTACATTTTCTTTGCTTTGCATGGTTGTAGTGGGTTAATAGATAATCATAGTTAAGGATGTGGATGTGTGACAGGACACCATGTGGATATTTTGGTAATGTGGTAGTGAGTTTTCTAGTCAAGTTGGCGTACGAAGAACATTTTATTAGCTAAGGTACTGACATAGGTAGCAAAGTGATCACATATTCCCTAGTCATCTAATTTTGCATGATCCATAGTGTTCACTTTTCTTCTTTCTAAAGATGCAAGGTCTTTAGAGAATATAAGGAAGTGAAAAGCCACCATGTGGATTCTATGATGTGATCTCCCTTGGGGGCCAAAAAAGTAAATCTTGTTAGAATAGCCAGACAGTTGTTAGACATATCAAGATAAGACAGAACTTTAACATTACATCATTGGGAAAAATTGATGACTGGACCAAGAATGATGTAGATCTCACATGACAGTCAAATGCAAGAAGATCAATGGCTATCTCTTTTCCTCTTAATGAATATGCAAGGATGTTAGAGAATGTGGGGAAGCGATGAGCTAATGTGTGTCATGTGGGACCTATCTCTAGTGTGGGCAGTTGTGGTTTAAAATGGTTGAAAAAGATGCCAAGTAGATGTTGAGGTCAATTTCATGCTAGTTGTTTCATGCTAATTCATTGAGGGTCTATGTGTTTAATGATTTGGAGGCTAAGTAGTCAATGGGCCCAAAACATATCAAAGGAAAATTACAATAATTGTATGAACTTTCATGATCATCAATCTTTTGGAGATCAATAAATGTCGCTTTCCTAGAATATGAAATTGATCAAACTTTAGACATTGCAAGGAAGTGACATCTCGACACATGTCTCAGTGGGCCTAGATGGTGAGTAAGTGGCTATTCAAAATGAAGTAATCTTTTAACATAGTTTTCTTTCTCTCACAAAAAAAAATACTTAAGGTTAAGACAGGTTCAAAATTTCCTATTATTTGTAGCAGACAAAATCTCATTGGTTCAATTTGTTGGAAATCTGATTGAAAAGTTCATTGATGAAGATCAAAGAGGAAGATTGTTGTTAAAATAATATTTTCAATCATTTTTTTGTCATTGATGTCAAACTTTCCATTTGTAGCAATGACATTTTCTTAATATCCAAGTACTATCACTTAGTTGATTGATGAAGAGGATTCGATTAACAAGATGTAATAAGAGCACCTAAGGAAAAGGTTGAGTTATAATATTGTAATGAAGTGCAAGGATTAGTTAAGACAATGGTTAAATGGTGTATTGATAATATACTCAAAGATACAGAGGTTGGTCACACTTAGAAAGATTGGAGGAATAAGTTGTAACAAGGTTGACTACAAAGTTTAAAATAAGATCATTAGTGGGTGCCAAGCAAGTTAGTTGAAGCCAAATAATGGGAAATTCTAGTGTGTGTCGAGTGATCTTCAAGTGTCAAGAGAAGATCAAGTGTTGAGCATCAGGAAAATTTTAGTTGGTGCTGAGTAATCTTCAGGTGCCGAGCATCAAGTTAAAAGACAGTTGATGTCGAGTAACACAGTATGTGTTGAGCACCAGTATTTCAATAGTCTTAAGCTGTTGCATTATTTCAAATGATGAAGATTCACCAAATATGAGCTGATAGAATGGTTACCTTGAATTTTGTGAACTAGTTGGAAGATAAGGATGATGAGTTGGAGGCACAAAATTCTATGTAAACCATTTTTAAGGCAAATCCAAGAGGATTATTCAAGAAGTTTCTAGAGGAAAAAAAATATGGGTTGGATGCAATGAATCCTACCTAATCCATAAGAATTGAAATCAAAAGGAAGGAAGAATTGAGTGGAAAAAAGAACTCCAAGACTTCTATTTAAGAAGTCATAGACCAAGAAGAAAATTTTTTTGATGCTACTGCTACAAAGAGCCCAATTGTGAAGTGGTTAGAAAGGTGTCAAGGAGAAGACATCTAGTAGAAGGAAGAGTATAGAAGCTCTACTTCTACAAGTAGTCAAGTAGAGATGATTGCACTGGTACATTGAGCATGGAGACTCAAGGAGACTAAGCTTGAAAGGAGGGAAACCTATCAAGAGTTGCAGTGATTGAAGGGTAGGCAATGGTTTGAGTTGAGAAGTGATCTGCGTTTTGCAAGTTAAGTTGTATATTGTAGTCAGGTCAAAGATTCTCTAATACTCTCTAGAAATTGTATTAGTTATGAAAATCCTATGGACTTAGACTAGTTTAATAGCCATTTTTAAATCTTTTAACAGGGTGGCATTTCGAGTGAATGTTCTAAAGTCCTCTAACTAGGCTCACTTCTAACAAGGTGGTTAAATCCTCTAACAAGGTCACATTTAACAGTGTGCTATAAGCCTTTCATAGGGCATCACTCCAGAAGAGTGAGAACTAAGTAGCATGTTACTGGTGGTTTTTCTCAAATTGTGTTCCCATGTAAATCACTTTGTTATGTGTTGATTTCTTATGTGTTATGATTAAATGTTGATTTACAGTAACTTGCTGATTAGAAAAGTTAAAGCTTGGATGAATGAATGGTTGAATGGGCTCACTATACTTAGTGAAAAGTTTCAATTGGACATTTGGACCTTGAATAACTGATTCACCCCACCCCCCCCCCCCCCTCTTAGTTATTCTAAAGCATTTCTAACAATTGGTATCAAAAGCATCTGCTGATTTAGTTTCAAGGTACTAGAAGTAGGATGATAAGATGTCCAAGAGAAAAGTTATCAAGCTCAACAAAGACAACTTTGTTGCATGGTAGAGTCTAATGAAATTGCACCTTGGATGAATAGGTGACTATGCACAAACCTCAATTGGAATAGAACATGTAAATCCAGCAAGACCTCTTACTACAGATGATTTAAATAAAAAAAAGGAGCACAATCAAGCAATGCTAGAAATTGCCTCTGCACTTAATTATGCAGAATATGATGACATAAAAGATTGTGACACTACATTCAAGATGTGCAAGGCTTTATTAGATATCTATGGAGGAGATCAGAATGTCTAGAGTGCAAAGAGAGAAAGCCTAAGAGGAAAGTTTGATGACATGAAAATGAAGGAAGGTGAAAATGATATTCAATATGCTACAAGAATGAAAGAAGTAGTAAGTGCAATAAGAAGTCTAGGTGGTCAATTGGAAGAAGAAACTATCATCAGCAAATACTTAAGAACTTTTCTCCCTATCTATGCTATTAAATTTTCAGCCATCCAAGAGCTAAGGTGTGTACAAGGAAACACACTAACCTTTGAAGGAATAGTGGGAAGACTTATTGCATTTGAATTATCCGATTTTGATAACTATAGACCTGAGAACCTTGAATCATCTTTCAAGGTCAAGATGACAATAAAAGATACTAAAGAGGACACATCAAGCAAGAAGAGAAGAAAGGGAAAACATGCATCCAGTGATAGCAACGCAGATGAGGAAGATGTGGAGTAGTTAGAAGCACTACTAGCTAGAAGATTTCATAGAGGCAAAGGTAAATTCAAAAGTAAGCTCTCCATCGTATGTTTCCATTGCAATGAAGTAGGTCATTGATGCAAGATGTACACAAAAGAAGAACTAAAAAGAAGGAAACAAGTACAAGAAAAAGAGAGAAGATGATAGCAAAGACTACAAGGAAAAAGGCAAGAGATGATACATTGTTGAAGAAGATTTTGATGAGAATGATGATGAAGTAGTCTATGTGGCCATGAAGGATGAATTAGATAAAGATGAAGATGAAGCAATAACATTGTTTACCTGATTGAACAAGAATGACAAGTGGATCATAGATAGTGGATGCTCACATCACATGATAGGAGATAAAAGTAAGTTCATTACCTTTACTCAATATGATGGAAATAGTGTTAGATTTGGTAATGATGCTCTATGTCAAATCAAAGTAAAAGGCTCTATTAAGCTTACAAAGAAAATTTCATGTAATAATGCATACTATGTTGAAGGATTGAACTACAACTTATTGAGTGTATCACAGTTAGGCAATGCAGGTTGTAAAGTTGAATTTGGAAACAAAATTGCCAAGATCTATGACACTTATGGAAATCTGATAGGAAAAGGTGAACAAACTAAGAGTAATCTATTTTACCTAGATATGGAAGATGCAATATGTCTTTTTGTTAGACTTGATGATGTGTGGTTATGGCATAAAAGGTTGTGTCATGTTAACTTTGATAATCTTATTAGCATCAGCAAGAAGAAAAAAGTCAGAGGGTTTCCCAAATTAAAGAAACTTGAAAACACAATGTGCAAACAATGTCAACTAGGGAAGATGACTAAGTCTAGTTTCAAAAGAAAAACATACACTTCCAAAGAAGTACTAGAGTCCTCTAACCAGGCTCACTTCTAATAGGGTGGTTGAATCCTCTAACAAGGTCACATTTAATAGTGTGTTGTAAGCCTTTAACAGGGCAAGCCTTTCATAGGGCATCACTTTAGAAGAGTGAGAATTGAGTAGCATGTTAGTGGTGGTTTTTTCCAAATTGGATTGCAACATAAATCACTGTGTTATGTGTTGATTTCTTATGTGTTATGATTGCATGTTGATTTACAGTAACTTGCTGGTTAGAAAGTTAAAGGTTGGATGAATGAATGGTTGAATGGGCTCACTATACTTAGTGAAAAGTTTTAATTGGACATTTGGACCTTGAATAATTGATTCACCCCCCACCCACACCCCCCCCCCCACCTCTCAATTATTCTAAAGAATTTCTAACACAATTTAGGTCTATTATTGACCCCATTATTTGGCATCTATCGAATATGTAATAGACTTATCAATTGGTAATGAAATGGCCAAAATCCCTTTTAACTTAGGGGTAGAGTAACGCCATGGTAAGGCATAAGTCATCGGTTCAAGCCCAATAAATGGCTCTTGCTTGCAATAAAGCCCGGTTGTTATTTTGAACACTTATTTGATTAAGACAAAAAAAGATGCAAGATATCTTTTTTTGTTATAACAAAATAGAACATGTTAATATAATTGATGACAACTAGCATATATTAAAAAAATTAGATAGAACTTTTTTTTTCTTATATCTCGCTACCAATAAGACAAGGAATAGTATAAGATTAGGCATAATCTACTTCACTTTTGTATTTTTCATTGAAGAATGACTAATCTCAATTACTACATACTACTTTAAAACTGAATAAAAGTGAGAAGTGAACCTAACCCATTGGCTAATTAATAATATAAGTTATTCTTATATTGAAAATTGAAGTAAATTTTGAAAGTGACCTTCAATCAATTGAAATTATTCAAATACTCTCATATTTTTTAATTGGATATTCTATCAAATTATTTTTTTATTTCCAAAAAAATGGATATTTAAGTCTAAATTCTAGATGGAAGTATTTTCCTTTTATCTTTAAAAGCATAAGTTGATTATGGTGTACTAAACATTCTTATTATGTTTGTATAAGACATTTTATCTCTGTCGTTCTACTAGTGGAAAAATAGAATGAACACTTCTTTTAAAAAGAACAATCTGAGCAAGATATGAAGGATTTCATAGATTTTCATGAAATTTATGTCCTTTCTAAAAAATTAATAGAATGGGAAAAAACCCGTCTTGATGATTATGAACCCCAAATCTGAGATTTTAACAAGTTTGTTGTTCCTAAATTGTCCTCTTGTTGGAAAATGAAGATGGGGTAACTGAGAGGGGAGGGGTGAATCAGTTACCACAAAAACAAATTCAAAAGTCCCAAAGATGCCTTAAACTTAGTTGCTGCTGCTACTCGGTAAACACATAAATTACTGCTTAAAACTTGATAGATGTTTAGTTAATTTATTAAGCATTTACTGAAATAAGCGACTATGAAAAAGAAAGTAATCATGAACACAGTAGACACCAGATTACGTGGAAACCCAATATGGGAAAAACCACCAACAACTAGTCACCAATTTTCACTCTTCTGAAGTGAGCCCTGTTAGGAGCCAACCCTGTTAAAGGTTACAAAACACACTGTTAGGTGTGATCCTGTTAGAGGATTTAATCACCCTGTTAGGAGTGGCCTTGTAAGAGGTCTTTAGAACAATTCAACTGAATTGCCACCCTGTTAAAGGATTTATGGAATGGCTGTTAAACCAACTCTGTTAGGAGATTTTGGAATCACTGTTACAATGGTTAGAAAGCAACAATGAATGATCTGAAAATACATGCAACTTATCTTGCTGAATACAGATCTCAATTTAGCTCCACAAGATCCTTACTGATTAAATATATCTTTGTAGCTCCAAGATTTCCCTCTGCTCAACTCTGCTTAGGAACACACAAGTCTCTTCCTTGCACTTCCTTGCACTATCCATATACACTCTCTATTCCACACTTTTCCGCATCTTGAGCACCTCTTTATATACTATACATAATACCAGGTCGGCCCAACCAACTTGACAAAACATATTCCAAAGTCGGCTTGAACTAACAATCAAAACAAAATTCTTCACTGGCCGACGCTACTCGGTCAATACAGAACAAAAAAAAATTGCTTCCTGTGTTAATCGGCAGTTCTCGGTAAAAACTACAATTATCGGGGAATTTGGTAAACCTGCCACTTCCTTTGGAAACCGACTAGACTCGGTAAAAGCTGTCTTCGACTACTGAGTGAGCTCGGTGAAAACTAAGCTTTTCTTAGCTTACCGTGCGAACTCGGTTAACACTAACTCACCGTGTGACATACAAGAACGCTTGGTATACACTGCAAAAGGCTTTATTGACCGACTGAGCTCGGTAGACTCTGTAAACTGTTTTCTTGACCGACAGAACTCGGTAGACTCTGTCTGATAACTGATATGGCATTTGTGTAACATCAAAGACAATACACAATTACTTAATTGTATCCAACAATCTCCCTCTTTGGCATTGATGGCAACACAACATGTCATAGCAGAAATGAAATTTGAAAGCAAGTCTACAACAACACAACACAATTAACAATTCTCCCTCTAAGATAGAGAACTCTCCCTCTTACAGTAATCTCCCTCTATGAAGGAATTACATAATCAAATTTCGGAAAGATATGACAGTAAAACTCTCCCTCTTTGACAACACATGCCAAAGACAATCCAATTTCAATGAATTTCATTGTACATTTAGTACTGATTCATATGCAATATTTCCTTGATTTGCTGCATCAACTGATGATTGTTCAATTTTGTAAGAGCTGATGCATCACTAAAACTTATTTTTAGTGAACTTTAGATAGGGGAATGACCCCTAACTTACCTCTGAGATACAAAAATGCATCCTTAGGTAAAGGCTTTGTGAATATGTCAGCAATCTGTTCCTTTGTATGGACATATTCCAATCTGATTTCCTTGTCCTACACCAATTCTCTGACAAAGTGATTATTGATTGCAATGTGCTTAGTCTTAGAATGCATTACTGGATTCTTAGATATGTTGATTGCACTTGTATTATCGCAAAACATGACAACTGGTTCCTTGATTTCCATCTTCATGCCTTGTAGCAATTGCTTGAACCAAACAATATTAGAACAGTTTACTGCTGCAGCAACATACTCTACCTCTGCTGTTGATTGAGATGTACAATTTTGCTTTTTGCTTGTCCAAGAAACCAACCTCTTTCCAAGAAAGAATTAACCTCCACTTGTGCTTTTTCTGTCGTCAAGGTTTCCTACCCAATCAGCATCAGTAAACACTTTTAAGTCTAGGTTTCCTCCAAATTTATACCATAATCCATAATCTTCAGTTCCTTTTAGATATCTCATTATCCTCTTGATTGCCATCATGTGATTTTCTCTTGGTTTGGCTGAAAATCTTGCCACAATTCCAACTGCAAGAGCAATATCTGGCCTAGTATGAACTACATATTGAAACTTTCCAATCATAGATCTGTACAATGTCTGATCTATTTCCTTTGAATCATCTTCTTTGGTAAGTTTTAGTCCAGTACACATGGGAGTTCCAACTGGTTTACAGTCTTCCATACCAAACTTTTTCAATATCTCTTTGATTTATTTTGCTTGAGTGATGTAGATGCCATTCTTGTTCTACTAAATTTGAAGTCCAAAAAAGAATTTGATTTCACTAAACATTGACATTTCAAATTCCTTGCTCATTTGTTCTGAAAATTCTTTGCAAAGATCATCATTCCCTGTGAAAACAGTATCATCTACAAATATTTCTGCCAGGACAATCTTATTTTCTGGTCCTTCCTTGATATACAAACTACTGTTATCATTATTTCTTTGAAATCCAATTTGAATAAGATAGCTATGCAATCTTTCATACCATGCTCTAGGGGCTTGTTTCAGACCATACAGTGCCTTGTGCAATTTGCAAACCATGTTCTTTTTATCTGGATCTATAAAACCTTCAGGTTGTTCAATTGATGCAGAGCCCTCTGTATTTCTCTTCAAGGAGTCTTATTTCAACTCAAGGGATTCACAATAGGCTGGTACACCCTCAAGGAACCAAGAACATCTCAAATATTACAACAAAGAACCCTGCAATTATACACCAATAAAGACAAAATCTTCACTCACACAATCAGATTGCTATGTCTGATTCCATTGTTCATAACTTCTGTTCTAAATTCCTTCTTAAAAAACCTTTTGGAAAAATTGTTCCAAATTAGTAATTCTAAAACATATCCAAATCTGAGACCAATACAATAAGAAGATTATAAATTACATACTCTTAACCAAGACCCATTTTCTTTGTCATAAACCAAAACCAAAACTAGTAACCCTGCCTAGGGCATCACATAACGTTCACAAAAAAAATTCAAATAACCCCAAACCAATTCCACATCATCCATTTCTAAGTCTAGTTTCCAAATATGTAAGCCATTAATTTATCCAATACATAAATCAATGTATAAGCACAAATCTTTGCCTGCAACACCATTGAAGGCATTTAAAAACCAGTTTTTACTCAAACCTTCATAACTTTCACAAATATATATAAAAAAAAACCAAACCAAAAATAAATGAAATTTAATTCATTTATATTTCAAATGAATATTTTTAGAGGTCTTGATTTTCCAAAATATTCCTGTACCAAATGTTTCAATCTGACTGTAGTTGGTCATTCTCAAATCTGCAATTTACAAGCTCTGCCAAAACCTGCATAACTTCTTCATTTCTAAATGAAACAAATCCAAACCAAATCTAAAAGAAATTTTATTAACTTCTCTATCCAAATATACAAAATTTACATAGTTTCCAGGCTGTACATGGTCGTACAAGACCTGTAACCAACACTAAAACTGAAAACCAATCAAAATAACAACTCAGAATATTACCAAATTTGTTTCAAAATGTATCTATTCCTTTCCTTCATGCTTTGGTTCGACCTTACATACAGTTTTATAGATTTTTTGGTTGGTTATAACTTCCAAACCACCCTTTAAACCAACCCATTACATTACTTTAACCCTTTTGCATTTTTGACAACATTTTATGCACTTTATGCATTTTTACATTACAACTTTCATACAAACCCAACCTAGACCAACATTATGACTCAAATGAATTTAGATGGATGTCAATAGATCCATTCACCAATTAAATAAACATTTTTACATTATTTATCATATTAAGACCTCCTTTGACAACTTATTACAAATGGCTTCTCTAGCTTTTATATCTTTGTCTTCTTGAAATTTAGGTGCCTCTGCACCATCAATGTAGACCTCTTCATCCAGTATACCATTTAGAAATGCTGACTTGACATCCATCTGATAAACTTTAAATCCTTTGTAAGCAGCATATGTTAATAAGGTTCTAACACCTTCCAATCTAGCAACGGGAGCAAAAGTTTCTCCATAATCTATGCCTTCCTCTTGAGAATATCCTTTGCACACTAATCTAGCTTTGTTTCTTGATACTTTACCATTTTCATCCAACTTATTTTTGAAAACCCACTTTGTACCGATTACATTTTTGTCTTTAGGCTTGAGTACAAGAGTCCATGTCTTTTTTTTCTCTATCTGCTCTATTTCTTCATTCATTGCTTCAATCCAATTATCATTTTCTAATGCATCTTTGACAGTTCTAGGTTCAAAATCAGCAAGTAAACAAGTACCTTTCAACTTACTTCTTGTGATGGTTCCTTCAAATTTATTTCCAATGATCTGATCTGCTGAATGATGTCTCCTGACATACTTGGCTAGAATAGGTTCTTTTCCTTTTGGATGAATCTTGTCGTTATCTTCTTGCATTTCTCCTTCATGCTCAATTTGGTCTGGCTCGGTATCAACTGGCTCGGTATGCACATGCTCGGTTACCTCTGGCTCGGTAATCTCTAACTCGATATTCTCTGACTCGGTAGACGTTGGCTCGGTAGATGTTGGCTTGGTAGATGTTGGCTCGGTAGATGTTTCTTGCAACTCGGTTAGTGATGACTCGGTAGAAGAAAGTTTTTGATTCTCAATTGCAGTTGATATTATATCTGGTTCACTGAAGACAAATCTTTTGTAATCTTCTGCTTTCTTCTTCAGTCTTTTCTGCAAACTCATCAACTTTCACATGTATACTTTCTATGACTTTGTGAGTAGATAAGTTCAAGCATCTATATGCTTTACTCTTGCATGAGTATCCAAGAAATATACCTTCATCACCTTTTACATCAAATTTACCTTTTCTAGATTCTTTCAAGATATAACATTTGCTTCCAAATACTTTCAGATAACTTGCATTGGGTTTATAGCCATACCATAATTCATAGGGAGTTTTGAATGAGTCCTTTTTCAACTGTACTTAGTTTAAGGTATGAACTGCTGTACTGATAGCCTCCTTCCAGTATTTGATAGCAACATTGTTTTCTATCATCAAGGTTCTTGCACAATCCATGATGGATCTGTTCCTTCTTTCAGCTATGCCATTTTGTTCAGGAGTACCTGGTGCTGAAACCTGTCTTTTGATTCCTCTTTCAATACAAAAGTTATTGAATTCATGTGAAATAAATTCACCACCTCTGTCTGACCTTAGGCATTTCAATCTTTTCCCTATTTCTTTTTCTACTCTTGCCAAATACCATTTGAACTTTTCAAATGCTTCTAATTTGTTCCTTAGGTACATGACGGTCATCATTCTTGAATAATCATCAACAAAAAGAATAAAATATTTTTCACTAGTATAGCTTTCAGTTCCAATAGGTCCACATAAGTCAGTATGCATAATTTCTAATAAATCTTTAGACTGATAATTTTTGCTTTTGAAACTAGACTTACCCATCTTTCCAATTTGACAATTCTTGCATAAACCGACCTCTGGTTTCTTTAAATCAGGAATGCCTCTCACTTTCTTGAATTTTCTTATCTTTACCAAATTGTCAAAATTCACATGACATAACCTTTTATGCCATAACCAACTCTCTTCTACTTGAGCAATAAAACATGAATGTTCACCAAGTTCAAGATAGAACAAGTTACCTTTAGTTTGAGTACCAGGTCCAATCAGCTTTCCTTTACCGTTCAGCAGTCTTGCTTTGCCTTGGATGAATTCTACTTTGAGTCCATTGTTGAGTAATTGTTCCACACTCAACAAATTGTGCTTTAGGCCTTCTACCCAATAAGCATTATCACATACAAGTTCCTGGGTTAGAGTGATTCTTCCTTTTCCTTTGATGCAACAAGGTTCATTGTTTCCAAATCTTAGACTGCCACCATCATACTCTTCAAATTGATCAAACTTTGTTTTATCTCCAGTCATATGATGTGAGCAGCCACTATCAATGATCCATGTATCATTCTTACTTATGTGAGAGATGAGTGCCATTTCTTCATTGTCAGATTCATCTTTTACAGCAATGTAAACAATCTCATCCTCTTCTTCATCATTAGAATCATTAGAATCTTTAGCCATAAAACATGATTTCTTACTTTTATCCTTAAATTTTTTGAGATCTTTCTTACGGTTCCATTTATTATCTTTCTTTTCATCTTTATCTTTCTTGTTTGGACACCTTGCAGCAATATGACCGACTTCTTCACATGAAAAGCAGATTAGGGGTACTTTACCTTTGTATTTACCTCTTCCTCTTGAATATTTCCTTGCAAGTAGAGCTTCAATTACTTCAAGGTCGCTGTTAGAACTCTGATCTGATTGATCTTTACTCTCTAACTAAGATTCCTTCTTCTTCTTGCCTTTGTCCTTGAGTGAAAGCTTGGCTTCAAATGCAGACTCAATGTTCTTTGCAGCTAGAACATAATTATCAAAATTATCTAGTTCAAATGTTGTCAATCTTCCAACTATGGCCTCTAGGTTTATCTTGTGATTGGCCTCACACCTTCTTTCTTGAATGGCTGATACCCTGATGGCATAAACTGGAAGTAGAGTTCTAAGAACTTTACTTATGACTGTCTCTTCACTGATACTTCCTCCAGAAGCTTTGATAGCACTGACACATGCTTTAATTCTTTCAACATATTTGGCAATGTTTTCATCTTCTTTCATTTTCATCTGATCGAACTATCCTCTCAGACTTTCAGCTTTGGCTCTTCTGACATTTTCATCTCCACCATAGATCTCTTTCAGTATTTCTCACATTTCATAGGCAGTAGTACAGTCCTTGACATCATCAAACTCTTCATAACTCAAGGCAGATGCAATATCAATCATCATAATGTTATGAGTCTTCTTTATAGCAATGTCATTGAATGATAATGTACCTGATGGTTCTACATATTCCTCATCAAGATATTTCAGACCAGTGTCACCAATGGAAGCTAGATGAAGTCTCATTAATCCCTGTCATGCTGAGAAGTTGTTTCGGTTAAGCCTTGGGATTTCCTTCTTGTAAGACATCTTGATCTTTGGCTTAGATCTTTGAAATCTCCTCCTGCAAGCACCAAAAGCTCTGATACCAATTGTTGGAAAATGAAGATGGGGTAACTAAGAGGGGAGGGGTGAATCAGTTACCACAAAAACAAATTCAACAGTCCCAAAGATGCCTTAAACTTAGTTGCTGCTGCTACTCGGTAAACACATAAATTACTGCTTAAAACTTGATAGATGTTTAGTTAATTTATTAAGCATTTACTGAAATAAGCGACCATGCAAAAGAAAGTAATCATGAACACAGTAGACACTAGATTTATGTGGAAACCCAATATGGGAAAAACCACCAGCAACTAGTCACCAATTTTCACTCTTCTGAAGTGAGCCCTATTAGGAGCCAACCCTGTTAAAGGTTACAAAACACACTGTTAGGTGTGACCCTGTTAGAGGATTTAATCACCCTGTTAGGAGTGGCCTTGTAAGAGGTCTTTAGAACAATTCAACTGAATTGCCACCCTGTTAAAGGATTTATGGAATGGCTGTTAAACCAACTCTGTTAGGAGATTTTGGAATCACTGTTACAATGGTTAGAAAGCAACAATGAATGATCTAAAAATACATGCAACTTATCTTGCTGAATACAGATCTTAGTTTAGCTCCACAAGATCCTTACTGATTAAATATATCTTTGCAGCTCCAAGATTTCCCTTTGCTCAACTCTGCTTAGGCACACACAAGTCTCTTCCTTGCACTTCCTTGCACTATCCATATACACTCTCTATTCCACACTTTTTTGCATCTTGAGCACCTCTTTATATACTATACATAATACCAGGTCGGCCCAACCAACTTGACAAAACATATTCCAAAGTCGGCTTGAACTAACAATCAAAACAAAATTCTTCACTGGCCGACGCTGCTCAGTCAATACAGAACAAAAAAAAATTGCTTCCTGTGTTAACCGGCAGAACTCGGTAAAAACTACAATTACCAGGGAATTCGGTAAACTTGCCACTTTCTTTGGAAACCAACTAGACTCGATAAAAGTTGTCTTCGACTACTGAGTGAGCTCGGTGAAAACTAAGCTTTCCTTAGCTTACCGTGCAAACTCGGTTAACACTAACTCACCGTGTGACATACAGGAATGCTCGGTATACACTGCAAAAGGCTTTACTGACCGACTGAGCTCAGTAGACTCTATAAACTATTTTCCTGACCGACAGAACTCGGTAGACTCTGTCTGATAACTGATATGGCATTTGTGTAACATCAAAGACAATACACAATTACTTAATTGTATCCAACACCTCTACCCTATTATTTGGAGTTCATGACCCTATAACTGTCAAAGATTGTCTCGAAACTTGCCCAAAAAAAGCTTGGTAGTTAATCATTATAAAGCCCTTTAACAAGCTCAAGGAACTGGAAAAGAAAAAAGAGGAGGAAGAATGAAAAAAGAATGAGGTTTTAGAAACAAGAAAAAAAGGATTGTTTAAAACTTTAAAAGAAAAAGCTCTTGAAGAAGAAGAAACTCCTAAACAAGAAGAAGCAAACAAGGTGGGGAATGAAGAAGAAGAAGATCTTCTATCCAAAGATATATACAGGTAAGTGCACCAAGTTGTGGTGCCAAAAGGGGGGTATAAGTGGACACCTTTTTCCTAAAATCAGCAATTTTTGAACTTCAACAAGAATTTGAAGATAGTTACGCTCAAAATTTTAAGATATGACAAAAAAAAAAGTCATAGTCCTTTGAATCTAGTTTCTAAACTACTAATTTTTTTTCAAAATGGTTTAGTTTTAGGTCTTCAAAAAAAGGGGGCCACAAAAAGTGGTATTGTTTATTCCAAAAAAAATTAACACAGTACAAATTGTGGGCCCCCTAAAATTTTAAATTTTTTTTTTGAAATTCTTTAATTGCTCTGGTCAAAAGTTACTTAACACTATGTAGTTTATCCCAGATTTTTCAGGTAATTTTATAATGTGTAATTTTTTAATGAATTGTTTAACTAGACGCTTCCCAAAAATGTAAAATATATGTGTGATCCCCGTAGAAATAATTGAAAACTAATCTAAAATAAATAAATAAATTTTTCAAAGTGTGTAGAATGGAGTCTAGTTTCTAAAAAACTAAGTTATTGCAAAATTTGATGAACGAGCTAAAATCTGTAGCCCAATTACTACATGGTGGTTTTTGACAAAAAATGAACATACATTCAAAAGAAATTATAGATGAAAGGATTGAAATAGTTCAAATTAAAAATAAATTATATGGTTATATAGTTAAAACATAGACCTGCAATGTCATGTAACCTGATCTTATCGATGCCCAACCATGAGGAATCTTGAAGGAGAGCACATAAGAAAATTCAATAATTTTTTGTATGTTTACTAGAAAACACGTCTTGGACCTATTTATAAACTCCAAACCATTGGGTTAGATCTCCAAGGAAAAACCAACCCTCAGGCTTCGTTTTAATGCAAAGATTTCAATAGCGTATATTCCCTATAGCATGCACACACAATTTAAAGTATTTAAATTTTGATCTCAATAGTGTGTGCATACTATAGTGTGCACGCACTATTGAGACCTAAATAGTGCATATAAGAGATGCAAAGAAAGAGCAAGAGAGAGTAGGGGGGAATGGCTATGTGTATGTGTGTGTGTGTGTGTGTGAGAGAGAGAGAGAGAGAGATAGAGAGAGAAAGTAGGGAATGAGAGAGAGGAAGTGAGAAAGAGTAGGGGTGGGAGAGAGGAAGTGAGAAAGAGTAGGGGTGGCAGAGAGAGTACAGGATGGGAGAGAGAGGAAGTGTGAGAGAGAGTAGGGGTGGTAGAGAGAGTATGGGATGGGAGAGAGGGGAAGTGTGAGAGAGAATACAGGAGGCAAAGAGAGAGTACAGGATGGGGGAGAGAGATTGAAAGTAGGGGATGGGAGAGGAAGTGTGAGAGAGAGCAAGGGTGGTAGAGATAGAGTATAGGGTGGGAGAAAGAGATTGAGAGTAGGGATGGGGAGAGAGATATTGAGAGTAGGGGATGGGGGAGAGAGAGAGAGTAGGTAGTGGGAGACAGTGGGAGAGGGAGAGTGAGAGAGAGGAGCATGAGAGTGCATGTGTGTGAAAGAGAGAGAGTAGGGAATGAGAGAGGGGGGAGATAGAGTAGCTCAAGAGAGAGTAAGGGATGGGAGAGAGATTAGGAAATGGGAGAGGGAGTGGGAGAGAGAGAGAGGGGGGGGGATGGAAATGTGTCTGTGTGTGTGTGTGTGTGTGTGTGTGAGAGAGAGAGAGAGAGGGTAGGGGATAGGAGAGAGTGTGAAAATGTGAGAGAGAGTAGGGGGTAGTAGAGAGAGAGTAGAGAGGGAGAGATTGTGTGTGTGTGTGAGAGAGAGAGAGAGAGAGTGAGAGAGAGTGTGAGAGTGAGAGTGAGAGTGAGAGTGAGAGTGAGAGTGAGAGTAGGTGGTGGGAGAGGGAGTGGGAGAGGGAAAGTGAGTGAGAGACAAAGTAGGGGATGGGAGAGGAGAGATGGGGATGGGTGTGTTTGTGTGAAAGAAAGAGAGTAGGGAATGGGAGAGGGGAGAGAGAGATAGAGAGAGTAGAGGATGAGAGAGAAAGAGTTTAGGCAATGGGAGAGGGAGTGGGAGAGGGAGAGAGGGGGGATGGGAGTGTTTGTAAGAGAGAGAAAGGGATGGGAGAGAGAGTGAGAGTGTGAGAGAGAGTAGGGGTGGTAGAGAGAGTGAGAGTAGGGGATGGGAGAGAGAAAGTAGAGAAGGAGAGAGTGGGAGAGAGAGATAGTAGGCAGTGGGAGAGGGAGTGAGAGGGGGAGAGAGGGGGAACGGTAGTGTGTAAGAGATAGAGTAGGGGATGGGAGAGAGTAGGTGGTAGGAGAGGGAGTGCAAGAGAGAGAGAGAGAGAGATGGAATGGGAATGTGTGTAAGAGAGATAGAGTAGGGGATGGGAGAGAGAGTGAGAATTTGAGAGAGAGTAGGGGGTGGCAGAAAAAGCTCATTTGGTATGGGGGAAAGAGAGTGTGTGAGAGAGAGTAGGGGATGGAAGAGAGAGAGTGAGATTATGGGATGGGAAAGAGAAAGTAGAGAGGGAGAGAGAGTACTTGAGAGAGAAAGATAGTAGGCAGTGCAAGAGGGAGTGGGAGAGGGAGAGAGAGAGGGGGGATGGGAGCGTGTGAAAAATCTAGAGAGTAGGGGATGGGAGTGTGTGTGTCTATGAAAGAGAGAGAGTAGGGGATGGGAGAGGGAGTGGGAGAGGGAGAGAGAGAGAGGGGAGAACGGGAATGTGTGTAAGAGAGATAGAGTAGGGGATGGGAGAGAGTGTGAGAGTGTGAGAGAGAGTAGGTGGTGGTAGAGAGATCTTGTATGGGATGGGAGAGAGAGATTGAGAGTAGGGGATGGGAGAGTGTGAGAGAGAGTAGGGGGTGGGAGAGAGAGAGTGAGAGTAAGGGATGGGAGAGAGAGAGAGTAGAGAGAGAGAGAGAGATAGTAGGTACTAGGAGAGTGAGTGGGAGAGAGAGAGGGAGAGGGAGAGAGATAGGGGGATGAGAGTGTGTGTGATAGATCTCAAGAGTAGGGGATGGGAGAGAAGAGAGTGGGAGGATAAGAGTGTGTGTGTCTATGAAAGAGAGAGAGAGAGAGGATGGGAGAGTGGAGAGAGAGAGTAGGGGATGGAGGATAGAGAGTAGGCAGTGGGAGAGGGAGAGAGTTAGATTAAAGGATGGGAGAGAGTAGGGGATGGGAGAGAGTGTGAGAGAGAGTAGGGAGAGGGTGATAGAGAGAGGGGGATGGGAGTGTGTGTTACAGATCTAGAGAGTAGGGGATGGGAGAGAAGAGAGAGAGGGGTGATGGGAGAGTGTGTGTCTATGTGTGTTTGTGAAAGAAAGAGAGTAGGGGATGGAAGAGAGTGTGAGAGAGAGTAGGGGTGGCAAAGAGAGAGTACGAGATAAGAGAGACAAAGTAAAAGGATGGGAGAGAGTGAGAGAGAGAGTAGGGGTGGTAGAGAGAGAGTACAGGATGGGAGAGACAGAATAAAAGGATGGGAGAGAGTGAGAGATAGAGTAGGGGGTGGAAAAGAGAGAGAGTAATGGATGGGAGAGATAGAGTGAAAGGATGGGAGAGAGTGTGAGAGAGACTAGGGGACGGGAGAGAGTTGGGTATGGAAAAGAGAGAGTAAGAGTAGGGGAAGGGAGAGAGAGAGAGAGAGTAGAGAGGGAGAGAGAGAACTTGAGACAGAGAGAGAGAGATAGTAGGCAGTGGGAGAGGGAGTGGGAGAGGAGGAGAGAAGGGGGATGGGAGTGTGTGTAAGAGATCTAGAGAGTAGGGTATGGGAGAGGAGAGAGAGGGGGATGGGAGAGGGGAGAGAGAGAGTAGCCTGAGAGAGAGAGAGAGACTAGGTGGTGGGAGAGGGAGTGGGAGTGGGAGTGGGAGAGGGAGAGAGGGGAGATGGGAGTGTGTGTAAGAGAGAGTAGGGGATAGGAGAGAGAGTGTGAGAGAGAGTAGGAGGTGGTAGAGAGAGAATGGGATGGAAGAGAGAGAGTGAGAGTAGGGGATGGGAGAGAGTGTGAGAGAGAGTAGGGGATGGGAGAGAGTGTGACAGAGATTAGGGAGAGGGAGATAGAGAGAGGGGGGTGGGAGTGTGTGTGGTAGATCTAGAGAGTAGGGGATGGGAGAGAAGAGAGAGGGGGGATGGGAGTGTGTGTGTGTCTGTGAAAGAGAGAGAGTAAGGGATGGGAGAGAGTGTGAGAGTGAGAGAGAGAGTAGGGGGTGGCAGAGAGAGAGTACAAGATGGGAGAGATAGAGTGAAAGGATGAGAGAGAGTGAGAGAGAGAGTAGGGGGTGGAAGAGAGAGAGAGAGAGTACATGATGGGAGAGACAAAGTGAAAGGATGGGATAGAGTGTGAGAGAGAGTTGGGGATAGGAGAGAGTAAGAGTAGGGGATGGTAGAGAGAGAGTAGAGAGGGAGAGAGACCTTGAGAGAGAGAGATAGTAGGTAGTGGGAGAGGGAGTGGGAGAGGGGGAGAGAGAGAGGGGATGGGACAGTGTGTGGGAGATCTAGAGAGTAGGGGATGGGAGAGGAGAGAGAGAGGGGGGGGATGGGAGTGTGTATCTATAAAAGAGAGAGTTTAGGGGATGGGAGAGGGGAGAGAGAGAGGAGCTTGAGAGAGAGAGAGAGAGTAGCAGATAGGAGAGAGAGACTAGGTGGTAGGAGAGGGAGAGAGAGGGGGGATGGAAGTGTGTGTAAGAGAGAGTAGGGGATGGGAGAGAGTGTGAGAGAGAGTAGGAGGTGGTAGAGAGAGAGATAACAAGAAGGGAGAGAGATAGAGAGAGGAAGAGAGAGAGAGAGAGAGAGAGAGATAGTGAGAGAGTAGGTGGTGGGAGAGGGAGAGTGAGAGAGATAGAGTAAGGGATGGGAGAGGGAAGAGAGAGAGAGTAGGGGGAGAGAGAGAGAGATAGTAGGGGATGGGAGAGAGTAGGCAATGGGAGAGGGATTATGAGAGAGAGAGTGAGAGAGAGTAGATGATGGGAGAGGGAGAGTGAGAGAGAGCGAGAGTAGGGAGAGACAGAGTAGGCGATGGGAGAGGGAGAGTGAGAGAGAGAGAGAGAGAGAGAGAGAGAGAGAGAGAGAGAGAGAGAGAGAGAGAGAGAGAGAGAGTAGCGAGTGAGAGAGATTAGGGGATGGGAGAGAGTAGGTGATGGGAGAGGGAGTAGGAGAGGGAGAGTGAGAGAGAGTAGGTGATGGGAGAGGGAAAGTGAGAGAGAGTAGGGGATGGGAGAGGAGAGAGAGATTAAGAGAGAGTAGGGGATGAGAGAGGAGAGAGAGAGAGAGAGTAGGGAAAGAGAGAGTAGGGAGGATGGAGAGTAGGGAGGATAGAGAGTGATGTGTTTTGGCATAGTGCATACCACTATACTATGTGAAATCACCCAAAAATGGTCAAAAAGAAACTTTGGGGCCCATTTCATCCATTCTCTACTTTTGGTCTATTGTGCTTTCTATTATTTTGACAGAAATCATGGGTTTCAACATAGCAAACACTATTTGAAGACTTTTTGAAGGTAGCAAACACCAAATTCAATCATTGGATATGCGATTTGAAGACTTTTTGAATATTCCTTGTATATAAAAAGTTAGTGCAATCCATTTTAAATATTGTTTTTTGATATATAGATACAAATTTGATTATAATTTGACATGTTTAATATATAGTGAATTCATTGAAATTTGTATGTTTGAATGAAATATTCTTTCGAAATGGTTAGAAATTTCACAAGTTGTTTGATATATATTGTGTATTCATTCAAATAATTATAATTTTTATATGTATTTGAATAATTTGTAATTTTCACATTGTAAGTAATTCGGATGTTTGAATAATTTGTGTTAGGATAAACCACAGATAGAAATAAAAAACTACATGCAAATATAACCAATAATAGAAAATAATAGATCACACAGAAATGAACACAAGGCACCAAGATTTAATGTGGTTCACCCAATCCCTGGGCTACGTCCACCAAAACAGCAAATCCGATCTTATTACAATCCAGTGATTACAACTTGATTACAATCCATAATCCCTTACAGCTCAATACTGCCGCAAGAACCAATTTCGCATCACAACACAATGAAAAATACCCAACCCTAAACCTTTTTATACAAGTATTAAATTTATTTAGGGTTATAACATGTCGGCCATATGTCGGCCATAATATGTCAGTTACCATGTCGGCCACGGCCCCGAACCCCACTATTTATGAAGAATGTACAGTAATTTCCTGATCAATAACCATAATCTAACAAACTCCCACTTGGGGACTGATCAAGCTCCACACTAAACAACAATATCCCACTTGGAGATTGATCTTGTACCAATACCACTACCACATGGGGCTCCCACTGGATCAAACCACCCTGGACTCTGTTGTTATTTTATTACTGTTTAGTCTGAAAGACCAACCGAAGCTGAAGAGGAGTTCAGCTTCTCCCATGTTACAACCTTTGTCAACATATCTGCTAGATTTTCATTGGTATGTATCTTCTCCAGCTTTAACTATCCATCCTCCAAAACTGACCGAATGAAATGGTATCGCAACTGTATGTGTTTGGTCTTAGAATGCAAAGCTGAATTCTTTGCAAGATGAATGGCACTCTGACTATTGGTGAACAAATAATTATCCTTCTGAGGATGTCCCAATTCTTCCAAGAAGAATTGAAGCTATATCATCTCCTTGGCTGCCTCTATAGTGGATAGAGCATTAATCTTCTATAACCTAGAAACCTAGCTCATGACTACCCCACCAACAGTAAAGACATAACTTGTAGTACTCCACCTGGTATCAATATCCCCAGCCAAATCTGAGTCAACATAGCCTTGTAAATCAGTAGTAGAGCCCCCAAAGTGTAAACACTTATTGGATGTTCCTCTCAAATATCTAAGAATCCACTTGATAGCATTCCAATGCTCAAATCCTAGATGACTCATATGCTTGCTAATGACTCCCACTGCATGTACAATATCTAGCCTAGTGCATACCATAGCATACATCAAGCTTCCTATAGCTAAAGTATAGGGTACCTTGGACATCTTATCCTCCTCTTCCTATGTCTTGGGACACATCTCCTTAGTCAATTTCAAATGACCAAGTAAAGGTGTGCTGACAGCTTTAGCATTCTCCATAGAAAAATGTTGCAACACCTTCTCAACATAATTAGCTTGAAATAGCGTCAATGTTCTATTCTTCCTATCTCTACAAATCTTCATACCAAGGATTTGTTTTGCTGCCCCCAAATCCTTCATAGAAAATGCATGTGCTAACTGGTGTTTTAGCCCCTTAATATGATCCATGTTAGACCCAGCTACAAGCATATCATCAAAATATAAACATAAAATAATGTAGCTATCATCATCCAACCGCTTAAAATAAACATAGTAATCTGAATGACACCTGTTATATCCATGCTCATGCATAAAACTGTCAAATTTTAGATACCATTGTCGAGGTGCTTGCTTCAAGCCATATAAACTTTTCTTCAATTTGCACACTAAGTTCTCCTTACCTTTGACCTCAAAAACCTATGGTTGAGCCATATATATTTCTTCATCCAAATCACCATGAAGAAAGGCTATTTTAACATCCAATTGCTCTAAATGCAAATCTTCAATAGCCACAAGACTTAAAACAGTATGGATAGAAGTCATTTTAACAACAAGAGAAAATATCTCATCAAAGTCAATTCTCTTTTTCTGTGCAAATCCTTTTACAACTAACCTGGCTTTAAATATTTTCTGACCTCCTTCCTCTTCTTTCAACCTATAAATCTACTTATTCTGTAAAGCCTTTTTACCTGCAGGCAACTTGCATAAATCCCATGTCTTATTCTTCAGCAAAGAGTCCATTTCATCTTTCATTGCAGACTCCCGCTGAATCTTAGTATCCACCTGCACAACTTCATCATAACTTTCAGGTTCACCAGCATTAGTAAGTAAAATAGAATACAAAGAGGGAGAAAACCTTTGTAGAGGTCTAATTTGCCTCGTTGATTGTCTAACATTTACTGGTGTGTGTGGTGTTTTTTGTTGCAGTTGTTGCACATCATGAGGAATGGTTGGAACATCAACTTTTGGAGTATCATCCAGCACTGCATAATCATCTTCTTTCTTCTCATGTTGCTGCAATAGATCTTTGTACAACACTTTCTCATTGAATATGACATCTCGACTTCTAACAATTTTAAGATTTTCAAAATCCCAAAGCCTATAACCAAATTCATTAATGCCATATCCAATAAAGACACATTTCTTTGATTTAGCTTCTAGCTTGGTTCTATTTTCAGAGTCTATATGAGCAAAAGCTTCACAACCGAAGGTCTCGAGAAAAGAATAACTCACCTTCTTACCAGTCCATGCTTCCTCTGGAATACCACAACCTAAAGGAGTAGAGGGGCCTCTATTAATCAAATATACTACAGTATTGATAGCCTCTGCCCACATGTGTAAGGGCGACCTAGCATGCAACCTCATGCTCCTTGTGCCCTCCATTTTCCTATGGAGTCCTTGGAATAGTTTTATCTCTACGAATACCATTAGTGGAGTAATAATCTTCAAATTCATGACTGCAATACTCACCACCATTATCAGATCTGAGACATTTTAATTTCTTACCAATCTCATTTTCAACCAAGCATTTCCATTTCTTAAAAGTTTGAAATACATCAGATTTTTGTCTAAGGAAATAAACCCATACTTTTCTAGTTGAATCATCAATAAATGTAACATAATAATGAGAGCCACCAAGGGAAGATACCTAAGCTGGACCCCATACATCTGTATGCACAAGCTCTAATTTCTCCTTTTTGTTTTCCTTCCTAGTCTTTACAAAACTCACTCTCTTTTGTTTTCCATACACACAACTTTTATAGAAATCCATAGTAACACATTTCAGACCTGGTAAAACTTTCTTTGAATGAAGTACTTTCATACCTTTCTCACTCATGTGCCCAAGTCTATTGTGCCATAGCACTATATCAGAATCTACAACAGCTATTTGTTCTCCCTACCCAACTGCAGCAATTGTTCCTGAACATTCATTTTTCTCTGAAACAATCAAAGTAGTAGGAACAATCTAACCTGTACAAATATATAAGGTGCCTACTTTCACACCTTTTGCTACTACAAGGGAACCTTTTGAAACCTTCCAATTTTTATCATTAAAAGTAACTACACAACCCTCATCACCGAGTTGCCCAGCTGAAATTAAATTTCTACTCAGCCTTGGAACATGTTTTACCTCATGTAGTAGCCAATGATTCCCATTCTACAACTTAATCTTAATTTTTCCCTTTCCAACAATCTAACAGGGTTCATTATCCCCCAAATAAACAAGCCCAAAATCTCCTTGGACATAATCAATGAAATAACCTCTATGAGGTGTAGCATGAAATGTAGCACCAAAATCTAAAACCCATGAATCATCAACACTCTCTAAAGATAGAAGCAAAGCATCCTCTTCAAATTTGTTACTTACCACATTTGTCTCCTTGTCTCCATCTAATTTATCTCCTTCATTTTTCTTTCAATTCCAGCAATCTTTCTTTTTGTGCCCTGATTTCCCATAGTACCAGCAATCATTTGGTCCTCTCGATTGAGACCTCCTCCCCTTTGACTTTCCTCTTGATTTCCCATGATTTTTAGAGTTACTTCCTCTTTCAGTCATTCTACCTCTGCTTTGTGCATTCAAAGCACTTCCTGATGTAGATCCACCTAAGGATTTCCTACGAGTTTCTTCACTCAAAACAACATTGATCACATCATCATATTTTAGGGTACTAGATCCAGGAACAGAATTACTCACTGCCATTACCAAGCCATTCCAGCTTTCAGGCAAAGAACACAAAATCAAGAGAGTCCTAATTTCTTCATCAAAATTGATACCCACAGAAGATAACTGACTAGTAATAGTATTAAACTTATTTAAATGATCTACAACAAATCCACCTTCTGCCATTTTCATATTAAATAAATTCTTCATGAGAAATACCTTGTTTGAAGCGAAGGGCTTTTTATACAGTGTCGCTAGGGTTTTCATCAAATCTTCTATCGTCTTTGCTTTTTTAATATTAAATGCCACTGATGGTGCCAAGCATAATTGAATTCTTTTGAGTGCCTTTCTATCCAAAAGATCCCATTCAGCCTCTGACATGGTTCCCTAATTCTTGGCTTTGCCTTCCAACGACTTCCATAAATAGTTCTAATATAGATAGTCTTCCATTTGCATCTTCCATAACTGAAAGTTCTTCCCATTAAACCTGTCAAGCCTCAGCTTACCCTCATTTACCATTGCTCCCACTCAATCGTGAGACTCCCACTTAACCATGAGACTTTCCTGTAGAGGATAACTAAAAGACAACCTCGCTCTGATACAACTTGTTAAGATAAACCACAGATAGAAATAAAAAACTACATGCAAATATAACCAATAACAGAAAATAATAGATCACATAGAAATGAACACAAGGCACCAAGATTTAATGTGGTTCACCCAATCCCTAGGCTACATCCACCAAAACAGTAAGTCCGATCTTATTACAATCCAGTGATTACAACCTGATTACAATCTATAATCCCTTACAGCTCAATACCGCCACAAGAACCAATTTTGCATCACAACATAATGAAAAATACCCAACCCTAAACCCTTTTATACAAGTATTAAACTGCTTTAGGGTTATAACATGTCAGCCATATGTCGGCTACCATGTCGGCCACTGCCCAAACTCCACTATTTATGAAGTATGTACAGTACTTTCCTGATTAGTCACCATAATCTAACAATTTGACATGTAGAAATCATCATCGTTCCAAGGAAGAAACCAAAAACTCAAACAAATGAAGATAGGGAGAGATATTTGGCAATTAAAAGAGATAAAATGAAACTACTACATGAACAAAAAAAATTGCAAAGCAATAATGAAGAATTGACTTTTGAAGAGGATCAAGAACCACCAATACAAAGAAACAAAGAGGAAGAATTGGAAAGACAAAGAGAACGAATGAGACTATTATGCTCAAGAAGGCAATTGAATTCTGAAGCTACACCATCTTCCAATGTTGGAGTCATATCATCCTCTCATGTTGAAGAGACACTAATTTTTAGATCTAATGATGTACACACTTCATCATGTCATGTTGAAGGCACAACATCATCATATCAAGTAGGTGATATTCTATCTTTTGCATCTTATTACCAAGGCACATCATCTTTGGTTCAAGGTATGCAAAAAACTCAACCTTATGTTGATGTTCAAAATGTTTAGGGAATGGAAGAGATTATAACACCTTCTAGAATTTATTTTAGAAGACCAAAATAGTTGATTGATATTATAACACCTTCTAGAATTCATTTTAGAAGACCAACTAGTTGATTTATATTGATACTAACATTTTGAAAGCATTGCCTAACAAGATTAGCAAGTGTACTTGTCAAAGAAAAGTTAATCATATGTGGAGATTATTCTTTGAAGAATTAAATATTATAGTTCAATGCCAATTATTTGTTGAAATGATGAAGAATTTGAAATTTAGGCCTATAATGAAGATTCTTGGGCTAAGAACGATGGACGATTCAAATGAAAAAAATATTGTAAAGAATCTAATGAGTGCTAAGTGCTTATGACAAAGTGGATCTATAGTAATATCACAAGATGAGTACTTATATTGACAATAGTAAGTAGCCAAATGAAGAAAGCTCGACTCATGAGAAAGACAAGAAAAATATTAAAAATTGGTAGAGGTACTCTGAGGAGAGCCATGCTAAGGTGTGAGAGATTGGAAGATCCAACAAAAAATGAGTTATGGACATTTAGTGGTAGACTATCATGAAAGGATAAAGAAATTAGTGAAGCTTTGAAATCATTGATCAAATTTTTTTGGAAAAATAACACATGTGTTTCCCCAAATCAAAGAGGTGTTGTAAAAAGGAGGATTGGTAGCCAAAATCATGACCCACATGCAAAACATTTTTTTGACTCAACTCAAACACAATGTTTTGTAAAATTTATTGGTATGTATCCTCAAATTTGAATAAGTCAAAGATTGTTTGAGATGGGTAAACCTTTTTATGTGAAGATAAATCACACATGCACAACTTGTTGTTGTAGGATACATATTGAATTTTTTAACCATTTTGATGTTTTTAGGCATATATGCATGTTTTTGCATTCTTAGTTTGTTTTGCAGGATTGTGACATGAATGAGCCGCCAAGATCTTCAAAGAAATTCATATCCAACATTATATGTGAAATAGGGGACAGCCAACAATTTTACAAGACATCATGCTTGGATGGTACATACTTATTTTGTGGTTCTTTGCAACTTTTATCAACTTATCAACATATGGATAGTACACATGCAATTGGAAATGAAATAGTAGATTATGGAAAATTTAAGATAGTGACATATGCTCTAAAAGATGGAAAATAGGGTAAAAAATGTGATATAGTCATTGAAAAGATTTCAGTGTATGAGTTCGTGAAGATTTTTCATGAAAAGATTATTTATGAGTATGCAAGGCATACCCATAGAGCTCGATGGTTGGATTTGCAATTCAAGTTGTGCAAGGGTATATGTCCACTGGATACCATTGTTTTGGTTGTAGATTTGGTAGAGAACTACACACTAGAACCACAAAATGAGGTGCAAGCAAAGTATTATACTTCTCAACAAGTTTCCATATTTGTTCACATAATATTCATGCATTCACCTACAAGTATAGAGGATGACAGAAAGATTTAGAGGGAGTGCCATTTTTACATCAGCAATGATTGATCACATTCTATGGAGTTTGTATATGGTTGTTTTTAACTATTTTATGAAGATTTGGCTAACAAGGGCATAACATATCATTAGCACATTATTTGGTTAGAAAATTGTGCATCTCAATTCAAGAATGTATGAATGTTCTATTGGTTGAGTGGGATGCATAGGTTGTGTAGAATTCAATATATGTGGAATTTCACAGAGGCTAGTCATGGAAAGGGAGAGCATGATGGTGCAGGCACATGCATCAAAAGAGCCTCAGCTCGTGAAAAACTAAAGTACAAAGATGGAACAATATTGATAGATGCAAAATCCATTGTCTAGCGGTGTAATGCTACAATGGGTTTAGGTAAGGAAGCTAAGTCTATGGTTCATAGATTTTTTTGGTTGATAGATAATACTAACATTGCACCATATCAGGATTGTTGCACACTAACAAGATCTAGTGAGTTGCACTCTTTTAGAAGCTCTGATGCAGGTTCATGGAGTATCTACACATGAAAAATGGCATGCTATTGTCCATCATGTGTAGAGAAAAATTGGGATGACTGTGAGTCAACTGAATGGGTGGACAAATGGGATATACGAGTTTTGGACCCAATTGACACCTATCATCCCCCATAAGCACTGGAAATGGTAGAGATGGATTTGTCTATTGACTTTGACCGCTTGTTAGATCTAGTGCAACCTAGTAATATATATATATTTATATATCCTTGTAATTTCAATATGTAACTTTATAACTTTTACCTAAGTATTTTCTGAATTGGTGACCACATTTTGTACATTTGTCACTGCAAGCCATGTTTTTACTATTATTGCACCTGAAGACAATGAAGAAGGGAAAGATTATTATTTGTGTCATTATGTCCAAGTGAAAAAAAAATTGGATCACTTAGTTATAGATGGTGAAAGTTTAGAGTACCATGTCGATGTAGTGGTTGTAACCAGCACATTGCTTAGATGATATTCCATGAAGAACCCTAACTTGTGGTTATTCGAGGATTGGCAAACAAAGAGGAAGATTCTTCATTATTCAAACCTTTTTGTCGCATCAAATGTCCACTTGATAAAATATGGTAGAAAAACACATAATAAGATTCTTTAGAAAGTTCATGAGTTCGACCATGGGGCAATACTTGAGACATTAAAATGTAGAGCAGATCCAGTTGGCTCATTAGATTGAATAGGGCGAGAGGGAGAGAGAGAAAGAATGATCAATTCTAGGATCCAAATACAATGTTCCAACCTCTCCCCCAAGACTATCCACATGACAAGGTGGGTATTGTTATTATGTGTAAGTGATGAGATAAGTTTAAATTACAGATTTTAAGTTTTGATTTGTTTAGGATCTAGATACATTATTTGAATTTATATTAGATTCTTTAATAGAACCCATTTTTAGATTAGTCATTTGAATAAGTGAAAGTTTAGAATTTTTTGTTTAGATCAAAATGTAATGAAAGAACATGAAAATTGTTAGAATGTGAATGCTTTGTGATGTAAAGTCATGATTGTGTGCATGTAACTAGAAATTTCAAACTGGCGAAAGCAAGGATACAATGGGAGAAGTTTTCAATACTCATCAAGAAAGGGTTATCATAAAACTCAGAAAGTAAGGATTTGTACAAATGGATACTTCTTAATGACAAGCCAGATTCAATTTTTGTCATTCTCTAATTTTGGTGGATTAATCTTATCTTATATTTTTTACTATGTTAATTCTTCATTATAGGTCACCAAAGAAGAGGGCTAATAAAGTCAAAGCACCAGTGATAAAGGGTGAGACACGAAAATCATCTGCGAAATGGTATTATCAATTCACATCCTCAATGTTTATTAGTGCTTTTTGTTCAAGTGCCATTATGTGTTATTCATCTTATGCCTAGGATGGCAGAGGATCACTATCATCAAAAAGTAAGAAGGAAAATAGGTCTTGATCTGATCATAATGGGGTAGTTATAGATATAGTTCTCTCTAAGGATAATTTTGATCAGCCGATGTATAAGTTGACAGAACCAAAAGACTTTTGATATTTTGATATTTTTGGGATGTTGTTTGCAATAATATCAACAGTTGATGAGAAAACCAAATATTATGAGTGGAACTTAGTAGTTTTGTTTAAGCATGTCTAGATCCCTAAAAATAGTCAATGAAAAATACATTTAAAGAGGTTTCTTAGATTGTGTACATTAAATATCTCCATGTCAGATTTTCTAAAATTATTCCATACTATGATTTTGAGCTGACCATACAAATTAGTTGAGAGGAGTGAAAGATATTTGAAGGAAAAGAAGAAGCAACTTAATCTAGAGATGCGAGAATATTTAGAGGGTAAGGTGAAGGAAGAAGAGTAGCAGCAAGAACAATAATAGGAAGCACCTCACAAAGCAATAAACGCAATGGAATACAAAGAACTTTAAACAACTATTAAATAAAGGAAGAAGAAGAAACCAAAAATTGACTTTTTGTATTGAAGGTTGACTCAAAAAGGATGTCCCTCACAAGTCCCAATAGTCTATCTCATCCCAAGGCCCCTTCATGCCATACAAACTAAATTAGGAATGCCCTCTTCCTCCTTTTTCAATGAAGCTCTTCTATCACCTTAGGACTATCTTGCCCCTTTCTTTATCACTACCACATTCTCTTCTTTTAATCCCTTCTACTGCACATTCATTGCCTAAGACCCCACCACCACCCCTAATGCAAAGGGTAATGGTGGGATAAGGCCCAAACAGCAAGAACTTAAGGAATACACAAGTTTTCACAATATTCCAATGTAAGGAAATGACCTACAAAGCCTTCAACACCTAAGATGGCTAACCAAGACCTATGCCCTATTCCAAGGTGATTGAATGGTCTTAAAAAATCAAATATAATGTTAACCAATACGTTTTAGGGTCCTCAACAAAACCCAATACTTCAAATCCAAAACTAGCCTTTCTAGGCCTTAACCTGAAATCATAACAGCAGCAACGGTTTTTAGCCCTTAACTCCAACACTTTCCAAAGGACTTAGAAAATAAAAACCATATTTGGATACCCTTTTCAAAGATACATAACATACATAAACCTTAAGGGTGGTTTTTTTGGACCAATATGGTTGTTCTACACAATAGCCCTGTCTTTAAACACACGAAGATGTCAATTTACAAAGGAACTACAATTTATTTTTACTCCCTAATCTCAAGACTCTAGAAAATATCCAAAGATGATGAAAAACCTCCAAATATGTTACCAATTTTGGCCTTGGATTCTTCCAAGTACAAAAGCCCCAAATTGCTCATTAACAAGCCTCAAAACTGGGACCTCTCAATAAACTACCTTCCACACCTTTCTAGGATAAATTGAGGGTGGATACACCATTCATTTGATGTTACTAGACTCCTCAAATTATAAAATTTATGCCATCTTCAAGAAGATCTCTCGCTGCTACTCCCAACCATCCACTTCCATTAACCCTTCCACTACTCTTCTCGGTGATCACCAACCAAATACCTTTCATCTACACATTAAAAGGTAGAAATAATATTGTACATATCAAGGACCAATCACTCCATGAGAATCAGATTTTATCATTCATGGTGTGATGATCTTTCCATTAAATCAAATCAAATTTGTGAAGAAATCACTGTGTTACTCGGGATAGTCAGCCCTATTCTTGTAATCAGCCTATTAAACCAACTTCAAAACATGAAAAATAGAGATAAAATGATATTTAAAAAGAGGTGACCATTCAGTTAAGCATTCAAAAAGATATTAAAACCAACTTCTTGAGGTGACCATTCAGTTAAGCAATAAAATGATATTAAAAAAGAAGTGCAAAATAGAGATTCAAATACCAAATCTTCTCATAGAAAAAACAAGAACTATGAAGTGTTGATATATTGACCATAGTAGACATATAATTCTTCTCTTTTGTGCATGTGGGATAGTTTTACTTTTGTTTCTTGTGTGCTAGATCAGTTTTGATGTAGAGTAAGCACAAGGAAGCAAAAATCAAACAACCTTCTACCACTCACACCTCCAAACTTCACAAAGGGTTAAGAAAGGGTTATGATTCACTTCCAAAAGGATACTACTCTAATATTACAACTCTTCAATAGATTTACAAACTCGACTCTCCAAAAAAAGACAAGAATCCAACTTCTTCCTACTTGGTTCAACAATGGCCTACTACCCCCCAACTTGACAAAAGTGGGTTTATGGTGTTCCCAACCTTTCTAACACAATTGATGACTTCAGGAAATATTAACATGACCAAAACAAGGAAAATCACTGATTCAACCTACTACTAACAACCCACAAAACAGAATGCAAAATTTGACTTACTAGACAATTAGGCCTCTTAGTTTAGTTTTTCACCAATAACTCAAAACTCTTCCAAAGGACTAGCCAAAGAAAGTATAGTTTTAGAAACCCTTTTTCAAGTATAAAGAGACTTCAAATTCTTATGGCTCCACTCTGCTCCAGCATACCTTAACCCAAAGCATGCACTCAGATCTAATTAGCAACTTTAAGTGTGGTCGACAAGGAAATGGCCAAGAGATGGGTTCATGGAATCGAACCACCAACTTTAGAGTGTTCTTCTAACCAAAACAAAGATTTTTATCCTTCACACAAAGTCCCCTACTTCCTTTAAACACATTACTTCATCAATTTACATAAAATTTGGTCTAATACATGAGGGATACTAGACCTAGGGCTTGCTCCTAAAAATACCTATTGCAACCTCCTACTTCAAGGCTTTTGAAGTATGAAATTACATCATATTAACTTTCTCCCTACCCATTTGGCACAAATTCTAATGGTGGGATCTCAGGTTAGGGTTAGGGCCATTTCTTTTGTCAAACCCTGATTTTGAGGGTTTCACAGGGCAGTGATCAAGAAAATTCAATATCTTGAGTTCCTTGATTGCTAGAAACTTGAAACCAATTGCAATGCTTCACAAATTAGAAGGTCTAGCTATCTAGTACAAAAAAGTTCACTTCCCAATCATGTAAGGCCATATTGTACGAAAAAATAAATAAAACTTGTCCTGAAATAGTAGATTTTATTGATTCCAAAGAGCAAGTACATATGTTTCTTCATGTTATCTCTCCCATTAGGTGTTTAGAGCCTTTATGGGCCATTAAAAATGGGTAGAACCACCCCATGGTGGTTTTAGCTATTGGGAGTGGTTTTTTTGAAAAAGTTGTTAACTTTTTGCAAAAGTTGCTAATGCAATTTTTGCCATTTTGACAAACCTTCTTCCTAATTCAATTCTAACCATTTCCAAATGTTGTTCTAAGACTCAAAACACCTAAACTAACCTAAAAAACATAGAATAAACCAAAACTCCACCTTTTGGACCAAATGATGCCCAAATTTATATTTACACCTTGGGGTCTTGAATCCATTACATGGGTGGATGGCCTTAAGGAGATTTTTTAATCAATCCTAAGGCCTTATTACATTGAACAAAACAAACACTTTAATTAGGTGCTCTGCACTAGGTTCTTTCTTATTGATGACTCAACCACTTATAATAATGATGCATATAAAATATTATAGTCATTGGTACTCGTATAAATGCATTCGCTATAGTAAAATGTAGAAACTCAACCTTCACAATGACTAGTTATTAATGATTACACCATTTGTAACAACTATATATGACCTCTCCTTACTGTGATTAAGGTGTTAAATAGTTAAAGTGTCCTTTGATTATGCATAACATATTGATGTAGGATGATTCATTTATTATTAAATAACCCTAGATCTTCCTCCCAACATCATAAATTGCCATCTAATAAAGAGGTATTCTTTCTTAAAAAGATAAACAAGGGGGTAAATGGGCTAGATCAACCCATTTGAAATGTGATTCTAGTTGACCAAACTATAAATTCTAAAGATTCAAACATAGTAGTATGTCCATCCATATACTTAATACAATGGAGAACTATCATTTCTCTTCATTTTCAAAGATGATTATCGGTTCATCTAGAGCATTCTGATAGCATTTGAAAGATCATACATATCCACTTTAATATTTTCCATCTAGTAATCTATACTCATCTATCCTAGTCAAACACTTCCTAAATAAAAACACAAAACCATAAGTACTAATGGATTATTTTAATAGTTGAAATGAAATAAAAGTTATTTACATTAATATATTACAATTTTGAGAACAAGAAAAATGTTGGTTTCAATCCACAAGGATAGGCCATACACCCAACTTGTACGCTGTGATACAATGACAATGCTAATGGATCAATATTAATTCATACAACTAAATACTTAGCAACTTGAACCAACACCCATGGATGATGGATTTTCACAAACTAGGACTCTTACCATGTTAAGGGGGGTCAACATAACACCAAAACCCAGTAATCAAGGCCCAACAACAACCAAAACTTAGATTTCATAGTTCTGTCCAAATAATGCAGCACTTAGCATTAATCCATGCAACTTCAAACTTGACTCAACTCCCCAAAAATGGTGGATCCTCACAAATAGAGTTGAACAACATGATAAGGGATTCAATATGTCAGTAAAACCCAAGAATTAGGATCAAACATCATGTTAAACATGGGTTTCATGGCACTATTGAGAATGAAGAGAAAAAATGCATAAAAAGTTGTCCTCTTGCATTTTTATTCACAATTTTTCATAACATCAAGAAAATAAATTGAAGATTAGGATACCCATTTCACTCCTCTATAACATATCAAAAGATGAGGTATCATTAAATTGGGTCAAGTTTCTGTTGTTACACTATGGGCCACTTTTTAGGCATAAAAATGAGCAATATAGGTTATTTTCAAGGAAAAAATAATTTTATGTTTATTAGAAGGTTATAAATGTCTCTAGGGTCATTAGGTTAAGTTTTACGCATCTAGGAGTTAAGATGTCAAAAATTGCAAAAAATTACAAAAGTTGTCAAAGCAAAATTGCAAAATGGCTGACAACTTTATAGGAGTATGGGAATTGGTGAAGGGATGAGCATTTTGAAATAAGTTATTTTACTATTTCCAAACCTTTTCCAATTCATAGAATTGAAATCAAATGCAAAATGTAAAAATTGCACTTTTTGTACAAAGTTGCATTGTTGAAAGTTGTAAAAATTGCTCAAATTTGCAACTTAGTTAAAAAAGGGTTATGGGATCGAACTATCTGCTCTGTTGGCTCTGAGTGGTTGGGTAAACCCTATCCCCAACCTTGTCCCATCCCATTTAATGCTTGAACTTTCTTGGGCATGCCAAATCGGAACGTCCCTAAGGGTCACTAAGTGCCATAGGGCTACAATCTTTGACAAGCATATCTCAGAGCTTGTGGGAGGTATGGATGCAATTCTAGTTCCTATAGGACCATGTTGTAGAGACCTACAATAACCTCTCTCACTTTTTGGATATCACACTCCATTTTAATTTTGTGATGCCATCTCGAGTGATGCTAAAACTTGTAGTGTTGGCTAGTATAAAGTTGCCAACTGTTAAATATCTCTCACCTTTCATCATGGGATCGAACTGTCTACTCTGTTAGCTCTGGGTGGCTAAGTAAACTCTATCCCCAACCTCATCCCATCTATTTAGTGCTCAAACATTCTTAGGCACACCCAACTGAAACCTCCCTAAGGGTCACTAAATGCCATGGGGCTATAATCTTTGACGAGGCATATCTTAGAGCTCATGCGAGGTATGGATGTGATTCTAGTTCCTATAAGACTATGTTGTAGAGACCTAAAATAACCTCTCTCACTTTTTGGAGTTCACACTTTGTTTTTATTTTGCAATGTCATCTCAGGTGATGCTGAAACTTGTAGTGTTGGCCAGTACAAAGTTGCCAACTGCCAAATCTCTCTCAACTTTTGTCATGGGATTGAACTATCTACTCTGTTAGCTCTGGGTGGCCAAGTAAACCCTATCCCCAATGTCATCCTATCCCCTTAAACACTCCAACATTCTCGAGCACATTGAACTAGAACATCCCTAAGGGTCACTAAATGTCATAGGGCTATGATCTTTGATGGGGCATATCTCAGAGCTCGTGCGAGGTATGGATGTGATTCTAGTTCTTATAGGACCATGTTGTGGAGACTTATAGTAACCTCTCTCACTTTTTGGAGATCTTACTCCATTTTTATTTTTCAATGCCATCTTGGGTGATGCTAAAACTTGTAGTGTTGGCCAGTACAAAGTTGCCAACTGCCAAATCTCTCTCACCTTTCCTCCTAGGATCAAACTATATATTTTGTTAGTTTAGGGTGGCTAGGTAAATACTGGCCCCAACCTCTTCTTGTCCTGTTGAGTGCTCAAACATTTTGAAGTACTAAGGATCCCAAGTATCTACTGCTGTTATTAATTTGGGCATCATTATATGATCCAGAATGTTATGAAGTATAGAAGCATATAGTGACTTCTCCTATGTCTCTAGAAAATGTAGCATAGGTTCAAGGTCCCTTGAATCCCAGGAATTTGTAGCAGCTATTCTCAGTACTATAAGATTAACTTCAATGAAGAGTTGAGTGTAAGGAGATGAAGAAGCAAGTTTTGCTTATGTGTAAATGCCAAAATCACGAGGCTCATTCCCTTGCATAATCCTTTGCCATAATGACATTACCTCTAAAAAATTACATGTGAGTGCCCATTATAATTGGTATTCTATGATGGCAGATCTAACATATGGAATTAATGAAACCTTGAGAATTCGATTAGGCTCTACATCATAACTAAACCTTGAGAATCCTATTCTGGCTCTACATCATAACTAAACCTTGGAATTAATGTAATGTATTGTTTTTAGTTTCATATTTGTTATATGTTTGTAGTAATAATTTATGATAAATGTTTAGATGCATAACATAGAACGAAAACTTTAAACATGAACAAGAAGATCATAAATCAATATGACAATGACATAAATTGCAAATAATAAATTTTTGGCTATATGTAATACTGTATGTTTTGAATTGAAATTTTGTTTTGACTCTTGAAGTATGATTATTATTATTATTATTATTATTATTATTATTATTATACATATAGATGCAAAGTGGCACAGTGGAAGGATACAATTCCTTTACCCTTTAGGCAACTAGGTTTAAATCACCAACAATCTCCATGATGATGAAGGACACAAGATCCCTACTAGGACCCAAGGAGGTGGAATATGCATATATAGGAGGAATGAAGACCTAATAAGGATCCATGAAGGCATTTGATGTTGTATCATGGCCTTTGAGCCATTGAAATGTACTTGGAATGTTAAAAAGTACAAATAATGTGATAAATTGCCATAAAGAGGCCTAAATGGCTAAAAAGTTAAAATATGGGATAAGGAAGTCATTTCATGTAATTAAATAGTCCATGGGGTGTGTTTTGGTCCTAGGAAGGTTTTATGAGGTCATTAAGTCATAAGTTGCATAGTAAATGCAAGAAAGTCAATGTAATTGCCAAAATATGTGAAGTTGCCATAATGTTACTAATAAGCCAAACATGGCAATCTAGTGGAGTCTAAGAGGTTAAGTTGAGGTCTATAAGTCTTTTAGGAATTAGTAAGTTAATTAGTGGTGATCTTAAATTTATTACAAATCCTAAGTCATAAAAGGTCGAAATGAGAAACAAATTAGTAAAGCTTTGTTAATAAAAAGTTATTAAAACTGTCTAAAACTGTCACAGAATAGTTAGACTATTTTAGTCGATCCAAGGGAAGTTGTAGTAGTTTTGGGGAAGATAAAAGTTGATAAAAAGAAGGTCTTTTGAGTGTTTTTGGAGGTGGTCAAAGATCTCAAGAGAAGTTTGAAGAATCAATAACATTTCATATGTATTTTTTGTCATTTCTAACTGTCACATAACAGTGATTGTTGCATTTTTTGTGGTTTTAAAGTTTAAACAAATATTATTGATTTATAAGGTCTTTTTTATGTTCTCCTATGATCTCTTTTCCATTATAGACAAGTCATCTTGTAGATTTCTTTGTAATAGTGTAGAATACATCACTGTCTATCTCTGTCACATGACAATCCTTCACTATTTTGAGGCTAGATTAATGGATTTACCCCTCCCACTGTCTATGATGTAAATGTACATTTTGGGAAAGGGTGTTAAATTTTTAATTAATGTATATATATATATATATATATTTTTTTTTTCAAGGTAAGAGTTTTGACAGAGATAAAGAACCAAACACTGGTTGAGTAGTGAAGAGCATGGGCATGGGTGACTACCCCAAGTAGAGAAGTAAGAGTTTTCTCTAAACAAGGATAAGTTTTATGTTTGATATCATCTATTTGGATGAATTTAAGTATTTTTGATCCATTTACAAGATCTAGAAAGATTGGGAGATGATTTTTTGGGAAAGCCCTAGGGTAAAGGGCCTAGAAGTGAGCATTTGGTGAAAGGGAAAGTAGAAATGCTACAGTGACCAAAAAAACTTTTAAATACTTTCATTTGATCATATTAAAATATTTTTTGAGATTTTTAAGGTTCCATAAAATAAGGGGGTGTGAGTTTCTTTGTAAATGGTCACTAATTAGGCCTAGTTGTGTAACTGAGATAGCAAGATTTGAGAGATACTTTCCAAAACAACTATAGTTGAAATTTTGGTATGTTTTATAAGGGGATAAATTTTATCTAGAACACCAAAGGGTTTGGGAAGTTCAATGGAAAATTTTGGAGAAAACTGAGAATTACTATCTGGAAAGGGCTAGTTGAGTCAAGCCTAGAATAGGCAAAATTGGAAAAGTGTAAGAGATGAGTTGCTGAGAGGTTCAAGGAGTTGGAACATGTTATATGGGATGTATTTAGATGACCCAAGGTGTTGGGGTCATGGTTTGAAGCCTAGGATGGGTTTTGGTATGTTGGAGCCACCAGGGTACACAAGGTGCATAGGTAGCAACATGGGTGTTTTGAAGACAAATTGAACAACTAAGCTATAACCTCTTAGATATGGTTGTGGAAAGGTATTAAAAATTTAGAGACCTCCCCTTGAACCCTAGTAGAGTTATATTCCTTGGGTAGATTCCAAGAGTACAAAGAAATCTTGGAGTTGAGTTGTGATTCCTAGGGGAATAGTGGGAGATTCTACATCAGGTGCAAGGATTAGGATCTCTTCTAGGGACTATTTAAACACCAAATCCACCTTTACTTAGTTTATTTCCTTCTCCTGCAACTCTAACAACTCAAATTCCTACAATTTAGGACCAAATACATGCAAATATTTGGCCTAGGGCTTGCAAGTAAAATTACCTTCCCTTGGTTTTTCAACTCCAAATTTTTGAATCTGTAAGAGCACTCCCAAGGTTTTCATTTCCATTGGGTTTTGTGCCATTTGAACCATACAATTTAAAGCTATAGGTCCATTTGCACAAAACCCTCTTGAACCTAGGGTTTCTAGACTAATTTTAGAAAAAATGCTCTAACTTCGCTTAGAAATCACCAATAAACCTCAAATCAAGTGCATATGATAGAGGAATCAATAAAATTTCTCCTTTGACCATTCAACCTCCTATCCCAATCTATACAACACATGTGGAAGCGAGAATACATTAATTCTAAGACAAAAAACTAGTAAATTTTATTCAAACTTGCAAAAATTCTTACATCAGACCAACCTATTCTTTTGGGAAGGTTGGGTGTTACATTTATATGCTTTCTTGATCGATTAAATTCCATAGAAATAGTTGGAATTGGTTCAAACTTCTTCTTCCCTTATTAGCAACTTTTCACAAAAAAATTGCTTAGCAACTTTTGTTGCATTTTTGCAATTTTCAAACCAAGAAGTCCTAAGACTTTCAAACCTACCTAAGACTTAACTAAACCTATTCTAAGGTCTTTTCAACCTTCTTTGGATTATATTCCTTATTCTAAACCTATTTTTTCCCTTATAGATCTCTAAGGATTCATGGTTCATATGAACACCAAATGAACCTTTAGCCTTTACAAATGGGCTTGTTATGACATGATCTTATTCCTAATACCTAAAAACCTTATCAACTTGTTGAAGAGACACCTGGAAAGGTGGTATGATGTAGAGTCCTTGAAAATGCTTCATGAAGACCTTGAGTTCCTTGAGTACCCTACACCATATATATATATATATATATAAGTTATTTAGAAAGTAAAATAGACTAGCAGTAAATTTAACTTTCTTGTAAGTTTTGTGGCCTATCTACACCTAAAAAATAAAAGGCATCACAAGTCTCAATTTCAATAACCAGAATATTACAAGAAATCCATCCAGTAATCTAAGAAATATGGAGAGTAATTCTTCCTTATATCCCCCTGGCAAGGAACCTAAGAGATCACATAACTAATAAGGGTAAAAGTGGAATAAATTTTATTATATTTTTAACACAAAATTGAAGCACATACATTTCATTTTCAATTCTTCTAACATTAAATATTTTGATATATCTCATTGATTAAATATATTAATATTCTATATTAACTCAACAACCAAGTTCTTATAGGTTCCTAAACATCACTACTAGAAACACATACATAAGTTCCCATAAGTAAAAACCATCATAGATATATGAACAAGATTTCATTATAAATAATTGAATCCATTATTACGATTAGATAGTGTAAAAATCACATAAGCATACCAAGGACAATCATCTTGATATACCCATTCTTCTTTATTACAACTAAGCATGTGTACATATACATATTACAAGGAGACAGTAATCATTATATATCATGTTTTAATATACTTCTAATATTTTTCTCCTCCAACATGATCTCTATACAAAATGGATACATAAGTATTATATCATAGTCATGATACAAAATATGATGTTGCAACATCTAGTCACACACAAAAAAAGATGCAAAATTGGAATGTGTGAAGAAAGATCATCCAAGGCTCTTGAAAAACTCTGGAAAAATGCTCGATGGATGAAAGACTTTCCACCCAACCATGGAACCTTACTGCCCCACTCCCCTAAGCTAGGAGATAACACAAGGCCCCACACCAAGTTCAAACATAAGCAAGGGGATAAAATAGCTATTTTAACACTACTAAAGTTTATTGCTGATCAATATTGTATCAAAAATTCAAACTAATTAGGTATTGAATTAAACTTGATAAAAAAATGACACAGAAGGAAAACTTTAAACATGAACAAGATCATAAATCATATGACAATGACATATTGGAAATGATACACTTATGCTTAAACAGTGATAAAATTGTTAATCAATATTCTATCAAAGTTTCGAACTGATTAGGTATTGAATTTAATGTCATACATGAACAAACATATAATATAAAATGATAACCAATAATGTCATAAGTCGAATAATTTCATGCATCAAATAAATGGCATACATCAAATATAAAATATCATATATACATCAAATGTATATTGAATATGTCCATTGATGCCTATATATATATACATGTCTATCAACTATATCTTCTCCTTCCCCTCAAACAAATCTCTCAAGGTCTTTTGTCATCATGTGGAGGGAGATGGTGGCGATGATGGGGTCCTCCTGACATGCTCGCTCATCCTTTTGTTGAGGCTCTTCTCTAACTCAAGCTAGTACAAACAAAGTAGATATGAATCAATAATTATTATACATTGAAATAAAATATATGTACACACAAAATTAATTATTTTCTTACTACCATCAAATAGTAGCTCTTCAAGTCCACCTCGAAGGCTCATGGATGATCAGGCGTAATGAGACCCTACAACAATTCAATCAATATAATCACTTATAAATAACATTAGAAATTTTGATACTAACTATTATAGACAACAACTAAAACCAAGAAAATTCTTTCATACCTTAGTCAATGGCTGTGAGCTAGCCATAGCTGCGGCTACTCCACAATCAACAGACTACCAAAGATGAGGAGTGACCGATGTCATGAGTTGCATGTCATACAATACACGTTACATGTAACATGAAACATGAAACAAATATAATCAAATGAATTAAATTAACATGAAAAAAATGTACCTCTATGTAGCTCATATGACGTCTATGCTCTGAGTTCATAGTAAATATCGATGGTCTTATAGAGAACTGATGCACATGCATAATTTTTTTTGTCAATCCTTGATGTGATTACTTAATAAATATATGTATTAATTTAAATGATTAAATTGATACATACCTCTGGACTCATGGACGAGACAAAAAATGGGGCCAAGGGATTGCTACTAGGCCCACCAACACTCTAACCCTAAATTTTGAATAATGTCAATAGATGCTAATTAATTAATCATTCATTATACATATGAAATATGATCAAATTAGTAAATTATAATTGTAATTTACCTACGTGTCAATGCCAAATGTGTCATTCAGGAACTGATCAGTGATGAGCCCATCATCTGCAGCATCTCCATCATGAGTGTCAAATGTGCATAAAGATCCACATGATATGCACATGTGACCGCGACACATAGAAGGCTCCCCCTCAACTAATGGACTCATGCAATGGATGAGGGTCTTTGTCCAAGCATTAATGGTCCCTAGAGTGCTAGCCTCTACATGTTCCTTCACAATTAAAGGAATAGTCACATGCTCAACCTGTGGCTTGACCATAGGTGCCCTAACTACATTAGGATCATGACATGCTCCCGGCCCCTCAAATGATGACCCCCCACTTCTACCCTGGGAGTTTAATTATATCAAAATAATTGGGAATCTCCCCAAATACAAACTCACAATATGATTTCTTTAAAAAATACATGGGGACCTCGTGATTGTTGCAAGGAGGGGCATCAAAAACCATCCACCATCTATCCCAAAAATTATTTCTAATAGCATCGTGTATGCACCAATGGATGGGGAACCGTTTAGTACCCTCTCTAATAGTATTCTGCTCATTGAGTTTTCTAAATAATGCACATATTGTACCTTTTGGTATTTCTTTTTTTTTTACATCTTGATATGATAATTTATTTGCATAAAATATTTTTTGTTCATCCCTCTTAACCCACCAAACATCTAACTAACCACTAACTGAAGTTATCTGAGTCTTAATGGATTCGAGGGACAATACCAATTGAGCCCTCATTGGATTGGTTTGTTGAAATTCTTTCAACCAACCAATGAGTCCTTCTAATTCAGTTTTGCCTCTTTCTATTTCATTTATTATATTTTCTTGTGTGCTAGGTGGAGGTCTTGCAATTGGTTCAAGCTGCGAAATTTTTTGTTCTTCTTGGGGAGGGTTTTGGGTTTGATTTTCTTGAAGTTTTTGAGCTTCTTGGGGATTTTCCAGTTGATTATTGACTTTTCCAAATAAAAAATCAATTGAAATCTAAAAAAATAAATAAATCTAAAGAAAAATTGTAAAAACCCTACAAAATAATATAAAAAACCTACAAAACAATATAAAAAACCTACAAAACAATATAAAAACATATCAAACAAGCAAAATGAAATTTAGATCACATACGGCGTGCTCATGATCTTGAATTTCATCGGCGAGGAGGCATATTGGCAAGGTGGGTTGTGAAAAGTTTGATTTTCTCCAATTTGCATACGTGCTACTATGAGGAGAGGTTAAAAAAAAGAGTTAAAATTATAACATTTTTCTTTTTTAAAACCACATATGCACTATTGAAAAATGGAAAAAAAAAAAAAAGCGTGTTACCTTTTTGGCACCACAACTTGGTGCACTTACCCATACATCTTTAGTTATCCTTATAGAGGAGATTTTTCTCAAGATTTGCTAAAGGAGCTGTCCATTTTCAATGACAAAATGTTTCAACAATCAACCATTGGATCCAATGTATTTGCTATTTAAAGGAACTGATGACTTACATAGAAGATCATTAAATAAAAAGTAAAGAGGAAATACGAATTTTTTTTTTAAATGGAATTATTCATATAGAATAAATTGTCTTTCAACTGCGATCCAAAGTAGACTCTTATTCTTCAATATCTCTGTTATAAAGAAGAATAGATTGGACATCATGTTGAATGAAATATGGGCATATACATAATCATTTTATTTTGTTTATGAAAGATTTGATATATTCCATTAGTGTATCAGTACCTATTGATTAGAATATTGATTCTAATTGAACTCGGTTGTCTTTTTCATTTGTTAGTACATCTCACATCATTATTAACAACAACCCTAAAAGCTCCCTTATTTCAATAGAGAAAATTCCCTTACATCAAACCATATTAACACATTACAACATGAACCAACGTGAAGTCTACTGAATTGCACAAGTTCGAACCATTTCCTAATTTTTTTTGTATTAAATACAAAATATTCTTTTATTCATTTTCATTTTAAATCACAAATGAAACATTAAATTAATGTACACAAATGATAATGAATCATTTAGGAGGGGAGAGAAGTGATTATTAAATGGAAAATTCAACAAATAAAAGAATTTGATTTATTTAAATAGAAATCATCTATTTATGTTTCTATTTTATGAATATGATACTTTTTGGATATGTTTATCCATATCTAGTCTTATTCTAATTTTGGCATTCTCAATTTGAAGAAGTTTGGCTCCAATAAGTAAAGGGTCAGAGAAAACCACTAGTTACAAATTGGTATGGAACCAATGGGAGATACTTGGATCCAATTTTGAATTTGCTATTATATGTTTGCTTTAGTTTTCATTGTTTCTGATGTGGAAACAATCTTTCTCTATCCATGGGCTATGAGTTTTGATATTTTGGGTCTAATTAGATTTATAGAAGCTTTTATTTTCATGATCATCTTAATTGTTGGTTTAGTTTATGCATGGAGAAAAGGAGCATTGGAATGGTCTCAACCCCCAAATTTTGGAATAATAAAAGATGAGTAGAAAATTATCTCAATATAAAGATGGTGATAAATCCTGTAGAATCATCTTTACTTCATCAAGCAACTCCAAATTTAGTGATTTCCATTACTCTAAATGATCTATCCTATTGGATGAGACTTTCTAGTCTATGGCCACTCCTTGGTGGTACTAGTATTGTTTTATCAAATTTGCTTCATTAATAGTTTTGCGATTCAACTTTGATGGTTACAGTTTGGTGCTAAGATCCAGTCCTAGGCAAGCCAACCTACTTATAACAGTTGGAAATTTTACCATGAAAATGGCTCCTTCTTTAGTGAGATTATATGAACAAATGCTAGAACCAAAATATGTAATTGTTATGGGAGCCTGTACTATTATAGGAGGAATGTTTAGTATACATTCTTATAGTACCATTCACAGAGTAGATAAGTTAATTCCTGTGCATATCTATTTGTTGGGTTGTCCTCCTAAACCAAAAGCTATTATAGATGCTATAATAAAACTTCATGAAAAAATAGCTCAAGAAACATATGAAGATAGATATTTGTTTCAACAAAGAAAGAGGTATTTTAGTAGAAAGCATAGGTTTCATTTTGGGTCTAGTATTGTTATTGAAAATAAGGAGGATAAGTTTTTTTTTTTTATCAATCTTATGAATCTCGTAAATCAACTTTGGAGATCACTCACAAAAAATTTGAATCAATTTTAGAGATATCATACCCTTTGAAACATTTGAAAATACGAGAGTTTGCTAGTGAATGAATAATTGTTAGTAAAAAGTAACAAGCAAGAAATAAATTTTGAAAATTCCATGAAAAATGTCAAATCCTTATACAGATACTTTGACAATAATTAGTAATAAAATGCAAGGTTAGTTATCTATTTAGCTAGCCAAGCATAGGTAAGCTCATAGACCTTTGGGTTTGATTACCAAGGCACAAAAACATTACAAATCAAATCTAAAGATTGTGTCTTTGTAGTCATTGCTTTATATGTTTATGATTTTAATTATCTATGCTCTTAATGCACTTATGATGTAGCACCAGGAGGTTCCTTAGCTAGTGTATATCATCTTACAAGAATAAATGATAATTCAAATGAACCTAAAGAGGTGTGTATAAAAGTGCTAATTTCCAGGAACAAGAATCTTATGATATGTTGGGAATATTTTATGAAATTCATCCATGTCTAAAACATATATTGATGCCAGAAACTTGGATTGGGTAGCCTTTGTGCAAAGACTATATTGCACCTGATTTTTATGAAATACAAGATTCTCATTGAGTGTAAAAAAAGAAAAAAAGAATGAAACATACTTTTCCTAAAAAGAATTTATCCATGTAAACATAGATCTATATGTATTGATCTATGTATATCCCATCTAAATAGATTGAAAAATTCAAAAAAATAGCAATATTCTATATAGGAAGATATCCTGAGATGAAAATTATCAATATTGCATTAACAAGTAGAACAATATCATGTTATACCATTTGTCTTTTAGTAGTTGGATATCCCAATTTTTGGAATGCCCCAAATTCTACTTCAGCATCCAAATCCAGATCAATAATGACAAAAACATCTCTGAATAGAGTTATAGCACCATGCCAAATATGTCCAAAAAAGAAAAGAAGGGCAAATGTAGCATGCCCAATAGTAAACCAACCCCTTGGACTACTTTGAAAACACCATCTGATTTCAAAGTATCATGATCTAATTCAAAAATTTCACCTAATTGTGCATGTCTAGGATATTTTTTGACTATAGGAGGATCACCAAAACTAACTCCATCAAGTTCACCACTATAGAATTCAACTGTTACACCTACTTGTTCAACACTATATTTGGATTCTGCTCTCCTAAAAGGGACAATGACTTTCATAATTCCTTCTTCATCTACTAGAATGACTAGAAATATTTCAAAAAAGGTAGGCATACGATGTACAAAAAGCTCATGTCCTTTTTTATCTTTTAAAATAGTGTGTTCTAAACAACCAATAGTAATTCCATCTCCATTCTCCATTACACCCACCCTGATAAACCCCCCTTTAGCTAGATTATTCCCAATGTAATCATAAAAAGAAAGTTTTTAAGGAATTTTTGACTAAGCTTCTAATAGACTTAGATTTTCAATCAAACTGGCATGAACCCATCAATCTATTTCTTGTTGGAAGTATCCCTAATCCCATTGGTAACAAGTAGGACCAAATAATTTGATCAAAGTGGTTGTAGAACCATACCACATTGTTCTAGCCACAATGAAAGTTGCAAAAAAAACAATAGCAATGGAAAGAGCTACCGGCTTATCTCTCAATTAAACTAAATTAGCTAGAGGTGTGTGTTCATAAGCCCATGCAAGAGTTTCAATTAGTTCTTGCCAATATCTATGCCAAGAGATAAGAAACCTAAATCCAGTAGCCCAAACAAGATGTCCAAATAAGAACATCCATACCCAAACAAATAAACTATTCATACCAAAAGGATTTGTATCCATTAATTAGTTTTGAATAATTTAACAAAGATAATCTCTTAACCACCCCATTAAATAAGTGGAAGACTCATTAAATTGAGCTACATTTCCCTACCATAAGGTGATATCTTTCTAATGCCAATAGAAAGTAACCAATCCAATGGTATTCAACATCTAGAATACTACTAAATAGAAAAACATCCCATCCCAAAATTGCAAGTACTGCCCCATCTTAGACCATCGCAAGGAAAACTATAACTAAAATCTTTTTTATTAGGCATTAGCTTAGAACTGCATGCATCTAAAGCATCTTTTGCTAAAATCAATATAGTCATATGCAAACCTAGAGCAATAGAATGATGAACCAAAAAGTGTCCAGGACCAATTGTTAACAAGAGTGAATTTTGATTATCATTAATAGCATTCAACTAGCTTAGTTTACCATAAGCTTTTCTGGCATTGAATGCTAGATCATTTGTTGAAGATAAGAGCACATCAAAGCCATATAAGGTCTTACCATGAGCAGATTATATACATTGAGAAAATGTAGGCTCAATCATGATTTTATTTTTTGGAGTACCAAAAGCGAGCATAACATCATTATGAACATAAAGTCCCAAGGTATGAAAACCTAGGGATAAACTAACCCAAGTCAAATGAGATATTATGGCTTCCTTATGCTCCAACATTCTCACCAATACATTACCCTTATTTTGTTCTAGATTATAATCTCTAATGAGAAATATAGCTCCATGAGAAAATTCCTCCATCATAATGAATCCAGAAATGTATTGATGATGAGTATATGAAGCAACTTGAGTAGTAAAATCGTGTGCTATGAATGCATAAGCAGACAAAGAATACATGTGTTGAGCTACTAAAGAAGTAACAACTCCCAAAGAAGCTAGAGCAAGACATAATTGAAAGTGAAGAGAGTTATTGATTATGTTGTAAAGACCCTTATGCTCATGTCCTAATAAGCCTCTTAGAGGAGCATGTGTTTCATAAATTGATCCTCGCAATTGCTCAATAAGCATTTCATTGGTCAAAATCAGTTTTCTATTGGTTTATTTTGTATCTTTTTCTAGAAATTAGCTAGGGGGTTTATCTGGCTAATTTCTGAATTCCAAATTCATTCTCTCTATGAACGAGTTTTTGAAAAGGATGAAGAAATGGATTATGTTTCTTTTGAAAATGATTTTGTAAAGATTTTTGAACCTAATTGTTCTTGAACTATATGTATAGTACTTTTATGTTTTCACACCAAAGTTTTAACACATGAACTTAAAAGTATATACTTTATATGATATAAACCATCTTGATTGATGTATCCACTATAGTAATGAAAAATATTTATCCAAATTTGGTCGAATCGATCAAGAATATCATCATCTGATAGACTGGTCCAAGACAACTTACTAATTCGCCACCCTGAGATGCCACAAAACTTTTCTTTAGCTAAAGAAAAAATAATTGATTTAATCAGAGTTGTTGAGTTTAATTTATTGGTAATAAGGTCAGTAATGAAATAATCATCTAGCATTTTGGCTCTAACCACGAGAGGTCTCATTTTAACATGCATAAAAAAACCTAAAAAAGAAAACAGAAATCTTGGAGAATTCAAGACTACATATCCTATAGGATTGAAACCAAAGATGAAAATAATATTGCCAAAAATGAAATAGATGATATCTACATTTTTTCACTTGAAGATGCATACCCTTTAGAGCTATAAGGGATCTTTCTCCATATCTCACATAATGGATGAAAGAATCCTTCAACAACCAAATCTTTTTGTTGAAATTTGTTTAGGACAAAATATAACAATATATTTGATCTTTTTCTCAAAATGAGTTCGATTCAGAAAAGATTAATAGAACAACAATTGTGAATTAAAATTTCATTTGATAAGAGAAATTAAAAATGATTCACATTCATACACATAATAATTCCAAAGGAAAAAGGAGAACATATTTTCTCTTTGTAAGATCAATGTCAAACTTTTTGATAGATCTCAATGATAAAGAAAAATACAAGATGTAAACAAAAAAAATTCAAGTTCTTTCATTTTTGAAGATCTTTTTCTTCCAAGATGTTGTAGAGAATTTAGAATTTTTTGAATCTGGAAAACCATTTGGATGAGAGTGTAAGGTTCAATAGTCAATAGATACCAAATGACAAAGATCTAATGAAAAAAAAGAACATTTGATCACAGATACAAGGCAAAAGAGAAGACATTTTCTTTGGCCTCATTATCGATTAGAAGATCTTATTTGCATGAATAGATTTTGGTAGAATACCAATAATGGTAGTCGATTTATTATGTTAAGAGTATGCATATATCCTAAAATAGATCATTGAGAACATATTAAAAATAATTTTTATTTTATACGGCTAAGGCACAATTTTATTTTGATAAGAGAAGTTGTTCAAAAATTTGGAAATCAAGCCAAAATTTTATTGGGTACAAAACAGTCACCGATTGTTGGACAAAATGAAGATCTAAATAAAGTAAAGCATAAAAAAAAAGAATCTTTTTGTAGCATAAATTTGTCCCTTCCTTTTGACCCCTCCCCATACAATAAGCTTCTTATGATACTCAAAAAAATAATAAGTTCACTTAGAGATTCTATTAGGGAATGGATAGGTTCACTTATGTCTAAGCTTAGAGATTCTATTATGGAATGGATAGCTTCACTTTTGTCCAAGCTTAGAGCTTTTCTTATCAAATGGATAAGTTCGCTTACAAATTTTATTATTAGATTGACAAGAGAACTTTTCTCTAAACTTAAACTTCAATTTAAAATATTTTTAAATCAATTTAAAAGATTTTTAAATCTACTTAAAAAGAAACTGAGAAAATTGATAGATCTGCTCATAAATAAGTTGAAAACTCAATGTATCAACTTTACAAGTTTTCATATAAACCTTATAAATGAAATTAGAGTGAAACTAATCAATTTTCTAAGTTTCATAAGAGATATAATAGATAGACTATAAGTTAAGCTAGAAAAACATAGACATTTAAGTTGTTGGAAGAAAATCCAAAACTCGAAGTTTTTTTTTTATTAAAAAGCTTTTAGAGGTATATTAAATTTATGATATATATAATTGTTTAGTTCAATATTGGAAGTCTTCAAGATGGTAAAAACCAGTTATATGGTTGGTTGCTTTAGTAAGTTACTAAAACAACCAGCCATAGCTATGTAAGCCTATTCCCAATAAGTCAATGCCTAAATAACATGTCCAAGCTAGAATAAATCCTAGAGAAGCAAAAATCATCATTTTTTGTCCTTTCTGACCCTTGTTTATTCTAGTATGTAAATATATTACAAATATAATCCAAGTTACTAATGCCCAAGTTTCTTTTGGATCCTAGCCCCAATAAGATCTCCATGCTTCATTGGCCCATACTACCCCAAAAAATATGCCTATAGTTAAAAGAGAAAATCCTAGACCAATAGCATGATAACTTAATTGATCTAATTATTTAGTGTTGGTAAAAAAAATTTTCCTTTCTTGTTTCCTGTGAAAATATGATTCTTAATGCCCAAATGATGAACAATATGACTCTTGAAAAGCCATTCTCTGATTACCGGCTTCTCTCTGAATTGGTAGGTACAGCTCCCTATGTGAGTGATGTTCAAGGAATTATGTTTTGTTCCTAAAACTAATGTGGGGTATGCTCTTAACCTGAGAGCAGAAGTGGCAAACCAAATTAAGTCTAATCAGAACTTAATTTAGGCAAGAAAAAATTACTAATCTACAAACCAAGCAATAGAACTCACAAATCTTATGAATCCATATACTCAGCATCAACTAAACTACAAGAAATATCAATGGAAATATAGATGAAATGATCAAGAAATTCCAATGAATCCTCCCTTGAATATCCCAAAGCACATCCTACTTTGGTTAATTCATATCCTCGTAACAAAAGAATGAAACATCTTTTCTTTCCTTCTGTAATTCAGATTTAAAAGAAAGAAACATAGAAGCAACAATTAACTAACTAAATGGAACAAAAAATCATTGATATAAAACACCCTTCTATTGACTCTGCAACATCAAGTCTATTACATCAACAATTTGCGCCCCCCACCCACCCCTTTGTTATTATCTTCTTCAATAGTATATATAAAGTTTACAAACATACAACATTCATGGGAATACAAAGTATTTTAACTTCCAGAATTCAAAAGGGCATGTGACAAGTGACTACGAAATTACAAAAAAGAGGAACTAATATGACGTTGTCCCTTCATTTGACCTTGCTCAATAAAATGAACTAAATAGACCTTTATCGAATTAATATAATCTAGTCTATAATACCATGGCTGCTCAACCAAATATTGAAGATATTTAACAAGAACTTGCAAGCTTCTATCCATGAACAGAGAAAGAATTGATTATAACCTTGCAAATTGACACCTCCCTGTGGCCCTTGAACTCTAAGTTCTTTGCTATACTCTTCCCATTTCTTAGTCCTCTGTCATCTCTAACTTGATGTGTATTTTCATTAAACGCATCTTCCCTACTTCCAATGTAAATACCATGATAGGCCTCATAATAATATTTCACCAGTAGGTTCACACAATTAGCCTTTAGAATGTCATTGCAACCATGCCGAAGTAAAGTTTCTGTGCAATAATCTATGATTATTTGACAAGCCAATCCCTTAACCTTGGGATATGCAAACCATTTGGTACCATATTTATAGTATGAAGTGGATCTAGATTACCCACTATGTGCTCCAGTAACATTCCAACCATTTTTGGATTGCCAAGGCTTTGCTTAATCAGCTCCTCCCATAGCTTATCATCATGTTGCATCGTGACAAACTTTATAGCTTGTTACATATATTCCAATTTATTTATGATAAGTGCAAGAGCCTTCTTTGAATTGCCCATCCTCCCAAGAATAAATACTTTCTCTTTTATAAGACCTCTTCTGATACAAATCTCATAAGCCTTGTCAAGCGAGTAATATTGGTTGTTGCGGAGGAATGGGAGAAGCAATCTGGGCTCATATTCTACATAAAGCTCTACCTGAAGGCCATGGAATTCTTCCCTTGCATTAGGATCTATCTCAAAGAGTGCATGTAAATATTCATGCAGGTATAATTTGTGTGTCTTATCATTGCCAAATTCCAACAACTATGAAACTACATCAGTTGGTGGGATAAACTTTCATTTCTAGACAAGTAACACTACAGCTCTTTTCAAATCTAAATTCATCAGAGCTTCTAGCTTGCCTTGTAAAAAAAAAATCATATAGATTGTGCTCCTCGATAAATTCAAATATGCCAGGCTTCCTCAGATCTACATATATTACAAAAGTCTTCTCATATTGTTTATTAATGACATACAAATCAGCTAGAGCCTCTCTCAAAGTGGGAGTTGTAGAGCTCATATTTAACTATGGTTCAATAGCATCAATGACCATGGATGCACTATATATAGATGATGGCCAAGTTTGAATTGTTGACAATAGTTGTTTATGGAATGTTGGATTTGTGGCTAGAGCTATGAGAGCTACCTCATACACAGTATCCCATAGTTGAGGATTATTGGTGGGGATGTAAGGTACCAAAAGGGGTAGCTATCGATCATGTGCAAATTACAACACTATCTCTCCCATGTTGTTGCAAATCCATGCAACAATTTTGGGCACAAAGTAGCTGCTTTAGCATATTGCCTTTCCAAGAAATGAAGATATTTTGAACCCACCTCATCAAGAAGTTTGATTCAAGCTTTTCCAACTTCAATTGTGGCTAGTGCTTTTTCATGTTGTCAATTTTGAAGAAGCCAAACTATATGGTCATCTACATCCCTAGGATTTTCAATGATTACACCTTTAGGAAAAACTATATAGTATAGGGGTTCCTCCCCAAGAGCCCACTGCCCTCCTACACCACTGCTTCCTGAGAAAGAAGCATGTGCGAGAAGATAATCTTTGGCCTTGAAATGCTCAAATCCATTTATTGGAAGTTCATCTGTTACAAGATCTTCATTTTTCCAAGTCACTATATGTACCTCTGGTCTTTGGGCACATCCTTGTCATGATGATAGAGTGTTCCCAACTTCATTTTCTCCATCTTCCCTATCAGGTATACATGCTAGAATAACTAGAGCATCTCCATTATACTCAGTGAACCCTATTGACTAATAAGTCATAATATAAATGCTAACAGAGTTGTGGGGCTAAAACATACACAATTTCATTGGCTTCACCTCCAAAAGAAACTAAATACAATTCAATCTCTGACTGCCACAAATTTTTCTCTTGAAGTTAATATCAAATCAGAAAATTCAATGCTATCACCTTCTTGATATTGAGATAAATAGTATATCATCCCTAGGTGATCAATTTAGTTATTTTGGAAGACCCTTCTAAAGAATTGGAATTAAAGCATAAGTTAATATTGAAATGTTTCTCCAAAGTCCAATTATCACTTGAAATGCATCCCTTTGAAATACTTTATATATCTTGAGCCTACAGATCATAATATCATGTGGAATGCAATTGAAATAACAATATATTTCATTCTACTTTTGTAATTCTGGAGACTTCTTAAGCCTAAAGCAATTAGAAATATGAAATCCTTCAAGATTTTGTCCAAATAGATTCATGTGACTTTTGATTCTCATTCTGCTTTAGAAGGAACATCAATAGGAGCACATTTTCCTTGCCAGGTTGGGATCTATAACCTACCCAATATGAAGAGACTTTTAAAAACAACCCATCCGGCTTAGAGCAAGAAGGCAATGGCAGGGAAACTCAACAAAGATAGCCTATTCTAGGGAGGACTTAGACCTAGACTTGAACAAGACTAGACCTGACTAAGACATAAACTTTTTTAAAATCTTCTACTTTGACAGCATGGGTGAAGGACAAAAAGTGGGGCAATAGTTAGTAAAGACCCATTTACAAGGATTTCTAAGTGAAAGGTAAAAAGTTTGTTTCAATTTTATTTTTCTTGATCATGTAAATACCAATTTTTATTGAAGAAAAATTAAATTTTCACATTGAAACTATGAGTTAACATAAAAACTTGGCATAGTAATTGCACCTAACCACCAAAGCATACTAGCCTTGTAGTTGTATAACTATATGAATCATGGAAGAAGTCCATGAAAGGAACATGAATGACTCATACAAATTGCTTAACAATAAATGCCCTGAATAGAGTGAATGGGAAACTAATACTTCTATTATACAAATACACGTCACTATCATGCCCTTTCCTCCTAAATTACTTAGTTTTTCACTTTTATAAATTAAGGTTCCCCAATAAATAAGAACAATCACAAAAGTAAGAGAAAAAGAGACATGAGCTGATATATGTTCTAGAGTTATAAATATCATAATAAACCCATTTATTTTTTAATATAGGATTTGTTTCATAAGAAAAAGATAAAATCTATTGATATGTAATAAATCATATTGACATAGACTAAACAATGATAGTAATTTACTATATAGGTACTCCATATATAATAGATATCTATAGATATTAGATATGGAAGGGATTCTAACCTATATTATCTTATTAACAATAATGTCACCACTCGAATTTGAACCGAGATGCTCTAACACTACTAATCCCATTTCACTTGCTGCTACTATGGGAATCACTTTTTCTTTCTCTTCCTTTGGCTGCTAATAATTTTTAGTTCTCTAGGTTGTCCCCTATTAACCTATGGATTCAACAAATAGTTAACCTATTCGAGAATATTTTAATCTATGCTCAATTTCCACTCCCCAAAGCATTTCATCGATTAACACACCCTTCTTCATCTTTGGGTGCCTAGGTATCCATCGTGTGCCCTTAGTTCTTTTAACCTTTCCACTCAAGGCCATCTGAAAGAGTGACTAATATTAAATACATGAAATCATCTTATCAAATTCCATGAATGATAAAATAAATCATAAATAAAACTATCAAGATAAGGGAACTCGAACCACTAGCATCCATCACAAGGTCAACCACTATCTATTGAACCCTCTTGATTAAGTCTACCATATGAGGTCAATAATCAACAATAGCCTTCCCCCCAAACATAGCTCACAATTTTCATTGTATTGTGCTCTCCAAAGAGTAACTCTCCCAAAAGCAATAAGTTGTTGACCCTAGGAATTCTTGAAGTTCTAAAGAATTCAAACCCTAGGAGAACTAGGAACAAAAAGCTCTTCTTTTCTCCACTGAATCTTTGGTCTTATCTTAAAAAGATTTCCCTTCTCCGACCCTTCTTGCCTAATTAGAAGGGACAACTAATGTGTTCCACTTTTTTAATTAGGATTTGTGGTTGGTTTGTGACCCCTAGATGATGAAAGCGTCCTTGGAGCAATCTCATAGTTCCTACAAGGTGGAGATGATGGGTTCAGTCCATGGCATGACTTTTCCTTCTGCCCCCATTTTTTTGGGCTAAAAAGGGTTGAAGGCAGATAGTACATCAATTTGTTCACAAGGGCCAACTTTATCCTCTTCCCCAAGGAACCTACTTATTGGATCCCTAGGAGAGCCACCAACTCCAACTATGGACCATGTATGATCCATACTAGATCTAACCAACTACACACCCTACCTTCTCTACATTCTTGATAGTCTATCTTTGTCTTAATAGAGTTTTTTAGTGGCATGTTATGGTCCTTTCTCCCATTATTGATAAAAAGTGAGACATTGGTTCAAGTGAAAAATACTACCATTGCCGCCTAAACAATCAGACATCCAACTCGTAATCACAATGACCCGATTGCAAGAGTAGAGCTCTACCAACTAATCTATATCCTCATGGATATCAAATAAAGCAGAAAAGAATCCTACTACATAGCATATAATGAGCTATCCTGGGCTTTAATCATCTCCTAGAGGAGTGTGCATAATGGCATGCACATTTTTGAAAGAACTAGCTACTCATAGGGTTCCAATATTATAGGACCAACATACATCCAATAGGCTAATTTTACTTTATCTCTATCTCAATTTGATCTATATTCCAATCCTACATTAGAAAAATATCCCTTTCTCTATTTAGAATCTTATTGATACCATTTTTTTCCCTTCTATAAGTCTTTTTTTTTCAATTCAATAATATTGTTCCACCTCAGACAGAATGATTCAAGCCTTCAAAACAATAGGACCAAAACCTATTACCTTACCACTTGGCTATGCCCCATTATTTTTTTATAATAATCCATTAAGATAAATTGATGCAATGTTTCATTTGAATCTGAATTGCATTAATATAATTTGATTCACTATGCAATTATGCATAGAAAAATTGGAGGGGCATAGATTCTTGAGTTAATCAAATATCTAACTATAGGGGAGCCTAAAAAGAAACAAGAATATACATTCATTGGTCATTCCCTATCAGAATAGGTAAAATATTGTATAAATAAATGATCCCTTCCAACTCGAAGACTAAAAGTCTAATCTTGTCGAATAATTCGATTGATTGGCCAAATACTTTTAGATCTTTACATTATTCATTGGAGAATCAAAATGTCAGTTATCCTCAACTTCCATATTTTTCTAAACAATGCCGCTTTTCAGTTGAATAATCCCTTTTTGGCCAAATTGCCTGAAGCTTATGCAATTTTTTATCCAATTGTTAATGTAATGCCAATTATCCCTCTATACTTTTTTTATTAGTCTTTGCTTGGCAAGCTGTCATAAGTTTTCGATAATGATAATCTAACTTTTTATTGATTTTTGTTTGTATTCACTTGATATGGAAAAAATAGATTTTTTTCAATCATTTTATTTTGATTAGTTAGTTGTTACTGTAGACACCTTAAAAAATCCTTTAGAAAATAAAGTATTTTTATTTTTTGAAAAAGTCCCTGATGACATCATCATTTATTAATTAATTAATTATTTAATTTATTTATTTATTTTTATGCCATTAAATCCCTTTATCTTAATTAAAAATATTTAATTAAGGAATCCGTCCCAAAAATGTTTAAATCTTATTTAAATATTATTTCCCTATTTATTAATTATTTAATTAATAAATTGACCAAAAATTCCAAAATAAATTATTTATTTATTTTTGGCCCAAAACTTGGCCAATTTCTTTAAGACCACTAATCTCTTCCAAAATCTTCTAATCCTTCTTTAATTTTGATTAAAGGCTAATCCCATCGTTTCCTACACCCAATCCCAACTCAAAATATTTAATTAAGATTAAATATTAATCCTCATATTTATTAAAAATACTTTAATAAATATCTCCTCAACCCAAACCCTTGAAATAAATAAAATTTTATTTATTTCCTAAAAACCTTATTTATCCTCATCCTAGGAAGTTCTAGACTCTTCTAGAAAGTCTTCATCCTTATCCAAAGCCTAGACTCTTCTAGAAGATGTCAATCCTTATCTTTGACCCTAATCCTAATCCCCCCCTAACCTTGTCACATTCCCTAAACATGGGTTAAGACTTGCTAACCCAAGCCAAAGCCAACAAATATCTCCTCCTTCACCCACCCTCATTAAATGCCATCCACTTGCCCATCTCTAACAAGCCTAATCTAACCTTAACCCAAGCCTAATCCAAGCCTTAATCATTTGCACATTCCTAAGTCAAGCTTAAGACTTTCTTAATCCAACCCAAGTCAAAATATCTCAACTCTCTCACAAGTATCCCAACCATAAAACTTTACGAAGCCCACAAAGCCATAAATGACTCTTACAAGCCCATTCATTGCTCTTACAAGCCATTATGAGGGTCTTTATGAGCTTTGAGCCTCCTTTGTTGACCCCTCAACCCCTCTTGCTCTAACCAATGACCCTGTGACATGTGTCACTCCCTGATTGGCTGTAAGAAAGCACAATCCATGTGCTCTCCTCTCATTCAATCTAAACCTTCCATAAGCTTTCTCCCATCCTTGCATCCTAGCCCTTGATCCCTCAAGCCCTTTGCTTATTTAAGGAATCCTCTCCCAAGCCATTTTAACACAATCACTCATAGTAACAAAGTAATGTCATTTTGATCATGAAGTAAAGCCATAATGCCATTTTTGAGAAGCCATTTTACATCAAATCCATTCACCCAAGCCAAAATCCATCAAGAACACCATTGAAGCCTTTGGAGAATCGAGCATACATCCTATCTAATTAGAAAAAGCTACTCAACAAGAGATGTTCTCATTGAGAGAGTCCATTAATGGCTCATATTCTCAATTGAGAGCTCATCTTAGTCTATCTTGAAGTTACGTTTATTTAGTTTTGTGAATACTTTTGATTTGATATTTAGTGTTCTTTGCATTACTAATCCTCGTATACATTTTGGCAATCCCTTTATCTTAATTAAAAATATTTAATTAAGGAATCCCTTCCAAAAATGTTTAAATCTTATTTAAACATTATTTCCCTATTTATTAATTATTTAATTAATAAATTGACCAAAAATTCCAAAATAAATTATTTATTTATTTTTTCCCCAAAACTTGACCAATTTCCTTAAGACCACTAACCTCTTCCAAAATCTTCTAATCCTTCATTAATTTTGATTAAAAGATAATCCCATCATTTCCTACCCCTAATCCCAACTCAAAATATTTAATTAAGATTAAATATTAATCCTCATATTTATTAAAAATACTTTAATAAATATCTCCTCAACCCAAACCCTTGAAATAAATAAAACTTTATTTATTTCCTAAAAACCTTATTTATCCTCATCCTAGGAAGTTCTAGACTCTTCTAGAAAGTCTTCATCCTTTTCCAAATCCTAGACTCTTCTAGAAGATGTCAATCCTTATTTTTGACCCTAATCTTAATCCCCCCCCTAACCTTGTCACATTCCCTAAACATGGGTTAAGACTTGCTAACCCAAGCCAAAGCCAACAAATATCTCCTCCTTCACCCACCCTCATTAAATTCCATCCACTTGCCCATCTCTAACAAGCCTAATCTAATCTTAACCCAAGCCTAATCCAAGCCTTAATCATTTGCACATTCCTAAGTCAAGCTTAAGACTTTCTTTATCCAACCCAAGTCAAAATATCTCAACTCTCTCACAAATATCTCAACCATAAAACTTTATGAAGCCCACAAAGCCATAAATGACTCTTACAAGCTCATTCATTGCTCTTACAAGCCATTATGAGGGTCTTTATGAGCTTTGAGCCTCCTTTGTTGACCCCTCAACCCTTCTTGCTCTAACCAATGACCCTGTGACATGTGTCACTCCCTGATTGGTTGTAAGAAAGCACAATCCATGTGCTCTCCTCTCATTCAATCTAAACCTTCCATAAGCTTTCTCCCATCCTTGCATCCGAGCCCTTGACCCCTCAAGCCCTTTGCTTATTTAAGGAATCCTCTCCCAAGCCATTTAACACAATCACCCATAGTAACAAAGTAATGCCATTTTGATCATAAAGTAAAGCCATAATGCCATTTTTGAGAAGCCATTTTACATCAAATCCATTCACCCAAGCCAAAATCCATCAAGAACACCATTGAAGCCTTTGGAGGATCGAGCATACATTCTATCTAATTAGAAAAAGCTACTCAACAAGAGAGCTTCTCATTGAGAGAGTCCATTAATGGCTCATATTCTCAATTGAGAGCTCATCTTAGTCTATCTTGAAGTTACGTTTATTTAGTTTTGTGAATACTTTTGATTTGATATTTAGTGTTCTTTGCATTACTAATCCTCGTATACATTTTGGCAATCCCTTTATCTTAATTAAAAATATTTAATTAAGGAATCCCTTCCAAAAATGTTTAAATCTTATTTAAACATTATTTCCCTATTTATTAATTATTTAATTAATAAATTGACCAAAAATTCCAAAATAAATTATTTATTTATTTTTTGCCCAAAACTTGACCAATTTCCTTAAGACCACTAACCTCTTCCAAAATCTTCTAATCCTTCTTTAATTTTGATTAAAGGCTAATCCCATCATTTTCTACCCCTAATCCCAACTCAAAATATTTAATTAAGATTAAATATTAATCCTCATATTTATTAAAAACACTTTAATAAATATCTCCTCAACCCAAACCCTTGAAATAAATAAAACTTTATTTATTTCCTAAAAACCTTATTTATCCTCATCCTAGGAAGTTCTAGACTCTTCTAGAAAGTCTTCATCCTTATCCAAAGCCTAGACTCTTCTAGAAGATGTCAATCCTTATTTTTGACCTTAATCTTAATCCCCCCCCTAACCTTGTCACATTCCCTAAACATGGGTTAAGACTTGCTAACCCAAGCCAAAGCCAACAAATATCTCCTCCTTCACCCACCCTCATTAAATGCCATCCACTTGCCCATCTCTAACAAGCCTAATCTAATCTTAACCCAAGCCTAATCCAAGCCTTAATCATTTGCACATTCCTAAGTCAAGCTTAAGACTTTCTTTATCCAACCCAAGTCAAAATATCTCAACTCTCTCACAAATATCCCAACCATAAAACTTTATGAAGCCCACAAAGCCATAAATGACTCTTACAAGCCCATTCATTGCTCTTACAAGCCATTATGAGGGTCTTTATGAGCTTTGAGCCTCCTTTGTTGACCCCTCAACCCCTCTTGCTCTAACCAATGACCCTGTGACATGTGTCACTCTCTGATTGGTTGTAAGAAAGCACAATCCATGTGCTCTCCTCTCATTCAATCTAAACCTTCCATAAGCTTTCTCCCATCCTTGCATCCGAGCCCTTGACCCCTCAAGCCCTTTGCTTATTTAAGGAATCCTCTCCCAAGCCATTTAACACAATCACCCATAGTAACAAAGTAATGCCATTTTGATCATAAAGTAAAGCCATAATGCCATTTTTGAGAAGCCATTTTACATCAAATCCATTCACCCAAGCCAAAATCCATCAAGAACACCATTGAAGCCTTTGGAGGATCGAGCATACATTCTATCTAATTAGAAAAAGCTACTCAACAAGAGAGCTTCTCATTGAGAGAGTCCATTAATGGCTCATATTCTCAATTGAGAGCTCATCTTAGTCTATCTTGAAGTTACGTTTATTTAGTTTTGTGAATACTTTTGATTTGATATTTAGTGTTCTTTGCATTACTAATCCTCGTATACAGTTACAATTTAACTATTTCTAATTGGATCATTTTCATTAACTAAATTGATGTAACACTCTTTTTCCTTAGCCCCATTTTATTTTGTGATACATCTATTCTCATCAAAATAACTTTAGTCAATATCTATTCTTGATAGATCAAAATAACTTTAGTCAATATCAACTGCATCACAGTTGTAGTTTGGGTGATTAGCTAGTTATTAGAATATATTATTTTCTAATAACATATCTTTAAATATTATATTTAAGAACAAGTAACAATGATAATTTATCTATTTCAAATTTTATTCTATAATAGACATAGACTATACTTGTTTCTATTGTTTTGTTGATATGATCAATTGGTTGATTGTGGCAATCTTAAACAAGTTTAGGATAGTTTAATTAGTATTCAAATTCCTTTTTATCCTATTCAATTCTGAGCAAAGAAGAAAAGAGAAATGAAAAAGTGGCATCATTTAAACAAATATGGAAGTTGAGGGTAACTAACATTTTGATTCTGTAATGAATAATGTAAAGATCTAAAAGTATTTGGCCAATCAATCAAATTGATTGACAAGATTAGACTTTTAGTCTTTGAGTTGTAAGGGGTCATTTATTTATACAATATTTTACCTATTCTGATAGGGAATGACGAATGAATGTATATTCTTTTTTCTTTTTAGGTTCTCCTATAGTTAGATATCTATTTAACTCAAGAATCTATGCCCCTCCTATTTTTCTATGCATAATTACATAGTGAATCGAATTATAATAATGAAATTTAGATTCAAATGAAACATTGCATCAATTTATCTTTTAATGGATTATTATAAAGCAATAATGGGGTGTGTCCAAGTGGTAAGGCAACAAGGTTTACTCCTATTATTTTGAAGGTTTGAATCCTTCCATCCTAGGTGGAACAATATTATTGAATTGAAAAAAAAGACTTATAGAAGGGAAATATGATTTTGATAAAATTCTAAATAGAGAAAGGGATATCTTTGTGATGTAGGATTCAAATATAGATCAAATTGAGATAGAGATAAAGTGAAATTAGCCTATTGGATGTATGTTAGTCCTGCTTATATTGGAACCCTACAAGTAGCTAGTTCTTTCAAAAATGGGCATGCCATTATACATGCTCCTCTAGGAGATGATCATTTTAATGTAATGCATTCTATGTTAGAATGTGAAAGATATTTTACTACCGCAACTGCTAACATAGTAGATCATTATGTACTAGCACGTGAATCTCAAGAAAGAGTTGTGGATAATATTCTTTGGAAAGATAAAGAGGAACACCCTGATCTTATTATATTGACACCTACATATACCTCTAGTATTTTTGCATGAAATTTTCTATCTCTAATTCTTTAGAGATGGAAAATAGAAACAAACTATGTACATAAAATGTATGTATCCATTCAAGTCATTGCTTGAAATCGGGATACACACATAGTTTACTAAACTAATTACCCATTAGTAAACCTATTCATCTTATTATGTAGATATGAATCTACAAATATGATCTATTCTATCGATTTTATCAATGAGTGAGGTGATCCTTAATCTTTCTACTAAGATCTTAGAGATTTAGTATTTTCATTTATGACTATAATTAAGGTAGAATCAAAATGGAAAGAACTTTTAACATTTCATAAATGAGAAAATTATTATTAATAATTTGAACTAAAAGACTAAGTCTAATTAATTAAATTAAGGATGACCCTCCATGGATTCTCCTATATAAGTTGCGGCTATAGTTGCAAAGATTAGAGCTTGAATGCCACTTGTAAATAATCCTAGGAACATTACAGGTATAGGTACCATTAAAGGTACTAAGGAAACAACAATAAATTATGGTAAGAGACTATGATCCCCCTCTACAAGAGAAACTTTAGTGAATACTTTATGTATAAAGAACAACATACATTAATCATTTATGATGATCTTTCCAAACAAGCACAAGCTTATTGACAAATGTCTCTTCTATTAAGAAGATCATCTAGTCAGGAAGCTTATCTAGGAGATGTTTTCTATTTACATTCTCACTTATTAGAAAGATTAGCCAAATTGAATTCGTAGTTAGGTGGAGGTAGTTTGATTGCTTTACCAATAGTTGAGACTCAAACTGGAGATGTCTCACCTTATATTCCCACCAATGTAATTTCTATTAATGATGGACAAATCTTCTTGTCAACTAATCTATTCAATGCAGGAATTCAACCTACTATTAATGTGGTTCTTTTCATATATGGAGTAGGATCGATAGCTTAGATAAAAGCTATGAAAAAAGTAGCTAGGAAATTAAAATTAGAATTAGCTCAACTTGCAGAGTTAGAATCTTTTGGAAAATTTGCTTTTGGTCTTGATAAAGCTACACAAGATCAATTGGCAAGAGGTCAATGATTACACGAGTTCCTTAAGCAATCTCGATCAAATCCTTTGACAGTGGAAGAACAAATGGCCATGATTTATACTAGAACAAATAGATATCTAGATGTATTAGAGATCATACAAGTTTAAAAAATTATTCTTAAGTTGCATGACCATTTAATAAAAAATAAACCCCAGTTTGGAGAAATTATACATTCTATTAGGGCATTCACACAACAAGAAAAAGATCTCTTAAAAGAAGCTATTCAAGAAAATATCCAAATTTTTACTATGCTCAAAATAGTATAAAAGAGTTTTAATCATTTTGTAACATTTAACAAAGCATAACGACAAATTATTACATCCACTAGGATTTGAACCTATACCTAAGATTTAGAAGACCTCTGTCCTATCCACTAGACAATGGACACTTTATTTTTATTATTCCTTGAAATAATTTATCAATTGGAACTATAAAATTATGATTTTTTCAATCACCACCTCCCCAGGTTAAGTTGGTACTTGTTGTTGCATCAGGAGCTATCAAATTGGGTGCTAAAGCACGAGTGTTTTGTATCCACTGAGAAAAGATAGGTTGTAATTGGATAGTAATATCTGGAAACATATCTTTAGGATGTCCTAAAGTGTTCATAGTATCATTATGAATATATAGACCAAAACTATGGAAACCTAAGAAAACACATACCTAGTTGAGGTGTGATACAATTACATCACGATGTCTTAGAACATGGTCTAAAAGATTGTTGTATTGAGTAGTCGGATCATAGTCTCTTACCATAAAAATGCCTCCTTTTTCCTAATTATTAATGAATTATATATTGAAATAAGAATAATATTTTTTTATATTTACTTTTTTCTAAAAAAAAACAAAAAGAGATAAAAAGATACAAAAAAGCAATCCGTATAAAAAAGTAATCTATTGATAAAGCTCTCATAACTTTTTTTTTACGATCTTTATAGATCCCTTCTTCATGGATGAAATATTATAGATTTACAAATTATCTATCATTTGTATGATACAAATAATTCTAAGTTAGAATTATAACTTAGAATTGTATAATATGTCAATAGCAATATGGAAAATTCATCACTAGACCATTTATTAATTTAATTCCTATTTAAATTTCAAACTAAAAAATTATTCTAACCTTTCAATCACTCAACATGTATAATTCAATTATTTCAATCAAAATATTTTTTAAAAGAGCTCATGGAACCATGCTATCAAACATTCCAAAATCAAATAAAGAATTAGATATTTGATCTTCATCATCTACTATCTAGTTTAGTGTTTGTTCAATAACTCTTTTACTCACAAATGCAATGTATGCATTTGGCTTGATAATCGACATTAGCCAACATACCAAATCTAGCAGTGACTCCATCAATTGTCAGAGATGTAAGAACTGAAATATATTACATTTTTTTATTCCTTTTGATGTGTATGCAACACAACAGTTATCTTATTCATTTGCATTAATCTAAAACTTCCTTCTTGCATATGAGTTCTGCCAGAAGCACATGCAAGAATTAATGGAAGAAGATGCCCAATAGCATACCGTACTAAATGGGTTATTTTATCATCCACTACCAATCCCATACTACCTCCCATGAATTGAAAATCCATAACTTCAAGTGCGACAAGAAGACCATTTATTTGACCTATGCCTATTTGAATAGTGTCAGGTAAACCTGTTTGTTTTTTATAGGAAGTGTTATAATCATCATAACATTGTTCTTTTGCTTCTATAAATTCATCCTTTCCTAGATTAAGTGTAATCTTAATTAGTTTTACACCAACGTCGACTTACTCTTTTTCTTTTTAGTTAAAGAAGCATAAGTTAAAGGATATTCTTCTTCAATATCCTTAGTATCTTCAATATCCTCAGTATCTTCAATATCTTTTATATAAGTTTCTTCATTTTTCTTACTCAATTTTTCTTTTCTATCTAGTGCTAATATAGAAATTTTTCTCATTATATCTAGTAAATATAGAAAAAATACATCAATCTCAATATCTTCAGTACACAACATCATATGCTAACCTATACGAATAGGAAATCTAATATATGAGGATACACTACTAAAACGTGCTACAACATAAGATTAAGGAAATCTAACATGCTAACACTAAAGCATTAGATAATCCAATAAGTCAACCACATCATCTATCATATGCTAACATCAGACAAATAGGAAATCTAACATGCTAAACCAATAAGCAATAGATATGCTAATAAAGAAATTCACATCATCTAATCATATGCTAAACATCATGATATGGGAATGTGTCAAATAAACTAACATCTTTAAACATGATATCCAAGAATTCCAATAAAAGCATAAATCACAAGAAAGCATACTCCAAAACCCAAAGCATCAAGTGAAAACATCCAGCAACAATCGCACTAGGAAAAAAGATTGTCTCTATATATCGATCCCTAGCAGTGGTATGGGTAGCTATGCCTCCAAACCACATGGAACCCATAGGCCCACTCCCATTGTGCTAATGGAGATAATGATCCAACAACAAACACACACAAAAAAAACATCCATGGCTAACACTCACACTAGGCAGTATGATGACTGAAACCAAGACATAAACAATGCATAAACTACAAGTCCTAGTTAGACACTCTATGGGCTACTAAGTAGGGGTTGACATCATGGAGAGTCACTTGGAATTGACAAGCCCAAGCTTGAAATGCGCAGATTCAACTCCCTCAATGGCAAGGCTCTAGCACAAATTATTATCTTAAGTTTTATTACCACCCAATGTTTTATTTAGTTATCACTTATTTAAACTTCATCACCTCTGCCAACCCTCTAGGCACAATGATCACCAAGCTACAAGATAGAAGCCCCCTCCATATGCTACCCTACTCTACCCATACTCATCCAACAATGAGTGCTCGTAGGCATGCAAATTCCCAACCCACCCAAATGATCATAACTTCTAGAAGTACCATAGAAGATCGAGCCCTATAGGTCACTCAAAAAATGTTTATGCATGTACTTGTGTGTGCCACACCACTATCACAAAGATTATAGCATAAGGAGTGGATGAGAACACAAGAAAAATATCACTCAACCAATAACAACTCAAGAGGACAAATTCTATAGGAATCCCAAAGACAATAAAACCATACATCGTGAAATTACTCAATCGACCTCGATCCAAGAGTATGGATTCTACATGAATCCCAATGATGCAACAAGACCAAACATCATGAACTCACTCAGCCAGCCTCAATATGGGAGTATGGATTCTACACAAATCCTAGTGTCCACGAAACAAAATCATGGTCCAAGAGAAACCATAACAACAAGTATAAAATCACTCAACTAAACATGTCGTCAGGAGTAAAAATGTGATACGCATCCCAATGCAAACATAAAAGTGGAATAAAGGTTCAACCAACATCCAAACAAATGATCCAAGTCCACAACCAATCTCATGCCAAGAAAACTCAAGAAAATAGGATGACACAGAAAATGAGGTGAAAATCCCAAATTTTATAAAAATTTGAAATTAAAACCCATTTGGCCTTTAGGTACACAAACCCCAAAAATTTAAAAATAAATGAGTTCAAATACTGTATGCAAAAATGGCCAGAATAATGGTGCAAAACTCCAAACCCTCAACCTAAAAAAAAAAAAAGGAAATGCTCATACCTACCCAACCAGGTAGAGCTAGCATATAGAAATGGAGGGGAAAACTAGTTTTCAACCTCCTAACAAACAACTAACAAAAAAAAATGTAGAAAAAAAGTACAAACAATAAAATAGGAGAGCCCTACCTCACAGCTAAAAGGGCAAAATGAAAATCTAAGCCATAAAATAAAAAGCTTGCAGAAGTGGCCGAAAATCATGACAATCCAAGGTCTCCCCAAGCTAGATCCAACGAGATCAACCTCATGATGATCCCACGTTTGTAAGTCCCACAACTAACCAAATAGTATATCCTAATGAAGAGGATTTTGGGTTTTACTATTAAACTTTTTGATTCAAAAGTGAGAAGTGAGGAATGAATTTTTTTTTTGGATATATATTCACTTTTCAAGTGAATAATTGATTAGGGCACATAACCAGCCAACCTAGTTAAACCCCAAATCGACCCAAACAAGGCTATTCCTAGAAATAGGAATTCATCTATGGAAAAGCTGCTAGAAATTAAAAATTCTTAAAATCAAAAGCCCAAAATAACCCAACCTTAACAACTTTTGTGACAATGCGAACCTCTAAATGCACAGACATGTTCACTGGTCTAGTCACATAATGCAAATGAGTTCAAATTTAATAATCACTAAAAGGTTTAATTAAATAATTAAAATGAGGATATGTCAACCATATAGGGATGACATTGGTAAAATATGAATGGTTGAATCACTAACTCCATGTGCCACTGCTAGGGATATAAATCTTACAGACTAAACAACATGATCAAGTGCAATTGCATATAATAATATAGCTAAAGCAATAAATGCATTAAATCATCTAATGTAACCATTTATTTAATTATACTAAAATAATCTATTTACATCACTCGCATTCACATAAAGCATATCAACACAAGAATGAAGTAAATAACCATAGCATTAAATTCATCACATAATGAAATCAGATATATGTCCAAATACTGGATAATCAAATATCATCACAAAACACATTGTCATCTCAAAATGGCATCATCATGCAATATGATTAACTAAATAGCATAGTAGCCTAACATCTATGATACTAAAATCAAGTATAACATCTGACCTCTCAGGTCATCTCAAATGTAAAACACAACATAAATAACAACCATCTCTTGGATTAAAATATAAGAAGGTAAATATCCGCAACACAAAACCAATAAATCTAACATGGACAATCCATTTCTAATTTTTTAACAATTTAATAATGGTTTTTTAAACAACATGAAAGGGCACTTAAAATACATAAGTGAACATAGTTATAAACATGACTAATGATTGCTATAGGAATCTAGTCTAGTGTAGCATGGTAATAGTACACAATGCAATCTCTGCACACATCTTAGGGTAATCATAGAACAACATCATGATACCACATCAATCCTAATAACCACTAGCACAAACCTCAATGAACCATAAATCACATCATAATCTCCTAAATCAGTCATAAGCATAATCAAATCAATTGATACAACAACATAAATCTAAATCACCTCAATGGTGTAGACCACTCATGGTCCCAATCACAATCCATCACAATGAAAGATCAACAATGTTGCACCCATCAAGATGACTTACAGAAGTCAAATGGGAGAGGCACTACATCATCCCCCCAAAAGACTAGGCTTACTCCTAGAAGCCTACAATCTAAGAATAGAAACCCAACACACCAAGAACAAAATCAAAAGTGAGCAATAGGAATGACACAACAACTCTCCACAAGTCAAACCCAAATCACTCCAACATTCTCAAACCATCATGTCAACCTGCAAATAGTTCCACTACAAGAGAATAGGTGTCACATAAGCACAACATCCTCCAACAAGGAACCTCCTATGTGCTAGGAAAACCCATCTAGCCATAAAGTCAACAATACAAGGTAAACAAAAAGTCACTCTACCTCATCAACAGGTGCCCCAACTAAATATGCACCTACCACATGACCATAAAATCTGGTCAAAACACTATGCACTTCCAACAAGATTTGGAATCATGAGGAATAACCATCTAAACTTCCTAAGAATATTATCATGCCACACATGAGCATCCTTGAAAACATGTAAACCCACCCTTTGAGCATAGAGGATGACAATTTACGAACAAAATTACACACTCCAAAAGACTACTCACCACTACTAACCACCAAGCGTAGGAGCAGAATGCCTCTCCAAGGTATAAAAGCTCAACTACCACTAGGAACTAGGGTTACACAACCCAACCAAACAATATATCACCTTTCCACAAGGTTACAATGAAATTCACTACTAGACAAAACCATGTAAAACTTCATACCAACTCATAAGATGGTAATATGTGTTAAATGATACCATGTCCCTCTAGCACCATGCTAGGAATACCACACCTACCACTAAGCTCAATCTCTAGCCTCAAGTCAATAGTCAAAGAGAAAACTTGATTGAGACAATCCCTTTGAAGAAACAAGCTTAGGGAGAAAGAAACTACAGAGTATTAGGACTGAGAGGGAGTCTCTCTCAACCTCTACACTAAATCAGCCCAAGATGAGTTAGGGAGAATTCACAATTCCACCAACCACCACATACTCAAACAAGACTAACTGGGCTAGTGGCATAACCATGCTAGCCTTACTTTCTCAAGAGAGAAAAGGATACAGAGATGCACTGAAGTCAGCCTTCAAAAGATAGATCTAGACTCATCAAAATATGAAGTCACTCTCAAATAACAAGGCAACATCCACCACAAACAAGGAATGCTCACAAACCACACTTCACCTCACAAGGTGGATCAGTGCTAAAGAAACACACAAACCTGAGCATGAATCTCAAAAAGTACCTAGTAAATTATGAAGACTTTTTAACTCCTCCCTAAGAATAACATGAAGGGTTAAACTTCTCCAAAGGTCATAAATGTGATGTGTCATGATTGAATTGGCGTCTACTCAAAAAAAGGGTACTCAGAACATTGATCTGCACCTTTAGAAGTGCAAAAGAGTTAATTTTTATTCCCTAGGTAAAATTTTACATTAACACAGTCTTGCACAAAGTTTCTCAGAAAACCAAGTGAGAAAGTGCAATGAAATAGGCAAGAAAGTGTATGACCACTAGTTTCTCGCACTAAATTTCAAATCCACAAAAATTGCCTTCACTCCAGAGGCCATAACTTTCACATCTAAACTTGGATTGACTCCATTCAAAAAGATTCAGAAAGATATCGATGATTCCTACAACATGATGGAGCTTAGAGAGTCCTAAAATCTAATATTTTTAATTACTATACAAGATAAAACATCATATGCAACTCAAATCATCTCGGTTACCAAGACAAGCTATGGATGAAACATCCAAAACAACAAAAGAGCACATAAGACCAAAATGACACAAGACATGAAAAGAAAGGTAATAAACACAATTAAACCATCATTACTTCTCTTTCCTAATTTCATTTAATTAATCATAACATAAGCACTAATGCACAACGAAATTGAAAAGTTCTCAAAGCAAGGGTTCAAGAGTCACTTCCCAAAAAACAAGTACATATCTTTTCAATTTTCTTTCCAGAGAAAAATTAAGTTCAATCACCATTTAAAAAATCCAATTATACTAAACATTTTACTTCTACTAAAAGCACACTAGCATGTTCTATTTAATATTATCCCTAGTACGTACTACCAAAGGTTCAAGATGAATGTGATAGAGTCACAACACACAATTGGGCAATAGTAAAACACATTGAAAATAGTCATCAAGAACATGATCAAGAGGCCCAAATGGGGAATTTTCAATTCCAATAGTAAATATCAAAAGTCACATTTCAAAAATAAGTCAAACGTGACAACTATCACAAAGAGAGAGATGGATAAAATTTGATGACTATTCCAAGAGAGGAAAATACTGAAAACCAATGCTAGTCCAACAACATGAGGAAAGTACCTCCAGAAAAATAAAATAAGGCATCAATCAAATCACATTACATGTGATGACTAAGGATAGTCATGCAAGAGGGATAAACCACCACACAATGCTAAGGAATACATCATCCAAGTAGCATTAGAGAACACATTCAAACACATCAAGCAATATACCATTAGTAACCTCATGCATATGTAGACAACAATAATTTCCATGCAATGCAACATTTAGATATTTATCAATTTAATACAATTTACATAAGATTTTGAAGCAAGTCAGATTGGGGACTTAAGTCATTAACCCAAGGATATAATGCAAAACCTACTTTTTTGCAATGATCTTAATAAACACTCATTTCTCAATAGAAAGAGCCATCTTCTTAGTTTAATGTCATAACATAGAATCACAAATAAGATCCATTTATTTACTTGCAATTAGGATAAAATAGGGAAACAATGCACCTAACTCTACATGAAGAAACAAAAGAGGCACTCAAAGCCAACACATGGACACTAATCAATGGTCATTCAAAAGGGTCACACACACAACCAACCAATCCAGGTATATTGTGTATGCAAGAAAACTTAACCTATTGGAAGCAAGAGTAAACAAGCACATGTTAGTTGGATATGTATATCAAATATTCAAAATAAAATACAAAATAAAACTAATACTATGCATGAGTTTTGCAACTCAATGCAACCAAAAAGAAAAGTCATCATGAAACCTCAAAGAAGCTTTAAAAAGGCACCCATGAGAGGCCCTGTTGGTGTGCTTTAGATTGGAGGAATGTGGTGTGCTCTCCCAAAACACAACTATGTGAATCCCTTGATATGAAATGCAATATGAAAATGATACTATGCTAAATGAGTGGAGAATGCTTCAAACAATGGCTATGGAATCAACCATGCTTGAGAGCATTCAAAGGATGTGATTATGGAAATGTAAGAAACAAAATAAGCTAAAAATGAAAAATGAGATGAAAATCTAACAACTACCAGGGTTAGTAACAAATGAAACTCTAGAAATCACTAAAAACTCTAATAGCAAACTAGTATGATAACAATGCAAATGAGGGAGATGGAAAATGCTTGAGACAGGGGCTCTATTTGTAGGCTTGAGAGAGGCCTTGGTGAGGTGGCATCTATGTGACATCCACATAGGTGCCACAAGGGAGACATGTAGGCAAGTCATGCAAGTGGTCAACATTCAAATTTTTCTCACACATGTGTGAGAAAAATTGAAGGAAGGAGTGAGGGACAAAGATGTAAGAGGTGTGGAAGACATGAGAGGTGTGAGAAGTGTGAGGGATCCCACACATGTGTAAGCACACACTTAGGAATTAAAAGGGGTTTAGCAAGGTGTTTAGAGTAATTAAGTGGGATTAAGTAGTGGGTAGGCTTGAAAGGATGAGAGTGATGGGTGTAGACTGGGTTTTAGGATAGGTTTAAGACTAAATTAAATAGGATTTAATTTAATCATAGGTTTAGAGAATTTAATGGAAATGGAGGGAATTAAATAAATGAGGTTTATTTAAAAGGGAATTTATGGAGCACTATGCATTGAATAAATTTAATACATTAGGGGAAGAAGTATTTAAATTAAATTTAAATACATTAGGAAAGTGAGTCTATTTAATTAAATAAATTTAATTAAATAAGTAAAAGAATATGAAAAATATAATTAATTATAATTTCAAAGGAAATATTAAATGAATTAATATAGTGTTTAGGAAAATTTTAAGCGTCTACACATTGATTCTGTCTACAAACAAGGAAAGACTCACTTCCTTCTCACAATGCTCTAGTCCCATCTATTAGACAAGCAAGTCCATCTCAAGTAGATACCAAAGCAACAAAAGATCACAAGCTCTTCATCAAGACATTCACACTCAACCATCGTAGCAACAATTGTATGTGAAACATATATGCAGAGATCCCAATGTTTGAACATGGGCTCTGATACTAGATATAATGCCCCACCTAGAGATCCTTGGAACAAGGATTCAATTCAAGCCAAGATTTTTTTTTTTCAAGTATGGATGTACAATTAAACATCATAAAAGGATCACAAAGATCACAAAAAAAGACTTAACCATAATCCCACCAACCAATAGATCTTCAAGTGCCATTACCAAACTGACACACATAACTCAAGAATGAAAACCAAAGATAGAATCAGAACACAAAATCTCTGGTCTGCCAAAACATGGAACCACTAGCATTCCTAAAGGGTACTCAAAAGTCCAAATTGCATTCTCTGAAAGATAGAAAAGAAGCCCCCTATTTTTCATGCGAGAGAATAACAAATGACAGTCTCATGTGAGGAAGCACCTCTTCATGCGAGAAAGTACACTAAGCCATGCAAGGAAACACCATCTCATGCAAGGACATGCTTAGTTCAGCAACCAAAACACCCAAATTGGTGTGGGATTTCATGTGAGGATTCACCAAGCTATGCAAAGAAACCCAACACACCACACAAACAATTTCATTCTCATGCGAGAAAGCACAATTTCGCTTGAGGATACAATTTAGTAAACCAGAAAACAAAAAGCTAAAAATCTAGCAAATAGATTTCCTCCACACTAGGGAGTACTGGATCTACATAAATTGAGGAATGAACACTCAAGTGCTTAAATGACAAGATGCCATATAACAATAAAGAGGAGCATCTATGCATCTAAACCATAGCAACAAAGAACATAATGAAAGCAACATCGTAGTGTACAGAAGTAACATTGCATTGTATAGAAAATGACATCACAATAACTGAACAACTAAACTAAGTACACAGTTCCTCCCAACCAGCAATAGAATCATAAGACCATCATGGATTCTTGCCATCCCCCATGCATAACATCCCAAACTACCAACTAGATCGTCGATGTTATCTTATGAGGACATCGCTACTAAAATGTGCTACAACATAAGATGAAAGAAATCTAACATGCTAATAGTAAAGTATTAGATAATCCAATAAGTCAACCACATCATCTATCATATGCTAACATTATATGAATAGGAAATCTAACATGCTAAACTAATAAGCAATAGATATGCTAATAAAGCAATTCACATCATCTAATCATATGCTAAACATCATGATATGGGAATGTATCAAATAAACTATCATCATCTAAATATGATATCCAAGCATTCCAATAAAAGCATAAATCACAAGAAAGCATACTTTAGAACCTGTAGCATCAAGTGAAAACATCTAGTAATGATCGCACTAGGACAAAAGATCATCTCTATACACTAGTCTCTAGTAGTGGTATGGGTAGCTACACCTCCCAACCACATGGAACCCACAAGCCCACTCTTGTCATGCTAATGGATATAATGATCCAACCACAAACACACACAAAAAAAAATCCATGGCTAACACTCACACTAGGCAGTATGACGATTGAAACCAAGACATAAACAATGTATAAACTATAGGTCCTGGTTAGACACTCTATGGGCTACTAAGTAGGGGTTGACATCATGGAGAGTCAGTTGGCATCGACAAGCCCAAACTTAGAATGTGCAGATACAACTCCCTCAATAGCAAGGCTTTAGCACAAATTATTATCTTAAGTTTTATTGCCACCCAATGTTTTATTTAATTATCACTTATTTAAAACTTCCTTGCCTCTGCCAACCCTCTAGGCACAATGATCACTAGGATATGGGATAGAAGCCCCCTCCATATGCTACCTTACCCTAACCATGCTCATCCAATGATGAGTTCTCATAGGCATGCAAATTCGCAACCGAACCCCAATGATCATAACTTTCAAAAGTACCATAGAAGATCGGGCCCTGTAGGTCACCAGATAAATGTACATATATGTACTCATGTGTGGCACTCCACCATCACAAAGATCATAGCACAAGGACTGGATGAGAACACAAGTAAAATATCACTCAAGCGATAACTCGAGAGGATAGATTCTATAGGAATCCCAAAGACAATAAAACCATACTTCATGAAATCACTCAATCGGCCTTGATCCTAGAGTATGGATTCTACAAGAATCTCAACGATGCAACAAGACCAAACATCATGAACTCACTCAACTAGCCTTAATCTAGGAGTATGGATTCTACATTAATCCTAGTGTCCATGAGACAAAAATAAGGTCTAAGAGAAACCATAACACCAAGTATAAAATCACTCAACTGAACATGACGTTAGGAGTATAGATGTGATATGCATCCCAATGCAAACATAAAAGTGCAATAAAGGTCTGAATGACATCCAAATAGATGATCCAAGTCTATGATCAATCTCATGCCAAGAAAACTTGAGAAAATAGGACAACACACAAAATGAGGTGAAAATTCTAAATTTTGGAAAATTTTGAAATTAAAACCCATTTGGCCTTTGGGTACAAAACCCCAAAAATCCAAAAATAAATGAGTTTGGACACCGTATACAAAAAAAGGTGAGCATAATAGTACAAAACCCCAAACCCTCAACCTAAAAAATAAGGAAATGCTCATACCCACCCAACTGGGTAGAGCTAGCATACAAAAATGGAGAGGAACACTAGTTGTCAACCTCCTAACAAATGGCTACCAAAAATAGAAGCAAAAATAGAGAAAAAATAATAAAATGGGAGAGCCCTACCTCACAACCAAAAGGGAAAAATGGAAATCTAAGCCATAAAATAAAAAGCCCGCAGAAGTGGATGAAAATCATGGCAATCCAAGGTCTCCTTGAGCTAGATCCAATGAGACCAACCTCGTGATGATCCTACACTCGTAGCTTCCACAACGAACAAAATAGTATATCCTCATGAAGAGGATTTTGGGTTTTATGCTCAAAATTTCTAATTTAAAAGTGAGAAGTGAGGAATTAAATTCCTTTTTGGATATTTATTCACTTTTCGAGTGAATAATCAATTAGGGCACATAACTAGCCAACCTAGTTAAACCCTGAATTGACCCCAAAAAAAAAAAGGTTATTCCTAGAAATAGGAATTTATCTATGGAAAAGCTGCCAAAAATTAAAAATCAATTAAATGAAAATCCCAAAAAACCCAAAACACAGAAATTTCCTTAACAACTTTCATGACAATGCTAACCTCTAAATGCACAGACACGCTCGCTAGTCTAATCACATTATTCAAATGAGTTTGGGTTTAATAATCACTAAAATCTTTAAATTAAACAATTAAAATAAGGATATGTCAACCATACAGGGATGACATTGGTAAAATATGAATGATTGAATCACTAACTCCATGTGCCACTGCCAGGGATAAAAATCATGCACACTAAACAACATAGTCAAGTACAATTATATATAATAACATAGTCAAATAAATAAATGCATTAAATTGCCTAATTTAACCATTTATTTAATTATATTAAAATAATCTATTTACATCACTTACGTTCACATAAAGTATAAAAACCTAGGAATGAAGTAAATAACCATAGCATTAAATCCATCACATAATAAAATCAGAGATATGTCCAAATACTGAATAATCAAATATCATCATAAAACACATTGTCATCTCAAAATGGCATCATCATGCCATATGATCGACTAAACAACATAGTAGTCTAACATCTATGATACTGAAATCAAGTATAACATCTGACCCTCAGGTCATCTCAAATGTAAAACACAACATGAATAACAACCACCTCTCGGATCAAAATATAACAAGCTAAATATCCCCAACACAAAACCAATAAATCCAACATGGACAATCCATTTCTAATTATTTAAAAATTTGATAATGGTTGTTTAAACAACATGAAAGGGCACTCAAAACACATAAGAAAACATAATCATAAACATGACTAACCACTGCTACAAGAACCTAGTCTAGTGTAGCATGGTAATAGCACACAATGCAATCTTTGCACACATCTCAGGGTAATCACGGAACAACATCATGATACCACATCAATCCTGATAACCATTGGCACAAACCTCAATAAACCATTAATCACATCATAATCTCCTAAATCAGTCATAAGTGTAAAGAAACTCAAGTGCGGAAACAACTTCCTACACTAATCTCTTAAGAGAAGTATGGTACAAATTCTTTTAAAATCTTTTACACTTACAGATTCAATATCATGTAAACAACAATATTTTAGCCAACCAAGCATAAAGAAAATAGATAGAGAAAGAAACACATAACACAAAGATTTTTCAGTGGGGAAAAACCTTTTGGTAAAACAACCCCACCCCTATAGAACCTGCACAATTTATTATCTTCAACACAAGGTTACAATACACTTGCAATGCAAGTTCAACAGTGACAACAGAAGACTCCAATAGAAACTCACAGTACCAACAATACACTTTCTTGTATTGCATCTCTTCACAACCCTAAAAAAATTTATAACATGCGCTTCACTTTAGGGCTACTCCCAAAGGTAACCATATCAGGGTTTTTACCATTCTCCGAGAAAATATGAACCCCAAAAAAATTATCAGTTACTCAAATTTATCAATTGCCACATGTCTTCACCTATCATTGAATCTTCCTGACATAGCTCTTATGTGTCATAGGAATCCGTCATAGCCGTTTTAGCCATGATCTCCTTATACACAATTCAAGATGCCGACACGTCAACATTATTTGCAAGAAATAAATTTTACAAAACAAATAATAAGAATAGGAATTATCCAAGGTTGAGACACCTTATTCCTAACAATAAGCATAATCAAATCAACTGATATAGTAACATTAATCTAAATCACCTCAAGAGTGTAGAACACTCATGGTCCCAATTACAATCCATCACAATGAGAGATCAACAAGGTTGCATCCATCAAGATGACTTAAAGAAGTCAAATGGGAGAGGCACTACACCCAATCTTGAGAGAAATAAATACCACAATCAATAAAATCATCATGCAATAGATCAACAAAATCCAAGAAAAGTATATTTCTCATAAAAGTGAAAGATTTGTTCTTAAAAGTTGTAATAATTTGGTTTAGGCAAGAATTCACCCAAGACTAAGGAACACAAGCACAATAGTAGATCAATAGAGAGAGTATGATTAGAATGACAATATGTTCATTCAATATGCTATATCAACCATCACTAGAGTACACTAGCAGTGCCTATACATAAAGGCCTTAGGAGAGCTTCTAGAATGCATAGAAGTAAACAACATGATAAGTCATACAACTAGGCACATGTCCACTAGATATGGGTTATCCTCCATTAAGCACAGAAGTAAGTGCGATGATGTGAGGATAAGAACACAATGGTGTATCACGTAAATCAGTGGTGTAGACAACATGTGCTAAACTAGGAGTGTGAATAATTGTGTTGTCAACATGACAACTCAGTGAATGATGTGATACTCCAGTGTTGTAGACACCATGTGTTGAAATAGAGTTGTGCAGTCCTGTGAGAGTACACAAACTCCTAAGTTTCTCACCTAAATAAATAATAAAATAATGCATTAACCTAAGTAAACTTAAGTAAGTGTAAATAGTAAATACTTATTTACTTCAACACCCCCCCTTAAGTGCAACTTAGGGGAATGCTCTTAAGCTTACGAAATCTAGGATAAAGTGTGTAATTGGTCCAGGCTACTAGGCCATGTTAGGTACCCATGTACATAATGAAATGCAATCTCTCATAAAGTGGAGAAAAAGGGAAAACCTCGTGGGAAAAACCCTCCCCCAAAAAGAGAGATAAAAGGGATGCATGGATGGATGGAGTAATCAAGACCCCCCCCATTACAACATACATCTAGTATATACATAAGAGAATGATGAGAAGAGGAAGAGAGGCAAGATAGGCTCCCCCCCCCAAAGAAGAATGCCTACCAGTGACTGCTTTGATGAAGAAGCTAATCCAATACTGCAGAATGGTGTTCCTCCCCTTAGGAAGAAACAATACCAAAGGTACAAATGAGACACTTCCATTGTGTGTGGAAAGAATCCCATTCATAAGTGATGTCTCTGATGCCTACTCGACTGGCTAAAGAAACTATCTCAAAGAACTATCCATCTCCTCAACTAATGAAGAACCCTTCTGCAACTACTTATCATAAGTATCCACAATCACTTCAACCTGTAACAATCGATCATGTAGAGAATGAACAAGAGGTTCAGATGGAGTCCTCATGACAACTGAAGAAGGTGATTTTGCATCAAGAAGAAGAGGCAAATCATCAATACTATCCCCCAAATCTATCACTGAGGCTAGACCTGGAAGACTGGTTGTACCCTATTGTGTTGGACCTATCACTATGGCTATGTATGCATGTGGACTAAACTAATGTAGCAACCTCTAACTACAACTATCAATAGAACCCCATGTGTCTAAATCTATTGAAGCAATATCACTGGTGTCACTATCAGTTTCACATGATATGATGTGTGAAGAGGAGTAGAGGACAAGCTGGGTGAACTTTACTCAAAGTGTACATCCTTCTCCACAAAAATCTAATGTGTCTCTAGATCCAAGAGTTTGTATGCCTTTACACCTTCTTCATAACCAATGAAAGTACAAGGCCGAGGTGACTATTCCTTGCATCACCTCAAAGATCTATTTTTCCATGCAGGACAAGCAAAGACTCTAAAGTGTGTCACAATAGGTTTTTTGCTGCACCATGCCTCAAAATGAATCTTACCCTCTAAGGTTGGATGAGGAGATTGATTAAGAATGTGAGTGGCACTATTGATTGCTTCAATTTCTAATGATGGATCTAGAAACTTGGCTTGTATCATGCAACTTTCCATAGACTTAAGAGTTTGGATCCTCAATGCTGCAACATCTATCTTATGCAGACTGAATGTTGCTAGATTCTAAAGATCAATTCCCTTGAGTTTGCAAAAGTTTTTAAGTCTTCTGTTCACATATCTATTTCCATTGTCCATTCTTAGAAATTTGATGGCTTTCCTCAATTTCTTTTCAACATGAGTCTTGAAGGCTAGAAATTTGTCCAACACTTTATTCTTATTATGAAAAAAAAAGACCCAAGTATATCTTGAAAAGTCATCAATGAAGGTAAGTATGTAGTGACCCTAGTTGAATGCAAAAGGACCTAATAATACCATGTGAACCATCTGTAGAACACTTGGTGCTCTCCAAGACTTCCCTTTCTATAACTTCCCCTCTTGATGCATATCCATTGAATTTGTTGAACATTCACCATGGGGAAAGTTGATTTGAGGTAGACCTTAGACCATTCTGTTTGTGCAAAGTTGTTGAACATAGTAGAAGTTAAGATGACCATACTACTGGTGCCATAATTACATGTTTGAATTTGATTGAGATAACAAGGCCTTTGAAGGAGACTTGGGCACAAAATGGGAGAAAGAGTAAAAACCTTTTGTTATAGTTCACTTTCCCCACTATAACCAAGGAATCATCTTTAACACTGTGCACCTGTACTAAATCTGGAAGGAACTCAACTCTACGTCCATCTCTAAGATGAGTGATTTGGTAGATTGATAGGATATTTGAACTTAGGTGTGGAACATAGAGAACATTTTGAAACTCTCCATTTTCCATTTTCACATTTCCTTTCCCTTCAACTTCTATTTTGTTGTCATCTCCCATGAAGATGTGCAGTACCTTTGATTGCTTCAATGAAGAAAAATCCTCCTTTGAAGAACCCATATGATATAAGGCACCTGAGTCAAATATCCATTCCTTTGAAGAATTTGAATTAGCCATTAGTGCTTTCCCTTTGCCCTTGGAATCTATAGAAGACCCTTTATCCTTATAAGCATTAGGTAGTGGAACATTATGTTTCTTCATGATGTCGGTCAATTCATCAATTTTCTTAAGATAACACTCATGTTCTTCACGACCTGATTTCTTGCAATAGGCACACTTTTTCTTCTCCTTATTTTTGTCCCCCTTCTTGTTGGAATTCGAGGAAGACTTGCCTTTTTGATTGGAATGTGATGTTGTCTTTTCTGCATCCTCTGATTTGTTCTTCGATTTCTTCTTACCCTTTCCTTTATTTGAAGATTATCTAGCTAAATTTTGAGAACACTCATTGTTGGCCACCAATGCTTTAGATTGAGGTGATTTGAGAATCCCCATTGATTTCAACTTCTTTTCTTTAGTGTCCAACAGATCAACATATTCATCAAAAGTGACTTTCTTATAGGCAGACCCTAAGATAGTCTTTGAGGTGTTAAAAGAAGCTAAACATGTGGAATACTTTGATGGTAGCTTTTTATGTATGAGATAGATCAGTTTGTCATTTTTTATAGCACTTCCACAATCAATAATCTTTGTCCTTAGTTCATTCACCTTGATGATGAAATCCTGTATTGAATCAAATGACTTAGGATCCAAGGAGACAAGCTCATCTTCAATTTTGAAAACATCCTCTTCAGACACTTTACCATAAAGGTTTTTGAGGGTATCCCAAGCTTCCTTGGATGTAGAACACTTCTTAATTTGATACATAATCTTATCATCAACCCCAAACATATATCACCTAGGGCTTTCTTATCCATTGCTACCCAAGCTAAAATATCACTTGTTGATACATTATCACCTGTTGGTTTAGGAAGCGTACCATCTACATATTGAGGAACTCCATTATGCATTAAGTGATACCACATTTTGATGGACCATGTTTCCCATAATGCAGAAAATGAAAGAAAATTGTAGAAAAGAGAGAACACAACACCAAGAACACCCCCCCTTTTCACTAAATCAAGAAACCCTCCCAAAATAGATGATTTTGGTACTTTATTAGTAGTGTGATTACAATGGGCCACTTGCCAATTTTGGCTTTGTGGACTTCTAATTTTTCTTGTTACAACCTCTTAATGAACTAAAAATCTGGAACTTTACAATGTACTACAATTCTAAAGCAATACAAAGCAAAGAAAGGCCCTATTGCAGAAAGACACTTTTGTCCACACAACACTACAATTTGATTGAGGATCTAGAAAGTAGACAAAAAATAACACACTTCCAAAAAAAATGGAACTTGTTTTTTACTCCAGATGTGCCTATACAGAGCATTTGAAGTTGCAAAATGCAAGATTATGTAGGTATAGTTGCCAAAAAATGCAATTTTTGAACAATCTATGCACCAAAATCAAAAAAAAGTTGCACCACTAAAATTTTTTAAATATTCTACCCAATTTCAAAAAATATCGTACCTAAATTGGAGTCTAGATGACTGAGATATGGCCTCCCAAAGTCAGACTACAAAATCAAAAATCAATCTATAGAGGGGTTGCATCAACAAAAGACAAGGTTAAGTTTGACGATCATATAGCCATCACAACAGTTCAAATTTGGACAGGAATGATGTTCAGACGACCGTCAATTTTAAGATCATGAACTAGATAACATTAGGGCACCTTGCCTTTATGATGATGTCATAATGATGTCATGATGATGTCATCATTATATGGAATTGTATTTTCTACTACGATACTATACAAACCTATTTGCATGGGTCAGTTGAGTTGGCATTAATTGTTCAAGCTATCAATACCATGTGGCAAAGGTCGATTGGAGTTGTGTGGCCTCCACATGTACCCTAAGCTAGATAGGCAGGTATTCCATGTGTCCTTGATTGTGTAGTCTACATGGACAAGTAGATATCCATGTGGTAGTAGGGTTGATTTTTATATTATCGCATGGACGAGGTACCTACAATCATGGATGTATCACAGTATGCCGCGTGTCACTCAGCACTAAGAATAGATGCTGAAAAATGTTTTGTTGTTGTTGCCAATCTATGGATGTTGGAGAATATATTTTGTCACCAAACTTGGAGTAGTGATCGCTGGAGAAGCTAATGCACGGGGAAATGAAGATAGCCAGGAACCTTTATATGTCACACCAGAATCTTTGGTAGTCTACGTAGGCCAGAATATTTATTTGTGTTGGATTTCAAAATGCAGGTCATTGAGTTTCTTAAAGTTTGTCCCACATGCATGGGATAAGGAGGTTGATGCCTGTTCAAAAGAAATCCCACCTATAACATATGCAAACTCAAGCCACAGGGTTATTTGAATGCGGTCAGTTGTGGAATTTGCCCATCAGGAATATTGATTTGCTTGGTGAAATTGACAGTACAGACTGCCAAGTTGAATGCACTAGATTATTTGCAAGCACTCAGTCTGGTGACTTAGCCCATAGAAAAATATTCCCTGTGAAAATAATAAATCTCTGAAATTACAGAGCCAGGGTTTGACAACCCGATTCTACAAAAAAAATTCGCTGCCTGAATTCCCAATTGGACAAATAATTTCAAAAAATATAGATAATTGCAAAGATTAGAATAAATGATAGATCCAAAAATTGAATAATCAGATCAATTAAATGATCATGCTTGAACTAAAAATCAGGGCCTCTGGGTTCTGACTTGCAAAAAAATTTTGCCTCACGATCAACTTTCACCTAGCATAGGTAAATTTATAATCGATCTTCACCGAATTGATGGTCCAGATGCAATGGTGAGGTCAGATTTGGCTCTAGACACTCCCAATTTTTGTAGTACTCTAGATTCGGGTCAAGGTGCTAAAGCATGAACGGTCTCGAATGCCTATGTGTAGAGAATCTCCCTGAGCTCTGATACCATGTAGGAATTTGGCTTAGGATAGAATTTACCCAAGACTAAGGAACTCAAACACAAGCACAACAGTAGATCAATAGAGAGAGTATGATCAGAATGACAATATGTTCATTCAATATGCTATTTCAGCCATCACCAGAGTATACTAGGAGTGCCTATACATAAAGGCCTCAAGAGAGCTTCTAGAATCTATAGAAGTCAACAACATAATAATTCATACAACCAAGCACATGTCCACCAGATATGGGTTATCCTCCATTAAGCATGAAAGTAAGTGTGATGATGTGAGGATAAGCCTACAATGGTGTATCATGCAAATCAGTGGTGTAGACAACATGTGTTAAATTATGAGTGCAAATAACTATGTTGTCAACATGACAACTCAGTGAATGATGCATACTCCAATGTTGTAGACACAATGTCCTAAAATATAGTTATGTAGTTCTCTGAGAGTACTCCTAAGTGTCTCACCTAAATAAATAATAAAATAATGCAAAATAATAAAACAATACATTAACCTAAGTAAACTTAAGTGTAAATAGTAAATACTTATTTACACCAACAAAAGTTTTATTTCAAAAATAAAAATAAGTTCTCAAAAAACTAGTCAAAATAAAGAAAAAATCAAAATGAGTAGTAGTAAAAAATTAATTTATAAAGAAAGAAATCTAACAATTTGCTTTATAGTACAAAAATAAGTAAAAAATAAAATGAATACTTGTACCAAGTATACTACGGAAAGCAATCTAACCCATTCCATTGGAATGTAGATAGTCTAGTTCATATTAAAAAGAAAAAAAAGAAAATGATGAAAAAATTTGGAACATCAATTTGAAAGAGATGGTAAAAGTAGGAGTTCATTTTGGTCACGAGACAAAAAAATGGAATCCTAAAATGGCACCTTACATTTTAAAAGAACTTCAAAATAGCCATATTATAAATTTAACTTATACCACTTTTTTTTTATTCAGAAGCCTATGATTTTGTGTTTGATGGAGCAAAGAGAGGAAAACAATTTATTGTCCATAAATATTTCAATATAAAAAAGTGTATACCCTTTGATTCTATTGAATAGGGTGCTTGAAAAAGGTTGAAATAGTTAAATAGGAGGATTACTATGACTATAACCCTTGGAAAGTATTCCAAAGAGGAATAAACTTTATTTGATATTATGGATGACTGGCTATGAAGAGACCATTTTGTTTTTGTGGGTTGGTCCAATTTATTGCTTTTTCCTTGAGCTTATTTTGCACTAGGCAGATGGTTCACGAGTACAACTTTTGTGACTTCATCGTATACTCATGAATTGGCTAGTTCCTATTTGGAAGGTTGTAATTTTTTAACTGTTGTAGTTTCTACACCTACTAATAGTTTGGCACATTCTTTGTTTTTATTATGGGGTCCTAAAGCACAAGGATATTTTACTTGCTAGTGTCAATTAGGTGGTCTATGGACTTTCATTGCTCTTCATGGTGCTTTTGGTCTAATAGGCTTTATGTTACACCAATTTGAACTTTCTTGATCTAGGCAATTATGACCTTATACTGTAGTTATGTTCTTTTCCCTGATTGATGTTTTTGTTTCTATATTCTTGATCTATCCATTAGGTCAGTCTGGTTGGTTTTTTGCATCTAGTTTTGGTGTAGTAGCTATTTTCTAATTTATCCCCTTTTTTCAAGGTTTTCATAATTGGACCTTGAATCTATTTCATATGATGGGAGTTGTCAGAGTATTGGGTGCTTCTCTTCTATGTGCTCTTCATGGTACTATCGTAGAAAATACTTTATTTGAAGACAATGATGGTGCAAATATATTATGTGCTTTTAACCCAACTCAAACTGAAGAGACTTATTCTATGGTCACTGCAAACCCTTTTTGGTCCCAAATTTTTGCAGTTGCTTTTTCTAATAAACATTGGTTACATTTCTTTATGTTATTTGTGTTGATGAATAATTTATTTATGGGTGTCATTGGAGCAGTTGGCCTAGCTCTAAACTTATGTGCTTATGATTTTGTTTCCCAGGAGATTTGTGTAGCAAAAGATCCCCAATTTGAAACTTTTTATACAAAAAAATATTCTTTTGAATGAAGGTATTCATACTTGGATGGTGACTCAAGATCAATCTCCTAAAAATCTTATATTCCCTGAGGAAGTTCTACCCCATGGAAAAGCTCTTTGATGGAACTCTAACTTTAGCTAGTCGTGACCAAGAAACCACTGGTTTCGCTTGGTGAGCTAGTAATGCTCGACTTATTAATTTGTTAGGGAGATTACTTAGAGCTCATGTGGCTCATCCCAGATTAATTGTATTCTAGGTTGGAGCAATGAATTTATTTGAGGTGGGTCATTTTGTACTAGAAAAACCTATGTATAAAAAAAGATTGATTTTACTTCCCGATCTAGCTACTCTAGGATGAAGAGTAAGTCCTTGTGGGGAAATTGTGGACACATTTCCCTATTTTTTATCTGAGGTACTTCACTTAATTTCTTTTGTATTTTTAGGCTTTGATGGTGTTTATCACACACTAATTGGACCCAAAACTTTAGAAAAATCTTTTCCATTTTTTGGTTATGTATGAAAAGATAGGAACAAGATGACCAAAATTTTAGGTATCCACCTAATCTTGCTAGGTGTTGGTGCTTTTCTCCTAGTATTTAAGGCAATGATAATAGTCAACCTAAATTTTTGGTTTCATAGGGTAGATAGTTAATAAAGAAAAAAGGGTGGCAAAGTTGCAACTAGGGTAAGACATGGGTCAACATAAGTTTGAACGGTCAATTGGCAAAAAGAAATAAAGCTATTGGTCCACATGAAGGACTCTGAGGATTGACTCCAGTTGAATTATTGACTTATCTGATTTGGCATGTTTATAACAAAGAAATATAGTCTTTTAATAGTAAATCTAATCTCCATGATCAATTACAACCACTTTCATCAATCTCCATGACTATTTAAACATGAGGAACACTCCACCAGCCCGATCTTATCCATCTACTAGATATAGTGTTATTGGTGTCATTTTAGGTCATTCTAGGGTTCTTCCAATCAGGGTTTGATGATTTTTCTTGCATCCAGATGTGTACCTAGAATCAGATCTCCTTGATTTGTAGTGATTGCTCTCTATAATCTTTAATGGTAGTGGTTGAAGGTGACTTCCAGTGGAAGCAATTTTTGAGTTATGCTTGAGCTATAAAGGCACATTTTTTAGTCTTTTTTAGGGCCAATCCTTCTCTAGTTTCCTTGGTATGTTTTGATATACACATTGTAATTCCCTTTGCCTTTAAACTATTCATGATTTTTTGCCTTATCTCTTCCAACCATTGATGTATTGTGCAAGACCCATTTCCCTCTCTCAGTGTTTTGTTGTCATATTTCATTCTACATATCTATATCTCTGTTGACCTATAAATGATATATAGTGAACTCTTTTTCCTTGTGTCATTTATCTGGTTATCTGATCCACATGTGGTTATTGGGTTAAAACAATTTTGAGCCTATATATCTTTGGATTGTCATGATAGTTTTATTGTACATGTATGGGCAAAGATAGGATTGAACACTCTATTTTAGTGCATCACCCCTTAGATTAGAATAGGTAGTTTCTCTTTCATGCATATCCTTCTCACTTTTCCTCTCAAGAGTAGTTAGGTGTACATAGATAGTAAAGGAAGTCAGCCTTCTCCAAAGACTCAACCTCATAGTTCAAATCCCATAACTTGGAGGTTAATTCCATGTTTCACAAGGTTGTCCTTATGTAAAAAATTTGGACAAGGGTGCAAACTTTTGTGACAATGATACTTGAATCTAGCAAATATCTAGAAGAATAGGGAGTAGTAGTTACACATAGTGCATGAACTTTTCTTATGTCTTTACCATCTAACTGAAATTATGATGAAGAAGAAGATCTATGAGAAGTAGAAGGAATATCAATATTTCTCTTCTAAAGGAGAATTGTCAAATTTAAAACCTATTTGGCATAGCCATATAACTTCTTCTCATATAATGTGACTCATCATGATTGAGCTTATTACAATAAGCACAGTTTGGTCTATCTGGCTTTGATTTATCCTGATGCAGGAGCATCCTTAGTTGCATTGCTATCCTACTTGTTTATTATTTCTTAGTTATTTATGAGCTCCTTATTGTTGTTGGGCTCTTAGTTGTTGTCAAGTTCTTAGTTTTTTTCGAGATCTCTACTACTGTGGAGTTCATATTTGATGTTCAGTTCATAGCTGATGTTGAGTTATCTATGGTTTCTAAGTTTGTGTATGCAACATGCATTGTTAAGTGCTAGTGTTGTTGATTTTTTGTATGTAACGAGTATTATCAAGTGCTAGTATTTTCCTTTGTCCTTCTTTAGTTGAGTTGTATGTGTCTGGTTCTAGTTTGAGCCAAAATTGTAGGTTACTTTCATGATTTGTATTTAATATTTGTTGAGAGCTGACTTGTGGCTTGGTTATGCATTTAATATAAGGATTTATTTAGTTGGTATTTTGTAATAGGTCGACTTGTGACCTTGCATGAATTTAAGGAGGTCTTGGGTAGGATCTTTAGGGATCATGAAGGTAGTTCAATAAGGAAGAGTCAATAGGAGTTGGAGTGCAAAGACCATCATTGAAGTCTAAATTATAATATTGGTCACAACTCGAAATGCCTTATAGCTAGGGATGTATGTTAATTATTTGATGAATCAATAAAGTGTTTTTATCTTTTATCTCTTTTGGTTGTTATTTTCCATGATGTTTCTTCATTGTGCTTACTCTTGCATGTGGATTTGGTAGCTAGGTGTACCTTTAAACCTAGGTATTCATCATCCTCCTTGTGTCAGGTGGTATCATAGATTGAGGTTTGTCCTTGTGAAGATTGGGTCGTGTAGAACCCTAAGTTGATTTGGTTGTGGGGTAGCAGATCTAAGGATTTGAACTACAACTTGTAGAGGTTACGATCTTGTAGGATCCTAATTATAAAGATGATTTGAGGTAGAGGAAATACTAACAATGTCATATTGGATACATTGAGACAAATTGTAGCTAGATTAGATGTTGTAGAGACAACCCAGGGGAGAGGAGTGCATCTTGATAATGTGAGTGACAATTAAGTAGCAACACCAAACCCTAATCTAGAACTTTAAAAATATCAAGATGAGGCAAGATTGTTGAGAGTATTGTCTAGGGAAAATTCAAAGCCTATTGTAGAAGTTGTTCCCTATGATGGAAAATTGGCCAACAATGCGATGTTGGATTGGATCTATTATATGGAGAAGTTCTTTGAGTATGAAAACACTCCTAATAATAGGAAGGTGAAAATTGTAGTTAATAAGTTGAAGTTTCATGCCTTATTGTGGTGGGAACATTTTCAAATTAAAAGACAAAAGAGAGGAAAGAAGAAGATAAAGACTTACGTGAAAATGGTGAACAAGGTGAAGAACAAGTTCCTTCCTACCGATTACCAAGTTAGCTTGTTGAGAAAGATGCAAAATTTGAGACAAAGAGACATGACTATGAAGGAGTATACTAAGGAATTCTATAGATTGAACATCAGATCTAGACATGTGGATGATGATGTTGAGAAAACTGTAAGGTACATAAATGGATTAAGATATGGGATTCAAGATGAGATAAGCTTTGTGAAATTGGAAAGTGTGGAGGAAGCATATCAATATGCCTTGAAAGTTGAGGAGATCTTGACAAATAAGCATGAACAAAGACAAAGAGCTAGAGGTGGCTGATTCCAAAGAGGTAGAGGTAGATCTTATGGAGAAGGTGGAAGATCTTACAATTATGTGCAAGGTAAGGGAAAATCTAAATGGAAGAGTGGTGATAAAGACAAGATCGAGTGAAAAGGTATTGATTCTTACAGAGGAGGTACTAGTTCTTATTGAAGAAGAGGTAACTCTTATTCTAGAGGTGGTTTTCGTGGTAATTATTTCAGATGTGGTAAAGAAAGACATAGATCCTTTGAGTGTAGATCATCTGAAAATGGGCAAGGTAATAGAAATGTTGTGGTTCAAGGAGAGATTGAAGGTTCACTAAGTGACCTTGAGGCTAGAAAAAATCTGATAAAGAGAAGAACCTTATGTAATAAGGGAAGTGATGAAAAACCTATCATGAGGAGAAATTCTTTCAAGACCAGATGCAAGATGGCCGAAAAATGTTGCAAAGTGATCATTGATAGTGGAAGTTCTACAAATTTGGAATTACAAGAGCTAGTTACAAAGTTACAGTTGCAGAGGCTAAAGCATCTTAGACCCTATCATGTTTCATGGATCAAAGATGAGCATAAGATATTGGTAAGTGAGAAATGTATTGTGAAGTTCAAGATTGGACATCATTTTGATGAAGTTCTGTGTGATATTATGCCTATGGATTGTTGTCATATTTTGTTGGGTAGACCTTGGCAATATTTTATATATATATATATATATATATATATATATATATATATATATATATATATATATATATATATATATATATTATACATGATGGAAGATTGAATCAATATACTTTTTGGGTGAATGGGAGAAAGAAAATATTGTTTCCTTTGATTGAAAGTCTAGATGAGGTTAATTGTATTACTAGGAGAATTTGCATGGTTAATGGGAAGCAATTTGAAAAGGAAATGAAGAAGAATCAAGTTTGTTTTTCTATATTTCCTTCGAAGCTGAGTTGTACCAATAGCAGTAGAGTAACAAAAAACATTGGTGATGGAGTAACAGCTAGTGATTGATGTAGGAGCATCTAGTGGTGTAAGGACAATTCTGTATCACCCAAAAATATGCTTAGTATTAGTTTTTGTTTAATGTTTTTAAAAAATATCTGGATACCCATTTGGGTCAAATAGAAATTCTAACTCTCATAGTTCCACTATTGGTTTTCTGGGTTAGTGTTTTTGAGAACCTTGGGATATGTACCAATGTAGAAAATAGGTTATTTTGTAATTGATCCATAGTTATAATGATTTAGAGGGTGTAAGTTGGAGAGATTATTATAATTGTAATTTAAAGCACTCCAAAAAAAGAATTAGGTTAAAAGGCTTTACAGTTTGAAAGTTATTGCAGTTTCAATTTGCTTGGAGACCCCCTAAGGGTGCTTCAAAGTTAGATTTGAGGCACTAAATGGACTCGTACAGGCCTAAAAATGGGGTACAAGAAAATATAGTCCATAGGGCTATAGATTTCTTGGAGAGCTTTCCAAAAATGTAAATGGTTTGTCAATCAGAATCTCGGATCAAACGTTATGCCTCCCAAAAGTTGAACTACCATTTCTGGATTCTTCTAAGTTTGCACCGACTTCTAACATGTTTTCTAGAACCTTTTGTTTTAGTGGTGGATGAAAAATGACATATTTTAAAATTTATTCCTAACCCTAAACCTAATTTGGGTTACTTAAGTTCATTTATGGCATTGTAAATGTAATTTTTGGTGGATTTTGGGAGAAGGTATTGTGAGAAAGGTTTTCTCCAAAATCTAATAACATTAAAAGCCCATAGGGCATGTCATCAAGTCTAATTTTGTTGTACTAAATGTAATAACATATCACTTCTAATAATAATATTCCCCTTTTCCTATTGTGTTCATTTTGTCTTGGGTTGTGCCTTCATCAGTGGTATCAGAGCGTCCCTTCATCGGTGCTATCTATTGTAGGAGCATCCAGTGGTGTAAGGGCAATCTTATATCACCCAAAAATATGCTTAGTGTTAGTTTCTATTTAATGTGTTTTTATTTCAAAATACTTATATTATGTAAAATGCTACAAAAAAGAAGCATAAGAAACTATGCTACTTCCTACATCATTACATACACCTCAAAATATGGAAGTAAACTCATAAATAGTGTTGTCATGAAATCAAAAAGAGTTTAAACTATTCAAAACAACACTAATACATCCCTCTTAAAATCACCAAGTTTTTGATTATTTCATTGTTGTGGGATGTGGTTTTTTACATTCTTGTAGCATATCAATGGGTTGAAGATTGCTCATGGAATTGAAGAGAGGGCTCTTACTTTATAGGAAATGAGATGAAACAGACAATTGAGATTCAATGTAAGATGAAGGGCTAGGATCTCTCAAGATAAATGAGGTGTCCATGAGGTGGAGGCCAATTGGACTCCATGTGGATTAAGTTTTTGACCATTCAAAGGGGGAAAGATGCTCACACATGTGTAAGCAACCTTTGATGTGATGGGTCAATGACATGTGTAAGAGGGTTGGAGGATCAAGGTTTCTCACACATGTGTGAGACACCTTTGAAAGTGATGGGTCAATGACATATGTAAGAGGGTTGGAGGATCAAGGTTTCTCACACATGTGTGAGAAACTTTGATTCACATGTGAAGGAGGACAAATGTGTAAGTGTGTAAGAGTCACATGTCACATGTGACTAGTGTTTGTTAATCCTTTGGTTAGGATTGTGCAAATGATTAAAGATATGATTAGATGAGAAACTAGGATTAATTAGTGGATAATTTGATTGACCTAGGTTAGAAGGATGGGTTAGGTTAGGGAAGTGAGGTTAGGTGAGGATTAAAGTTAGGAGCCATGTGCTCAAATAGAGTCAAATTTAATATTTGATTCCAAGTGGGATTAAAAGGGATTAATTAAGTAAAGGAAGTATTTTAGTTAATTAAAGTGAAGGATTAAGATGCAAGTGGGATGAGGGCAAATAGGCTAGGATTAAATAAATCTAAATTTACTTAAATCAAGTAAAGATGAATGTAATTGAATAAATGTAAATTTATTTAATTAAAGGTAGGATAAGACTAAAATTAAATAAATAATAAATATCTATTTAATTGGTCAAGATAAGGGTATTTGTGCTCAATTGGACAATTTTAGGTGTCTACAAAACCCCTTTGGGTCAAATTGAGATTTTAACTATCATAGATCCACTATTGGTTTTCTGGGTTAGTGTTTTTTAGCACCTTGAGATATGTGCCAATGCATAAAAGTAGGTTATTTTGTAATTGAGAAATAATTATGATGAGTTAGAGGTTATAAGTTGGAGGGATGATTATACTTATAATTTAAAGCACTCTACAAAAAAATAGGTCAAAAGGCTTTACGGTTTGAAAGTTATTGTAGTGTTAAGTTATCTAAAGACCCCCTAAGAGCACTTCAATGTTAGATTTAAGTCACTAAATAGCCTTGTATGGGCCCAAAAAATGGGGTATGAGTGAATCTTTTCCATGGGGCTACAAAACTCTTGGAGAGCTTTCTAAAAATGTAAACAGTTTGTCAATTGAATTCTCGAATAAAAAATTATGCCTCCCAGAAGTTGGACTACCATTTTTGGATTCTTCTAATTTTGCACCGACTTCTAACATGTTTTCTAGAACATTATATTTTGGTGGTGGATGAAAAATGGCATATTCTAAAATATATTCCTAATTTGAAACCTAACTCGGGTTACTTAAGGTCATTTCTAGCATTATAAACATAGTTTTTGGTAGAGTTTGGGAGAAGGTACTGTGAGAAGGGTTTTCTCCAGAATTTAATAACATTGTAGGTCCATAGGGCATGTCCTAGAGTCTATTTTTTTGTATTTAATGTAATAGCATATCACTTCTGATAATTATATTTCCCTTTTCCTATTGTGTTCATTTTGTCTTTGGTTGTGCCTTCATCAGTGATGGCTGAGAAACAAAAACTAGTAGAAGACAAGTACCAGTAGAAATTGGAAACTTGTTGAATTAGTATAAAGATATTTTTGTAGAAGATATTCCTAATGGTTTACCTCCAATAAGGATTATAAGTCATTGTACGGATCTACTTCTTGGAACTAGTTTTTTGAATAAAGCACCCTAGAGATTGACACCTATAGGGAATGAAGAACTTAACAGAAAAGTGCATGTGTTGCTGCAGAAAGGTTTGATCAAAGAAAGTTTGAGTCCATGTATTGTACATGTTGTATTAGCACCTAGAGAACAATGGAGAATGGAGAATGTGTATTGATTCAAGAGCTATTAACAAGATCACAATGAAATATAGGTTTCCTATGCCAAGGATGGATGACATAATGGATTGTTTGAGTCGAGAAAACTATTTTACGAAGATTGATTTGAAGAGTGGCTATCATCAAATAAAAATTAGAGAAGGTGATGAATGTAAGACTACTTTCAAGACAAAATATGGTTTGTATGAATGGTTGGTAATGCCTTTTGGTTTGACTAATGCACCTAGTACTTTCATGAGGTTGATAAATGATGTTCTCAATATATTTTTGGATAAGCTTTTAATTGTTTATTTGGATGATATTTTAATATTAAGACTAAAGAAGAACATATTGAGCATGTTAGACAATTATTATAGAGATTGAAAGAGGAGAAGTTGATGATTAACTTGGAAAAGTGTTCTTTTTATACAAGAGGAGAATGTGTATTTGGGATTTGAGATTTCAACTAATGGTTTGAGAATGGACCCTGAAAAGGTTAAAGCAATTTTGGAATGACCTACACTTGAGGATGTGGGTGAGGTAAGATCATTTCATGGTTTGGCTAATTTTTACAAGAATTTTATAAATAAATTAGTTTTGTTTGTAATGCTATGACTAAGACAATGAGAGGAGACAAAAAGGATTTCAAGTAGACAAATGGAGTTGATAATAGTTTTAAGACTTTGATACAAAGGTTGTTGAGCTACTTGTATTGGCTTTGCCTAATTTCAATAAGGTGTTTCAAGTTGAATGTGATGCAAGTGGTAGTGCAATAGGAGTTGTATTGAGTCAAGAAGATAAACCTATTTCTTTCTTTAGTGAGAAATTGAATGATGCTAGAAGGAAGTATTATGCATAATATTGAGAGTTTTATGCAATTGTTCAAGCCTCCAAGCATTGGAGACATTATTTGATTGCTAAGGAGTTTATGTTGTCTACTAATCATAAAGCTTTACACTACTTGAGAAGTCAACATAAATTGAATCAGAGACATATGAAGTGGGTTGAGTACTTGTAGAGTTTCACATTTATGATTAAACACAAAAGTGGAGTCACGAACCAAGTTATTGATGCATTGAGCAGAAGACATTCTTTGTTGACTGAGATGAAGGTTGAAGTTCTTGGTTTTGATGAGATGAAGGAGTTGTATGACCAAATTTTTTTGAGGCATGGAGAGAGTGCAGAGCAATCTATCAGCTCACATGAGTAAGTATGATGAATATTTCATTCAAGAAGGTATGTTATTCAAAGGAATTTAGTCATATATCCCTAGAAGTGATATGAGAGCTAATCTAATTAAGAAAAAATATAGTGGTGGATTGCTTGGACATTTTGGAATTGATAAAATATTGGATTTTCTATAGGATAAGTATTATTGGCCACAAATGTATAAGAATGTTCATAAATTTTCACTGAACATTAATATACATATGCATTATGGCAAGCCTTTCTGTTGTGGCGAATGAACCTTAAAGAAAAAATTACCTAAATATCTTTGGTGCCTCTTTTATGGATAGTGAGATGCCATGAAATCACTTTGTACAACTACCTAAAAGGCCTAAAATGCTTGCAGATGTATTGCTAGTTGGAGCCTTCTCAACCTCACAACTATGCATTATGCATACTATTTGTAGTACAATCAACATCAACACTATAAATCCCACCAACAAAGCCACCACCTTCCATGGGCTCGACAGGTACTTGGAGTAAAGTTGAGACGGTTGAGTCTTAATCTTGCTTTTGTAATAATTCTTAATCAACACCTCTCTTACTTGAGCTTTCAACCTCCCAAGAAGCTCTAGAAAACCTACAACAAATAAAGGATTAGACATTATATCCCACATCTTTGCCACATACTTGTCAATGATCATGATGCTTTGTTGATTAGTGACGTGGCTTTCTCATAGTAGTGCCACATCTTTAGGAGTGTCTATGATACAATCCATTAGCTCCATGTAGTTTGTCATGTGTTTCTGCAAGCCTATATCATTGAACTCCAACACGAGAAAATTCCTTAGGAGGACTTTAATGTAGGTGTCATAAATTTTTATTTGAGGAAGATAGAGCATGTTGTAGTTCTAATAAAGTCTAATCTTACTTGGGCCCTTGAACTCTTTAAACTTAATCCTGGCCTTGACTAGCTCCTTTGCACTGTATTTCTCCAAAAAATCTTATCGATCCCATTTGGTTGGATGAGTGTAGCAACAACTAAACACCACATCAACCATGTATCTTCCCTTAGTGGCTCTCATTATTACATTACATTTATTGATGATGCAACTAGAAAATTTTGGGTTTATTTCCTTATACAAAAATATGATGTATTTGAAACTTTTAAGAAATGGAAATGCTTAGTTGAAAATGAGACTAGTAAGAAATTAAAATGTCTCAGATCTGATAATGGTGGTGAGTATTGTAGTCATGAATTTGAATATTATTGCTCCACTAATGGTATTCATAGATATAAAATTGTTTCAAGGACTCCACCAGAAAATAGAATGGTTGAACGCATGAACATGACTATAATGGAGCATGCAAGAAGTATGAGGTTACATGCAAGGTTGTCCTTAAACAATTGGGTGAAGGTTGTCAATTCTAATATATATTTGATTAATAGAGGTCTCTCTACTCCTTTGGGTTGTGGTATTCCAGAGGAAGCATGTACAAGTAAGAAGGGGAGTTATTCTTTTCTCAAAACATTCGGTTGTGAAGCATTTGCTCATATAGATTTTGAAAAATAGAACCAAGATGGAAGTGAAGTCAAAGAAATTTTTATTTTTTGGATATGACATTGATGAATTTGGTTATAGGTTTTGGGATTTTCAAAATCATAAAATTGGAAGAAGTGGGGATGTCATATTCAATGAGAAAGTGTTGTATAAAGATAGCTATATTATAGCATACATCAAGCTTCCTACAACTGAAGCATAAGGTACCTTAGACATCTTATCCTCCTCTTCTTGTATCTTGGGACACGTCTCCTTAGTCAACTTCAAATGACCAAGTAAAGGTGTGCTGATAGCTTTAACATTCTCCATAGAGAAACATTGCAACACCTTCTCAATATAATCAGCCTAAGATAATGTCAATTTCCTGTTCTTCAGGTATCTCTACAAAATCTTCATACCAAGGCTTTGTTTTTCTACCCCCAAATCTTTCATAGAAAATGCATGTGCTAACTACCAATTCAACCCCTTAATGAGATCCATGTTAGACCCAAGTACAAGCCTATCATCAACATATAAACAAAAAATAATGTAGCTATCTTATTTTTCAACAAAGAGTCCATTTCATCTTTTATTACAGACTTTCACTAAATCTTTGTATCCACTTGCACAACTTCATCATAACATTCAGGTTCACTAGCATTAGTAAATATGACATTGTACTCTTTGTTGAAAAATAAGATAGCTACATTATTTTATGTTTATATGTTGATGATAGGCTTTTAGTTGGGTCTAACATGGATCACATTAAGGGGTTGAATTGCTAGTTAGCACATGCATTTGCTATGAAATATTTGGGGGTAGAAAAACAAAGCCTTGGTATGAAGATTTTGTAGAGATAGGAAGAATAGGAAATTGACATTATATTAGGTTGATTATATTGAGAAGGTGTTGCAATGTTTCTCTATGGAGAATGTTAAAGTTGTCAGCACACCTTTACTTGGTCATTTGAAGTTGACTAAGGAGACGTGTCCCAAGATACAAGAAGAGGAGGATAAGATGTCTAAGGTACCTTATGCTTCAGTTGTAGGAAGCTTGATTTATGCTATGGTATGTACTAGGCTAGATATTGTACATACAGTGGGAGTTATTAGCAAGTATATGAGTCATCTAGGAATTGAGCATTGGAAAGAAGTTAAATAGATTCTCAAATATTTGAGAGGAACATCCAGTAAGTGTTTACATCTTGGGGGCTCTACTACTGATTTATAGGGCTATGTTGACTCATATTTGGCATGGGATATTGATACTAGGTGGAGTACTACATGTTATGTATTTACTATTGGTGGGGCAGCATTAAGCTGGGTTTCTTGATTACAAAAGGTTAATACTTTATACACTACAGAGGTAGAGTATGTTACTACTATAGAGACAACCAAGGAGATGATATGGCTTTAGTTCTTCATGGAAGAGTTGAGACATCCACATAAGGATAATTATTTGTTCATAGATAGGTAGAGTGTCATTCATCTTGCAAATAATTAAGCTCTACATTCAAAGACAAAATACATACAATTGTCATACCATTTCATTCGGTCAATTTTGGATGATGCACAGTTAAAGCTGGACAAGATACAATACATGATAATCTAGCAAATATGTTTACCAAGGTAGTAACAAGGGAGAAGTTTAACTCCTCTTTAGCTTTGGTTGGTCTTCTAGACTGATCAAAATAAAAGAACAATAGAGTCTAGGGTGGTTTGATATTCCAGTGAGAGCTACAGGTTTAGTAGTGCTATGATCAATCTCCAAGTGGGAGGTTATGGTTGGGGTGTCTGATCAGTCTCCAAGTAGAATATTGTTGTGATGTGGCATCTAATTAGACTCAAAGGTTTATTCAGCACAATTTTTCTATCCATTTTTTTTCTACGAGGGTTTGGGGGTAGCACCCCCAAGACAAGGTCAAGGGGCAACACCTTAGGTGTGCTCCCTATAGCAGTTTAAATTGGGGTTGAGGTGCAATGCCCTCACAGGGCTTTTCAAGGATAGCACCCTTGAAGCCAAAAATGGCTTTATATTGTAAAAGGCATTGACTGTTATTTTCCTATTGGACAACTTATTCTAGCCCTAATTTTGTAAACTACAAAAGCTTATATATAAAAAGTCTTAGGGTTAGGGATTTCATAATGTATTGTTGATATTGTAGCTTCTTGTGGTGGTATTGAGTTGTAAGGGATTATGGATTGTAATCACTGGTTAATAATAATATTGGACTTGTTGTTGGTGGACATAACCCAAGGATTGGGTGAACCATGTTAAATTTTGGTGTCTTATGTTCTCTTCTATGTGATCTATTATTTTTTGGTATTGGTTATATTTTTATGTAACTATTATTTCTATTTGAATTTAATTCTAACAAGTTCAAGTGACCAAACTTCACCTCAGTAGTCTCTCACAAAGAAGGAGAGTGAGTCTTTGATAATGGAGATGGTGGACCAAAATGAGAGAAAGAGTATAAGTGGAAAGAATGATCAACAATCTTTGTGGCAACAATATTTCTTGTCTCACTATCTCTGATGTGCACTAAATCTTGTGCAAACTCAATTGTCTTCCCTATCCCACTATGTGTAATTTGATAAATAGAGAGAAGGTTAGAGGAAAAATATTGAACACATAGTACATCATGAAATGTACCATCATCAATGTCAATAGAAACTTTCTTGCATATAGTCATAATAATGTTGTTCCTCATCAAAATGTGTGGAGTAAGAGAAGCCTCAAAAGAAGAGAACAAATCATGAGAAGATGCCATATGGTGTGAAGCACCTAAATCTAGCAACTATCTAGAAGAATATGGAGTAGCAGTTACACATAGGGCATGACCATTTTCTATGTCTTTACCATCTAACTAAAATGATGATGATGATGAAAACCTATGAGAAGTAGAAGGAATATTAATGTTGCTCTTCTGAAGGAGAGCTATCAAATCTTAAACCTGTTTGGCATAGCCATCTAACTTCTTCTCATAGTAATGTGACTCATCATGATTGAGTTTATTACAATAAGCACACTTTGGTCTATCTGGCTTTGATTTATCCTAATGTAGGAGCATCCTAGGTTGCATTGCTATCCTGCTAGTTTCTTGTTTTTTAGTTGTTGTTGAGCTCCTTATTGTCGGGCTCCTAGTTGTTGTCAATTTCTTAGTTGTTGTTGAGTTCTCTATTGCTATTGAGTTAATAATTGATGATGAGATCATATTTGATGTCGAGTTCTCTCTGGTTTCCATGTTTGTGTATATGTTGAGCATTGTCGAGTGCTAGTATTTTTGAGTTTGTGTTTGTGAAGAGTGTTGTCAAGTGCTAGTATTTTCCTTGGCTGAGATATCTATGTCTGGTTCAAGTTTGGCCAACCTTGCGTGTTAATTTCATGATTTGTATTTAATATTTGTTGAGAAATGACTTGTGGCTTGGTTATGCATTTAATTTAAGGGTTTATTTAGTTGGTAATTTGTAACAGGCTGACTTTTGGTTGTGCATTAATGTAAGGGGGTCTTGGGTAGGTCTTTAGATATCATGAAGGTAGTTTGATAAGGAAGAGTCAATAGGAGTTGGAATGTGAAGATCATCATTGAAGTCTGAATTGTACGGTTGGTCACAACCTAGAAGGCCTTACAACTGGGTATGTATGTTGATGATTTGATGAATCAATAAAGTGTTTTTCTATTCTATCGCCATTGGTTTTTGTTCTCCATGTTGTGTTTCCATTGTGTTTACTCTTGCAGGTGGATTTTGTAGCTAGGTGTGCCTTTGGCCCTAGGTATCCATCATCCTTTTTGTTTCAAGTGGTATCAAAGAGTAAGGTTCATCCTTATGAAGATTGGATCCTATAGAACCCTAAGTTGATTCGGTTGTGGGGTGGTAGATCTAAGAATTTTACCTATAACTTGCAGAGGGTTATGATCTTGTAGGATCCTAATTGTAAAGATGGTTCGAGGTAGAGGAAATTTTAACAATATCATATTGGATACAATGAGAAAAATTGCAGCCAAATTAGATGTTGTAGAGACAACCTAGAGGAGAGGAGTGCATCTTGATAATGTGAGTGATGATGAAGCAACAACACCAAACCCTAATCCAAAACTTGAAGAATATCAAGATGAGGAAAGATTGTTGAGAGTATTGTCTAGGGAAAATTCAAAGCCTATTGTAGTAGTTGTTCGCTATAATGGAAAATTGGACATGAATGTTGTGTTGGATTGGATCTCTGATATGGAGAAGTTCTTTGAGTATGAAAACACTCCTAATAATAGGAAGGTGAAAATTATAGTTACTAGGTTGAAGGATCATGCCTCACTATGGTGGGAGCATTTGCAAATTGATAGACCAAGGAGAGGAGAGGAGAGGATCAAGGCTTGGGTAAAAATGGTAAACAATGTGAAGAAAAAGTTCCTTCCTATTGATTACCAAGTTAGCTTGTTGAGAAAGATGTAAAATTTGAGACAAAGAAACATGGTTGTGAAGGAGTATACTGAGGAGTTCTATAGATTGGACATCAGATTTGGACATGTGGATGATGATGTTGAAAAAATTGCAAGGTATATAAATGGATTGAGACCTAGTATTCAAGATGAGATAATTTTTGTGAAACTAGAAAGTGTGGAGGAAGCATATTAATATGCCTTGAAAGATGAGGAGATCTTGACAAAGAAGCATGAACAAAGAAAAAGAGGTAGAGGTGGTAGATTCTAGAGAGGTAGAGGTGGATCTTATGGAGAAGGTGGTAGATCTGACAATTTTTTGCAAGATAAGGAAAAATATGAATGGAAGAATGATGATAAAAGCAAGACCAAGTAGAAAGGTAGTGACTCTTATTGAGGAGGTACTAGTTCTTATCGAGGAAGAGATAAATATTATTCTAGAGGTGATTTTTGTGGAAGTTATTTTAGATGTGGTAAAGAAGGGCATAGATCCTTTGAGTATAGATCCTCTGAAAATGAGCAAGGTAACATAAATGTTCTGGTTCAAGTAGACACTAAGGGTTCACTGAGTGGACTTGAGGCTAGACAAAATATGATGGTGAGATGAACCTTACATAATAAGGGAAGTGATGAAGAACCTATCTTGAGGAGAAGTCTTTTCAAGACTAGATTTAAGATGGTTGGAAAATGTTGCAAACTAATCATTGACTATGGAAGTTCTACAAATTTGGCATCAGAAGAGATGGTTACAAAGTTGCAGTTGTAGAGGCTAAAGAATCTTAAACCCTATCATGTTTCATGGATCAAAGATGAGCATAAAATATTGGTGAGTGAGTAATGTATTGTGAAGTTCAAGATTGGACATTATTTTGATGAAGTTTTGTGTGATATTATGCTTATGGATTATTGTCATATTTTTTTGGGCAGACCTTAGAAAAATGATAGATATGCTATACATGATAGAAGATTTAATCAATATACTCTTTGGGTGAATGGGAGAAAGAAAATATTGCTTCCTTTGATTGAAAGTCTAGATGAGGTCAATTGTACTACTATGGGAATTTTCATTGTTAATGGAAATCATTCTAAAAAGGAAATGAAGAAGAATCAAGTCTATTTTGCTATAGTTCCTAGGAATTTGATTTGTACTAGTAGGCTCGACAGAGTAGCAAAAAATAGTGGTGATCGACTAACAACTAGTGATGGTCGACCAACAGAAACTAGTAGAAGTCAAGTACCAGTAGAAATTGAAAACTTGTTGAATGAGTATAAAGATATTGGTGTAGAAGATATTGTTGATGGTTTACCACCAATAAGAAGTATAAGTCATTGCATGGATTTGATTCCTGGAGCTAGTTTTTCGAATAAAGCAACATATAGATTGACACCTATAAAGGATGAAGAACTTAACATACAAGTGCATGATTTGTTGCAGAAAGGTTTGATCAGTGAAAGTTTGAGTCCATGTGTTGTACCTATTGTATTAACACCTAAGAAGAATGAAGAATAATGAATGTGTACTGATTCAAGAGATATTAACAAGATCACAATGAAATATAGGTTTCCTATGCCAAGGATGGATGATATAATGGATTGTTTGAGTGGAGCAAACTATTTTACCAAGATTGATTTGAAGAGTGGCTATCATCAGATCAGAGTCAAAACAAGTGATGAATGGAAGACTGTTTTCAAGACAAAAGATGGCTTGTATGAATGGTTGGTAATGGCTTTTGGTTTGACTAATGCACTTAGTACTTTCATGAGGTTGATGAATGAAGTTCTCAAGAGATTTTTGGGTAAGTTTGTAATTGTTTATTTGGATGATATTTTGATATTCAATAAGACTAAAGAGGAACATATTGAGCATGTTAGACATGTAATGTAGAGATTGAGAGAGGAGAAGTTGATGATTAACTTGAAAAAGTGTTCTTTTATGTAAGAGAAGTTCGTGTATTTTGGATTTGTGATTTCAATGGGTGGTTTGAGAATGGACCCTAAGAAGGTTAAAGCAATTTTGGAATGGTTAACACCTAAGAATGTGGGTGAGGTATGATCATTTCATGGTTTGGCTAGTTTCTATAGGAAGTTTATAAATAATTTTAGTTCTATTTGTAATGCTATGACTAAGACAATGAGAGGAGACAAAAAGGATTTCAAGTGGACAAATGGAGTTGATAGCAGTTTTGAGACTTTGAAACAAAAGGTTACTGAGTTACCTATATTATCTTTGCCTGATTTCAATAAAGTATTTCAAGTTGAATGCGATGCAAGTGTTAGTGTAATGAGATTTGTATTAAGTTAAGAAGGTAAACCTATTACTTTCTTTAGTGAGAAATTGAATGATGCTAGAAGAAAGTATTATGTGTATGATCAATAGTTTTATGCAATTTTTCAAGCCTTGAAGAAGTGGAGATACAATTTGATTCCTAAGAATATTGTGTTGTATATTGTTCATAAAGTTTTATAGTACTAGGGAAGTCAACATAAATTGAATCAGAGACCTATGAAGTTAGTTGAGTACTTGCAAAGTTTCACATTTGTGATTAAGCACAAAAGGGAAGTCACTAACTGAATTGTTGATACATTGAGCATAATACATTCTTTGTTGGCCGAGATGAAGGTTGAAGTTTTTGGTTTTGATGAGATAAAGGAGTTTTATGATACTAACCCATATTTTCTAAGGCATGGAGAGAGTGCAAAGCACCAGATCTATTAGCTCACATGAGTAAGTATGATAAGTATTTCATTCAAGAAGGTATGTTGTTCAAAGGAATTCAGTTGTGTATCCCTAGAAGTGATATGAGAGCTAATTTGATTAAGGAAAAGCATAGTGGTGGATTGGCTGGACATTTTGGAATTGATAAGATATTGAGTTTGCTAAAGGACAAGTATTATTGGTCACAGATGTCTAAGGATGTTCATAAATTTGTAAAGAGTTGTGGAGTTTTTCAAGTTGCAAAAGGAGTAAGTCAGAATATTGGTTTATATACACCTATCTCTATTCCTAAGAAACCTTGGAGTGACATCAGTATGGATTTTGTTCTTGTTACCTAAGACAACAAAATGGAATGATTCTATATAATTTCTTGTTGTAGATAGATTTTCTAAGATGGCTCATGTCATACCAAGTTATAAGAATACATCAAATATTGAGTATGTTGTTGAGATTTTCTTCAAAGAGATTTTAGATTGCATGGATTACTAAGAAATATTATTTTTGAAAGAGACAATAGGTTTCTTGGTTATTTTTGGAAGACTTTGTGGAAGAAGATGGGTACCAAGTTGAAGTTTAGATCTACATTTCATCCACAAATAGATGGACAAACTAAGGTTGTGAATAGAAGCTTTAGTAATTTCATGAGATGTTTAGTTGGGGATAAACCACATAATTGGGAGTTGATGTTGACACAAGTCTAGTTTGCATATAATAATTTTGTGAATATAGGGAAAACACCTTTCAAGGGATTGTTACTAGAATACAACCTAGAGGAATATCTAAATTAAGAGATGTTGCCAGTGACAAAAAGAGAAGTGTTGCAAGGGTAGAATTTGCTAATTTTATGGGTTCTTTGCATAAGGAAGTGAAGTTGAGGTTGGAAAAAAGTAATCAGAAGTATAAGGAGAATACTAATAAGTTTAGAAGACATCATAATTCTGAAGTTGGTGATGAGGTGATTGTTCATCTGAAGAAATGTATATTTCCTAGTGGAACATACAGTACGATGAAGATGAAGAAGTTTGGACCTTCTAAGATTTTGATGAAATTTGATAGTGGTAAAGTTTATAAAAGTTGAGTTACATGATGGCATGGATATGTCTCCTATATTCAATGATTTTTATTTGTATAAGTACCATGAGTCAGATAATGAAGTTGTTGTATTAGATGATTGTTCTATGAAGTGGATTGAAGAGATTGAACACATATTTAATCAAAGAGTTGCTAAAAGCACAAGAGAAAAATATTACTATGAGTATTTGGCAAAGTGGAAGAACATACCAGTTGAAGATACTACATGAATTTCTCAATCTGAGATGGATTAATCTTAGGTTGTGACTCTTGCATGATTCAAGAGAATCATTTCTTTCAACATTGATTTTCTAATGTAGGAGCATCTCGAGTTACATTTTTATCTTGCTTGTTTCTTTTTTCTTAGTTGTTGCCAAGCTCCTTGTTGTTGTTGAGCTCTTAGTTTAATCCAAGTTCTCTATTGTTGCTAAGTTCGTAGTTGATGCCAAGTTCGTAACTTATATCGAGTTCTCTGTGATTGCCAAGTTTGTATGTGCTAAGCATTATCGAGTGCTAGTATTATTGAGTTTGTTTGTGTGTGTAAAAAATTTTCGAGTGCAATAATTTTCCTTGGTCCTTCTTTGGCCAAGTTGTTTGTGTCTGGTTCCAGTTTTAGTTGACCTTATGCATTAATTTTGTGATATGTATTTAATATTTGTTGAGAGTCAACTTGTGTCTTGGTTATGGTAATTTGTAATAGGTCGACTTGTGGTTGTGCATGTATTTAAGTGGGTCTTGGTTAGGGTCTTTAGGGATCATGAAGGTAATTTGATAAGGAAGAGTCAATAGGATTTGGAATGTGAAGATCATCATTGTAGTCTGAATTGTAATGTTGGTTGTAACCCAGGAGGCCTTACAACTAGGCATGTATGTTGATGATTTTGATGAATCAATAAAGTTTTTTCTCTTCTATCTCCTTTGGTTGTTGTTCTTCATGTTGTGTTTACTCTTGTAGGTGGCTTTGGTAGTTGGGTGTGCCTTTGGCCCTAGGTATCCACTATCCTCCCTATGTCATATCCCCCTTAGGAGGAGGTTGGCTTGATGAGATGTGAGAGCTAGACTCAATCTAAAACTTTGTAGGATGTGACTTTTGCTTCTTCTCCTTCTTTCAAGAAGATTCCTGAGCTACCAATGCATAAGTCTGTGAACCTATAAGCAAATCCAACTGAGCAAAATTATCTTTTTCTTGAGTCAAATGATCATAAGAAACCTAAAAGGATGGCATGGTAAATATAGTACCTAAAGCATCCATGGTAGAATGGAAGGTATACTAAGAAATCTAAAAGTTCCCACAAAGCTTAGAAAGAATTAGGTAGATGCACTTAGTGTTAGTCTTGATCTTCCCACAACCCTACAATAAAGATCTTTGTTGTTTGAACTTCATCAAGAAGTCCTCAATGGAAGGAAAATAGTTTGGTACAAGAGAGGTAAGCTTTGCCTCAATATTAAGTTCTCTGAACTCATTCTTTGTACCAAACAAGCTATTAAGCTTGGTCCACATAGCTAGAGGGGTGTTGCATCCATCAAAATGAAACTGTAGGCTGTTGGGTACATATACATCAATCAACCCCATTGCCTCATCCATCTTGTTCCTATGTTGCATGACCTTAGAAGGCCTCTATAAAATTGGTTGCACTGTGTCTAAACAAGACCACAATCCTTTTGACGAGAGGAGTTGTGTCATTAGGGACTTCCATGTGTGATAGTTATAAAGGGTCAGAAGTTCTAAACAAGAAGAGGTCTTGAGCATTTTTTTAGAAGGTTTTTTTTTTAATAGTTCTAGTTTACTGATGTAAATGATAATATAAAATACCCCCCACAATGCAAAAAATTGAACCCCAACTACTAGAAGGAATGCGTAAACAAGAAAAGAGTAAAAATGTTTTAGTTGAGAATCATAAATACCTAGAAAATTATACTAGTAAAATAATATAGAATATCGAAAGTTCTCTATAAGATCTTTCTAACACTTTTTTTGGATAAAAAAATAGAGCTAAAATGAGAAAGTTATGCCCTCAAAAGTTAGAAAGCATCATCTTTCTAACGATATAAAATTTGTCAAAAAAATACCTTTGTATGCTCAAGATACAACTAAAAAACCATCAATAGGTCTTTAGGACAAAACAAGTCAAACAATGATGGGCAAATGGCCATCAAATTTTGGTTTAACAAGTGCTAATGTCATGACCTTTAGCTACCAGACCTGTTGTGTCAGTACTCTGCTAATGTCAACACTGTACAGGCTCCTTTGCACTTTTTTTTCTAAAGAAAAAGTTTTGAAAAAATCAATGCATGCACCCTTAATTTGTGCAAAAAAAATTATTTTTCAATGCCACTTATTTTTTTACAAAAATGTGGTTTTTAAAAACCTTTTTTAATTAAAAAATTGTACCTACATTGGGATATGTGCAAAGGTCGTATGACCTTGGTACGCAATTTTTTTTGCCTTCCTAGTCAATGTTGTCCACAATTGATGAATTTAATATGAAAATAGGGGTTTTGATGTGCTCTAAATCTAATGGTGATGTCTGTTTGGACTCAAAGAGCCCTAATTTTAGAGACCCCCCCCCCCCGCCCCCCCCATTTTCACAAGAAATACTGAAAAAATACCATAGTTAATCCAACAAACCTTCGCTCCCACTTTCTTCAAAAACTTGAACAAGCTACAGAAGATCCAACTCTAATACCATGAAGGATTTGAGCAATACAAATCCACAAAACCTAAAGAACACCTGCATGCAAGAGCCTATCACAGAGAAGCAAAGACAAAGAGAAGGCAAGGGTTTGACTTTGAAAATATGCAAGAATATATTATCAGACTGAAAGAATGAATTGAAATTTACAATTGATCAATCCTTATAGAAGGAGATTGTAAAACCTAAAAGGGAAACTATAAGAGGTAAATGACATTTAATAATTAATATTTAATTATTAAATGGGAATGCATATGCATAAAGGAAAATCTTAAGAAGGGAGTAAAGGTAATTTAATAAAATGAAACTAAATCAATCCTTTATTCTAACAATATATTTTTTTTAGTTAATTAATTTATTTATGCAATATAAAAAATAATTGACTAAATATTTCAGTTATGTTTGTAATGCAATTAAACGATTGATTATATAAATTGAACTAGTTTTAAATTATTTAAACAAATATAAATATATATTTAGTTTCTATAAATTTTGATTTTAATAGAAGCTTCAAATTTTTATTATTTTTATTTTTTAATTGATTTAATATTTCAATGATCTAGTGTTAGACATTCAACCCTTTATCGCTTTTCTTACATTTTCAATATCTATTCGTTTATCTCCCTCTCCCTCTGCTTCTAAATTCTCCTATATTTATATGGATGTTCATCTCTACCTCTATACATAACTCTTTTATCTACCAATCCATCACTCTCTTCTTAGAACTCTAAACTTATATTTATATCTATCTCTCTCTCTTTGACTACCTCCATTTACTTTAGCTCTCATCTCTATATTTTCCTCTCTATCTACTTCAAGCTAAATATGTATATGTCTCTCTCTACCTACTTCCATTCACTTTAATTCTCATTATCTATATTTACCTTTCTATACATTTCAAACTAACTATATATACTATTGACAAACTTTGATGTATCATGTCTCTTGTTTAGATTTCAAAATAAAATTGAATTGAATTCATTTATTTGTCTAATGTTCATTTTTGTGTCATATATTTTGCACATTAATGGGTACCAATGTATGGGTGAATATTATTAGTTAGATTCTTATTGTAGTGTAAAAGAGTTTGTTGATAGAATTGTATATGCTTTGTAATTTAATTTTTGAAGATTTGACCTGCTATATATCATATACACTGAAAATTGGTCAGCCATCAAATCAAGTCAAATATATCAATTGAACATTAAAACTTTTGATTAATTAGGAAAAAGTTAGTTGGATCAATAAAATTCTAAATATCAAATTAACTAGATGTAATTGATTATATAGTCCATTTAATTAACTAAATCCAACCCATTTAAATCCTCAACATCACTAATTTACTTAATTGTTGGATTTAATAAATCCTTCCTTCACTAACTACAAAGATAATCAAATCAACCAATGGGAAAAGAGGATCGAGCTCATGGAGGTCGAGGACAATTCAATTCTCCATCACTCATTTTGGAGTTGAATCTCAACAATCCATTTATCTTTCTTGTCCCAACATTTATAACCATTAACTTAAGCCTAATCTAACCATGGTTAGCTTTACTCTATGTCCCACCCTTGGCAAAGTCTATAAATAAGAAGCATTCTAAGAGAAATTGTTCCACTAGATCATTTGCATCACCATTAAAGTCAAGTTTGCATTCATCATTTTGATAATTTAGCATTGTTGTTTTAGCATAATTAGATTAATTTCATAGCAATTCATCATGATTTAGCTTCTTGTTTTAGAACTTGTCACTTTAGGAATGCTTGTAAACTTGGGAGCACTTGTCTTGTCCTTTTACTAAGAGAATTATAGTGAAAGGATGATTATTATTATTTTTTCAATTTAAGGTTCTTATCAGCTTCAATCTTTCATTATTTCAAAAGGAACTAATTGAAATAATCTTATGAAAGTATTTTATATATACAAAATGATTCCCATTGGGGGGCTTAAGCCTCAAAAACATCCCTATTAGTAGCCCTCCACCTAACTATCCTTGAGACTATGTAAGCTAAACTCTCATAAAATATGTTAGTGGACAAATCATTATATGGGTTGTATGATTTGGCCTTTTGAAGATCATACTTGCGATCTTTTGTCAAATTGATGTAAGATTCTCCCTATTAGGGAGGAAATGCATCATTTTCAATGTCCATTCTAGTTGAGCTAGAAAAACTTGTAGTCTTTGTAAAGTCTCATGTCTAAGACTCTCACTATTCTAGGTAGTCCCACGAGGAGAGGAGCGTGAAACATGGACACTAGGCTCTGAACCACTTGATGCAATGATATATGTAATTGGATATAAATATATACAAACTATAAGTGTTCATACATTGAATAGAATTAACAAAATGGTTCATATATATGTCTGCACATGTAAACAATACATTCAAATAAAATCTAAATTTAATCATTAACCATGTAAAGTTTACATTAGATTCATTGTGTTAATTTTAAATATAGGACAAATTGAGCATTTAACAAATAAATTATAGATTAACATTAAAAATATTATAAATTATTTTAAAATAATTTTATATTCCTAACACATTCCAATCATCCACTTAAGACATTGAAATCAAATTACATATTGCATCCCCTTAAGGCATTCAAATCATCAAGTGCACACACAAGTAAAGTTTGCAACATTTATACATTTCAAAAAACATTAAAATCCTTCTAAATTGAAAACAATTTCATTTCCCTTTAAACACATTAAAATCCATATGTGTGTGTGTGTGTGTGTGTGTTCAGATAATTGAGACATATGTGGTTTGAAAGGTTTCCTTTATAATTTTAGGTTTGCATAGACTCAAGATCATTAATACGAGGTTTGACACAATCAATATAAATTTGTACCTGGGCAACTACAAAATAATTATTTTTTGTATATCAAAAATAGGTAATAAGGATTTAGGACCTATCCTTTATTAGGATAATGTAACAATACACATATAGAATCAAATGACATGGATAAATAATATGATATAATTAATTATGAATACATAGGTGTTGGGGAATTACGTAGTGCATGCAATATACAATCAAATAAGAATCTAGTTATAAATGAGTACTTAGTAATGTAAAGGGGTACACATAGAGTATAGTGGGTAGTGGAAAAGGAATCAAGTGAGAGTTAATAGTTTAATGTTATAAGATTTGTTTTAGGTTTAATAGTTCAATAAAATAAGTTTTATTTTAGGTTTGATAGTATGAAGGTTTAAGTTTTCCTGCAAGTTTAATATTTTGAAGGTTAAGTTCTATAGGTAAATAATAGTTCAAAGGTTTAAGTTTTGTTATAGATTTAATAGCTTGAAGGTTTAAGTTATGTTATAGGTTTAATAGTTTGAAAGTTTAGTTTTGTTAAATGCTATACAATTTTGAGGTTTAAATTTAAGTCATACTTCAATCTAACATGTCATTATAAGTAACATATATAACTAATTCTATTTAGAATAGAAAATAAATTAACTTCACAAAAATACTTCTAAATAAATATTTTCCTGCCGTTAAATTATCAAAATTAGATTTTTCATACATTTCATTAATTAAAAAAAATGAAACTCTACACATTTTTGGTAATAAAATGATAATAAAATATTTTAAAGAATATTATTAATAAATAAATATAAGACACAAAAAAATTACAAAAAAATAAAAAAGTGGGACCCCTACCTCAAACTTGGTTGAGTGCCCCTTCATCCCCCTTTTGCCCCGCAAGCCCCTCAATGTGCTAATGAGGGGCTAAAATGAGTGTTTGGGGTATTTAAATGGTCGGGGGTACTTGACCAAGTAGTAGGTTCCATGTATGCAATGCACAATCACATGGACTTGACCTAATATTACTTGGTTGAGTATTACTCAATCAAGCTTGTCAAGTTAGCTCCAAATGTGACACCCCATTGTGCATTTCCCCTTTTCTTTTCACGCATGACATAATAATTTGAACAAACCAATGTAGATTCAAAATCATGATCTATTTTTTTAAATAATCTATATCATTGACTCATTTTCTTTTCCCGTGTATCACATATGCAAAATTTAGATCTTGAAGGTTACAACAAGAATGCCTCAAATCATCCTAATTCTAACATCATGCAATTAACAATCATCAATAATCTTTCTAATGCATCTCTAACACATCTAAAATCTATTTTCAATCATCATCAAAGAATGCTCTGTCTAATAAAATTGTATGATCACATAAATTAATGTAGTGCACCCATAACAAAGCACTTCAAGATATCATTTACCACTTAAAACAAGCAAGACAGTCAAGTAGTTAGACAAGTGCTACATGCCTATAAAGATCTCAACAAAAATGTATGCTAAAAAGGGGGCAGTTATAACTCTACAACAAGGGACATCCTTCCCATTCTTGTCAAGAGTAACCATAACTAGAAGACTATCTTCCCACTACTCTAGCTAGTTAACATGAATTAACTACTGGCACATAGAGCTAGTGCACACGTACATGTAGTCAGCACTATTTTACTTGAGGTTTTTGTGATCAAGGGTCACAATTAAGAAAAATGAACTCAAGGCCCTAGAGTGAAACTTGGAGCTTTGATAGTTACACATTGTAGATTGACACTTCTACATTTTAGACAAGCAAAAACCTCTAGAGACTAGTCTATTTTCTCAACTATGCTTACTTTTGGTCTAAATTTTGGAGAGTGTGATTTAAAGAGAATCTAATATATGATCTAAAGTTTTAGGCTACAAGAAAGCTGCCTAGAGTAAGGTGACTATCACGTTAGTGCACCACTTTCAAGCCCTATTAATTTGTCCACCACCTTCAAGCACAAATTCTACTAATAGGTTTATTTTCATGTGTTATTTCTAGATCTACCATCCTGATTTGAATTCCAATTTTGTGTCATGATGTTTGTGTTGGAATGCCATGATCTTCCCCAACAAATGCCTTACTCTAACACATTCTAGATTTGACTTTGATTTATGATTGGAAAAATCAATTGCTAGATACATAACTACTCTTTATGATAAGATAGTGAAAAAGTTAAATAGGAATATTTTATGAATTCAAATCAGCACTTTCTAACTCAAATGGAAAGTGATTTCAAAGAGGGGGGCTAAAATTGATTTTAAATCTCAACATTATATTACCAAAAAAATAAAAAATCATTTATGCTAAAAGACAATTTTCATATATTTGTAAAACTATGTATATTAATATAACTTCCTCTTCTTTAAATGCAAAATATAACAATGTGTTTGTAATATTTATTCCTCCTTATTTGTCTTTTATATTCTTAATTTATATATATTTCTTTAAAGTAGATTTATTTTGTTATTTGTTGTATATTGGGATGGTTAAATTATTGTGTTTCTATCCTTGTTAAAAATATTCAAGTATCTATTGAATCAATAATTCACTCTATTTCACCTTATACATTAAGATCCTTGGTGAATTGATAAGTTTATAGACAAGACCATTACATTAACATTGAAAATTTGCATTATTCTTGATCCTTCATTTATAATATAATCTAATTCAGCCAAACAAAAGACTAGAAATGTAAAATTATTAGCATTTACCAAATTTAAAATTTATAAAAATTTCATTATAAACCATTAAAAAAAATCAACTCAGCAAATAATTAGTTAATTCATAATCCTCGGGAGAGGGAGGTATAGTTCTTCCACTCATTCAAATCTATACATTTTAATCGCTACTCAAATCTCTTGAAATCCCTAAATCTCTCCCCAAGACCTCATTATTGGCATATTAGTCTACAATCAGCATTTAACAAATTGCTTTGGTTTTGTGGTGGGAACTTGAATTCTTGACCTTCCTCCTTGTTAAAACCCTAGGGCCGCCATTTCCGTTTGCAGCAGTGACAACATTATCCTCCTTCTGCTCTGGTTTTGATGGAAGTGAGTCCAATTCATTCAAAACTGTGCGAATGTCTTTTGCAAGCCTGTCAGCCAAGCTTCTGCTGAAATCCTCTCGTACAACCACACGCAGAAGGCTTATGTGCTGCGCATCTGGAGCCATATTATACGCAGGTACTACCCAATTAAACCTTCTCAAATGTTCTGAAATATCATGTTCATTGTACTTGAGCTTCTCTTTGAGAGAGAAGGCAACCAGAGGTACACCCTCCTCTTTTGACAGCATATTGAAGCGCCCTGTCATTATAAGACTATCACGGAAATACTTCGTATTTGCCCTGCAATTTTCAATGATTCTCTTGTATCCCTGCACCAGTTGTACGGTTGGGTTTTCGTTATTTGGTTCATTTCAAACATAAAATTACTGAATATTCAACTGATTTTTTTCTTACCTCAAAGCCAAGGCGAATAAGTTGGTAGTACTGAGCAATCACTTGACTTGCACCTGCATTAGGTAGATTGGGCGAAAATTAAACCCTCCCCTGAAGAACCCATCTATCATTGTTCTGTATTACCCTTTTCATCAAATATGAGATAGAAGGGTTTCCTCTCCTTAGTTTATAGACACTGGAGATCATGGTACTTTGTCAGCCAGATTAGCATAACCAGTAATCCATGACCGCCTAAACATAGTCTGTGGTTCCCTTGAAACATCGCATTACTCAAAGGGTTCCTTGAGGCGATGTAATACATCAGAGCTACAGATTCATGTAGTACATTATACTATAGCTTGTTCTGCCTCAAAAATCTATTTGGGATATATTTTATTTCTACTTACCCTGCACCATAAATCCTAGCATGTCTACCCAAAAAGAGCATACAAAACTTCACTCCGTAATTAAATCTTAAGTAATCACCTACCTTTAGAGAAATTGAGTGTGAAAGTGGGTTGATCAGCTCCAAGATAATTGATATGAAAAATAAGTTCCTCTGGAAGGTCTTGCTTGCCACGCCAAACAACCCATCCAATTCCGGCATAAACAAGACCATATTTGTGCCCACTCACATTGATGCTCCTCACCAATGGCAGCCTGAAATCCCACTCCAAATTTGGATACAGAAATGGTGCAACAAACCCACCACTTGCAGCATCAACATGTATTGGAGTGTCCCACCTAAACATTCACATTCACATTTCTGAGCAATACTCAAATTACTTCAACCACAATAAATTTCACGGATAAACTAAGGAAACACCTAGTTTGAGTTAATGCATACTTTGTTTTATTGTTCTTCTCCATCAGAAGGTCATTAAGCAGTTTCACATCCTCAAATTCTCCATTATAAGTAGACCCTAAAATGGCAGCAACACAAATGGTGTTTTCATCAACCAATTCTACAGCTTTTCGAGGGTCCATAACATAATATCCCTCTCTCAGCTTCACCTCTTTCAGTTCCACCTCAAAATACCGAGCAAACTTCTCCCAGCAAACCTACAAAACAATGTCATAAATAAGATCGATTACCATTACCATAAACTATAGAGCCCAGCTAATTATTTTAAGATTACAGGAAAACAGAGTAAAAAGAATTGGTTATAAAATGAAACCTGGACATTGGCACCAGTCACAATATTGGGCTTGTCATAAGGCTTCCCTTGAGCTCTTCTCTTGTTCTGCCACTTGCGTTTGAATGCGAGGCCAGCGAGCATTATAGCCTCTGAAGATCCCACAGTCCCAACACCAACAGCTTGCTCTTTATCGGAAATAGGTGCATTGAACATTCGAGCTATCATATTCACACAACGGTTCTGAATGCCCAATTCACAAAAACAAATTAAACACCAGCCCTTGTTAACATCAATTCTATGTTCATACTCCTAATCCAAAGAGATGATTTACAACAAAATATTTACAATAAAACAAAACACCTCTTCTCTGAAAATACAAAGAATTTTGAAGTAGATCTATCAAAATATAAGTTCTAATGGCATTCTTCAAAGTCCAAACAAGTCATGAAACCCTTGTCAATGTTGTCATCAGAACATTGTCAGATTTTAATTGATAATGCAGTAAAATATATCTTTGGTGAATTGAAAAAAGCCTGACCTGAAGTTCAGTGGTGACAGGGTACTCATCCATATCAACATAGTTCTTATTGATGGCTTCCATTATGAGCTTATTACACTCAGGTTCCATCCACGTTGTCACAAAGGAGGCCAAATTAAGCCTTGGATTGCTATCAAGCATAAGCTCATCACTAATGATCTGATATGCAGCCTCCTTTGGAGTTGATTTCTCAGGAAGCTCAAACCTACAAATTAATCAAATACATTAAGATCTTCGGATAATCTGAATAATAACTAGGTATGCAATATTTTTGACATCCAGCCGTTATGAAAGAAAAAGTCAAAAGATATAAAAAAAGAGAGGTTAAAACACACTAATTTGAAACCTGATTTCAGCAATGCATACATACTTTGGAAGAGAATTCTGAAGATAAAGGGAGGCAAACATAGAATCAATGGCGGCATCTGAATGGTTAGTGGCTTCACTGAGAACCATTTTGACTTGTATAGTGTTACCAGAATGTATCGTATAAAGTTAGAATGAAGAATGGTTTTCTTGCAGATATGCTCTACCTGTTATATAGTGCTCAAACAACATGAAATGTCAAATTGTCTGGTCAAAGTACCTGTTATGTAGTGCTCAAACAACATGAAATGTCAAATTGTCTGGTCAAAGTACCTGTTATGTAGTGCTCAAACAACGTGAAATGTCAAATTGTCTGGTCAAATTATTTTACTTATCTACTAATCTTTATTCTTGCACTAGTAACTGATTTCTACCATTCTAGAGGAGCCCCCAGGTTTTGAGTTTCTCCGTTTTAACTGCTTTAGATTGTTCTATTTGAGGGCAATTCTGTGGGTTTTTAATACTGGAGAACAAATATAGTTTTCGCTCCTGTTTTAGAACCCACTATAGCATTGGAAGACGGTCCTTGCGGACTTTTCTTTTGTTGAACAAAGCTACGCGTGTTATTCTAGGCTTTCTAACGATATTTTTTTGTAAAACAACTTCGTGTGTAAATCAATAAGAATAAAATATATACTCTTATTATGTGGGGTTCTTTTAATGGTGAAAATGCATTTTGATTAGAGAATTGGTTCATTAGTTTAGTTTATTTTCTCAAAACATTTATTTCATAAATTGCTTATAATCTTTAGAATTTTTCTATATTATTTTATATTAGATTTATAAGTATTCAAGTTGATTCAAGATGTTTCTACATTGATCAATTTTATCAAAACTTAGACTATGTCAATGGGACCTTGGTCTACTGGTGAAGTTGAATGATTCACAAAGAGCTCACTAGGGATCAAGTCTTGTTGAGTGCAAGGCTCCGACACCATAAGGGATGAGGTCGGGATGTGCCCTGGGTGATTTTGACGGTGTGGATGCCCTTCAGTCCTTGGCTCTAAGCCGAAGAGGTTTCAAGCACGTGTGGGCCCGTATTGAGTTCCTAAATCTTTCAGTGGCGACCTTGGCTAGTTGGTAGCTCGCAGGCCTCGTGTCTTGTTGGGTTGCCTCACAAGTTTGAACCCTTCATAAAAAAAAGAAGAAGACAAAAAGCTTGGACTATATTGAAGTCCTCTTACTAGCTATTGTAAGCTAACATAACATGCATTCGATGCATTTGTGTTATGTTGTTGTGTTCAAAGACATTCATTTATTCATTTGAATTCATGTAAGGGGTAGGAGAAATTATCCTAGGCATATGCATGATTGCTGAGGATATCTAAAACTTCAACTAAAGTCATTGAATAAATTCAATGAGGAGTTTGATTGAGAAGAACATGCCTCTTTAACAAATTTCCAAATTATAATTATAATTCACCTCACTTTGGTTACAAAGAGATCTATTTTCTAATTCATAAGCATGTGTACCACAAATATTAACACAATAAAATGTGCAACCTCATACATGATTCCTTCCATCATGAACCACCCACATCTCAAACCTAAATAACCAAACTCACATGCAACTATTTGTGATTTCACATTCCATTTGTGTATTGCTAGGAACTATTCCATATAAGATTTTTTTGCAACTCCTTTATTATTATTCATCATATTCAAGGAATTCTTGGGCATTAACATATATAAAGCACACTCTTTAGAACTCAACATCAAATGTTGTGCAATACATCAAAGAAAATGTGACATTATTATGAATAGGATACGTTTCCTTACTGGTTCCTATCTAGGTTATATTCACACTTTGTAAAATTCACTTTTTATACTTTTAGGTTTTTTTCATTTTTTTGTCTTATGTTATATGATTTTGATGGTTCTCATAATGTTGTGTTGTTTTAGCATCATACTTCATCTATATAAGTAAAGGCTATTGTGCATATTATGTATTACTATATTATTATTGGATCCTCTAATCAAGTATACATTCTGATGCAAAAGCATCTTAGGTTGTTTGGTTATCTTGCTTGGTTTAGTATGTATGTGTTCAATTACTTCCTTAAACTTGCTCAGTAGTTGTTGCAATTGCCTTGGTGGGTTCGCTTTGTCTTCTTTCACTGAGTTGGCTTAACTTGGCTCGGGGCACATGTTCGTCGAGTGGTCCTTTGCTTTGTTCACTGAGCATGTTCAACAACTTGTTTGAGTTTGTTCGATGATGCTTTGCTCTTTGTTCATCGAGTTGTCTGTTTGGTTCTTTGAGAGTTAACTTGTGCATTTAATTTGTGATCTAAATTTAATGTATGGGATTGGTAATTGGGAGTGTGTTGAGACCTATTTTAGGTCGTTGCTTTATCCAATGCAGATCTAGAATCTTCTATAAGTCATTTTGGCAAGTACCTAGGTTTGGGCATGGTTGGGAAAAAATAAGTAAAAGGATCGTGCATGATGTATGAAGAATTCGTTTTGTAATTGAATCTTTGTAATAGCTGGGAAGGCCTTACAACCCAACATTTATGAAATAAATTGCTGAATCAATATGGATTTGTTGTTTTCTCTCTTTCTCGCATTGTTTCTTGGTTATTTCGTTTCTATTGTGTTATATCAACGAGGTTGTATGGCAATTGGGTTAGCCTTTGGCTTTCCTTTCTACTCTCTTATGGTAGGTTATATCTAGAGAAAAAGTGGTTTTTGGGTTAGACTATGTACAATATTTGTTGTTTGAGTCTTACTTAATATATCTCATGCACATGTACTTTATTATTTCTTTTCTCAATAAGGTACAATTATATGTACAATAATATTTAATTTAGATGAAATGAAATTCTAACATTGTTTTTCTAAAAGCAAGTGGAAAGCATGCTAAACAAATTTCAACTAATAATTTGTAGCTCTCATTTTTTAAGGTGAAAGTGAACATAATTGAGGATCCCAAAAAACTAATTGAATTAGAATGATAAGATTACGAATGATATTGATTATAGGACAATGATAAATCTATAGTTTTTTTCAAATATATATTTAATTTATTAAGAAATATATATAGTTTATTACTATCAATTTTATATAATTTTACTTTTGCAAATAAATAATATATTAATGATGTTAATACAAATTTATACAATTAATTTGTTTATTAATTTTAAGATAATCTCAACTTATTTTAAAAAATAGATCTTTTGACTACAAAATATTAATATTCAAGATATATATTAAAAGCTTGAATTTAATAAATATATTAGGTGAGAGAATTTAAAACAAATACATATTAATCATATTGAGTATAATAATTTCTAAAATCTTATAACTTACCAAAACTGATCTATAAAGGGAATTAATTTACTAATTGAAAAGAAAAAAAGAAAAAATGTTAAAAAGATTATTTGTTGAAAATGTAATTCTTAATCATAAATTAAGAACTCGTAACAACTAATTAATTTATTAATTTTAATTTATTTGACTTGACATTTAATAATAATAAAAAATAATTAAGCTGATAGGCTTCTTCTCCTTGAAATGCTTTGGTTGGCTTGTTTAGACTTTCTGTCGATTTAATGGCAATAGACAAGAATGCGACATTGAGAAATATGGAAATTGGCTATAATTTGAAAAGATTAACATGCAATCTCATGTGAGCATATTGGTTTGAAAAATGTGGAAGTAGAGACAAATGAACTGTTGAGCACGACACTTGAAAGAAATGTGTCCTCATGGAAATCAATGATTGTAGTATATGTGGAAAAAAGATTAGTTGAAATCGATTAAAAACATTTGAAGTAGATGTTCTTGCAAGAAGCAAATCTAGGCTCTTTGTGTACAAGCAATAAATTGGAATGAGTGCCTTTAGACTGTATGGAGAAACTAGTCAACTCCACTCCATAGTACATCTCTGGATCAAATGTACCATCTATATCGTGGAAATGCAAATTTAGTTATCTTACTAGAAATCAACTATACAAGATATTCCTTGACATACATACTTGAAGTTCTTAATTTATTGGCTTAAACAACCAAAATATTGCTCATTATGTTGTTATAGCCTTCCTTAAGTTTATACTCATAATTGAACCCAGTCACCATCATTCCAAAAGGCAGACAATACTCCAGGTATCAAGGATTCCTTTAATCTCTTCAAAATTCCTTTTCACTTCATCCATATAAGTCAAATGCAACATACCTAATGGGTGAGTGCACCAAGATGGTGTACAAAAAGGGGGTTATAAGTGGATACCTTTTTCTTGAGATCAGGTAAACCTGCACTTGGATGGCATGTTCAAGAGTGTCATCCGCTCAAAATGAAAAGATGTGTAAAACATATAGATTGTAGCACTTTGAATCTACTTTCTAAACTACTTGAGTTTTTACAAAACAAATAAGATTAGGTGGGTCAAAGCCTACACACACGAAAAATAGTTCCTTTTTTTAAAGAAAATAAAACATAGTTGTTTTCGTATGCAGTGCAAAAAGATAAGTTATATTCAATATTTTGTAAATCCCTTTGGTAGGTAGATAGATAAGAGTGATATCTAGAAGTTGTATATATTTTTGTAATTTTTTAATGATTAATTTTTTTTTTTTGAATTATTGAAATGACTACATCATGAAATTTTAGTAGTTGTTTGTGTGCAGGGCATAACTTGTACCAAAATAATCGAAAATGAAAACTATTTTTTTTAAAGTGTGTATATATATATATATATATTCATTTGATTAAGTATATTAAAAGTTATTAAATAAGTTGGGCACGTGTCTATGAGGACTATGAATATAATGGTAAAACTAATTAAAGTTTACAATGTTAATGTTGTCCAAAAAAGGAAAAAATTATATGTTTAGAAAGCCAAGAAGACATGCAAGATTATGGTGGTGATTTTAGACATAACCACTTTACCAGTTAGAAACTTGATGAAGGCAAAGATGAGAATTCATCTTATAAGATGAAAAAACATCTAAAGGAATAAAATTGGAGGGAAAACAAGTTTCCAAGCCTTTGGGTCAACTCCCAAAGCTATTAACAAGCCATAACCCGATTGGGTTTTAGATTTTCAAATAACCTGATCGGGTTATGAAAAGTAAAAAGTACATCCAAAACCCGATCAGGTTATGAAGACAAAAAAGTATTTTTCAAAACCCGATCAAACTTTGAAGAAGTAAAAGTTTACCTCTTCAAACCCTGATTGGGTTTTGAAGAAGTAAAAATGGGCTCTACTTCAAAGGCCATAACTTTCGCATCTAGAGTCCGATTGACTCAGTTCAAAATGTGTTGCAAAGGTATTGAAGAGATCTACAACATTTTGTAGATTAAAAAACTCCTAGAACATCAAATATATTTTTTTCCATCCATTTGAATTAAGAATAGCCCAAAATAGGTACTCATTGTTTGCCAAACATGCAACAATCAACTAAACACGAATACAAACATATTTTGAATCCTCTCATTCCCTACCTCTCCCTTCCTCCCTCACTAACTCCTAAGATATATATCTAACTCCTAACCTCTCTCCTTCATTCATTAAGTCCTAACCCCTCTCTCTCTCTCTAACTTGTTAGCCTCAACCTTTGTCCAACCCCCCCCCCCCCCCCCCCTCTCTCCTATCCCCTTCTCTCTCTCTCTCTCTCTCTCTCTCTCTAGTAGTAATACATAATCCAATTGAGTTTTGTAAAACCTGATTGCGCTATTAGTCAGTATGGATATTCAGTCAAGACTCAATAACCTGACCGAGCTATTGAAAACTATAAATAAAACATGTCAATGGTTATTATGTTGTTTTAGTGTGGTCTACAAGATTCTACTGTTGTTTCACAAGTATTTCTGTACCAAGTATGCAAGTATCAGGGATTTTTGTGCTTGGGAATGCTAAATTTTGTTATTGTTAGTTTTGTATTTGATCATGTATTTTTGTTCATGTGATTGTTTTTAGGTTAATTTTCTTGGAAATGATGAATTTGTTTAATTAAATCTTGTGTCTACATGGTAGTTTATGTTTTTATCTTGTGGTTGAGCATAAAATAATCATGCAAATTTGTTTAGTTTTGTATTTGATTGTGTATTTTGTTCATGTTCTTGTTTATAGGGCGATTTGCTTGGAAATGATAAATTTGTTTTATTAAATCTTGTGTCCACATGTTAGTTTATGTTTGTATCTTGTGATTGAGCATAACATAATCATGCAAATTTGTTTAGTTTTGTTTGATCATGTATTTTATTCATGTTATTGTTTGTAGGGTAATTTGCATCTACAATCATGGAAAAGGAACAAGAGAGGAGTGCTTGAAAAATGAGAGGCAACAAAGGCACACACAAGGGAGCGTATGAGGAGATTAAGTGAAGGCACATCATCAAATGCCTTCAATGTAAGTGATGAAAATATATACCTATTGATGTTGATGTCACAAATGCACCTAATTGGATACATTAAAATGTTCAACATGTCCCAATTGAAATGATTGTAACAAATTCACTTACTTCACCTAATGTCCCTAATGCAACATCTCAAGTTGAAATGATGATTGCACATAATGTAAGTAATTAAAATATGGAGCATGCACATACATCAACATCTCATAGAATAATTTGTGGAAAGCCAAAAGTTTCTAATTAACATTGATGAAAATATTTTGAAGCCAATGCATGATAAAATGTCAGAAAGAAATTGTAGGAGAATTGTCCAAAAGACTTGGAATAACTATTTTGAAAATTTAAGTCAAAGTGGAAGATGCTAACTTGTTGTTGAAATGGTTAGAAATCTAAAATTTAGAGAGACAATGAGAATTTTTTGGTTAAGAGCATCTGAAAATAGTAGTGAAAGTAAAATTGTTAGAAATCTCTTTGATGCATACCAATCCATTGGTTCAAAAGCACGTGCTAAAGATGTTAGTACAAGTCAATGGGTCCTCACATTAGCCATAATGGGAAAGAAAATGACAAAAAACTTGTATAGTAAGGAAAACAAGTAAATCATTAAGGATAAGTAGAGCAATGTTAGTCAAAGCCTTAGTGAGGCAAGAGAAAATTGAGAATTCTAATGAGACTTCTTTTTGGTTATTCTAAGGTAAACTCCCACGTAAGGATAAAGTTTTAGATTAAGGTAAAAATAGGTTTTGAAGGGGCCTTGAAACCCTTTACATCAAAAAGAAAGATATACCATGAAGCCTTACCAAGTTTTAAAAGGACCTGAAACCAGCTGAACATTTAAACCAGGTTTTATTGGGACTTGAAACCAACAGATGTGTCTAGCAAAAGAAACCAAAAAATACACTGGAATCTGGAAAGTAAACAGACTAGAAAGAAAAGCAACTAGAAAAACCTCCCAGACCAGTAACTAGCAAGCCAGTGCCACAACTCGCTTATCACCACAAAAAAAATCAGTCAGAATAGGGGAACTTAAGATTTTCCTTTTGATTTGAAGTTTCCCTTACACGATCGAAGGTTCATATCTAAAGGGGAGCAGAAGGCTTAGATCTCTTACTCTTAATCGCTATCCACCCATCCTCAATCTTCGCAGCCTCAACAACCTAAGCCTTAGAGGAAATAGAATAGTGGAACCTGCGGGGCGCCGAAGCCGCACCAATCTCCCTATGAGAATCATATGACAACTGGCTCTTAGGAAGAGCATCGAAAACAGGGGTAGAGACCACCTCCTCTACCATTGGCTCCAAATGAATGCTAGGAGAGACCTCAGCCACAGAATCCACAGAAGTATCCAAGGATTGTTTCACCGTATAGTGCTTAGAAGAGGCCCCTGACCACTAAGAAGGCGGTTGCCTTGATTTAGACTTCCCAGCAACACACCTAGTAGCAATGTGACCAGTCAAGTGACAATTCTTGCAATGAAAGGGGATACCTTCGAAATCTAGCATTTGTGTCTAAGAACCCTTCGAGGAATCCAAGAAAATTGCCTCAGGGAGGCCCTTAGAAACATCCAACTCAACAAGAAAACGTGCACAGGTCGAGTGGAAAATATCAGACGTATCCACATAAAAGAAATCACCAATAGCATTCCCAATAGTTTCAAAAATCGAATCATGCCAAAGATGTCTCGGGAGATTCAAAATCTGGACCCAGATAGGGAACTTGTTAAAGGACTCCGAAAGTGGATTGAAATCCATATGCCACGGTTTGGCCATAAGTGGAAATAGGCGTCACATGAGAGGGCTATTTAGACTTTCCAACAACACACCTAGCAGTAATGTGACCAGTGAAGTGGCAATTCTTGCAACGAAAGGGGATACTTTCGAAATCCAACATTTGTGTCCAAGAACCCCTCGGGGAATCCAAGCAAATCGACTCAGGGAGGCCCTTAGAAACATCCAACTCAACAAGAAAATGTGCACAAGTCGAGTGGAAAATATCGGACGTGTTAGAATCCACATATAAGAAATCACCAATAGCATTCCCAATAGTTTCAAAAATCGAATCATGCCAAAGATGTATCGGGAGATTCGAAAGCCAGACCCAGATAGGGAACTTGTTAAAGGACTCTGAAAGTGGATCGAAATCCATATGCCATGGTTTGGCCATAAGTGGAAATAGGCGTCACATAAGGATAAAGTTATTGTTGATGCACAAAGAACATTAATAGGAAACTTTTGGTGTGACAACGCAAGGGCTTCACCAAACCAAAAAGATGTTGTGATATTGCTATCAAGATTTAACTGTGTGATTTTGAGTCAAACTCATTGACCCATTTTTCATGAGTAGTGATTGAACATGAATCCATCTCTCATGAGAATAAATGGATCACTTAGCACTCATTGGATCTAGGTGATGCTCACAAGGGTGAAGCACTAGGACTTCTTAGGAGGTCACCCATCCCAGTACTATTCCAGCCTGAGCACGATTAACTACAAAGTTTCCACCATGGTTAAACCCAAATCTTGCAACCCCATTTGCAAAACCTTCACCAAGTGTTGTGCCTTATGAACCATTGATTAGAAAGCCCCTTAAGCTCATCAATTGATAAGTAGGACATAATTTCTATAGCATGTCAAATTGTGATATTGCTATCATGATTTAACTATGTGATTTTGAGTCAAACTCATATATAGACCCCGAGCATAGGGGTGTTTCTCTAGTCGGCTCCTTAGGGTTTTTCGGCTCCTTAGGGTTTTTCCCTAGTCGGCTAATAAGGAGGTTTTTTTTTATTTATAAATTTTGTATATAAATATGAGTTTCATTTTTTACAATTTGCATTTATGTGAAATCAAGTTATTGGCTTTTGAATTGGGAAGAAAGAAATATTTGACAAACTTCAACCTATTTTCAAATTTTGGAGGAAGAATTTACGACATGGGCAATAAAGATAAAAGAGCAAGTAACTATGCACGAAGAAGAACTAAGGAACAAGAAGATGAAAATCGTCAAAAAATGCTAGCAAGATAATATCTTAGATCAGGTACACATGCACAATCTTTTTTCGAATGTATTTAATTAGTTTATTTAGTTAGGATTAGGGTTTACATCCAATAAGGAATATGATATTTATCTTAAATTAGCATTACTAGATTACCTTAATATTAAGAGTTTATTTGAAATTATGTTCATATTTAGGCCATTAGGGTTTATTCAATTATGTCCATATTAGTCCATAGGGTAAATATTACATTATGAATAAATTTAAATTATGAATTTATTTAGCATGGGAATTACCTTGTTTATTCAATTATATTAATAATTTATAGTCCATTAAGGTTTATTAGATTATGATTAAATTTAAATAAATGAATTTATTTAGGACGTAGTCAACCAGGACAACCTACCGACATTGGAGAAGGTTCATCCCAAGTTCAAACAGGTACATGTGCATCTCTTGCAAGTATATAATATAGATCTCTCTAGATTTCTAGGTCTCTATCAAACTTTATATCTTTAATTTTTAAATTTAGTGAGCGATATTTCCCCTTATAAACTTACTTGATTTTATTTGTTATATCATGCACGTGCAACTCTAGTATATGATGAAAATGTTGGACATGAGGAAACTGAAGATGAAGCAATGGATATTGAAGAAGGACCATCTGAAGGTTAGATAATTTAATCAAGTACATAATATTTCACTCAAGTTAAACATGTATATATGTATACATATATGTCCCCTAAAGAGATTGTATCTTAAGACTTTGTTTCATTTTTCTTGTGCAGCCTGAGATCAAACAACAAATGAGAATGTTAATTTAGCTCAAACATTGAAGAGAAAAATTAATCATAGAAACATAGATCATTTAATTGAAATGGATGTGGAAAAATTGAGAGAATATGCTAATCAACCTACACATACTACGAAGAGGAAATTGAATAAAAAGTCTAAAGACATAATTGCACAATTTGAGAATCTATCAATAGTGGAGAAAACTCAACTATTATCAATTTCACTTCTTAAAGATGAATTAAAAGAGCCACTGAGACTATTGGGTATAGATACAAGTATAAAAAAGAGGAGGACTTCTAAATTAGAAAAAGATATTGTTGAAAGTGTTAAGGAAGGGTTACATTCCATTTGGGAAAAAACTAGATCTGCAGATAAATCCATTGCACGAAGAGTGATACTGACATCTATTTTAAATAAGAAAACATCCCAAAATAGATAGATCTCTTCATTATCATCTCATTTCGGGTATAGTCGGAAGATAGTACTACATTATCTGAAAAGGAGAAACAATTTGAATGATAGTACATTAGAAGGCAATTGGGCACTAATGTGTAGAGCTCCTTGATCTGACATGATTGGGGAAATAGTTAAGAACTTAGTTATTCAATTTTGGATTGATAATACTTGTCCTTCACCAAATAGAAGAGATATCATCAAGCAGAGGATTGGGCCTAAGGAATATATTCAACACGCAAAACATTGGTTGGATGTCACTCAACATGAATTGTATCTCTCATTTTGTAATTTAAATCCTAACATAAAGATTGGACAAACAATGTTTGAAAGATTGAAGCCCTATTTTGTGAAGATAAATAAATCTTTTGAAACATGTTGTTGTCGATATCATGTTGAATTTGATCTGTACTATGAAGGGTTTCGAAAGATGATAGAAGAAAGTGGTGGAACTTCTCAAAATACTTTTCCTAAACGACCGAGTCAATTCATAACATCAATCTTATGTGACAAACCAAATTATTGTGGAATAGGTGAAATAGATTGCATAAGAGGAACTTGTGAAACATGTGGTAACTTGACTAAATTTCCTTTGAGAGAAGAAGATACTAATACGACAAGGATGGTAAAATGTAAGAGATATAAGTACATAAAGTCATAAACAAAAGCTGGAAAGAATCAACAAGGTTAGAATATGTAGAGGATGAGATATCGGCTAGAGAATTTATGTCAAATTTTCGTAAATTGATTCAACCATATATATGCTATGCATTTTTTGCTAAGTGGCAAGCAGAACAATTTCAAACACTAAGAGAAACTTTCCCCCTCAGAACAATTCTATATGTTGTTGACTTTACAGAGAATTACTCTTTCGTATCTCAAAAACAATTTCAAGCAGAATACTACTATACAGGGCAGGTTACTATTATGGTTCAAGTGTCTTATCAACATGCACAAATTGATCTGGATGGTGTGGAAAGTACAAATCAAGCATGAGTCATTAAAAAAGAGTATCACTTTTATATTAGTGATGACAAAAAACATGACACATTTTGTGGAACATTGTTTTAAGACATTTTTTGAATATTTGAAAAACAAAAACATTAAAATAGAAAAACATTTTGTATGGTTAGATGGATGTGCAACACAATTTAAATTAGCTAGACCATTTTATGCATTATGTAGATATCATCAATACCTTAATATACCACACATTTGGAGGTTTTTTGAGAGTGGACATGGAAAGGGTGATCATGATGGTGCAAGAGCTTGTATCAAACGTGCTTTAAGAAAGTATCAAATGGACTATAAAGGATATCACATTAATAATGCTCATAATGTGGTTGAGTGGTGCAAAACACATTTTTTGGTGCCAACAAATATAGATAACACATCATCACAAGCAGATCGAGTCATACCATTTAGAGTGTTTTGGGAGGTATCAGGTATATATAAATTAATTTGTTCATATTTTTAAATTGAATCTTAAATTTATATTTAATATGTTACCTTAGATGATCTCTAACGAAATTATGGACCTTGTGTACATTCAGGTGTTGATAGAAGATCAATGCATGCATGCAAGAGGGTAGAGAAGACACAATCTTTGCATTCAGTTATGAGTACAAATAGTAATGTGTGGTCATTGTACACAAGAGAATACTCATGTTTTTGTCCTAATTGTATTGATGAAGACTATGGTGGTTGCATTAATCAACAATGTGGATATGTGGGTGAATGGACTTCGGTGCCACTAGATGTTATTAATACGAATGAGTTTGAGGATGAAAACTATGATGATATTCCATTGATTTCTAGTGATTATAACCATATTTTAGGATTGATCAGAGTTGGTATGTATGAACTATATATATACTTGGATCATGTACATGTATACATTTTTCATAATTTTGGTTAATTTTTATTATATATATGTACTTATGCAAATGACGTGTATCCAGAATTTTGACATATATAAGTTTGTGTAGGAAATGTTTTTGCAATCATGGCAGAATCGAAAAATGTAGAAGGTGCTAGCTATTATTTATTACGTTGCACCATGGAAAGAGAGAAGCTAACAAAGACTAAAATAAGTTATGAAATTATTTTTCCCGCAGGTTAGTATATAGTTGAATTATGTATATATGTATGTCAAGTATCTATGTTTTTAATGAATTCAAATTCTTTGACTTAAATTCAAGATTGATGTATTTTTTAAATGTGTACATGTGCAGGTTTTTTTGTTGTACAAGGAACATATTTGAAGCAAATAAAAGTACTTAAAAATGGGATTCATTTCACTGATTATCAACCTAACAATAAGGTATATCAATATAGTAACCATGTTATTGCCACTAGCCTAACTCTTCATCCAGTCAAAGGACCTGGAATACATAAGTGGAGGCTCCATATTGATGATCATGAGAAAATATTAAATGTTATCCAAGAACGAGCTGATCTACTTGATATGACATAGAAACAACTCCTAATTTGAAATGTAACTCAAGAACAATTTGAAATTTGGTGGAATAACTAATTTTCTAAATTGAACTTTTACTCTTTCATTTTTAACTCGATGTCTTGAATTGAAATTGTCATAAAGTAACTAATTATAGAAATTATGAACTTATATGTATGTGTGTACACTAATTACCTGACATGTGCACCTTGAGGGAAAGAAATTCGAACACCACTTGTCTTAAGGGGATGAAATTAGGAGTTTGTAAAATTAATTATATTGAACTTTCTATTTCACTTAACTTGTCAATTTTAGGACACATGTACGCTTTCAATTTAACTAATTAGGACATGTGCTTTCAATTTCAGGACATGTGAGCTTTCAATTTTAGGACATGTGAGCAAATTAAAATTTTGAATTTAGGATACATGTGTACAAATTAAAATTTCACTATAATTAAAATTTGAAATGTAACTCAAGAACAATTTGAAATTTGGTTGAACAATTATTTGATCAATTTGAAATTTGGTGTCCAATAACTAATTTTCTAAATTGAACTTTTACTTTTTCATTTTTAACTCAATGTCTTGAATTCATTTAAATTTCTATTATATTGAACTTTCTATTTCACTTAACTTGTCAATTTTAGGACACATCTACGCTTTCAATTTAACTAATTAGGACATGTGCTTTCAATTTCAGGACATGTGAGCTTTCAATTTAACTAATTACCTGACATGTGAGCTTTCAATTTTAGGACATGTGAGCTTTCAAGTTCAAATTGCAATTTGTTTAACTAAAATTTGAACATGTACATGTTTTAAGTTGGACTTGAATTAGAACATTAGGCTTAAGGGCCCGATAAAATTCTAGAATATGTGTACAAATTAAAATTTCACTATGATTAAAATTTGAAATGTAACTCAAGAACAATTTGAAATTTGGTTCAAACTATTTCAAATTTGGTTGAACAATTATTTGATTAATTTGAAATTTGGTGTCCAATAACTAATTTTCTAAATTGAACTTTACTCTTTCATTTTTAACTCAATATCTTGAATTCATTTAACTTTCTATTATATTGAACTTTCTATTTCATTTAACTTGTCAATTTTAGAACACATGTACACTTTCAATTTAACTAATTAAGACATGTGCTTTCAATTTTAGGACATGTGAGCTTTTGATTTAACTAATTACTTCACATGTGAGCTTTCAAGTTCAAATTGCAATTTGTTTAAACTAAATTTTGAACATGTACATGTTTTAAGTTGGACTTGAATTTTAGAACATTGGGCTTAAGGGGATAAAATTCTAGGATATGTACATACAAATAAAAGGGATGAGTTCTATAGATTTACTCGAGTTAGGAATTATGTACAACTAATTACCTGATACTTGAAAATTTAATACATGATATATTACCAGACATTTAAATTACATGAACTATTTATATATATATCTAAATTTAATCAATGTACATTAAACATGCATGTACATATCTAAAAAAATTACTTACATATCTTAGATAGAAATAATTTATAATAAACTAGATCTAGATCTATAATGTACATTAGATTCCACAACATAATGTAACATGTATCAATCATCTCGAGAACAAATAACAAAAACATGTATCTATCTAGAGATCTATCAGAAGATAATATCAAATATAAATAGCATGCACACATGTAGACATGTAGATCCAGGTACATCTATATCAAATCAAATATAAATATAACATGCATCATGTGTGTATATAAAGTGTCTATCTAATATATGAATGTCTCTCTAGATTAAAGTCTACAACAAATCATCTAGATAAAAAAAACTATAGATCATCAGGTGCAGGACTATTATTGCCACGCCTCCTCACAACGTGGTCTGAAGACTGACTAGTATCAAGGTGCTCACTAGGATGTGCTGACCCCTATATATAAATTCAAGAGAAAGTGATATCAATACATACATACATTTAATCAAGAGAAAGTGATATTGAAATACATGTACACATAATCAAAACATAAATAAACATTACCTGTCCACTACTGACATCATCCAATGAGTCTCGACGACGTACACGATCTGGCATCAAAGCTGGAGTAAAAAGAGGCATGTCCCCCTACATTGTACATGTGCACGTGCAACACATCAAATTAAAATTTCTCTACATGATTACATTTGAATCTACGTGCATGATATACATACATGTGCACACATGCACATGTCTAAATTAAATTAGTTTCAAATGATTGAAATTTTAACATGAATTTTTTTTTTTTTTTACTTGTGTAGATGGTGGCATCTGATAATACTCAGACTGCCTAGCATCGATCGTGTCCACTAATGCATCCAAATTTTGCTGCATTGTATCAAGGTCAATCTCTGCATCTACGTGGGCCCCATGACTGGTGACTGGCACATGTAGACTATGTAGATGAGATGGCATACAAGTAGAATCATCACGCGTCAACAAGTCCATCCATCTTGTGATCGATTAGCTCAAATCAACATCATCAAGGCCCACATCTGAACTCTAAGCCTGCATTTGTTTTGCCATTGTATAGAATGCCTCTTGATGTAATCAAAATAAAATCTATTTTTAATGAAACATTTAGATTTTAATTATATTTCAAATTGTTAATCGATGGAGGAATAAACAAGATAAACTAGATACTAAAGGGGTAGGGAGGGGAGGGTGAATCTGAATATATAAAAGTTTCTAACTTTTGACCAATTCATTCACACCTATCAATAACTTGTGCATGTAAAACTGTTGTTACATTTAAATATGATCAATCACATGCATGAAAGTAAAACACATAACATGATATTTGTTACCCAGAAACCCTCCAAGGTGAAGGTAAAACTGGGGTGGGGATGACACCCACAAATCTTCACTACTACAGTAATAAAGTTAACCAGTTAAGGTTGCAATACTTGACCATAAAAGATGACCTATCATATGAGGAGTTTGCTCTGTTAAAGGCCTAAGAGACTGATAGGTCTCACCTTGTTAGAGGATTTAACACTTACAATAAAGTAAGGACTCTATTGGGAGATTTAAAAAGATATGTTAAGACCACTCTGTTAAGATATTTACTTTGATTCAAGTCAGTTAAAACTAATTTAGTACCTGACTCTCAATTTTCTTTACAAGCTAGTTTTGAGTCTTCTTCTTACTAATTGATCCTCTCCTCTAATATGATATGGTTTTCTTTTCCTTTCACTTCATTCAGAGATTACTCTAGTGATGAATCTTTTCTATTTGGCACTCCCGTCTCATGGGTCGATCATCATTTGGTGAATAGCACATGCAATGTAGGTCAACTATGTCACCATATATTTATCAGATTTGGGTCCAACGCTCGTGGTAGTCGCCCATTAGTTATCACATGATTGGTAAAAAATATTGGTCCAATCGTCAATGTAATATACATTTTTAATACATTTATTTTAAACATTTTGCCATTCTTTGCATGTTGTTTCTTATTGTCCCACATTCTTTTTCCATTACTACAACCAAATAAATTTTCCTTAGGTTGGGCATTGCTTACCATTTTCCCAACGTTTGTCGATCGCCAGCCTCACTTAACCAATTATTTCTTACTATGGGCTTGCATAGGAAGTGCGTTTTGCACTACATTTGACATTCCCACTTTTTAATCCTATGTAATTTGCCAACCTAGATTGGACAATAAGATATTATTATTCTATACAATTTCCTCTTTTTTGGTCTAGAGATTGGCATTTCTTATTGCTACTGAAGTTTCAAAGTGCTGAGTGCATTGCCCATTGACTCATGGACCCTAGTTTTCATAAAAGACAAGTGATTTTTTTATTTTATTATGTTGATAGTGGTACTATTGTACTGGTTCAATGGTATTGGTTTTTTAGTTTTATTTTCTAATGTCCACTGGTGACTAGACATCTCACATGCTAAGATAGCCTATAGGTTTGCAAATTATATTGTGTAGTACCCCAAATTGTAGTACCATAGCAGTAGTACCCTTTTTTGGAGAACGAATCATATTATTATTATTATATGTAGTCTAAGTAGTCTACTATCATTGTTCACAATCTTTAACTCATCACTATTAGAGTCTTTTGTTCAACAACTAAGTTGATTTACTTTTTGCAACCTTTATCAGTTTGTAATGTTAAAAAAGAGGGGTAACAGGGGTTCTGGTAGGATCCCTGAAAGCAAAGAGAGACCACCATTACCAAAATGCAGAACCATAGTGGCATATTTTGGTGGTGGAAATGTTTGCAACTTACAAGATTCACAAGTTAGATCTCTAGTGCTTATTGAAAAAGGAGATTCATCACAAGTTGGAGACTCGGACCATATTGAAAAAGTTCAAGTTGGTGAACTTAATATCTTAGTTTAGGATGAACTTGAACACAATTTGGAGACACTTCCCCTAAGCAAGGAGTCACAAGCTGATATTATAGAGTTGGAGTAGGTCCCAAACTAGTTGGGTGAGAAAGTCAAAAGTGATTCCATAAATCATGTTCATGCACAAAAGGGGAAAAGAAAATTGGAAACAAAGAAAGATTGATCTTGTTGGGATCTATCCAAAAGGAATTTTTAGTTAGAATGGGTAGAAACATACGGGTTCATTGAACTAGTGATCAGTCCAATTGATGGTAAGCCTCCTATAGAATGCAGATGTAAGATTTGCATAGAGATAACAACGAAGGAGAAGAGGTTGCATCTTAAACTTGATACCTTAGAAAAGAATGTTGGTAAAGCTTACAAAAAGGAAACTATAGATGGAGTTAAAAAATTTGTGCTAACTTGAAAAATAAATGACAACTATCTTCATATCAAGAATATTGAAATATACGAGTTACACTAGCAATTATGGGAGAAGCGTTCTGTAGTAAAAGGTTCTATTGAAGATTTCATTGGGAAAGCAATGGAAGTGAAAAATATGTGAAAAGTACTAGTTCAACTAAGTGTGGTCTTTTATATTTTTAGTAGAGGACGTCCTATGATGAACTACCCTTCAATTACTACCTTATTGTGCATTTTCAAAGTTTGAAACTATCTAAACAGTCACTAGTCAGTAAATAGCAAGTGGGAATGGGCTAGATGTCTTGCATAGGTTGAAAAAGAAGATACGAAGGAAAAAATAAAACACTCAAATTTTATTGCATTATCTCTAGATGATTTTACAACAATTAATAATACTTCCTGGGTGTGCATGTACGTTTATACTATTATAAGAAATCTTTGTCATCAACCCTTGCTAGTATCTATTGCTAAATTAAATTGTAGTGCAATAGCTAAAAATTTATATGAATTATTAAAGACTACTCTAATTGAATGTGGAGGTTTGGATAACATGGAGATTGCCAAAAAGTTGGTGTGTGTTGGAGTTGATGGAGCTTCAGTTATGCAAGGTCATAAAGGAAATATTTGCAAAAAGATAAAAAATGATTTGGCACCCTATGCTATTCCCATTCATTGCATGGCCCATCTAATGAATCTAGCTTTTGTAATTGTTAGCAATTTTGGTTGTGTAAGTAAAGTGGAATCTCTAATCAAAGAGATTTACCAATACTTTTGTTGAAGTCCAAAACAAGACTAAAAATTTCAACACTTTGCTCAAGGACTTACTAATGGGAGGAAGCTTCTTAAAGACAATTATACTAGATGGATCTCTTTGGATAGACCAGTGCATCGAGTAATCTTTGAATATCCATCATTGCTTGGACTAATCTACTTTGTGCGAGTCAAATTCGCTTAGCATTCCCTTAGCTATATTCAAGTCTAACTAATGTTAAGATACTCTTAACTTTAGTAGCTATTCTCCTCATGCTATAGGACATGAGAAATATTATTAAAAAGGTTCAACAAAGAGCTATGTACATTCCAAAATATAATAAGCTATGTAAAATGACACGTAATAGCTTGAATACTCTGTATTGATTACTACCATTAGATGAATCAAAGTTTGTAAGGTGGATAAAAATCACAGATTTGAACAAACCTGGAATTTTTTAATGTATTGGTGCAAATGATGAGGTATATGCTAGGGTACATGGAGTTGACATACCAATGCATTATTATGCTTGTATCAACCCCGATTCCAAACCCAACAAAGTAGGAAGTGAAGTTGAATTAGAACTAGAGAAGGTACTTTCACGTGTTACAAGTAAAGAGTTCAAAAAAATCAAAGACTCTATGCTTGACTTTGTCAAGCTAGTTTGCTACAATCTTTCATCAAAAATTAGATTTAGATTTCCTCCAGAGGAATTGCTTGAAGCAATGTCAATTGTTTTTTCACAATATTGGTCTCTAAACTATCCAACTGATTTTTGAAGAAAGATGATGAATTTGATTCAACATTTTTACAAACCTAAAGTAATTAATGGAGTAAATATAAATGGAATTTTAGATGAATCTCAACTGAGAGATCAATCATATTCTTTTGAAAATATAATGAGGGAACAATATGATCTTATGGAGAACCCAAATGAAGAGGGAGCGGTAACAAAGCTTTGGAAAAACCTTGGTGAGAGCAATTAGTTTAGAGAGTCAATACCATAATATTTCAAGCTTACCGATTTATGTTTGACAATGATATTAGGTTCATTGAAGGATGAGAGAGTTTTCAATACTTTGGGCTTCTTGAAGTCAAAGGTTAGAAATAAATTAGATAAAAATTTGGATAATTGTTTGAGGCTTTGTAATTCTAGGTATGAGGTAGATAGTTTCCTTTATGATAGGGCTCTCAGCATTTGGAGAAATTAATGTCAAAGAAGAGGGATTGCAACCATTTAAAACCCAAGTGGTAGTGGCAGTGGTGGCAGTAGTGGTTCATGTCCTGATATTGGAAACAATGAAGATGATTGTGACTTTGGTAAATGCTGATAGTGAATTTGAAAAAAATACAATGAATAATGAAATATTATATGCAATAAATGAGGAGGATTTTAATGATATTAATGCTGAGCCAGTCCAAGCAGAGTGGCAACTATAGTAGCTTCTCAACTTCAAGTTCTAACTTTTGTGTGAATCAAGTAGTGGGCTAGTAGCTCTTATCTAAGATTTCGTCTATTAATTAATTATGTTTGTAGAAGTTAATTTATAGCCTTCATTCACTGTCCTTTTATAGATGCTTAAATTTTTTATTAAACATGTTGATGTTACAAGCTTACTTGTTGAGATGTTCATTGAAACTAGTTATTACTTTAGAGTTTACACATGTTGAGATTTTCATTGATTGTATTTTTTAAACATGTTGAGATTTTCATTGATTCGAGTTTTAATACAATAGTACATGTTGAACTTGAGATTTTCATTCATTCTAGTTTTTAGACACTTTTACTTTTAGATTTTCATTGATTCTAGTTTATCTAAGAAATTGTAACATAATGCATTTAACATAATAAGCTCTATTTTATAAAAAAAATGTATTATAATTTATAATTATAAATTAGCCTATAACATAGTACATTTAACAATTACAAACAATTACAACCCTTTGCAAATGACTAAATGTCAAATTGAAATGACCTTGAATTCCCTTTTGCAGATACAAGGGAGCAAAAATAGTGCATAGCTATATGTCAGTTTGTAATTGTATATATAATCAAACTATTACTACATAATACATTATTTGTGTACAATCACATTACCAATTTGCTACATTTCTAATTGTACAATTTTTCAAGTAGGAGTAGGGAAATTTTTTCCATCTGCTTTGTATAGTAATAGTATGCTAGTGCCTAGCTATCCAACTATCCCAACATGTTGGCTCTTGATTCCTATAACAATTAACATTAAATAAAGTTGAAATTAAATCCAAAATTTGAAATTAAAGAGCAACAAGTAACAAAATGATTATAGTACTATCATTTAATAAGTTGTTACTTCTTGGTACTATCAACTATGACTGCCACTGACAATAATAGTAATAGTTTGAGAAGATGATCCATCTCAAATGAAGTTCTTTAGAACGCTCCATTTTGCATCATTTGGAAGCTCCATTTCTTTGACGTTGTAGCTAAATAGTTGTAACCTCCTCAACAATGAATACTTTAGAGAGATAGTTTTACATGAATTGAGGAATTTATCTATAATTGCATTAATTGTTGATAGTGATTTGATGCAACTTGCAATTCTTTCTGGAGTGGTTTCCTTAGGCAAGTTGCTTAAATCAAAATTCATGGTATTTTGCAACTTTTTCATGTAATCTTCTTTTCCAATGAATTTTCCCTTTGAGTTAGCTAGATTTGGTAATCCAACATTTAATAAGTTTAGTATGCTATGATTCATCTTCATCAAGTCTTTGGAAGTGAATTTGAGAGCTTCACCTATTTCCATTACTTGTTCACAATTGTGGTAGACAACAAAAAACATCAAGGACATTATAGAGGCATCCAAGTGGTTGCTTATTCCATGGTTTGCCAAATCCTTGTCACTAGATCTTCGTACTTTACTCAATTTGTTTAGCATGTTTTTTAAAGGAATTGTTGAAGATTCCTCTTTTAGCCTCAACATCTTTTTTAACATTTTCAAAGAGAAGTCTGAGATTGTATTTAAATCAAGCCATTCAAACAAACTATCATTGTTCTTCATTATTTTGTCCCAATTTTCTTGTTTGATAAGCTTAACCATGTTTATTATAGTATCTTTTGCATGATGGTCTTCGAAACATGTCATTCTATTTTGTGCAATTACATTCTCCATCTTTTTCTTCATTTCAGACATCTCTTTTTCACTCTTTTTCTGTATTTCCTCTAGTTGCCTTTACCAATTAATTGCTCTCTTCCTCTCATCCTCCAATTTTTTTTTCAAATCTTGGATTGTATTTGCAGTAGTCACCTCTTTTTTCTTCTCATCCTTGAGTTTCCTTTTCAAATCATAGATTGTCTTTGCAATGGACTCCTCCTTTTTCTTTGCATTGTTCAATTCCTTCTTCAAATCATGGAGTGTTTGAGTAGACTCTTCTTTCTTCGTGTTCTCCAATTCCTTCTTCAAATCCTGGATTTTCTTTGCAACTGGCTCTACTTTTTTCTTTGCATTCTCCAATTCCCTCCTCATGTGGTGGATTGTGTTATTACTTGTAGTAGCACTAGAATCTGTTTTCTTCCCATTCTTCAATTCCTTCTTCAAATGAAGGATTTTTTTTGTAGTTGACTCCTCTTTTCTTTTTTCCTTTTTTTTTCTCATATTTTCCAATTGCTTCTTCAAATTATGGTTGTGTTTGCACTAGACTCCTCTTTTTTCTTCTCATTCTCTAATTCCTTCTAAAACTTATAAATTATCCTTGCCTTAGACACCTCTTTTTTCTTTACATTCTCCAATTCAATCTTCAAATTATTATTTTTCTTGATAATAGAGTCCAGGTTAGTTTTCAATTTATCGTTGACCTGTGCACTACTCTCTACAGATTTGAACAACTGTGCAGTAGAGGCTTTTTCATGTTGAATTCTTTTTTGGCACTCATCCATTTCTTTAGTCAAATTTTGCACTTGTTCATTCATCTTTTTTTGCTGGATAATTGCCTTTGTAGGAGAAAAATTCTTTATCCTGTTTTGCAATTCTTTGAACCTATTGTCTACTACTTTCTCCTTGGCCTTCACATTATCAAGGTTTGCCTAATTTTTTTCTATTTTCTTTGTAAGCCTTTTGTTTTTCCTCTCCACTTTCAGAAGTGTAGAGTAAACCATTTTATTGCTCTCTTTTGATATATTGATTTTGTCAATATTTTTCACTTTTGAAAAATCTATTTGAAGACTAGTAACTTGTACATTGTTACAATTTATTACATTTTTTTGTGGATTATTATCTCTACCTAGGGGCATAATAGCCATGAATTTTATCATTTCAATGTTTGGATTATATGTTGGAAATATTCTATTAGTAGATCCCTAACATTTAACAATTGCATCACTTTTCAAAGTTTTTATAATTTGCCTATTTCTTTCGCTTGTCTATTCAAACTTTGATGCAAACTTGTTCAAACTAAAATTTGGGTTTGCTAACACAATTGAGTGTTTGAAAGGTGAATTATTAGTTATATTATTGTATGCTCCTCCAACTCTAGTTAAACTTACTCCACCTACAATTGTATTTTGAGAATTGCCAACATATTGAAGATGGCCCATTCCAAATTCTGACATTTTAGGACTATTTTTTAAGGTTTTGTATAGAAGCTATTGGTGCATATATTGGTGAAGTAATCACTGACATTCCTTGCAGTGTAATTGTCATAAATTTTTTCTTTTTTGCACAAGGTTCATCTATGCTAGTGCCAGTGCCAGTGGGATCAACTATGATTAGATTTGAAGATTTAACAAATAATGTATTGGGATGACCTTTAGAAGTAGAAGTATAATGTTTTTGGCTCTTTCTAGATGAATTATCTTCATTCTCATCGAAGAGTCCATTGATTAGTTTACTTCCTCTTTTGGGTGGGTCTGGTACTAGAACTAGATTCCAAATCCCTTCACCACTTGCACCAATGGGCCCTATACCTGCAAACCCATTTTTTGTATCATAATTTTGCCCCTTTACTATATGTTTGTTTAGTAGAATCACTCATTTGAAGATTAACAATATGTCTACCCCTAGTTGACTTGGAATCCTAAAAAACTTGAATGTCAGCATTAGACTCAAGGTCCTTCTATCTTTCAATATCGTTGTCACTGCAATTGCCAAAATCATATAGTACAATTGGATGCTCTTTATTTCAATAATCACTGAAAAGTTCATCCTCCTCAATTTCCTCAAAACCTGTTCATGTCATTGGTTTACCCAAATTTTGCCTTATTTTTTAAAAATTAGTCATCTTGGTTTGACACCACAATCTAGCTACACATGCCTCTTTAATTTCTTTCAACATAGACTTCTTAGAAGGTTGAGATGCATTCTTGTAGAGTTGAGATGCGTTCTTGTAGATATTTAAGTATATTAGATACTCTAATTTGTGTGACTTTGATATGTGCAATTTTGCAATTTGGGATGATAATTCTTGCATTGAAATATTATTCTTTGTTGCATGTTTCTCCATCTCTTTCTTAACCTTATCCCATGAATCCTTGTTTTTTAAATTTTTTATCAATGGCATCTCCTAATGTTGATATTTGCTCACAAAGTTCCCATTGGCAATAAGTCTTATTTTTAATATGTTCAATGGATTATAATTCTAGTAATTGAAAAAATCAAAGCCAAAAAAGGTTATCAATTCATTTGCCACTTTGAAATCCTTTCTCTCAAATGTGAGGCCTCCAATTGCAAAAGGCAAAGAAGGAAATATCATTTTCTTTTGTTGCCCAGTGAAAAGTTCATCTGCGATCTCCATCTACTATACATATACTAGTTAAAAAACCCTTTCTATAACATGCATTGGAAGTTTGCAGGGTTCCACCACTGAACTATAAAACCTTAAGACAGTGTACTCTTCCGTGAAGAACCAGTCAACCAACTGAATCTGAATTTCTAGTTGAATGCAATCTTTAGAAGACACAAACAATCTAGGCATCATAGTGCCTATGATTTTTTGGTAAATAGATGCCAAAAAGAAGTCTACAAAATGGTTGTAGTTTTTATTGTTAGCAGTCATCCTCATCTTATGTGTCCACTCATATACTAGACTTGGAGTCTTTGATTTCTTTTGAGTTTTCTCATCAAACTTATAGACTTCAATATCAAGCTTGTTGTTCTTTGTCTCAAATATTGGGTGATACTGTGCTACAAGAAGGTAACACAAGTAAATTGTGAACCTAAATGTCTTCATCTTGCCTATAGTTGTACTTTGTTTAATCATTAGTAATTGGTTGCATAGATCCAATAATGTACTAAAAAAAATTATATTTTACATCTACCTTCTCAATTGACTGAACTTGAAAATGGATATTATAAATCATTTTAAGAATATTGGCCCTCACTTCCTTGTTACTATCCAATTCTAGACAAAATGATAACAAAGAAATAGTATTCTAAACTCATGGCACAAAAATATCATACTGATAAGGAGGCTTATGGTCTATGTCTAGTGTAACACTAGTAGAGGACTCTAAGTTTATTAAACCCTTAATATATGAATCTTGAAAAGCTCTTTCTAGTTTGTCATAAGCTTGTGGTAGGTTATCCAAGTCAATGTGCTTGTTAAAGGTTTCTGGTTTAAACCCTAGCCCTAGGTCTAATAGAGTGAAAAATTCACTCTTAGTTATGGATAAAATTTTCTCCTGAGTGTTTTGGTTTACAACTGCCTTTCTATTTTCATCATAATTTTGAGCAAATAGCATTACAATTTTAGGGCAAGGGAATACTTCGATTACAATGAGGTTTGCTAATCTAGTAACCAAGGCCGCTAGTTTATTTGTATGTGCATGAATACTATTGCTATATTTGTAATAAATTCTCCCCTTCTGTGGATCTTTCTAGTTATTAAATAATGAATGTCTAATTTCCATGATTTTGAAATCTCCATGGATAACAAGATAAAAAATATTATGAAATTCATTGATGAACTTAGGGTTTGTAGCACTTGCATGAGTTCTTTAATGTCTTTCTTTTCCTCTATGCTTGCACTTGTACATGAGGTTTTTGACTTTGTTTTTCCCATGCCTACTATTGGTTATTACACAAAATTCTTCTTCAAGCCCTATTTAAAAAAAATTGTAAAGTGTAAACCTAAGACAATTAAAATCAAGATTTCTATTGCTGCAAATTGTAATAATTTTTTTAAAATTTAAATACTCAAAATCGAGATTCGATAATTGGTGTTGTCCTTTGATACTCAAGTTTCACACTTTCAGAATTCAATCTTCAGAACACAAAATTGAATTTTGTCAGCCTTTGAAAAGTTGAAATTTGAAAACCCTATTATATCAGACTCTCAACTTGCAAAACTTTCAACTTCATACTCTAAAAACATAGAAGGTTAATAGTTAAAAGTTAAAATGAAAGTATTAAGTAATTAATGGTTTTAGGTACTTTACTAATAGTATGTACAATGTACATGTAAATGACATAAAGACTCAATAATATAGTTCTGTACATAACTGTAATAATAAAAAGTAAAAAATTATTACATTAATATACATTTGAATTTTGAAATTTGTTCAATGTTCATTTTAAATAAATAAATAATTAAACATTGAACTTAATTATCGATATGATTTTCAGGTCAATTTGTGGAATGTTATCACTATTGTCAAGAGTCATCTAGAATAGTGACACTTGTCAAGGACACATGTCATGATTCTAGATGTTTCTTGACAACAGTGATGGCAGACCCAAAATTTATCTGAAATTCATCTCGGGCCATTGCCATTGGCATTGATCTACCTTTTACTTAACAATCATGGCATCGCCACGTTGGGATTAAGTAATAATTTAAAATAAAAAATTAAACATAATTATTAATAATATTAACCGAGTCTTGACACTTAATTGATCTTTGCAATGACCGGACATGTGTCACAATTCTAGATGAATCTAGGCACATGGGAAAATATTCCCTAAATTGTCCAAAAATTTATCTTGGGCCATTGATCTTTCTTTTAGTCAACGATCAAAATTTCGGGTAGAATCTTTGAGTACACATGTATTGATTTTGGGTTAATTTAATTATTTATATAACATATTATATATATATATATATATAATTTATAATAATTGTTATAATAGTTATAATATAATATAAATAAAGGATTTTCTTTTCTATTAAATAAATGATTTTATTTTCTATCATAAACTTTTTATTGTAAAACTGATACGAAAAATTCAATGAAGATATATTAAATTTTATAAAATAAAATTGGTGCAAGATATGAAACAAGTGCCACATAGTGGCTTAGTACTTGCCTTTAGTTTTTATATAAATATAATTTAAATTTAATAAATTTATTATAATATATAAGATATTTTAATTAATAAAAATGTTATATAATTATATTTTTTTGTAATGATGTTAATTTAAATTTAAATTTTATTCATATAATCCTTGATGTATATGTTCTATCACATATGTATCATATGGTTATAATTATATTATCTTATATTATATAAATAATTATATTATATGTTCTATTATATAACAAATAATTATAATATAAAAATAATAATAATAACTCTTAAATGATTATATAATGAACGTAATATTATATTATATTTTATAAAAAATACATTATTAAAATATAAAATATAAATCAATGCACTTACATTAAAAAAATAAAAAATATTAATGTTAATGAATCACATTGAAAATGAAATATTTAGCTCTTATATTCGGCCAATATAAGAGCTAAATGAAATCGATCAAATCTAGGCAATAAAGAGCTAAATGAATTCATCTAATCATACCTTAGAAAAATATGTTATAAAAAATTTAAATTTAAAATATTTGCATCTATGCTATGTAATATATATATTATTTTGATAAAATAAATTACAATGGTTTATTCTTACTCATAAAAACATGAAACAAATTTAATCACTTGTTAAAATCCAAAATCCAAAATGTCTGACAATAGTACTTAGCCCTAAGCCTACTGGCAAGTACTAATAATAAATTATAATGACAATAGTTTAATTCAAATAAAATAATTAAAATTAAAAAATATAATTACAAATGCTATATTTTAATTCATATTTATTTATTTTCAAATTAAAATGTAATATTGTTTAATTATCTATAAATTATTAATATATATTGATAATTGTGATAATTATTTATAAACATAATTATTAATAATATTAACTGAGTCTTAACACTTAATTGAGCTTTGCAATGAGCGGACACATGTCACGAATCTAGAAGAATCTAGGCACATTGAAAAATATTCTCCAAATCGGCCCAAAATTCATCTCAGGCTGTCGATCTTTCTTTTAGTCAATGGTCAAGATTTCAGATAGAATCTTCAAGTATACATGTCTCGATTTTGGGTAGAAGTAGAATTTAACTTCAATCATTTAAAATTTGGCCCGAAATAGAGCCACGGTCATTGTAAAGAATTTAAATAGCATATTAATTAATATAGAGAAAAATATTGAAATAAATATTGTTGAAAAAATTGTTATTAATTATTATTATTATATTTTTAAGTTTACCATGTCAAAATCATGATGTTAATTTAATTATTTACATTAAAAAAAAAAAAAAATTAAAAAAAAAAAATAAAAAAAAAAAATATATATATATATATATATATATATATATATATATATAAAATATAATTTATAATAATAATTATAATAGTTATAATATAATATAAATAAAGGATTTTCTTTTCTATTATAGAAATGATTGTTTTTTTATCATAAACTTTTTATTGTAAAGATAATATGAAAAATTCAATGAAGATATATTAAATTTTATAAAATAAATTAGTGTAAGATATGAAAATATAATGAAAATAGTTTAATGTAAATAAAATAATTAAAATTTAAACATATAATTACAAATGCTATATTTTTATTCATATTTATTATTTAGTTTCAAAATTAAAATGTAATATAGTTTAATTATCTATAAATTATTAACATATATTGAAAATTGTGATAATTGTTTATAAACTATTCTTCATCATTTAAAATATTTTGTAATGAAAAAAAGTTAGGTGACAAGATAGGTATGCAATAAAAAATTGACACAAATTATAAATTTTTTATTTAACTTTGTTAAGGTTATAATCTTTAGTTTTCCTTGTAATCCGCTCTTATCGCTTCATTTGTTTTAACTATTCAGATTTTAAAAAAATAGTTTTAGAAATTACAAAACTTTTAATTGGATAATTCTCATTTGAATAATTCTTTAATATAAGGTGTTAATCAAATATATTATACAAATCCATAAAGGGATTGTTGAAACCCTTTTTTTTTTTGTTTCTGAGTTCTAACTTTATAACTATTAATAGTTAATTATTTTAAACAAAGTCACAGACTAACATTTCAATAGTGCATTGAAAATCAAGATGCCAAAAACAGAGTCATAGACTAATAGGAAGTTGGAACAATGATTTGAGAAGCCAAAAATAATTATTTTCATTGATAATGTTTTAGAATGTACAAAGCATAGATATTCAAAATAGCTAATTAAATCAACGTAGTTTTACTATATTTCATAATTTACATTAAAGGGCAAGGGCCAATCCAAAGAAAAAATAGATATCTTAAATTTTTTTTTTTTGCCCTAGGGCAACTTCACAATGGTTAAGGAAACAAGATTCAAGAAATAGGGAACAGGGAACAAGGGAATAGGGAGGTTGGAATTGGAAGCATCAGCAAGCTGAGGGGCTGAGGGCTTGAAGCCTTCAATTAGAAAGGTCTTCAACTCCCTCTACAAGGAATTTGTTGAAGAAGATGATGCCATTGAACTCATCCAGCTATGTGAAGTCAGTCTCACTAACATTGTCCACCAACAAACACTTCCATAGAAAATCCCTTCTGAGCTGCACCCACTTTCGATGGCGAGTCAATTGCCATTCATTCATAACAAGTAGGAAAGGATTCTTTTGTATAATGCTCCCTATGCCTTGCTCCTAGTGCTTGTCTACGATGTCTATAAAATGGATGCCAATGCTTGGTCCTGGTACTTTCTTGGCCAATACAAGAATTTTGACATCATCTTCTAAAAATGTTTCCTTAAAAATGTTACGTAGAAGCATCAGCATATCTATTTGAATACCTCCAAGGTCAAGAAGAGATGCGAGGAAGTGGGAGGTAATATCCATGGACACATGGTACCTCTTATTGTTTCTTAAGAATTCATTTTCGAGGACCATGAATATAGCATGGCGGATAAAAGGACTTTGGGCATCTAGCTTGCAAACCATGGAAAGGACATCATCAGGAACCTCGCCTAAAAAGGGCTTTTATAGAGCCATTGTAGTGCATTTTAGGCGAATTAGCTTATCCATGACTAAGATTCAAGAAAATCTGTAAACCGAATTCAAATTGAAGAATTTGAAAAATGATAATGAAAGAGGAATTGAAGAGGCTATTTAATGGAAGTTGCATTAAATTCTTTGGCATTCGTGATCTATTATATCTTATTTTTTTGTATTCCTATTAATTTTCAAGTGTGCGAAATGCCAAAATATATTTGCATTAATGTCAGACAGTCGAAAGTTCTTGACATTGAGTAAATTCTAATTAATGGCTTCTGTGCAAAATTTTTCAAGTATCTTCATTCTGAAGAATTTCATGTAACTCTAAGTCATTTCAAGCGAGTGGCTCTGAAATGCATCTTCTGCCATTGATCTCTAATTAATCAACAATCAATAAAACTATTGTATTTATTATTAACAATACAAAAGTGATGGTAACTGACTTGGTAATAGTGACACTAACATTGTGACATTATGACATTATTAATAATAGACCTAAGATAGTACACAACTTGAAGTGACTACTCAGTAGTTAGTATAGTCGCTAGCCAATGCACGTGCAAATTTGCTTTTAGATTAAACAATTTTTTAGTTTACCACTAAAGATTAGCCAAGACCATTATTATTTATTTTCCTACAAAACAAGTAATTCTCCTCTGACATTATTAATTCATCTTTGGAAAGGGAAAAAATAGCCATCATTTATTTATATGTCAGCAAGAAAAAATATTAATTAGCCACATTTAAAATTATTTTTGCTAGGACAAGGAAAAAATTGCTAACATATAATATTTTATTTCCCTATATGGAACAAAAAAATTGCTCTCAACATTTAAATTTTGCTACCCACAAAATGTTGGATTCACCAACATTTTAGGCATTTTTTTTGGGAGGGGTTTCTTAAAGTTATCATTGACTTCATTGCCATGACTAGGTCACTTTCTCTATTAGATGATAATAAAACCCTTCATTGACTTCTGATATATTTTGAGTCCTTTTGCATAACACTTCTAATTCACATGCATACACTTGTCTTTCCTTTCTCTTGCTTATGATCTAGCTTTAGATCACTGCTATTTAAATAATTTCATAAATAGTTTTCTAGTGATTCCACAATAGCCTCTTTTATTTTGATTGTTGAACATACAACATAGGGATCTGCTATTCATGTCATGTAAATATTCTATAATGATATCTGTAGGTATTAAATTTTCTCTAAAAACCTCGACAAAATTTAAATATTCCTTCCAAGTTGGCTTGATAATTATTTTTCCTTAAACTCAGTTACATTCCTGACTTTTATGTAAACTCTGCTTTGCTTGGTCTTTACTATTTCCTGATGCTCAACATTTTTTTTGTTTGGTCTCTATTACCCTTCTGAAGCTCAATATGTGTTGTGCTTGCCAAACACTATATAACTCGGTACTTGTATACTTGGAATTTTCTTGGTCACCAATGAGCTTGGCTAGTATAGAAAATACTTTATGACCAAAAACTTACTTGGCTCCTATAGAACTCAGTACACACTCGCTTATGTACATGAGTGTACCTATAAAGAATAGCATAGTTAAAGTGATGATTGTTTGACTTTGCCTTGTAAATGACTAAGTGGTTGACACTAATAGACAACAATGGTTAGAGATATCAACAATCTCCCCCTTTGACATTATTGGAAAAAACACTTTGTCATATTTACATCATTATGATACAATCTAATAAATGAGTTCCCCTCATATGTCTTATGAATTATACCTTGAAATGAAAAATGCAAAAATAATAACAAATCCATTTCATATTTATTTTACTTCTCATTCAAATCACATTCTCTTTATCAACTATGTTTCCTCCTTGTTAACTCTATTTCCCCCTTGTTTTTGAACACTATATATCTCTGCTACTAGGGTTGAATAGGTGGAAGTAATCCATATTTTTCAATGAATTCCCTTGTGAACTTGGGTAATCATGGTCAATTTATGATCCCACATGGTTCATTTTTCATCCAAAATTTGATTGTACAACTTAATTCTTGTAGTCAAATCAATTAACATATCAGCCATTGAGAGATTATGATATTCTATGATAAGGTCCTAGGCTATTTTTCAGTTTTCTCTAGATGACCACCAAATGAGTTATCATCATCACCTTAATAGAGATAAATTCTACCATAGCCCCCTCAATTTTATTTCTATCATAATTATCTAGTGTATCATATTCAAAACTTTGTAACGAGGCCTTCCTCGACTTAACCGCCTATACAAAAGTGTTGTCTATATCAACAAGAAGACATATGTCATTATAATATTTTGTGACCAATTCTTTAGGAATCCTCATCCTCCTTTTCATTCTTTTTTTAAATTCATCAAAGTAAGCATTCATTACATTTTCAAAATTTTCTCCTAACTGAGTAATATACTCATTTACTTGTCTTGTCACTAGTTTGTCTTTCTCCATACAACATCACCAATACTAGGACAATACTTTTGGATGTAAAAGAAAATACAAACAATGAGGGATCCAAAACCACACATTAAATTCTTCTCTTTTGTTATTGATGATAGATTTTCTACAAGCTATAACTTCTATATCTTGGCAAGATCATACTCATGATCTTTCATCATAATCTTCCACAGTTGATCCATAGCCATATAAAGCACACTATTCAATCTACTTAATTGATAGAATTTGTGAGAAATGACTCTCACTAAAAATTCAATTAGTCGATTAGAAATATTTGTAATGGATAGACCTTGTCCATTCCACTCAACTCCTATGTTAACCTCAACTTCTTCACAACTCAAACATGACATGGTTTTCTTCTTGTCTAGGGTTGGATAACTTGTAATCATATGAATTATTTACTTTGTGATCTCCACTAGTCCATTTTGTAACTAGTACTTCATGTCATGAATTCTTCTCAAAATAACTTTTATCCATTCAACTTTGAAATTCTTTGAGAATTCTAGGGCACAAGTTAACCCTTTCCTCTCAACAATTTGAAATCCATCTTTCAAAATTCCTTCATTGCATAGCTTCTCATAAGCTTCTTTGATTTCATAACCTCCTACCTCTCTAATTTTGCACATATAAAAACTTTTGACATCATGGATCATAATGACTTTAGGTGGTATTGAAGATAGCACACCCATAGAATCTCCTTTCATAGCAATCTCTAGAAACATAGGTGGAGGGAAAAAGTCACTCTTCACCAATTGGATTTTACTAATCTCTTAATTTATTCTAGCAATTGATGAAGCTTCTATGATCATAGTTAGGATTTGAAATTCTTTCTTCTCAAGATACTCAATATAGTTTAGATCTTCACTCATTCAATATTCTTTGTCCAAGTCACTCTTGAAACCTTTGCTAGTTGCTAAAATTGCCAAATTTCTCTATTTTCTAAAAGATCTATGTACAAGGTATGTGATAATCTCTTCCAATTTTTTTATATACCTTGTTTTGATTGATTTAGGGTCTCCATTAATGTTGTGTACTTAGGTAGGTGGAAGCTAACTATCTCAGTTGATATTGATGCCTTTTAGCTAGGTCTTTATACTACAACTCAATCTCTTCCATGTCATTTGGTCTCTACCATATCATTTCTGAAGTGCTCAGTCTATGTTGCAATGCTTGATCAACATTGACAATTTTAGTGACACTCGACAACCTTTCACAAATTTGTTCTTATGCATCTTGTATATGCATATATGAACTTTTGGCACATATTTATGTAAGGAATTGATGTATGATCTATCAAATAAGTATACAGTTCCATACATACCTCTCTTTCTAAGTTTGAGTTGACATGATCACCTTCTCCATTGGCTTCACTGACCTTAGCTTTACTAGCTCCACTATTTCCATCTTTTGTTTTGCTTTTCCATTTTTGGTTCATTTCATTCCTAATTTTCTCAATGTCCACTTTGCCTTTGCCTCTATCCTTTTTCTAATTTTTTGAATACACTTGAGTCCTACAATCCTTGCTTTGATGCCCAAATTTGTGACATTTAGAACTTACATTGTTCAATGCATAATTCTTTCTTTGACTTGACCAACAGAGTTTTGTCTATGATCTGCATTCATATGCTCTATGCCCATATTTTTGATAGTTATAGGAATATCCTTAAAATTATGTGTACTAGATGTACTCCTCAGTCTTGACCTACACTCATGTATTTGATGCCCTTGTTTCTTGCAGTAGAAACAATAACTAATAAACATAGGTTTAGAATTTGGCATACCATGTTTTCTGTTAGAGTAAATAATTATTTATTTATTATTTACTCTATTGCTTAAGTTTACTTAGGTCATGCATTTATTTAATATTTCGTATTTAATGCATGTTGTGACAACACGGGAGTTTGTTCCCTTCTAGTTGTCACACTTATCTTCTAGCTTGTTCTACAAGCTTCCATGAGCTCTTTATATTCGGGCTCTCTCTCATTGTATTTTAATTATTGAAAAGCCATTTTCTTATTGTAAATACATTTCTTATTGTGTTTGCATTTTTGGCTCTCATGTCCGTTTAGGGTTTTGCCCGTGCTCCATGCTCCTCCCCTTCTATGGCTTCTCTTTGACAGGTTCGCATGCAGATGATCTTGGCGTCTTCGGAGTTGGCTTTCCTCAACTCCAACATGGTATCAGAGCCTTCCTGCTGCTGCTTCGTTGAAGAAATTTTGAAGCCGTGATTTGGAGTCACAAACCCTAGTTTGTTTGTGCAATTTTTCTTCAAATCAGGGGATCAGCAATTTTTGGAGCACTTTGGGACCAAATGGACATCGCCATTGGATCCGAAAGGCCATTTGCAGTCAGGATTCATATAAAACTTGTCGTTTTTGGAGACAGGGCTTTTTTGGCGATTTTTTGAGGCCTCCAGGAGTCTGCTGTACGAATCGTACGGACGCAGAGCGTAAATTTTTTTTTAAAAAAAAAGCGGGTTTTCGGGCGCACCGCCGCTGCGCCACCGCGGGGCCGCCACCGCGCCACTCGCGCGCCACCCGCAGCGGCCGCAGCAGGCAGCGCCGCCCGCGCTCCGCCGCGGCCTGGCCTCCTCCCGGCCGCCGCCTATCCGCCACCTCCGCCGGTTGCTCTGCCGTTTGCGGCCACCGACCCCCGGCTCCGCCGCCCCTGCGGCCGCCTCCGCCCGCCTCTGCTCCGCTCAGCCAACTCTGCAGCAACGTCAGCCGCGTAGGCCACTGCGGGGGTGACACGTGGCATGGGCGCCACGTGGCACCTTGCCACGTGGACCCGCCCGCCACGTCACCCCTGCCACGTCATCTGCCACGTGGCACTTTTTTGCTGCGACGGCCATCAAGCCATCAAATTTAATGGCATGACTTGCTGACGTCAGCACTGCATCAACCCTTGCATGCACCTCTCCCATTCTCTTTTGGACCTACTTGTGGTTTTTTGGCCATAACTCTTGCATACGGAGGTATTTTTCCGATCCGAAAGAAGCGCCAGAAAGCTGGTTCCGAGACGGAGATTTTGGTGCAGGTATTTTTAGGTTTTGATGCTTTTTTATTGCTCATTTTTTTTGTTGAAGTCCGAAGTCCTCTTTTTGACTCCGACATGCATATCTTTTGCGTCCCATGTCTGTTTTTGGAAAACTTTATATTTTTGGAAAGCTGGTTTTCTCATCTTTTCAGAACTGTCATCTTTTTTCCTCACTTTTGGCCTCTTCTCTTTCTATCATAATTTTGGCGTTTTTGCTCTATGGTGGATATTTTGAGTGTTTTAGGCTCGAGGATCGTTTTCCTGGCATGGTTTGCTTTCTTTTAGGCTGTACTTTCTTTTGGTTCAGCTCTTTTTCATTTCTGATTATTGTAGCTATCCTTTAGAAGCACTTTTCATTTTCGCACTGAGATAAATTGTCACTTTTGCATTCTGGGAGTCAGGTGTACTTGCACTATTTCATAAAGCACCATGGGGGGGGATTATTTGTTTGCTGTTTTAGGCATTCTCCCTTTGTCAAGTGAGTGTCCGTTCCACGACATTAGCCCCATGCAGAGTCAGTTAGACCGTGTCTTTATCAGTGTCTGTACCTCTTCTTGGTTTGTTTGCAGAAGATTTTGGCTCACCTTCTCAGTTGCCTGTCATCACACCCCGTCTGCATTAAGGGGGGATTATGCTGTGTTCTAATGCATCCATGGTTCGATGGTTCGATAGTGTGAACTATGTATTCAGTGGTTGATCCTACATACAAGGCGATTGCAGTGGCTGGCTACCTATGCATTTCGGTGAGATGGATCATCTACCATATAGACATGCTCGGTTCGTGCCTTCTTCTTCCATGGAGGTTTCTTCAGATCAGCAGTTTGGCAGATTTGCGACTTCTTCATGCTTCAGTGATGCTGCTTCTTCATGATCACTTCTTGTTCCTGATTTAGGGGACATTTTCCCTAGTTGGAGACTTCTTCAGCTCTTCACTGGGTTCTTACCTCTTTTTAGGGGAGGGTTTTTCCCATGTGGTTTTCTCTCTTTCCCCGTTTACAGAGGTTTCATTTTTTGCATTGTACTTGGGTACCTAAAATGGCCTCGTTGCCGGGACCCATTATGCATTTCATCTTAGCTTTGTGAGCTTAAGGCATTTCCCTATGTTGCACTTAAGGGGGGGTGTTAGAGTAAATAATTAATTATTTATTATTTACTCTATTGCTTAAGTTTACTTAGGTCATGCATTTATTTAATATTTCGTATTTAATGCATGTTGTGACAACACGGGAGTTTGTTCCCTTCTAGTTGTCACACTTATCTTCTAACTTGTTCTACAAGCTTCCATGAGCTCTTTATATTCGGGTTCTCTCTCATTGTATTTTAATTATTGAAAAGCCATTTTCTTATTGTAAATACATTTCTTATTGTGTTTGCATTTTTGGCTCTCATGTCCGTTGAGGGTTTTGCCCGTGCTCCATGCTCCTCCCCTTCTATGGCTTCTCTTTGACAGGTTCGCATGCAGGTGATCTTGGCGTCTTCGGAGTTGGCTTTCCTCAACTCCAACATTTTCTTCTACAAAAATTTGTAGTATGACCAAGTTTTCCATAGTGATAGTATGTTAGTTTGTCCTTTAACTTTGCATTCCTTAGTTCTTTATTCCTAGATGATTTTCCTTTCCTAGTGCATGAATGTCCTAACCCATCAAAATAACTTGATGAATTCATAAGTTCTTCAAATTACTTCATTGTTTCCTTTGGTTTGTTGAATCTCTCCATGGATTCTTTCTCATTTTTTAGTTAATTCTTTAGTATGTCCTTCTATGATTTCAGATTCACAATTTCCACATTCCTACGATTCAATTCTTGATTTGTAAGCATTAGTTGATTCATCATGTCTAGTTGAATGTTTGCGAGCTTCTACACATATGATATCCTTTCTTCAAGTCTAGTAGCCATTATCCTTTTGTCTTCTTCAGCCATAGTCCTATCTTTTTCAACTTTCTTCTTTTGTTTAGTCACTTCACATAGTCTTACTGATTGCATTTCATGTGCTCTTTTTAGTCCTCTTATTTCTTCATTCAAGAGTTTGTTCTTGTCAATTAGGTTAGTAGATGCTTTGTAATTTGGATTAATTGTTTCAAATAATCCTTCAGTCTCAACTTCTTCATAGGAAAATAAATTATCTAAATTGCAATTTCCTTTCTCTTTTTTAGGGAGTCCTTCAAATCTTGTCTTGCCTTCTCAAGTTCCTATAGTGTGAGTTGGATGTCAATCACTTGATTGTCAATAAACTTATCTAGTTTGAATGCCTCCATCTCCAAGAGCGAATCTCCAAGTTGTTAAGATTCTCTCAGAGAACCAATGCTCTGATACCAATTGTTGACATGATGGAGGAATAAACAAGATAAACTAGATACAAAGTGTTGATATGAGATTGTTTTGAAGTGAAGAATCTATAATAGAACAATAATTATTTTTTCAATGATGTTAAACCTGGTACTTGGTGAGAAAAATTCTTTTTGGTCTAAAAGCTATCATTTAGTTGAACGATGAAGAAGATTTAAAAAGAGGAGATAAAAATAACACCTACAGGAAGGTTGAGTTATTTGTTATGTAAAAGAATCCCTAAGACCAAGTAAGAAATTGATACTATAGTGTATTGTTTACCTACTTAAATTCTAAAATGAAAGATTAATCAATTTAAGACTAGAAAAATATCAAGTATGAAAAGTGTCTACCAAGCCTTGTCAAGCAATAAGTGCAAGCCGAGTAGAAATCAGTGGAAGTTGAGTGAAAAATAAGTGGTGTGAAGCAAAGAAGAAAATCAGTTTAAGCTTAGTTATTGTCAATATATGCCAAGTAAAGTATAGTGTTTGCTGAGTAAACTAGTGTTGGATGAGTGAAATAACAATATAGAAGCCGAGTGACATGTTGATGCCGAGTACCAGTAATATATGTTTAACTAAATATTTGACGAATTTGAGCTGACTATTTTATTTTCTTGAATTGTGTAAAGGATGTGGAAGATAACTATGATGAGCGGGTGGCATAGAATTCAAGGTAAACTATTTTGAGGTGAATTCAAGGAAGATTGTAGAAGAAGTTTCTAGAGGAACAAAATTGAAAAGTTGGTAAATTCATTATATCCCACCTAATCCTACCTAACCCTAAAATGGACAATTGTGGTTAAGTGGAAAAAGATCTTAATTCTCTATTTATAGATATAGCTAGTTAGAAGCAAAGGTTGTCATGTACGAGAACCTAAGGAAGACAAGGAGTCTAGGGTATTGCTTCATTCAGTGGCCTAATAGAAGAGACTACAATTGGAATGCAAAGAAAGAAGGATTAAGAGTATGAATGCTTGAAGGGTGAACAAGCTATCAGAGCTAAAGTGGGTGAATGCCAAGAAAAATAGAGGACTAAAACAAAGATCTATAATCTTCAAGCGAGTTGTAAGTTGTTATCATATCAAGCCTGACTATTACTTTCTAATCATTGTATTAGTCCAGAGTAAATCCTTTTAATTAAGGTTGACCTAACAATCATTTGTAAATGCTTTAACTAGGTGACATTCTAATGAAATGGTCTAAAGTCCTCTAATAAATCTCACTCCTAACATGGTGATTAAAATCATCTAATCAGGTCATATTAAAAGTGTGTATTGTAACTTTTAACATGGTTGGCCTTTCATAGGGCATCACTTAAGAAGAGTGAGAATTAGTAGCATGTTACTAGTGGTTTTTCCCAAATTGGGTTTTCACATAAAATCCATATGTCAAATGTGTTATGTTTCATGTTTTCATTTTTGCAAAGTTGTTTTGACATATAATAGTAACCTACAAAGTTTAATTATTATATGATCTAATGGATGCATGCATGACAAGGTTTTATGGGTATGGGTCTACTAAGCATTGGAAAGTTTTATTTATACATTTGGAGCTTGGATAATTGATTCACTCCCCTCTTAGTTATTCTAAAGAATTCCAACAACTAGTAGCAGTGTGCCATAGTGCTTAAGAATACTAGTTTGAAGGTACTATAAGAAAAATATCAAGATGTGAAAAAGCAAGGTAAACAAGATCAATAAGGAGAACTTCCCTACATGGAAAAGTCTAATAAAGCTACAACTAGGAGGTCTTGGACACCATGTAAAATCTACCATCACCACTGAGCATGTTAACACTACTAGAGCCCTAACTACTGATGATCTAAAAAATGAAGAAAGCACACAATCAGGCAATGTTGGAGATTGGCTTTTCCCTAAGTTAAACTAAATTTGATGACATCAAGGGTTGTGATACTACAAAGAAGATGTGGAATACACTTCACAATATTTATGGAGGAGACACAAATGTTTTGAGAGGGAAGCCTGAAAGTCTTAGAGGTAATTTTTATGATATGAGAATGGAAGAAGCTGAGAATATAGTTCAATACTATGTCAAAGTAAAGGAAGTATTCAATGCTATTAGAGGAGCAACAAGTAAGATTGAAGATGATACTGTATCAAGAAAAGTATTGAGAACACTACTACTCATCTATGCAATTAGAGTTTTTTCCATACAAGAATTAAGATGTATACCAGGTTCTAATACGACTCTTGAAGCTTTGGTAGGTAGGCTTACTACCTTCAAACTCTCTACTTATGGTAACTTCAAATTTGAGAATGTTGAATTTTCTTTCAAAGCTAAACTATCATTAAAGGAACCTAAAGAGAAGAAAAATGTAAAATATGTTTCTAGTGATAGTGATATACATTAGGAGGATGCAGAAAAACTTGAAGCATTGCTAGCAAGGAGATTTCATAGAGGCAAAAGAAAATCAAAGGTAACTTACCTATCATATGTTTTAATTGCAATGAGGTTGGTCATATTGCTGGTAGATGGCTAGAGAAGAAGAACATTAGAAGTGGAGATAAATATAGAAGTAAAAGAGACAAGGACAACAAATATTACAAAGATAAAGGAAAGAATTCTTGCTACATTGAAGAAGAGGAAACCAAAGATGGATTTGATGACCATACTGATGAAGTGGTGTATGTTGCAACAAAGGATAATTCTGATGAAGATGAGGCAACTGCACCAGTGTCTTATGTGAACAAGACTGGTAGATGGTTCATTGATAGTGGGTGTTCACATTACATGATTGGAATAGAAATATTCTATTACATTACATTAGGAAGAGAAATATTCTAGATGAAAACATTGAGAATAATTAGGTGAATATTTGCAGGGTTCCTTGAAAAGATAGAATTTCTAAAGATGTAAAAAGATAGGTTATTGAATTTTGGACCACATCATCTTGTGTTTCTTCCATTAGATGTGATACTATAAAAATTAAAGATCAAGAGATAGGGGCTAAAATTGAACATTGAAAACATTTGATAAATATAACACAAAGTGAATTATTTCAAACATTCAAGCAAGAATTTCCAAATGTGAAAATATGTCAGAGAATGTTTGAGAGTCTACGTCTTTCCTTTGTATGGATAAATAAGATACGTGAAACTTGTTGTCAAAACCATGTTGAATTTGGTCTACACTTGCAATCATATGCAAAAGTTATGGCAATACTTGATCCAAATTTGGTCATCCCTAGTAGTATGTCACAATTTGTGAAGTCTATATTATGCAAAAAATTAGAAGATTCAGATGAGTTCAAAGTACAATGCATCATAAATCAATATCTAGATTGTGGAGATTTATCTAAATTTCCATTGCAAAATGAGAATATTGATGAATCAACACCAGTTTCATGGATGAGATATGAATATGAGACATACCAAAATAAGACAAGACCTAAATCCAAAAAAATTGTATTGAAGGAGACTGAATTTTAGTATGATGAGTTCATGAACAAGTTTTGTCCATTGATATATCCACATATCCAACATTGTCATGGTGCACAATGGCAAGCTAAACAATTTCATGATTCAAAAAATTATTTTCCACCTATTTCACTTGTAGATTTTTTTGAGAACTATACATTTTCACCTCAAATAGAGCTTCAAGGGCAATATTTTCATTCTGAATAAGTTGCAATATTTGTGTAAGTAACGTATAGACATGCACAATTTGAGGTGGATGAGATAGAAAGTTCAGAGGAAAATGAATGCATTCTTATCAAGGAGGTTTATTTCTATATTAGTGATGATAGAGTTCATGATAGGAGCTATGTCACTCATTGTTTTGCAATGTTCTCTGAAGATCTTAGAAATTATGGAATAAATGTTTTAGAGCAATGGATCTTGTTTGATGGTTGTGAAGGCTAGTGTATGTATATATGTACAGTTTTATTTAACTTTAAATTTAAAACTTATATTGATTTGTACATGTATTTCAATTTGATTTAAATATAATTATTTTTTAATCTCATTTCGTGAACTCATAGGAAAATTTAAATTTTCAAGAGCATTTAATTGGTTAGCCATGCAACATGCTAGATGCAATGTTAGGTTTTTGTGAAACTTCTTTGGAAGTGGACATGGAAAAGGGGAGCATAATGGAGTAGAAGCATGTATAAAGCATGCACTTTGACAACATGAACTTGTAGGTATATATGTACATACATTTAGTGTGTTCTTGATCTACTTATGACATATATACATGTATAGATTCTCTCTCTCTCTCTCTCTATATATATATATATATATTGGAAATAATCAAGACTAGCTAAGTTACTGAGAGGCAAGGGGTGAATCAGAAACTTCAAAACTTTAAATTAATTCAGCACTTAATCCATTCATCATTAATTCATCTAATCTATTGCATGCATGAGAAATGATAAACATTCATGACACATGAACACATAATTTTGGTGACCCAAAAGCCTTCCAAATAGAAAGTAAAACTAGGGTGGGCATGATACCCACAAAACTTCACTACTATAGTATAAAGTTGGCTTGTTAAGGCTTACATTGACCACTTCTGATGGTCTACCTTGTTAAGAGAAATTTGGATTGCTAGATCCACCTTGTTAGAGGTTTTACAAACATACAATGAAGTATGCACTCTATTAAGAGATTTCAATTAAGACTATTAAGTCTACCTTGTTAAAGGATTTAGAAAACTTATTCACCTATTAGGATGAAATAGTGGATCTGACTTACAACTTGATTGATGATTACATCCTTGAAGTATAGATCACCTCTTGTGATTGATATAAACTTATTGCTCCTTGTAGACCTTGCTAAATACTTTGTTTTGCTGTTGATTCACATTCACTCTTCTCAAAACATTACATATCCATTCCTTGATACATTGGTATGATACAATACATCACATATATATACCATCCTAATATTTACAAATACAAGGTCAGCTAAAACAAAATTAAACAAAATATTACCGAGTCAGCCAAATAGTAAAAAATCAGGTTCTATAAGCTGAATTGGTGAATTTATGATACTCAACATCCACTGCATTACTCAAAATTGTCATGTACTTGGTAGAAGTAGAGGCTTGGTCCATACTAATCACATAATGTAGCTTCAAACTCGGTAAACATTGGAGACTTGATAGATATAGTGTTACTTGGTAGATACTGAATACTTTGTTTACCTTGTTAGAATTTGGTAAACAATTCTCATTCCATCACTCGATATACGCTAGCTTCTCTTCACAGAAACTAATGACTTGGTAGACACTACAAAGCTCGGTGACCACTATCTGCTTGGTGAACACTGCTGGACTACACACTGTCTAGATTCACTTGGTAGCTTCTAGAATGCTCGATGTGAACTGTGAAACCTAGTTATCACTAGATTGGTTGGTGAACACTAGAGACTGAGTGATGAGCTTGGTAACCATACAAAACTAAATAAGCATTGTCACTAATGAAAATACAACACAATGCTAACAATCTCCCCCTTTGGCATTAGTGACAAAAACACTTATAAGCTAAGACTTATGTATACTGACATACTGATTTTGATTTTTCAAAATTTATCTTTGTAAAGCTGTTGTATATACATTTTTCACATATCTTCCCCATACATCTGATATAATATATACATAGTCTTTCTCTTCTTTTTATTTTGTACATATATAAATCTATTTTCTCTCTTATTGTCTCCACAAGTCTCTTATCTCTCTTACTCCCCCTTTTTGACAATAATGTCAAAGAGTTATGCAATATATTCAAATAGAGACATCAAAATGTCAGAGGAACTCAAAATGTACCTTGAGAATAAGAGCTAATGTCTTATCCTAGTTGTCTGGCAAAATTTTGTAGGTGGAGAGTGCCACTTGAACTTCTGCAAAAAGTTCAATCATATGATTTGCAAAAGAAAAATTGTTATCCTGGACCAATGACTTTGAATATGCAATATGCTTTTGCATTGTGTCCATAATTGAAAGGATCATGTTTTGGATATCTATTAATATGGACCTAATCCTTGCTTCCTCTCTTAGCAATTCTTCCTACATATTTGACAAAAATCTCACCTTAATGTGATGTGCTGAGCTTGAGCTGGGGTCAAGCTATAGCCTTTGAGCACTTGACTTCATATCTACATCAATCTTATTTAGTTTTTCTTTGATCTCCTTGATGTACTTAGTAAGATCACAAAGCTTAGCAAAAAGTGATGTCACATTGGTAAAAGAATGTTCAAGATTGCTCAAAATTGAAGATAGTTCTACTTGATTTATAACAATGTGCTGAGCAATGTGCTCAACCACCTTATTATCAAACTTTTTATTTTCCTTTTCAATTAACTTTTCTTGGCTAGATGTGTCCTCATTGAACTTATTGATTGCTTCTTCCAATTGTAACAAAATGTGTTGAGATGAATCCACAACCTATAGCATTTGTTATTATATTCTTAGTATTTCCAATTATTCTAAACTCTCTATCTCTTTTAGCTCTTATTTGTTTCTGCCTTGCCTTCTGTTCCAAAAGCTGACTAACTAGTCTCATTTCATCAACTATAGTAGTATTGAGATCCACCTTAGGAATTACAATTTCTTTGTCCAGATCTATATCATCATCAATTTCCTTACTAGTAAGTAGAAGTTTTAGAGGTGTTCTTGTTTCTACTTCTAACCTTACTTCCTTGGACTTATAAATAGAGACAATTGTAGAGATAGTTGGACTTGCAAAGAAAACTTGAATAGGACCAACCGAAGGAAAATTGAAAGAAGTGCTAATTGAATCCAAAACTGATGTGCTATCCAAAATTGAGGTAACAATAGGTGGAGAAAAAACTAGAGTACTTACAAAACAAGAACTAACTAGAACAAAAATTGGTGCTAACAAAGCTGTAGTAGTAAAAACTATAGAACATGATGATGAACTGATTGTACACACTATTGATGAAGTTGATAAAATTGTGGAATTGGATGCTTTACATACTGCTGATGTAGATGACTTGAGAGCTGCTGAAGAGGAAGGCTACAGCTTGGTAGATGAAGTGGTAGCCACTTCCATTATTGATACTTGGAGTTGAGAGGTAGCAAATAGTGACTAAACATATGATGTGTCTATTGTAGTTGCTATCACATTTTTTGAAGCTATCTCCAACCCTGATGATGTAGTAGTCTTAGGTGGAGAATGAGGAAGGGAGGCTATAACTTGTGCTTCTATTCTTATTAGATCACTTTCTTCATCTCCTTCCTTGTCTTCCTCTTCAACCTCTTCCTCTTTCTCTTCTTCATCATCCCTCATCAACTCTTGACATTCCTCAGCATCAATGGTGACACATGGAGTACTATCTTCTTCCTCATTGTCACTTTCATCATCATCATCCTTGATTTCGATTGGATCTTCACTGTGATTGTATAGATGATAGATGTTTTTCCACATGTTTGTAGCATCTGTAACCACATGCTCAATGTCTTTGATCAAAATCAAACATGTATAGAATCTTGTCATCATTTTACCTTCATTCTTTTTCATTGCTGCCTTAACTTCTACATCTGTGAAACTTAGTAGCAATTGCTTCAGTGATTGCTCATATATGTCTTTAGTTGTCTATATAGATAATTCCCACCTTGGGTACAATCATGGCAACAATTCATTTGAAATTCAAGGGGCAATTTGATCAGGGGAATATTTCCATTCACCCATCTTGTTGAGCACTAGCTCCTCAATCTGCATCTTCTCAACATCTATTATTGTCTCAAACTTTAGGGCCTTGAAGTTTGTAATGTCTGCACCTTCTTCCATCTATTTCAACCTTTCTTAGAAGGTGAGTGGGGGCTTTCTAAACACAACTTCACTAACACCTTTCCTTTTAGATCTCCTTGTAAATATAGCTGTAGAGGCCTTGGTTGGCTTGGTAATAATTACCTTGCCCTTCTTTTTCATAGGCTCTGCCTCCTTCTCAAATTCCTACTCTTCTTCTTCTGATTCTTCTTCATCCTTTCCTTTTCCCTTGGTAAACATAAGAGGGATACTTGTAGTATTTATCTTGGCTACCTTCCTCTTGCCTTTGCTTATAGCCTAGGGTAGCTTGACTTCAATCTCAATTTTGGTTTTGGCCTCTTCATAAGTTCCAAAAATAGGTTGCCTTGGATCTACTGGCTCATTCACTAGTGCTTCAATGATATCTTTGGTTTCATCAATGTTAACCTCATATGGAAAAGATTTCACCCATGCAATTCTAGGCGTGACTACCAGAATATACACTCTATCACAATCAACCATAAAACATACATCATCTTTATAGTCCTCAACTAGCTTAGGAGGAATCTTGAACCTGTTGTTCATCTTCTCCTTGAAAGCTTCAAAGTAATTATCCATAATGCTACCAAAATTTTCACCCATTTCTATAATGAATTCATTAATTTAATACAAAATAGGAATATCCTTCCTCCATACTACTGAAAGTTTTGATGGGAAAAACTTTTGAACATAAAAGAAAATACATGTTAACAAAGAACCAAATTTATAGGAGTTGTTCTTTGATGTTCTAATGCTATCCATGTTTTTATTCAATTGCTTCAATAATAACTCTGATAGATCAAAATCCAAATTCTTCTTCACAACCTTATGCACTAGATCAACTACCTCACACGATACACTATTCAAATGATTGGAGCTATAAATCTTGTGAGCAATGATATGAATACCAAACCCTAATTCTATATTAGATACTGTGCTAATCTTCAGACCTCTACCATCCCACTCGGCTAGGGTTTTCTTCTGAAGCTCTTCCCAACCTAGGGTTTTGGTAGTTTTGGCTTTGCTTAGCATAGGGAGACTCGTGATCTTATGAATCATTTTCTTGGTGATCAACACAGGCTATTCTAACAATAATTGACCATTATGCACATGACTAAGAATATACCTAATCCACTCAATTTGAAAGCTCCTTGGCATATGCAAGATATGGGTTAATCCTTTGGTCTCTAGATATTTATGCTCGAGTTTTAGAGAACCATCAATACACATTTCTCCTAGGGAACTATCCATCTCTAGGGTTCCAATCTCTTGTAAAAAACACTTAAAATGAGTGCAAATATCATTAATGAGTACCTTTGGAGGAATTTGTGATTAAGCTCCATTTGGGTCAAGTGATTTCACAACTGCTGGTACTAACTTGAAATTTTGTGCTTTCCATTCCACACCTCTTACCAACATCCCAGGTACACTTTTTGCCTTGCTGTTGGTGCTACTTTTGGATGCCATGGTTGCTTGGTAAATGAGAGAAATTTCTTCAAAAAATTCTTGCTGTAAATTTTCTTGAGATTGCTTGGATGCACTTGGAAATCACTTTTCTCTGTGTATACTGAAGTTGTGGTGAAAAATGAAGTCAAATTCTACCCTTTTTAATGAAAATTCTCCATTAATACTTGGTACCATAATGATGTAGTGCATGACAGACTATCATCCATTCACTTGCTTGGTAGAAGCTTGTGACTCGGTGACTAAATAAAACTTTTATTAGTCTCGACCTAGCTCAGTGAAGTCGATGACCAACCTGCTCAGTATGACCTAATCTCTTGTGATCCCTTTGTATTTGAAATACTAATTTGAATCTTTTTCTTTCTTTCATTTGGAACTGCTCAAGATATGACTTGAAGATACAATTCCAATTCGAATCTAATTGGAAATGGTGGAGTCACCCACTTCTCGAGTGACATGACCATCATTTGAACTATCTTGCTCAATAGATTTGGGAATCCACTATTGTCTCATCTGCATCATGATGTTATTAGCTTTAACTTTCTTTTCATCTTCAACCTTATCTATATTCATGCAATTCTTAGCTATATGACCAAGTTCAATGCATGTATAACATCTTACTGTTGTATCCTTCTTTCTCAAGTGATGCCTTGCATAGTTTATGCCAATGTGTCCATATTCTCCACAATAGTGACATCTATACCAAGTATTGTAGTTCCAACCAAATATTGCTTTTACAAGTTGTTCAGCTAGATTGAATGGTTTAGATCTACATTCAGATGCCTTGTGACCTTATTTCTTGCATTTGTGACATTTACCCTCAAATTTTGATTTCTCCTTGCATTCATTAGCTTTATGACCATGTTGACTGCAGTTGTAGCATTTTCCATTGAATTTTGCCTTTCCATTACTCCAACATTTGTTTGATTTATGACCTAACTTACCATAGTGATTGCAAGCAGGTATTTGATTCCTTTGGGCACCTTTCTTGGAAGATTCACCTTCTTCTTTGTATCCAAGTCTTGCTTTACCTTTTTGCCGATAGAGATTCTGCTCACTTTGCTAATTCAATTGATCCATGTCTGCTTGAGATTTCATCATCCTTTTATTGAGTTGTTTTTTAGAATTCAGATTCGCTTTCAATCTTTCATTGATTTGTCTTTCAATGATTAAATCATTCCCTAAACTTTCATTTTTAGATCTCAGATTCATGATTTCTTCATTTGAATTGAAGAGCTAATTGATAAGACTTTCTTGCTGAAGTGATTGATTTTGATTTGCATTGTTCCTTGCCTCCAAGTCTTCCTTTGTTTCAAGATTTCACGTAATATTATTTACTAAATTTCCTATTCTCTTTTCAATTTTCTTACCTCTTCTTGCAGAGAACCATTCTTTTCTAGGAGTTCTTTGATTGCCTCATTTGCTTCATCTGAATTACTTGAGGAGAAAAAGTCTTCAATCTTTTCTTCAACATACTAGTGGTCATTCATTTTTTTTGTAAGTTCCTTCCTTCTTTTTAGGGATTGGGAAAGATTCTCTTTTGCTTCCTTGAGTTGAGCTATGGCTATCTCCAAATCCAGCTTTTCATTATCAATAACTTCATCAAGTTTGAATATCTCCATTATCCTTGATCTTTGCTCAAGCTGTCAAACTTTATCCTGAGAACCACAAAGCTCTGATACCAATTGTTGGAAATAATTAAGACTAGCTAAGTTACTAAGAGGGGAGGGGTGAATCAGTAACTTCAAAACTTTAAATTAATTCAAAACTTAATCCATTCATCATTAATTCATCTAATCTACTACATGCATGAGAAAAGATAAACATTCATGACACATGAACACAAAATTTTGGGGACCTAGAAACCTTCCAAATAGAAAGTAAAACTAGGGTGAGGATGATACCCACAAAACTTCACTACTGTAGTATAAAGTTGGCTTGTTAGGGCTTACATTGACCACTTCTAATGATCTGCCCTATTAAGAGCAATTTGGATTGCTAGATCCACCTTGTTAGAGGTTTTACAAACATACAATGAAGTATGTACTCTGTTAAGAGATTTAAAGAAAGACTGTTAAGTCTACCCTATTAAAGGATTTAGAAAATTGATTCACCTATTAGGATGAAATAGTAGATTTGACTTACAACTTGATTTCTAATTAGATCCTTGAAGTACATATCACCTCTTATGATTGATATAACCTTACAGCTCCTTGTAGACCTTGCTGAATACTCTACTCTGCTGCTGATTTGCATTCACTCTTCTCAAAACATTACATATTCATTCCTTGATACATTGGTATGATGAAATACATCACATATATATATACCATCCTAATATTTACAAATACAAGGTCGGCTAAAACAAAAGTAAACAAAATATTACTGAGTCGTCCAAATAGTAGAAACTTGGGTTCTGTAAGCTGACTTGGTGAATTTTTGATACTTGACATCCAATGCATTACTCGGCATTGTCATGCACTTGGTAGAAGTAGAGGCCCAATCCATACTAATCACAGAATGTAGCTTCAAACTTAGTAACCATTGGAGACTTGGTAGATATATTGTTACTTGATAGATACTGAATGCTTTGTTTACATTGCTAGAACTCGATAAACACTACTTATTCCATCACTCAGTAGATGATGGCTTCTCTTCACAGAAACTGATGACTTGGTAGACACTATGAAGCTCAGTGACCACTATTTTCTCGATGAACACTGCTAGACTACACATTGTCTATATTCACTTGGTAGCTTCTGGAATGCTCGGTGTGAACTGTGAAACTTGCTATCACTGGATTTCTCAGTGAACATTGGAGGCTGAGTGATGAGCTCAGTAACCATACAAATTTGAATAAGTGTTATCACTAATGACCAATACAACATAATGCCAACTATATATATACATACATATATATATATATATATATATATACATACATACACATATGTATATATATATATATATACATACACATATGTATATATATATATACATACACATATGTATATATATATATACATACATATATCTATATATATATATATACATATATATATATATATACATATATATATATATACATATATATATATATACATATATACATATATATATACATATACATATATATATATACATATATATACATATACATATATATACACATATATATATATATATATACGTATATATATATATACGTATATATATATATATATATATACGTATATATATATATATACGTATATATATATATATATATACGTATATATATATATATATATAGGTATGTATATATATATATATGTATGTATATATATATATATATATGTATGTATATATATATATATATATATAGACACACACAAAGAGATTTAATGTATTTTAAATTATATATATATGCGTGTTACTAAAGGTAATAGGATAAATAGTGCAAAATTTTTTTTTGAATGGTGCAAAGATCATTTTGCTACTCTAGATACTGAATACAATAAGCATTATTTTTGGGAAGTGAAAGGTAAGTATTAAATATATTTATTTATTTGATCTATAATACATGTGTGTGTGTACAAATTCTCATAATTCAAGTTTTTAATTAAATTATCTATATTTTTAATAGATATAGATCAATCTAATCCTTACAATTGTCAAATGATTTATAGTGTTAGAAGTTTACATCAAGTGGTGACTATAGGGCACCACAAACCCTCAGTGATTAAAGTACAAGAGAAACCATGTTTTTGTGATGATGGCATGATGGACAATCCAATGAGAGTATGTGAAAATATTGTGAGTGGATATGTTTTACATTGGGATTTGAAGGACATAGTAAGAAAACCTCCTTTTGAAGATGTTGACATTGACATTGACATTCATGATCCTATATAGTCAATTGATTATGAGCATGTTTCTGATTTAGTTATGGCAGGTCTGTGGCATATGTACATATATATTATACACATGTATGTTCATTAAATTTTCACTTTATAAACACATCTATTTTTATGTACATTGCAGGAAATATTTTTGCTATCGAAACCTTAGCAGATAATGTACAAAAATGTAGACTATTATCTTCTAAGATGCACAAAAGAAAAACACAAGTTGCTAGAAGGAACTATAGATGCTAATGAATAGTCATATCCAATTGGATCAGTTGTTGTTGAAGGAACATATTATCAACAAAATAGGATAACCAATAGTGGTATTGAATTTATTGAATACATGCCTGGAGAAAAGTATTTACAGTACAGTAACCATGTTTTAGCAACAAAGTTGTAGTTTGACACAATACCAAGAAGAGGACGTTGTGAAATCAAAAGTCAAAATTTCCTATTGAAGAACATGAAAATATTTTAGAGATAATTAAAAATAGAGAGGATCCTAACAATATAATGTTTGTGGAGCTCTAGTTTAGAGCTATTTGTACTTATTTTCTATATATACAGCTCAAGCATACTTTCATATCTACTATATACACATCATTTTAGATATACATTTTAAAAATTTATATACATTTGATCATGGATCTTGGATATATACAAATTATGAACATTCATGCATTGTTATTTATATTTTGTGTTTGGTTTCATGTATATTTATGTACATGTATATCCCATTAGGACTTCCCCTTAGGACCTCCCCTTAAAAATTCCCCTTAAGACAACCCCTTAAGACATCCCATTGTAGGAGTTCTCCTTATGACCTCCTATTAAGACTTCCCCTCAAGACAACCCCTTAAGACACCCCATTCTAGGAGTTCCCCTTATGACCTCCCCTTAAGACTTCCCCTTAAGACAACCCCTTAAGACATCCCATTCCAGGATTTCCCCTTATGACCTCCCCTTAAGACTCCTCCTTAAGACTTCCCCTTAGGAATTCCCCTTAAGACAACCCCTTAAGACATCCTATTAGGACAAACCTTTTACTAATTAAATGCACTCTTAAAATTGATTCTATAATAGCACGTATTACATTCTTTATGTTCGTATGTATTCTTTGTGTTCTTATGTGTATTGAATTTAGTGATGAAGATGTACTGTTATTTACATTTTTTGTATGGTTTCATGTATATATATGTACCTGTACATCCCATTAGGACTTTCCCTTAGGACCTTGCCTTAAGACTTCCCCTTAAGGCAACCCCTTAAGACATCCCATTCTAGGAGTTCCCCTTAGGACCTCTCCTTAAGACTTCCCCTTAAGACTTCCCCTTAGGTCCTCCCCTTAGGTCCTCCCCTTAAGACAACCCCTTAAGACATCCTACTAGGACAACCCCTTTATTGATTAAATGCATTCTTAAAATTGATTCTACACTAGCATGTATTATATTCTTTATGTTTGCATGTATTCTTTTTGTTCTTATATGTATTAAATTTAGTGTTTAAATGTTGTAGTTCACATCATGCATTCTTTACTAGTATTCTTTATGTTCTTAAATATGCACTAACTTTATTGATTAAATGGTGTAACACATGTACAAAATAACACATGAGCTATGAAATAAAAATGTATATTGAAAACATGCATACATTCAACATGAACATAATATGTACATCTATGTAAAATAACACATCTATGAAATAATGTATGTACCCAAGTAAAATGTATCCAAAATACCATATAAAATGTCTCCAAAATACTAGATCAAATGTCTCTAAAATACCATGTATCAAATGTATCTAAAATAACATACTTATCCATATAAAAAGTATCTAAAATAACACATGTATCTGAAATAATGTACATCTCTATATCAAAGTATCTAAAATGAAATGTATATATATAAAATGTTCCAAAATCAATGAAATAGACATGCAAAATAAGATCAACCACATCCCCCTCCTGATCCATGACCCCAAAAGGCTCTATAATCTGGATCTAAACCCTATGTCAAATGAAAGAAATTTGAAAATTATAAAATTATACATGTATATGTGCATGTATTATATCATATGTACAATATATATCTATCAAATATATAATAAAAAATACATAACATGGTTGTGACTAATGTTGTGTAGGATCTGTTGGGGTCTAAAGATCTCCAAAACACAACACACTATCACTAAGACCTTATAGAACACACATGTACATGTACACAAGTTAAATTGAATCACTAAAGAATACATGTATAGACCTAAGTACATGTATAAAAGATCTTGAGTATGCTAAACAAGTATACATGTGTAAATTATAGTAACAAATAAATTTATAATATTTACCACAACATCATATAATGCTTTGCCAATTTGACTGATATTTGAATCATATAATGATAGAGTAGTCTAGTCTAGGTCGACTGTCTCATCTAAAATCATAGTGTTAAATAGACCCTGTCATATTGTAGGGGCCTGTGTATGGGGGGGTGCTGTAGGAGGTGGGGGGGCGGGTGCTATAGGGCTAGCCTATGTAGGAGTAGGTGCTACAGGATCCTAAGTAGGTGTAGGGGAAGGTGTTGTAGGGCCCTCTATAGGAGTAGGTGTTGTAGAATGTGCAAGGATATCCTCTTGTCTTTGTGAGGGCTATGATCCTACTATGTGTGAGAGAATATGGATGATGTGTCCACCAATGTCACGAAGAGGAATCCCCATGACTATCAAAAATGCCTAATATGAACCAAGAAGATCAGATGCTAAATAACATGCCATACAATGCAATGCATCCACATCTGATATTGTAGAAACCTCTAGTGGGGGTGGTATATCTACTATCTCATACAAATCATCAAATCCTATGCTAGAGGATGCACCTATCAAAATGGGGCCACAAGATTGCAACATATATTTTCCACATCAAGATGAAGACACCTCCTCTAAGTGCGTAGCAACTATGGCAATGCTAGAATATATTAAACTCCTAACTGTATCATCAAGAACAGTCATACCTACAAAATCCATCTTTGGAGCTCTTGGCATGACCAAAAGGTTTGGACCCACCATTGCCCATTTATTAATGGGCACAGGGGTGTTCATAGGTCTAAATCTCTCTAACAATCTACCGAGGCCCTGTCCAACATGACTTGGAAAATTTGTACAATCAACATCATGATGTAAATGAAATTCTACAAAAAAATGTTTGTAGAAATAAAGAGGAAACTCATCCTTCTATGGCCACCTGTGATGTGCAGCTAACCATTGAGGATATATAAATGGTGTAACAAGCTAATCTATACACTTCATAGCTGAATAACCTCTAACCCTAGGCCTATCTATATAAAAGGGAAAGATAGTCTTCACTATAGAAGTGGAGACCTCACCATCAATCTATGTATACTTCATAGTGCTAGTGATACTGTGAGAAAGGGAAGAGTAAAAAGTCTCAATACTTATATCATCAAATGGGTTGTACATCTCTATCATCTCGATCATATGACATAAATCATCTCTCATAGAAATAATCTTCTCCCTATTAGGGGGAGTGGTAGAAGCCAACAATGTAGAATCAAGATACTCTATTGCACAAGATAACCTAGCAACAATATCTACAAACAAACACTATCTCTCCTTAGAGGATGATATTGGTCTATGTGTTGTGCCTGACTCAGTTCTATGACCCCCTCCCTAAACACTAGCTTCCCTTGAGGACATAGGTGCTCCACTAGTACCAGATGCCATAATGATATATGCAAAGAAGATCTTTATCTATAAAATTAGATTTAAGATATACATGTAAGTACATATAAAACTAAAAGTTAAATTTTATTTAGTACATCTAGCTCATGTATGTGAACATCTATCTCAAATATGCACATGTTATTTAGTGCATATGTTTACTATGTTAATGTTTTCTAAAATGTAACTAATTTTTAGCTATCTTGAGGTTTTACGAAGTTTTTCAAGTTTCATGTACATGTTATTATAGTTTCCAAGTTTCTAAATTTGATGTTGGTTAAATTTTAAGTTTTCAAGTTTGAACAACTAAAACTTATTATAGTTTAGTTCTACTTAATGTTTCAAGTTACATGTTAGTTATCTATATAAGTTTGTGCTATGCTAATGTTTTATCAAATGTAATTACTTTAGTTATCTAGGTTTCAACTTGAATTTTCTATGTTTGATGTAAAATCTACATTTATTATTAAATAGATATTTAATTAAAAAATACTATATAGTTCTTTATCTAACATATTGATCTAACTATATAAAAAATCAACTAGTCTAAATAATCAACTACTAAAACACTTAAAACATAATTAATTTAATTACTAAAACACTTAAAAATAATTAATTTAACTAATTCTAACATGTAATAACTTAAAATTTTTAAAAAATCACTTATTGGTTATGGCTGAAACACTCTGACCACTGATGGAAATTGTTATAGTAAAAATGACTGTCTGCAAGCGATTTTTCCTTTTTTATAATATTGCCAGGGTTACGGCTAAAACCCTTTTGGCCGAAAGGGTTTTGGCTATAACTCCACTAGCCATGTAGGTGTGGGAAAATGCCATGTCTATACGACCACAACCCTTTTGGCTATAACCTTGCTAGATAACCCAAAGGGTGACATAGATCTATGCTTTTACCCTATGGAGAAATATTTCCCCTTTTGTAAGATTGGAAGGAGTAAGAACTTTGCTTGCTTATTTTGCATAAAAAGGTTTCAAATTTTATCAAATGGATATGAAGTCAACATTTTTGAATGACATATTATAAAATGAGGTCTATATAGAACAACTAGAAGGATTTGTGGATGCTAATTATAAGAACATGGTATGTAGACTACACAAATATTTATATGGTTTAAAGTAAGCCCCAAGAGCATGGTATAAAAGGCTTCAAAATTATCTTGTGAAGATTAGTTTTGAGAAAACTAATGATAAAAACAATCTATACTTGAAGATAGAAGGAGGTAAAGTCATTTTACTAGCTGAAATTTTTGTGGATGATATCATATTTGAATTTCAAGATGGATTATGTTAGGCATTTACAAATGAAATAAAGAAAAAATTTGAGATGTCTATGTTTGAAGAGATCAATTTCTTTGTTGGTTTGCAAGTATATCAGATGAAATATGGTATATACATCACTTAGTCTAAGTATGTGAAGGAAATATTGAAAACTTTTGGATTGGAAGATTCCAAACTAGTTAGCACACCTATGGTGATAGGACACAAGTTGTCAAAGAATGATGATTCAACTAATGTGAATTAAACATTGTACATGTCTATGATTGGAAAATTACAATATGTAGTGCATAACATACCTAACATTGCATTATCTATTGGGATTTTTGCAAGATTCTCTACTAATCCTAAGGAGAATCATTTGGTGTTGTTAAGAGAATTATGAGATATCTGAAAGGAATAGAAGACTATGGTCTATACTACAAAAAAAATGAAAAATTTGAGTTGAGAGCCTACACTAATGTTGATTAGGCTAGAAAAATTGATAATAGAAAGAGCACAAGTGGAGGAGAATTTTTCTTAAGAAAGAGCTTGGTCACTTGGACCAACAAGAAATAAAATTGCATATCTCAATCTACTTTTAAAGTTGAATAGGTAGCTACTACAATAAATTGTAAAAACATTATATGCATAAAATAGCTACTCAAAGGTATGAAGGAGAAAATCACTGAACCTGTGTTACTTTATTGTGATAATACAAGTGCTATAAATATATCAAGGAATCCTGTGATGCACATAAAGACTAAAAACATTGTAATTAAGTATCATTACTTGAGAGAATTAGTTCAAGACAAAGAAGTGAGGATGGAATATGTGAATACAAAAGAGAAGATAGTTGATATCTTCACAAAATCTTTACCTAAGGATGCTCATGAGTATCTAAGAGGTAAACTAGGGGTGATACCCCTATCCCAAGCTACTTAAGAAGCATAAGTAGTACCCTACATCAATTGAGCTAAATGTTATATCTGATAACTTGATGTAGTGGATTTTACTTTAGGAGACGCCTAAAGTAATGAAGGAATTGAAATAGAAGATTTATAGTCACATGACAGGTAATAGAGGGAGTATTTGGAACTAATTATATCTTCATACAAAGATGAAAATTCCTTGGCATTGTTGTCAAAGAGGGAGAAATGACCTATTCAGGGAGATATAATAACATAGCAAAAAGGGATGGATATACCTAAATATAAGAAAGAGGGAGTGATATTCTATAAAAGGGAGATATAAGTCAAATGGAGAAGATGCAGTAAAGGAACTTGAAAAATCTCACATTACCCTACACAGAGGAAGGACACATACTAAACTAATAAAGGGAGAAATTTCAAAGATTTATTTTCTTTTTGGTATTGTTGATTGATATTGGTTTTCCATTAGTGCCAAAGACGAAGATTTTTGATATAAGATTGTTTTGAAGTGAAGAACCTATAAAGGAATAGTCATTATTTTGTCAATAATGTCAAACTTGCTACCTAATACCTATTAGTGAGACAATTTCTTTTTGGTTTGAAAGCTATGATTTAGTTCATTGATGAAGTGGTTTTGAAAAGAGGAGATAACAATAGCACCTAGAGGAGGGTTGAGTTATTTGGTATGTAAACGAAGCCCTAAGACCAAGTAAGACATTGATACTATAATGTATTGTATATATACTTAAAGTATGAAATGAAAGATTACTCAAGTTAAGAATGGAAGAAGGTCAAGTATGAAAAGTGTTTATGGAGCCTTGTCGAGCAAACAATGCAAGTCGAGAAAAATTTAGAGGAAGCCAAGTGAAAAACAAGTGATGCCAAGAAAAGAAGAAAATCAGTTTAAGTTGAGTGATTGTCAGTATATGTTGAGTAAAGCTTAGTTGATGCCAAGCATCATTAAACTTTAGTGTTCATTGAGTAAACTAGTGTTGGTCAAGCAAAAGAGTAGTATAGAAGCCGAGTGACAATATGTTGATGCTGAATGATAGCAATATATGTTTAATTGAAGATTTGATGAATTTGAGCTGACTATTTTATTTTGTTGAATTGTGTGAAGCATGTGGAAGATGACTATGATGAGTTGGTGGCACAAAATTCAAAGTAGACTATTTTGTGGTGAATTCAAGGAAGATTGTAGAAGGAAGTTTTAGAGGAATCAAATTGAAAAGTGGGTAGATTCATTATATCCCACCTAATCTTACCTAACCCTAAAATGGATGATTATGGTAACATTCACACCTATCAATAACTTGTGCACGTAAACCTTATAATATAAAATGTTGTAACATATAAATTTGATCATTCACATGAATGAAAGTAAAAAACATAACACTTGATATCTGTTACCCAAAAACCCTCCAAGGTGAAGCTAAAATTGGGGTGGGGGTGACACCCACAAATCTTCATTACTATAGTAATAAAGTTAACTAGTTAAGGTTACAATGTTTGACCATAAAATATGATCTACCATGTGAGGAGTTTGCCTTGTTAAAGGATTAAGAGATTGTGTCTCACCTTATTAGATGATTTAATGCTTATAATAAACTAAAGACTCTATTAGGAGATTTACAAAGATATGTTAAGACCACTCTATTAAGAGTTTTACCCTAATTCAAGTTGCTTAAAAATGATTCAGTACCCAACTCTGAGTTTTCTCTATAAGCTAGTTTTGAGTCTTCTTCTTGCTAACTGACCCTCTCCTTTGATATGACATGCTTGTCTTTCCCTTTCACTTCATTTCCATGACTAGCTCACTTGCTCTATTGGATGATAACAAAATACTTCACTAACTTCTAATATGTTCTTAGTCATTCTTTTGCAAAATTTTTAAAATTTTTTTGCATACGCCTCTCTTTCCTCACTCTTACTTTGTATGCTTATAATCTAGGTTAAGATTATTTTTATTTAAAGAATTTTGTAAAGAGTTTTCTAGATGATTCCACAATAGCCTCTTCATCTTGATCGTCAAACACACAACATAGGGATTTGTGACATGTATATATTGTTAACGACCTTCATAGCTATTAAATGTTTTATAACAACCTTGAAAAAATTTAAATATTTCTTCCAAGTCAACCTAATAATTTTTTTTTCTTAAGCTCTATTCTATTACCAACTTTGATGTAAACTCTACTTTGCTTAGTCTTTATTGTTTCCTAATGCTCAACATTATCGTTGCTCGATTTGTATTACCCTTCTGATGCTTGGCATATGTTGTACTCAACACACACTATATAATTTGGTAATTGTATACTTGGAATTTTCTCGATCATTGATGAGCTTGACTTGTATAGAGAATACTCAGTGACCAAAAACTTACTTGGCTCCTATAGAGCTTAGTACATACTCAGTTATGTAGATGACTCAAGCTATATAGAATAGCTTGATCTTAGTAATGACTGTCTAACTCTACCTTGTAAATGACTAAGTGGTTGAAACTAATAGAAAACAATGGTTAGAGATACCAACATAAATATAGTGACATTGCCTTCCAATTTTTAAACATTACAAACATAAACATTATATAGATTAGCCCAATATTAGCCCCTTTTGCTGAAACTTCACAGCTTCACATATTATTAATAAATCTGAAAATGAACATTTTTACAGAAATTTTAGAAGCATAATGGCCTACAAAATGACATTTCTAGATCTGTATAGCATCTACACAATAGCTCACAAATGTAGGACAAAAACTATGCTCATCGGGCTCTCGAAATAACACAAAAATGCCCGGAAACACCACAAAAACACTAATAAACTATCTCAAAAGTTGAACCAAGTCCCAATAAATATATTCAACTCTATTTTAACATCTAAAAGTCTAAAATACAACAGCAACCCAAATTGATGTGAAATACTCAACCGGATACACCAAACTCTTAAAAAAAACACCCGAAAAACCAGAAATCTGCACTGTTCAACACAAAGGCAAACTCTGCATGAGTATGCACATGAAATGGCTTAAAAATCCCATCATTAGCCTTATTGGAAACCTGTAAACTCCCGTTCTTGGGTCTCCTTCTCCACAGGTTTGGTAGCCTCTGAAGAATAACAAAGAAATGAGCAAAAATCAAGTTCTGGAATGAGCCCAAAATGCCTCCAAACACCTTAAAAGAGGGCATAACCCTAACTCACATCCAAGAGGGGTTAATAAAATATAATTTAATAATAATTTTTATTTATTAGTCCATTGGTTTCCAAAGATTAGCACCTTTTTCTGAAACTTCACCTTTTTGGAGTCTGCTTGCCTTAGCAAAGTTTATTATTTTCATTTATTTGAAAAAGGGACATGACAAGTCCTCCTCTCCCAAATATTTCTTGTCCTCAAGAAATGAAGGTTGGAATTCTCAAGAATATGTGCTCCTTCCCAAGTTGCATACTCTAGTGGTAATCCTTTCCATTTGACCAAATGCTCTATGACGCTCCTGTTTCTCAATCTTTTCTCTCTTGTATCCAAAATCTCTTCTAGTATCAAAGCTAATTTTCTTTCATCATCAAGAGGTGGTAATTCTATAGATACTATGGTTTTCTAGCCTAGAACCTTCTTTAGGCAAGATACATGGAAAATATTATGTATTTTTCTGTTTGGTGGGAGCTCCAATTCATAGGCTACCTCTCCTACCTTCTTGATGATCTTATAAGGCCCATAGAACCTTGGCTTGAGTTTCTCTGCCCCACTCCTCTTCAAGGTGCTTTTCTTATATGGCTGAAACCTAACAAATACCAAATCTCCCACCTCAAAAGATTTTCAATCCTTTTCCTATCAGCATAGAACTTTTGTTGGTTCTGTGCATGTTGTTGATTATCCATGAGGGACCTTATTATGTCTTGGCTTTGCTTGACGAAATGACTTGCTGCAGGTACTCTGCTATCAAAAAGTATTAGATCAAAAAAGGAAAGGGCATCATAACCATAAAGAGCACAAAAAAGAGGCATACCAATAGACATGTGATGAGATGTATTGTAACAATAATCCCTTAGGTGTAACCATTTCACCCAAGCATGTTGTTGATTTGAAACATAGTTCCTCAAATATCTCTCTATCCATTTATTAACTATCTCTATTTGTCCATCTATTTGAGGGTGATAGCTAGTATTGGGAGTGAATTCAGTTCTTGCCAAATGAAAGAGCTCCTTCCAAAAAGAGCTGAGGAATCTACTGTCCCGATCACTAACAATGTTTCTAGGCAAGCCATGTAATCTAAAAATTTCCTTGAAGAACAATTTGGCCACTTGTGATGCCTTGAAATCAAATGTGATAGAAAAGAAATGTGCATACTTAGTTAGTCTATCTACCACCACATATATGCAATCCTTACATTGAACCTTGGGCAACCCAGTGATGAAGTTGATGGAAATACTTTCCCATTTTTGTTCAGGAATAGGAAGTGGCTGTAACAACCCTGTAGAAAATTTTTGCTCACTCTTGCTTTGTTGGCATACCATACATTCCTTAATGTGTTTAAGGACATCCTCCTTCATACCCTTCCATGAAAACCACTCTCAAATTTTCCTGTATGTCTTGAAGTATCCTTGATGACAAGCCAAAGGTGTGTCATGAAAGGCCCTCAATATCCTCTCCTTAGTTTTTGATCCTAGCACAAAGAAGATCCTGTTCTTGTAATAAATCAATTCATCAAGAACCTTGTACCTATTATCATCCACTAACTTATCCAAAATCTATGTGGCAAAAGAATCTTTTGCATACTTTGAAATTATGGAGACTTTCTAATCAGCAGAGATAGATGTTAAGGAACACAAAGTGGGCCTTATGAATCCCATGTCTAGGATTTCTTTAATAGTTTTTTCAATTTCTTCCTTATAACCTCTTGGATGGTAGTATGGGGTTGTTATAACTAGCTTGGCACCCTATTCTAACTCTATAACATGCTCAAAACTTGTATCTGGTGGTAATCTTGGAGGAAAGTCATTGAAAACTATACTATGCTTATCAAGAATATTTTGAATTTCAAAATGGAAATTACCTTGATTCTTTCAAGAGCTTGTTGGATGGATTATGAATCCTGCTGCCCATGCTACTTGTCCTCTTCGAAAAGTCCTCTCCATCCTCTTTGCAAAGACTGCCTTAGGTGCTCCATTCGATAAGCCTCTCAATATGACTTCTTTCCCATTGGAATGAAATTTAAACTCCATAGTTTGATGGTTCATGTAATAGCCTCCAATAGAGTGCAACCATTGAACACCCAATACAAGATCTATCTCCCCAATACCAACCACATAGAAGTCATCACATAACTCACAATCTCCTAAGGTCATCTTGAGTTGTTTCACCACTCGTGTGCAAGGCATAGTGAATCCATCAGCTACAGTAACATTGAATCCCTCAAAATATTCTACTTTAAGCCCTCTTTTCATGACAAATCCCTCATCAATAAAATTGTGAGTTGTCCCACTATTAAGAAGAACTATCAACCTTTTCCCTACTAGTACCCCTTGAATTTGAAAGGGATGGTATCTTGGGACTGCTGATAATGCTGCTAAAGTGCCATCCTTGCTGATTTCTTTTTCTTTCTCTTCTTCTACCTCCTCCTTAGTATCATGAAATTCCTCATGCTCATCTAAATCAGATACTGAAGCAACTTCAATATAGTGCACTTGACCTTTCCCCAAACATCTATGTCCTGGAACCCATGGTTCTCTACAAGTAAAACGAAGCTTTTTCCTTCGCAATTCACTCCTAGTCTCTTCATCTACCTTTTATTTGTCACATTTATCACATCTTTTTGTGGTAGTGTTGGGAAAGTCTTTTTCTAAAAATTTCTCTTATGTTGCCAAAGATTTGGAGGTTTTTGATTAGTGACTGATTTCATAGGCACATAAGTTTCAAGTTGCAAGCTTCTTTTTATAGCTTCTTGTAAGGTTGAGGGTGAGAAAGCCTTAACCAAACCCTTAACAAAATCTTCTAAACCATCAAGAAAAAGATAAATAATCCTCTTTTCACTCATATCAGGTACCATAACAACCACTTTTTGAAACTCTTCTATATATTCATTAACTGATTTGGTTTGCTTCAACTTTGACAATTCTTTAAAGTACTCTTCATCATCCTTAAGGTCAAATCTATCTATCACTCTTTGACTGAAATCATCAAATGTAGTTACCTGATCATGACCTTGAGTAGTCTTTCCATGATACCACCAATCATAGGCTGCATCTTCCAAGTGTAGACTTGCAAATTGAACAACATCACTCTCCTTCATGGGGTTAAGTGTGAAGAAAGTCTATAATTTTTGTAGCCATGCTCTAGTTGAAATTTTATTTGTTCCATCAAAATTAGGTGCTATAAACTTGCTTATTTTATTTTTGAGCTCTCTTCCACTAATGTCATGCTCCCTTCTATTCTTTTTCTTGGGCATCAAAGTGTTCATCATATCCACATATTCTCTAAAAGGAACCGAACTATGAAAGTCATCATCTAAGCCATTGTAAGTAGCTCTTAATGCAATCAACTCACCTGTAACCTCTTCCACGAGATTAATGGCTGGATTTGGTACTTGATATGAGTGAAAAGAGGATTGTTTATCTTTTTCTTGATGGTTTAGAAGATTCTTTTAAGGGTTTGGTTAAGGCTTTCTCACCCTCAACCTTACAGGAAGCTATCAAAAGAAGCTTGCAACTTGAAACTTGCGTGCCTATGAAATCAGTCACTAATCAAAAACGCCCAAATTTTTGGCAACATAAGAGAAATTTTTAGAAAAAGACTTTCCCAACACTACCACCAAACGATGTGATAAATAGAGGCTTGAAATATCATGTAAAATCAGAGAAAGGGACATTTCAACTAACTGACCCTCTCCTCTGATATGATATGCTTGTCTTTCCCTTTCACTTCATTTCCATGACTAGCTCACTTTCTCTATTGGATGATAACAAAATCCTTCGCTAACTTCTAATATGTTCTGAGTCATTCTTTTGCCAAAATTTTTTTATTTTTTTGCATACGCCTCTCTTTCCTCGCTCTTCCTTGTCATGTCCCCTTTTCAAATAAATAAAATTAATAAACTTTGCTAAGGCAAGCAGGCTCCAAAAAGGTGAAGTTTCGGCAAAAGGGGCTAATATTTGGAAACCAATGGAATAATAAATAAAGATTATTATTTAATTATATTTTATTAACCCCTCTTGGACATGAGTTAGGGTTATGCCCTCTTTTAAGGGGTTTGGAGGCATTTTGGGCTCATTCCAGAACTTAATTTTTGCTCATTTTTTTGTTATTCTTCAGAGACTGCCAAACCTGTGGAGAAGGAGACCCAAGAATGGGAGTTTGTAGGTTTACAAAAAGGTTAAGGATAGGAGTTTGAATCCATTACATGTGCATGCTCATGCAGAGTTTGCCTTTGTGCTGAACAATGCAGATTTGTGATTTTTCGGGTGTGTTTTTGTAAGAGTTTGGTGTTTTCGGTTGAGTATTTCATATCAGTTTGGGTTGTTTCTATGTTTTAGAATTTTAGATATTAAAATAGAGCTAAATATATGTATTGGGACATGGTTCAACTTCTAAGATAGTTTATTAGTGTTTTTGTGGTGTTTTCGAGCATTTTTGTGTTATTTTGAGAGCCCGATGAGCATAGTTTTTGTCCTACATTTGTGAGCTGTTGTGTAGATGCTATACAGATCTAGAAATGTCATTTTTTAGGACGTTATGCTGCTAAATTTTTTTAAAAAATGTTCATTTTCAGATTTATTAATAATATGCGAAGCTGTGAAGTTTTTGGCACTATTTCTGGCATACCCGATTTGGGGTTTATTGAGAAATTTGGTGGATCTTTGTGATATTGGTTGTTTGATTTTGAAAATCTGATTAGAGGCTTGAAATATCATTTAAAATCAAAGAAAGGGACATTTCAATGGTATTAGAGCAATGATCTTGCCATCTTGAGGGTTTGTAGAAGTTTGCATGTCAGTTTTGACAACTACCCAGATCTTGCATGTCCAAATTTATGGTTGCATGCTACTTCTAATCATTTGCATGATTAGTTTTTGGTGAATTTGGTGGTTGCATGTTGCTTCTAATCAGCTGCATGTCAAAATTTATGGTCGCATGCAACTAAGTGAAAGAGAAAAAAGATATTTGCAGCGAGAAAAGAATAAAGAAATTTTGATCAAACCTCCAGTTGAAAGTAAAAGTACAAAATCCAAGGAAGGGAAAAGTATGGCTGATCCAGATGAGATGAAAAAGAAATTCTTCCAAGACATCCAAAATACTCAGAAGCAAACAGTGGATAGTTTGGCAGAAACTAGAGAGGCTTTGCGAATATTGATAGAAAAACTACAAGGAGTTGCATCTATTAATGAGAAAGGGAGTACTTTAGAGGAGCCAAGAAATCTAAAATCCACACCATCTAAATCAACCAAAACTATTTTCTTTCCTGCAAATGAGCCACCAGTACCAAATCCAGCCATTAATCCCATGGAAGAGGTTACAAGTAACTTGATTGCATTAAGAGCTACTTACAATGGCTTAGATGATGACTTTCGTAGTTTGGTTTCTTTTAGAGAATATGTGGATATGATAAAAACTTTGATGCCCAAGAAAGAGAATAGGAGGGAGCATGACATAGGTGGAAGAGAGCTCAAAAATAAAATAAGAAAGTTTATAGCACCTACTTTTGATGGAAAAAATAAAATTTCAGCTAGAGCATGGCTACAAAAATTACAGACTTTCTCCACACTTAACCCCATGAAGGAGAGTGATGCTATTCAATTTGCAAGTCTACACTTGGAAGATGCAGCCTATGATTGGTGGTATCATGGAATGAATACTCAAGGTCATGATTAGGTAACTACATTTGATGATTTTAGTCAATGATTGATAGATAGATTTGACCTCAAGGATGATGAAGAGTACTTTAAAGAATTGTCAAAGTTGAAGCAAACCAAATCAGTTAATGAGTATATAGAAGAGTTTCAAAAAGTGGCTATTATGGTACCTAATATGAGTGAAAAGAGGATTGTTTATCTTTTTCTTGATGGTTTAGAAGATTCTGTTAAGGGTTTGGTTAAGGCTTTCTCACCCTCAACCTTACAGGAAGCTATCAAAAGAAGCTTGCAACTTGAAACTTGCATGCTTATGAAATCAGTCACTAATCAAAAACTCCCAAATCTTTGGTAACATAAGGGAAAATTTCAGGAAAATACTTTCCCAACACTACCACCAAAAGATGTGATAAATGTGGCAAAAAAAGAAGGTAGATGAAGAAACTAGGAGTGAATTACGAAGGAAAAAGCTTTGTTTTACTTGTAGAGAACCATGGGTTCCAGGACACAGATGTTTGGGGAAAAGTCAAGTGCACTATATTGAAGTTGCTTCAGAATTTGATTCAGATGAGCATGAAGAATTTCATGATACTAAGGAGGAGGTAGAAGAAGAGAAATAAAAAGAAATCAGCAAGGATGGAACTTTAGTAGCATTATTAGGAGTCCCAAGATACCATCCGTTTCGAATTCGAGGGGTACCAGCAGGGCAAAGGTTGATAGTTCTTCTTGATAGTGGGGCAACTCACAATTTTATTGATGAGGGATTTGTCATGAAAAGAGGGCTTAAAGTAGAAGATTTTGAGGGAGTCAATGTTATTGTAGCTGATGGATTCACTATGCCTTGCACACGGGTGGTGAAACAACTCAAGATGACCTTAGGAGATTATGAGTTATGTGATGATTTCTATGTGGTTGGTATTGGGGAGACAGATCTTGTATTGGGTGTTCAATGGTTGCACTCTATTGGAGGCTATTACATGAACCATCACACTATGGAGTTTAAATTTCATTCCAATAGGAAAGAAGTCATATTGAGAGGCTTATCAAATGGAGCACCTAAGGCAGTCTCTGCAAAGAGGATGGAGAGGACTTTTCGAAGAGGACAAGTAGCATGGGCAGCAGGAGTCATAATCCATCCAACAAGCTCTCAAAAGAATTAAGGTAATTTTCATTTTGAAATTCAAAATATTCTTGATAAGCATAGTATATTTTTCAATGACTTGCCTCTAGGATTACCACCAGATAGAGGTTTTGAGCATGTTATAGAGTTAGAACAGGGTGCCAAGCTAGTTATAACAACCCCATACCGCCATCCAAGAGGTTGTAAGGAAGAAATTGAAAAAACTATTAAAGAACTCTTGGACATGGGATTCATAAGGCCCACTTTGTGTTCCTTAACATCTATCTCTGCTGATTGGAAAGTCTCCATAATTTCAGAGATCTTCTTAGTGCCAGGATCAAAAACTAAGGAGAGGATATTGAGGGCCTTTCATGACATACCTTTGGCTGGTCATCAGGGATACTTCAAGACATACATGAAATTTAGAGAGTGATTTTCATGGAAGGGTATGAAGGAGGATGTCCTTAAACACATTAAGGAATGTATGGTATGCCAACAAAGCAAGAGTGAGCAAAATTTTCATGCAGGGTTGTTGTAGCCAATTCCTATTCCTGAAAAAAAATGGGAAAGTATTTCCATGGACTTCATCACTGGGTTGCCCAAGGTTCAAGGTAAGGATTGCATATATGTGGTGGTAGATAGACTAACTAAGTATGCGCATTTCTTTCCTATCACATCTGATTTCAAGGCATCACAAGTGGCCAAATTATTTTTCAAAGAAATTTTTAGATTACATGGCTTGCCTAGAAACATTGTTAGTGACCGGGACAATAGATTCCTCAGCTCTTTTTGGAAGGAGCTCTTTCATTTGGTAGGAACTGAACTCACTCCCAGTACTAGATATCACCCTCAAACAAATGGACAAATAGAAATAGTTAATAAATGGATAGAGGGATATTTGAGGAACTATGTTTCAAATCAACAACATGCTTGGGTGAAATGGTTACACCTAGGGGAGTATTGTTACAATACAACTCATCACATGTCTATTGGTATGCCTCCTTTTTGTGATCTTTATGTTTATGATGCCCTTTCCTTTGTTGATCTAATACTTTCTGATAACAGAGTACCTGCAGCAAGTCATTTCGTCAAGCAAAGCCAAGACATAATAAGGTCCCTCAAGGATAATCTACAACATGCACAAAACCAACAAAAGTTATATGCTGATAGGAAAAGGATTGAAAGATCTTTTGAGGTGGGAGATTTGGTATTTGTTAGGTTGCAGCCATATAAGCAAAGCACCTTGAAGAGGAGTGGGGTAGAGAAACTCAAGCCAAGGTTCTATGGGCCTTATAAGATCATCAAGAAGGTAGGAGAGGTAGCTTATGAATTGGAGCTCCCACCAAATAGAAAAATACATAATATTTTCCATGTATCTTGCTTGAAGATGGTTCTAGGCCAGAAAAGCATAGTATCTATAGAATTACCACCTATTGATGATGAAGGAAAATTAGCTTTGATACCAGAAGAGATTTTGGATACAAGAGAGAAAAGATTGAGAAACAGGAGCATCATAGAGCATTTGGTCAAATGAAAAGGATTACCACTAGAGAATGCAACTTGGGAAGGAGCACATATTCTTGAGAATTCAAACCTTCATTTCTTGGGGACAAGAAATATTTGGGAGGGGAAGACTTGTCATGCCCCCTTTTCAAATAAATAAAAATAATAAACTTTGCTAAGGCAAGCAAGCTCCAAAAAGGTGAAGTTTCAGAAAAAGGGGCCAATCTTTGGAAACCAATGGAATAATAAATAAAAATTATTATTTAATTATATTTTATTAACCCCTCTTGGATGTGAGTTAGGTTTATGCCCTCTTTTAAGGGGTTTGGAGGCATTTTGGGCTCATTCCAGAACTTGATTTTTGCTCATTTCTTTGTTATTCTTCAAAGGTTGCCAAATCTGTGGAGAAGGAGACCCAAGAACAAGAATTTTCAGGTTTCTAGGAAGGCTAAGGATGGGAGTTTGAATCCAATCCATGTGCATGCTCATGCAGAGTTTGCCTTTGTGCTGAACATTGCAGATTTGTGATTTTTCGGGTGTGTTTTTGTAAGAGTTTGGTGTTTCTGGTTGAGTATTTCATATCAGTTTGAGTTGCTGCTGTATTTCAAACTTTTAGATGTTAAAATAGAGCTGAATATATTTATTGGAACATGGTTCAACTTATGAGATAGTTTATTAGTGTTTTTGTGGTGTTTTCGAGTATTTTTGTGTTATTTCGGGAGCCCGATGAGCATAGTTTTTGTCGTACGTTTGTGAACTGTTGTGTAGATGCTATATAGATCTAGAAATGTCATTTTGTAGGCCATTATGCTGCTGAAATTTCTGTAAAAATATTCATTTTTAGATTTATTAATAATATGTGAAGCTGTGAAGTTTTTGGCACTATTTCTGGCATATCCGATTTGGGGTTTATTGAGAAATTTGGTGGATCTTTGTGATATTGGTTGTTTGATTTTGAAAATCTAATTAGAGGCTTGAAATATCATGTAAAATTAGAGAAAGGGACATTTCAGCTAACTGACCCTCTCCTTTGATATGATATGCTTGTCTTTCCCTTTCACTTCATTTCCATGGCTAGCTCACTTGCTCTATTGGATGATAACAAAATCCTTCACTAACTTCTAATTTGTTCTTAGTCATTATTTTGTAAAAAATTTTTAATTTTTTTGCATACGCCTCTCTTTCCTCGCTCTTACTTTGTATTCTTTTAATCTAGGTTAAGATTATTTTTATTCAAAGAATTTTGTAAAGAGTTTTCTAGATGATTCCACAAGAGCCTCTTCATCTTGATCGTCAAACACACAACATAGCGATTTGTGACATGTATATATTGTTAACGACCTTCATAACTATTAAATGTTTTATAGAAACCTCGAAAAAATTTAAATATTTCTTCCAAGTCAGCCTAATAATTGTTTTTTCTTAAGCTCTATTCTATTCCCAACTTTGATATAAACTCTACTTTGCTTAGTCTTTATTGTTTCCTTATGCTCAACATTATCATTGTTCGATTTGTATTACCCTTCTGATGCTTGGCATATGTTGTACTCAACACACACTATATAATTTGGTAATTGTAAACTTGGAATTTTTTTGATCATTGATGAGCTTGATTCGTATAGAGAATCTTCAGTGACCAAAAACTTACTTGGCTCCTATAGAGCTTAGTACATACTCTGTTATGTAGATGACTCAAGCTATATAGAATAGCTTGATCTTAGTGATGACTCTCTGACTCTGCCTTGTAAATGACTAAGTGGTTGACACTAATAGACAAAAATGGTTAGAGATACCAACATAAATATGGTGACATTGCCTTCCAATTTTAAAACTTTACAAACATAAACATTATATATTAATATATTAATGAAAAATAAATAGAATGCAGTTGTAATCCAATTATTTAATTATAAAATATATAATAATTATATGATTCGTCTATTTTAAATAGATAATTAACTTTAATAAAATATAAATTTCATTGATATGGCAACATTTCCATCCACATTACTAATAAAATTTAATGATGAAACATGAAAATTTAAACATTTTGAAAGATGAAAAATATAAAACTATTATGAAACATTCAAATCTTAAACATGTAATTCAAAACCATTTTGAAATATGCAAATCTAAAATTGATTTGAAATATGCACATTCAAAATATGCCAATTAAAAGTATTATCAAATATATAAATCAAATATATTTTAAATGCAATTCTAAATCTAAATCAAACATTTAAAACTAAAATATTAAATGCAAATCTAAACAATCTTGAATACAATTTTAAATCTAAATGAAACTAATTAAAATTAAAATCTAAATCAAAGTAGAATATTATATCTAATTTTGAATCTAAATCTAAATCTAAATCTAAATGAAAATCTATATAAAAAATAAAATATGAAAAATAGAATTTTACCTGCAAAAAGAATACTCCAAAAGTTTACTCCTCTTAAAAAACTCCAATCTACTCCAATAATCTCCACCTTTTCCTTCCTGGAAAAAATATAAAATGAAAATGAAATAAGGAACCTTTACTTTATAACTTGTGAGAGGCTCCTCATATCCCCCAATGGACATCCCTTGACGTTCCACGATTTTGTTTGACATTCTTCTAGTCCCCACAAAAATTAAGCATGAATGTGCATGCAAAAATATATTTTAAAAAATAAAAAATCATATTTAAATTTTCAATGAAATTATTTCAGCCTTGTTTTTGGGGTCTTATTTTTTTAGCCCTATTTTTTTGGGACCTATTTTTTGGACCCTATTTTTTCGGCTCCTATTTTTTGGGCCTATTATTTTGGCCTCCATTTGGCTTCCTATTATTTTGGCCAACTATTATTTTGGGAATGCTTTTTTATTTTATGATTTGATATTTAATTTAAAAGATCGCAACTACTCCCATTTCTTTTTTATTGACAAGGAATCTATTTTGGCATATCCTCATCCTCGACATTCGTGCTGCTATTGTATAGAATGCCTCTTGATGTAAGTGCAAAATGAGACTATTGTAGTTATGACATTATTGAACATTTTTACAAGATCATATAATTTTCCATAAACATCTTCATCCTCCTCAAAATACAAAGAAGAATAAGATACTAAAGGTAGGCAATAAGGATAGATAATAATTCACCAACTTACACATTCATCAATATGTAAAAGAAAAAATTCATTGACATTTCAAATCATAGTCTACATTCCACATTGAATAAATAAATAAAATTTTACAAGTTTTCACCATTTCAAACTTTAATAATGGATGCCATTAATAATCATTTTAAAGAATAACGTGTTAATTTATATTAAATAAATATTACTGGAAAAGCTAATAACAAAACTAGCATTGACACTCAATTCGACATTCCAAGAGGTGTTGATACAAAATCCCCATTTTCATTATCGCCACTATAAAGGATATCATATGTGATAAGAAAACATGTAAAATTGAGAAAAGAGTGGTAGAAGGGGATGATAAGTAGATAGTTATAGTTTTTTTTAAAGAAAAAGTTTGCTAACCACTATATATTTTATTATCTATAAACCTAATTTGAGAGCTCATTAGAGAAAGAATAGGAAGAAAACTTTGAATCCAAGCCCAAATACACTAGAGAAGTAGAGAAAGAAAAGAAGAGAAGAATGGGGAGCCATTATAAAACATAGCCAAATAACATTTGTGAACAAAAAATTATACAAACTGACTTAAACGTCCAGACTTCTCATTCTCAATAAGCTCTTGTAATTACTACCATTAAAAAAATTGAGTATAAGGGCTAAAATCTTCAAAATTAACTTCATCACAACCCAAATTAGCAAGAAAATTTGTGACTCCATTACTTTCTTGGTAGGTATGAGAGATAAAATGATCATAAAATGAGTTTAAAAGATTTCAAATTTGATTCATAATATTCATGAGTTTCCTATTCAGAAGTGATCTATTAATGCATGCATTAACTATAACCATGGAATCACCTTTCGATATGGATTTTATTTAAATATTGTCACTTAGCCAACACCAACCCAATGAGAAAACCTTAAGCTTTAGTGATTTTATTAGTGCCTGGGGGAATTGGATCAACTTTAATTGCTTGCATGATACCACCATGATCTCCTATGCAAATGGCAATGCCAGATTTACCTGGATTACCTCTCGATGTACCATCAAAGATGATCTTAACAAAATTAGTAGAAGGGGGAATCCATTAACTAATTAATGATCTAGTGGTGATTTCAGCTTCTATTACCTGCAAAGCCAAGGGTGATCCCACAATAGTGGGTGCCACTTTTCGACCAATTTTGACGTTGAAATCAATATTTTTGAAACAAACCTCACATTTGAGTGACTATATCTCTAAAATAATGAATAATTTGGAGACCACGTAAATAAGTGATTTCTAGTACTTTGTTCCTACTTTGTAACCATATTTTTTAATTTTAGAATTTTTTTTATTTAAGTCAAGTTTTTCTTCTCCTTCGAAAGTGGTACATATGAAAAATCAATATTTTTAAAGAGTGACAGTCATTTTGACAAGCATAACTATTTTTCTAAAAATTAGAATGAGGTAATTCTTTTGATGTTAGATTTGTAACATGAATATCTTGAGGATGCATTTGATTTGATTCAATTTGGTTGAATATTGTATAGTTTATGAAGTTTTGAAGTGACATCAATCATAATTCAGACATACATTCATTTTAACAAGGATAACTTGAACTCAATTTATCATAAATCAAATTTTCTCTTTTCAATAGAAATCTATCTCAGTAACCTATTTCCTAGATTTTTTTCAAATTTTTTTGGACCTAATTTATAATTTTTCCTGACATGTCAAAGTTAGTTGATGTCCAATTGTTGAGTGACCTATAATGAGTTAAATTCATATTTGAAAGTCTTATTAAATACAATACCTATTAAAATTATAGTCATTGGAAGGCTTTCTCTAAGAAGCATAATTTGACATTTTTAGATTTATAGTAGGAGGTCATTTGATTCCATTTGTGAGGGTCAAAAAGACATTTTTTTCTTTTTAAAAAAAAATATTTTTTTAATATAAAAATTTGTTCGCACGAAGATAGTGTTCATACGAACATATATTATATGTTTTCATGAACATATGTTTGTGTGAACATATTTTTTTAAAATTATTTATAAAGTCGCAAGCTTTTCTCATTGTATATTCTTGCAAACACATAATGTAATCGTGTTCATGTGAACATAATTTTAATTTTCACACACACATATAGAGTTCATGCAAACAATCATAATTCAATTTTTTAAAGCATTTCCAATTTTTTTTGTGCCACAAAAGTGGCACCCACTATTGTGGGATCACCCCCAAAAGGTGCAAGTAAACCATCCTAGTCCCTAACAATTTTTCTATCCCAAGATAAGAATAGATAATTGCATTTAGCATTTAAGATGTTGATTTTAACAACTTCAAAGACTAATTTTTGAATGCCTTCTTGAACTGTGTCTATTTAGTTAAAGTCCTGGCAAAAAATGTGTTTATTTCGTTCCCACCACAAAGCTCAAACCACAACAAGAGGGATACATCTCCAGATAGAAGAAAAAAGAGATTTGGAATAGATCATAGGCCATGCTTGAAACAAGTCCCATAATTTGCACAATAAAGGTATAGAGAAACTCACCTTGTTTAACACTTAAGTCCAACAATCATGAGAAAATGGGTAGTTTAAGAGAAGATGGTCCATAGTTTCATCTTCAACCGTGCATAGAATACATTTTAACGATTGTGTAATGTTGAGTTTTTCTAGCCAGTCACTAGTGAAATTCTATTTCTCAAAGCCAACTAGGAAAAGAAACTAGCTTTGGTGAGAACAAACTTAGTCCAATGAAATGAGAATGCATGACTAGGGACTTTACTATTATTTAGCTTCTTTAAGACTTGTATCCATCCTTTATTGTATATCTTCTATCTTTAGAAACAACCCAAAATATTGAATCCTTCTTATAGGAAAGAAATACTTCTCTTTTTGAGAAGACTTGTTGCAAATCATTCCTTTGTACTACCTCAATCAAAAGTTCTATAGTATCCCTCTATATTACTTTTGTTGAGAATGTTTTAATAGAAGACACATAACCTGAAAGTTTTGAACCCCATGAGTCAATGGTGAGAGCCATAATATCTTTGAGATGGTTCAAGTTAGCCAATGGTGGGAGGCCTTTCCATGAGTTAGACCAAAACTGAATACTATCACAATTATGAACTATCCATGAGATATACTTTACCACTACCTTCCTTTAAGACATTATGAAATGCCATATGGTTGATCCCTTTGGTGGATCAAACAAGGCAAAATTCTAGATCGGTTACTATTATCTAAATATTTATGTTGCATGATCTTACACCACTTGTTGTCTAGTTTTGTATGCATTTACCATACTAATTCACCCCCAAAGTCTTTATTCTTGAGTGATAGATCATGGATGACTACGCCCCCAATAGCTTTTTTTGATGCTTTCTTTTTAAATGAGATTAAAGATATCTTCTTTTCTTTTAATAGGTATCCTTTCCAAAGAAAGTCTCCAATGATATTTTCAATTTGCTTAATGATTAAGGAGGGAATCTTAAGGACAAAAAGATAGTAATCAGGAATGAATGACAAGACTATTTTAACAAACAATATGCAACCAACAAAAGATAGTCATCTTTCTTTCAATGATAAAATTATAGATTTTAGTCTTTTAATAATTGTTTCCTAGTAACATGTTTTGTTTGTCCCCACAAAAAAGGAATGGCAAGATAAGAAGAAGGAAGATGGTCAATTGGAAAACCCAAAATATTGGTCATTATATTAGAGATAACCAAAGTTGTATTGAAGAAAAATATCTTGGATTTTTATGGATTTACCTTTTGTCTTGAAATTGAAGTGTATATATAGATCAATGGTACTTTTAATCTATTTGGTCTCTTGAAGATTTGTTGCTCCAAATAAAAGTGTGTCATCCTCAAAGAGGGAATGAATGACAATGACTAAAATGTCTAAGACATGAACCCCATGCCAAAGATCCAAGCTATGTTTATGTGTGATAATTGTACTAAAATCCTCAACCATTAAGATGAAGAGGATATATAATATAAGAGGATAGGTAATAGTGGGTCACCTTGTTTGATCTCTTGTAAAGAAGACAAGAAACTAGTAGGAACACCATTAATAATCAGTGAGAACCAAGCTCTTGAAATAAATGTTCTTTTCTATTTTCACCATTTGGAAGAGAAACTGAATTTTTGGAAGACTTTACAAAGGAAATCCCAAGAGACTATCATAAACCTTCATCATTTCAAGTTTAATGACAATGTTAGATGATTGGGAAGATATAATGGAGTGGAGAACTTTATGTTAGGATTTAAGCACAGATAGAAATAACAATTACATGCAAATATAAAAAATATTAGAAAATAATAGATCACATAAAAGAGAACACAAGGCACCAAGATTTAATGTGGTTCACCCAATCCCTGGGCTACATCCACCAACATCAAGTCCAATATTATTATGATCCAGTGATTACAACCTAATTACAATCTATAATCCCTTACAACTCAATACTAGTACAAGAACCAATTTTCACATCACACCTTATGAAAAAATCCCTAACCCTAAGCCTTTTTATACAAGCTTTTTGACACTTACAAAATTAGGGATAAAATTTTATAAAAATAGTAGTTGATGCCTTTTATAATGTAAGGTCATTTTTGGCTTCAGGGGTACTTCCCCCGAAAACCCTCATGGGGGTGTTGCCCCTTGACCTCACCTTGTATTATGAAAGGGAGTGCATCTAGGCTACTGCCCCTTGACCTTATCTTGAGGGTGCTACCCCCATACCCCCATAAAAATAATCTAGAGGGAAACCACTCCAAATAAACCTTTGAGTTTGATTAGGCTCCAAATTACAACAATCTCCCACTTGGAGACTGATTAGACTCCATAATAATAACCTCCCACTTGGAGACTAATCATAGCATTGCTAAACTTGTAGACCATCCTGGAATCTGCTATTCTTTATTTTTTTTCAGTCTAGAAGACCAACCAAAATTGAAGAGGAGTTCAACTTGTCCCTTTTCACTACCTTTGTAAACATATCTGATGGATTGTCTTTTGTATGTAGCTTATCCAACTTTAAATGTCTATCATCCAAATATGACCAAATGAAATGGTATCACAATTGTATATACTTAGTATTTGAATGTAGAGATGAATTCTTTGCAAGATGAATGGCACTTTGGCTATCTATAAATAAAAAATTATCCTTCTGAGGATGTCCCAACTCTTTCATGAAGAATTGAAGGCATATCATCTCCTTGGCTGCCTCTATAGTAGCAACATAATTTGCCTCTGTAGTGGATAAAGCATTAACCTTCTATAACCTATAAACCTATGTCATTATTGTGCCACCAATAGTAAATACATAACCTGTAGTACTCCACTTGGTATTAGTATCCCTTGCTAAATTTAAGTCAACATATCCTTGTAAATTAGTAGTAGAGCCCCCAAAATGTAAACACTTACTAGATGTTCCTCTCAAATATTTGAGAATTCATTTAACTACATTCCAATGCTCAATTCCTAGATGACTCATATACCTACTAAGGTCTGCTACTACATGTATAATATCTGGTCTTGTACATACCATAGCATACATCAAGCTTCTTATAGCTAAAGCATAAGGTACCTTAGACATCTTGTCCTCCTCTTCTTGTGTTTTAGGACACATCTCCTTCATCAACTTCAAATGACCAAGTAAAGGTGTGTTGACAAATTTAACATTCTCCATAGAGAAACATTGCAACACCTTCAAAATATAATCAGCCTAAGATAATGTCAATTTCTTTTTCATCCTATTTTTGCAAATCTTCATACCAAAGATTTTTTTTTCTACCCCAAAATCCTTCATAGCAAATGCATGTGCTAATTGGAGTTTCATCCTCTTTATGAGATCCATGTTAGACCCTATGTACAAGCATATCATCAACATATAAACATAAAATAATGTAGATGTCATCATCTAACCTATTAAAGTAAACACAATGATCTGAATGATACCTAGTATATCCATGCTCATGCATAAAGCCATCAAATTTTAGATATCATTGCCTAGGTGCTTTCTTTAAGCCATATAAACTTTTCTTCAATTTTCACACTAAGTTCTCCTTACCTTTGACCTCAAATCATTGTGGTTGTGCCATATATATATCTCTTGATCATCCAAATCACTATAAAAGAAGACTCTTTTAACATCAAGCTTCTCCAAATGCAAATATTTAGTAGCCACAATACTTAAAACAATGTGAATAGAAGTCATTTCAATAATAGGAGAGAATATCTCATCAAAATTAATGCCTTTTCTCTATGCAAATACTTTTACCACTAACTTGGATTTAAATCTTTTCGTACCTCCATCCTCTTCTTTCAACCTATAAACCCAATTATTCTATAAAGAATTTTTAGTTACAAGCAACTTGCATAAATCCCATGTCTTATTTTTTAGCAAAGAGTCCATTTCTTCTTTCATTGCAAACTCCCATTGAATCTTTACATCCACCTACATAGTTTCATCATAACATTTAAGTTCACTAGAATCTATTAGTAAAATAAAGTACAAAGAAGGAGAAGATCTTTTTGGAGGTCTACTTAGCCTTTTTGACAATCTAACATTCACTGGGGTGTGTGGTATTTGTTCTTGCAATTGTTGCACATCATGAGGAATTGTTGGAACATCATCTTTTGGAGTATCATCTAGCACTACATAATCATTTTATTTCTTCTCATGTTGCTACAACAGATCTTTGTACAACACTTTCTCATGGAATATGACATCCTTGCTTCTTTCAATTTTATGATTTTCAAAATCCCAAAGGCTATAACCAAATTGATTAATGTCATATCCAAAAAATACACATTTGTTTAACTTATCTTCCAGCTTGGTTCTATTTTCAAAATTTATATGAGCAAATGATTCACAAATGAAGGTTTTGAGAAAAGAATAACTCACCTTCTTACTAGTCCACACTTCCTCTAGAATACCATAGCCCAAAGGAGTAGAGCGACCTCTATTAATCAAATATAGATTAGTATTGACAGCCTCTGCCCATATGTTTAAGGGCAACCCTGCATGCAACCTCATGCTTCTTGCAAGATCCATTATAGTCCTATGGAGTCCTTGGAATCATTTTTTGTTTACGAATACTATTAGTGGAGCAATAATCTTCAAATTCATAATTGCAATTCTTACCACCACTATCAGATCTAAGACATTTTGATTTCTTTCCAATCTCATTTTCAACCAAACATTTCCATTTCTTAAAATTTTGAAATACATTAGATTTTTGTATAAGGAAATAAACCTATACTTTTCTAGTTGCATCATCAATAAATGTAACATAATAATGAGAGCCACCAAGGGAAGATTCCTGAGCTGGTCTCCATACATTTGTATGCACAAGTTCTAATCTCTCACTTTTCTTTTCCTTCTCAGTCTTCACAAAACTCACTCTCTTTTATTTTCCATACACACAAATTTCACAAAAATCCATATTGACACATTTCAGACTTGGTAAAACTTCCTTTGAATGAAGTACTTTCATACCTTTCTCACTCATGTGCCCAAATCTATTGTGCCACAACGCTATATTAGAATCTACAATAACTATTTGGTCTCCCTGCTCAACTGCAACAACTATTCTTGAACTTTCATTTTTTTTTGAAATACTCAAAGTGGAAGGAACAATATAACCTCTACAAAGATATAGGGTGACTACTTTCACACCTTTTGCTACTATAAGGGAACCTTTTGGAACTTTCCAATTTTTATCATTAAAAGTAACTACATAACCCTCATCACTGAGTTGCCTTGCTAGAATTAAATTTTTAGTCAACCTTGGAACATGTCTTACCTCATATAGTAGCCAATAATTCCCATTCTACAACTTAAATTTAACTTTTCCCTTTCCAACAATTTGATAGGGTTCATTATCCCCCAAATAAACAAGCTCAAAATTCCCTTGTACATAATCAATGAAATAACCTCTATGAGGTGTAGCATGAAATGAAGCACCATAATCTAAAACCCATGAATCATAAACACTTTCTAATGATAGAATCAAAGCATCTTCTTTGGATTTGTTACTTATGACATTTTCCTTCTCATTCACTTCTGGTTTATCTCCTTCATTGTTCTTTCAAGTCCAACAATATTTCTTCTAATGCCCTATTTTACCATAGTACCAACAATCTCTTGGCCCTTTGAATTGAGACCTCCTCCCCTTTGAATTTCTTCTTGATTTCCCACAATTTCTAGAATTATTTCCTCTTTCAATTATTCTACCTCTACTTTGTGCATTCAAAGCACTTCCTGATGTAGATCCACCTGAGGTTTTCCTATCAGTTTCCTCACTCAAAAAAATACCAATGAAATCATCATATTTTAGGGTATTATATCCAGAAACAAAATTACTCATAGCCATTACCAAGCCATTCTAGCTTTCAAGCAAAGAACACAAAATCAAGAGAGCCCTAATTTCTTCATCAAAATTAGTACCCATAGAAGATAACTGACTAGTAATAGTATTAAACTCATTTAAATGATTTTCCATTTTCATATTAAATAAAAACTTTATGAGGAATACATCATTTGAAGCATAGGAATTTTCATATAATTTTGCTAAGGTTTCCATCAACTCTTTCATCATCTTCACTTCTATAATGTTAAATGTCACTAATGGTGTCAAGCATAATGTAATGTTCCCTCTTTAGTTTGACATGGTGTTAATCGTGGATTTTCCTATTCCAGACTCTTGTAGGTAGATGGGGTTGATGAGAGAGTCATTTTTGGCATTATTTGGTGATTAGATGGCTCATTATGCTCTTGAAGATATTATTTTATTTATATTTTATCATCACTTCTTATACGGGGCCTACATGTTATAATTCTAAGTTGAGTTTCACTTTTATTTTACAAAGTTATTTATTATAAAAAAAGTGCATTATAATAGGATTTTATAATGGATGTTTCTAGAAGTTCATAGTAACTTCTTAGAAAAGGATGTTTCTAGAAGTTCTTAATAACTTCTTAGGAAAGTAGATAAATAGAGGGCTTGGCCTCCCATTTGGACACACAAGATTTGGTAACTCAACTACATCTTCTATGAGCATTTGTGGAGCTTGATAGTCAAAGATTGCATAACTAAGGAAGTGAAATATTTTCTGAAGGGTTGCACTTTGGAAGTGTTATTCAACCATTTCAAGTTGAGATTAATTTGTAAACTCAGACTACCTAAGGGTTTGAGTATTTGAAAGCAGTCTGAAAAAGAAGATTCAAAAAAGTAGTCCAAAAAAGAAAATCCAAAAAAAGTCCAAAAAAGTAGATCCGAAAAAGTAGTCTAAAAAAGTAGTTTGAAAAAGTAAAGGGAAAAAGTAGATTCGAAAAAAGTAGGTGAAAAAGGAGATTGAAAAAAGAAAAGCAGAAAGGCAGCATTGGAGAAAATTATTATAACCATATACAATCAAGTTCCTTTGGATATTACATGCATTGTTCTTATCATTTAGATGCATATTAGGAGGTAAGGCTATAGGTGAAAGTTGTAATAGATTTAAGCATTATTCATGCACATGTAAGCCAAGAGTCTTGGCTATTTCATACTAGCATTGTAGTTAACATTTTATGTTGCAATAAAGGAGACATGATATGCTGGTCTAATATAGTGTAATTGAATATGTATTTATCATTCATGATCAGCTTATTAGTTTGCATGCCAATTGTTTTACAAAATTCCAATTGGCTATAGGTTCTCTTTTTGGCATAAATAATGTTATAATTTTGCATACCAAGTGTTTATATTAATGCCACTTGGCTATAAGTGCATTAACGCCATCACAGGTTGCATCCCAAGTGTTTGTTAAAATTACTAGTTGTTGTAGCTGCATATTGCAAGTAGTTTCAGTCACATATATGCATTGAATATTGTTAAAATAAGTTGCACATTCATGTTAGGTCATTTTTTAGTCAATTGAGAGTCTTCTTGCTTATTGATACTAAGTGAAGGAAAGAGCCATAAAAGCAAACTAAAATTTTATATTAGTCATATGACCCTTGTATGAAAAGTGTCTTCTTGAACCTTTATCAGCATTTTGGGATTAGATTTGAGTAGGGTCATTACAGTTGTATCAGAGTCAGATTATCCTGTTATCCTAGTGGGTACAAACACAATGAAAAGGTGGTGATATGACAGATTGGAATGTTCAATCTTTAACTCATCACTATAATTTAAGAAGAACCAGGGCTTGTCTAAACATAGGACAAGAGGAACAGGGAAATCTAGAGGATCATATTGATACAGGTGAACATGTTATTGGCAATATGGGAGATAGGAATACTAGGGATCCTAGAGAGGATAGATTTTTATAGTTATTAAAGACCTTGGCATAGGGACAGTAATCAGCAGAACAAAGGGCACAGGAACAGAATCAAAGATTGGAACTTATGATGCAGATGATGGCTCATCAAATGGGAATAACCAAGATGGGACACAAGATAGAGGTTAACAAGTTGGGAATAATTTTGGTCATTTACCCTAGCAAGCTAGGATAGTGAGTTCAAGGCCTATGATTCCCACCTTTCCTCCTAGAGCTCCGAAGTAGCTAGAATCAGTGCCCCCAATCACTGATATACATGATCACCTAAGGAGAGATTGGCAAGCTAGAGGACTAGACTTTACTGCTGCAATCACCTTTAGGGAGTATATGGATGTGCGTATGAAACATATGCCATGTGGACATGACAGGAACCATAATTATGAGCTATGGAAGAAATTAGAGAAACTTCAGTTACCATATTATGATGGCTTGAGAAAGTCTATAGCAAGAGCTTAGGTTCAAAAGATTGACACATACTTTCAATTGAACCCTATGCTTGAAGAAGAAGATATTAAGTATGCACCAATTCATCTGGATGGGCTAGCACATGAGTGGTGGCATCATGGTATGGTCACTATGGGTCATGCACACATTACCTCATATGTGGAGTTTATAAAGAGACTGATTGAATGTTTTGATAGGAAGGATCCAGAAATCGATTTCAAGGAGTTAGCTCAGCTTAAATAGTGAGGATCATTGGAAACATACATTTTAGAGCTTTAGAAACTTGTAGTGTTAGTAACAGATTTATCTGAATGGAGGATATTGGTTCTATTTATGGATGGGTTAGTGGACCCATTGAGAGGGTGGATTAAAGCTCTCAACCCTCCCACTTTGTAGGATGCCATTAAGAAAGCTCATGACATGGATTCCTCTTCAACATCTAGAAATAAATTCCAAGCAATGAGTTTCTCTTCAAGAATTAATAAGGACAAGAAACCTACCTAAGGAGGAAAGTAAGAGGTTGGACAATGAGACACTTAATGACTTGTGTAGGAAGAAGCTATGCTTCTATTGCAAAGGTCCCTATGAGTATGGCCATGATTGTCCTATGAAGCCTAAAGGGAAGGCCAACCAAGTGGTGTGGGCTTATTACAAGGGCTTAGATTTAGATAGTTCAAAGCACCATGATGAGGATCTTGATGAAGAAGAGGGTGAGTAGGAGATAGATAGTGCAAGGCAAAAGAAGGAACCTGAGATACATTTATAGGAGGCACATTTGTCTAGTTTCTAGAGAGGGATCTTTCAGACTTCAGGGAGTCTTGGCTAGGCAGAAGGTTATTACATTGTTAGACATAGGTGCCACACATAATTTCATTGATGCACAATTTTTTGAGAGGCATGGACTCATTATTGAGGAGTTTGAGGGACTGAGAGTCAAGGTAGCTGATGGATATACTCTTTGTTGTGACAGGATGGTACGAGATCTACCTTTGCACCTGAACAACTATGAGTTTAAGGTGGACTATCATGTGGTCAACATGGGTGACATGGACATAGTACTTGGGATGTAGTGGCTACATTCTTTGAAGGAGGTTACCTTGAGACTGGAGGATATGGAGATATGATTCGAGGTGGATGGCAGGACTCATGTGCTGAAGGCTATTCGTAATGGTGATGTCAAGACTATCTCATTTAGGCAGATGGAGAGATTAACTAGGCATAATGATATGGAGTGGGCAGCAATTTGTAATTTGATGCCTACAAAGGAACAGCAACATAAGGCTAAATATCATCCTGATATTCAAAAATTTAGGATTAAGTATGAGAAGGTATTCAGTGAGATTCCACTAGGAAGGCCACCAGATAGGCATTGGGCATATTATTGAGCTGGAGGAAGGTGCTAAGCCTATCATGATCACATCATACTGACACCCAAAGTGACTCAAGGATGAGATCAAGAGGACCATTGAGGAGTTGCTAGCTATGGGGCACATCTGACCAAGTAAGTCACCTTTTTCATTTTCTATTGTTTTGGTAAAAAAGAAGTATGGAACTCTTTGGATGTGTATTGATTACAGGGAGTTAAATAAGAGAACCATTAAGAACAGGTTTCCCATTCCTCACATTGATGAGTTGATAGATGAATTTCATGGGGCTTGTTATTTCATGAAAATTGATTTGACGTCAGGATATCACCAGATCAGAGTCCATGAACAAGATATTGAGAATATTGCTTTCAGATGTCATTGTGGGCACTTTGAGTTTGTAGTCATGCCTTTTGGTTTGACCAATGCACCTACCACTTTCCAGTCCACTATGAATAGGGTTTTCCACCATCAGTTGAGGAAATTTGTGCCGGTGTTTTTTGATGACATTTTGATCTAGCATCTAGAGCACTTGGAGATGGTGTTGAGCATTCTATAGAAGGAGTCCTTGTATGCCAAGGAGTCCAAATGTGACTTAGGGATGACAGAGCTATTATATCTGGGACACATCATTAGTGCAGATGGAGTGTAGATGGATCCTAAAAGGATTCACCCTATTGTTGATTGGCCTCCACTAGAGAACCTTACACAATTGACAGGGTTCCTTGGTTTATGTGGTTTCTAATGCAGGTTTGTTAGTGGCTATTCATGACATGCAGCTCCCATGAAAAATTTATTGAAAAAAGGGGCATTTGTGTGGACTTAGGAGGCACAAGACTATTTTATGAGATTCAAAGAAATAATGATGATGTGCCTAGTTCTAGCATTGCCTGACTTCATGAAGCCATTTAAGCTTCAATGTGATGCATCTAGAGAGGGAGTAGGTGTTGTACTCATGTAGAATAAACACCCTATAGCTTATGAGAGTAGGAAGCTCAGAGGTCTCGAGTGTTCATTCAGTATATATGATGAGGGAAAATTGATCTTAGTGCTAGAATCCATCCTAGAGAGCAGAGAAAAGAAGCTTTGTAGGAGGGTGATCAGAGAATACTTGGTTAAGTGGAAAGATCTACTTGTGGAGGATGCTACTTGGGAGGGGGAAGCTATTTTGTAGCACCTAACATTGAGATTGCTTGAGGCCAAGCAATTTTAGGAGGGATGAACTGTAATGTCCCCTCTTTAGTTTGACATGTCGTTAATCATGGATTTGCCTATTCTAGACTCTTGTAGGTAGATGGGGTTGATGAGAGAGTCATTTTTGGTGTTATTTGGTGATTATATGGCTCATTATGCTCTTGGAGATATTATTTTATTTCTATTTTATCATCACTTCTTATATAGGGCCTACATGTTATAATTCTAAGTTGAGTTGCACTTTCATTTTACAGAGTTATTTATTATAAAAAAAAGTGCATTATAATGGGATTTTATAATGGATGTTTCTAGAAGTTCTTAGTAACTTCTTAGGAAAGTAGATAAATAGAAGGCTTGGCCTCCCATTTGGACACACAGGATTTGGTAACTCAACTACATCTTCTATGAGCATTTGTGGAGCTTGATAGTTTGCAAATATTTAGCATAATCCTTGAGAATGATACCTCTCAAGAGATTGCATAACTGAGGAAGTGAAATATATTTTGAAGGGTTTCACTTTGGAAGTGGTATTTAGCCATTTCAAGTTGAGCTTAATTTGTAAACTTAGACTACTTGAGGGTTTGATTCTTTGAAAGAAAGTCTGAAAAAGTAGATCTGAAAAAGCAGTCTGAAAAAGTAGATCCAAAAAAATAGTCTAAAAAAGTAGATCCGAAAAAGTAGTCTAAAAAAGTAGTTCAAAAAAGAAAATCAAAAAAGAAAATCTAAAAAAAGCAGGTGAAAAAGTAGATCGAAAAAAGCAAAGCAGAAAGGTAGCATTTGAGAAAATTATTACAGTCATCTACAATCAAGTTCCTTTGGATATTACATGCATTTTTCTTATCATTTAGATGCATATTAGGAGGTAAAGCTATAGGTGAAAGTTGTAATAGATTTAAGAATTATTCATGTGGATGTAAGCCAAGAGTCTTGGCCATTTAATACTAGAATTGTAGTTAACATTTTATGTGCAATAAAGGAGACATAATTTGCTGGTCTGATATAGTGTAATTGAATATGTATTTATCATTCATGATTAGCTTATTAGTTTGCATGCCAATTGTTTGACAAAATGCCAATTGGCTGTAGGTTATCTTTTTGGCATAAATAATGTTATAATTTTGCATACCAAGTGTTTGTATTAATGCCACTTGGCTATAAGTGCATTAACACCATCACAGGTTGCATCCCAAGTGTTTATCAAAATTACTAGTTGCTGTAGCTACATATTGCAAGTAGTTTCAGTCACATATATGCATTGAATATTGTCAAAATAAGTTGCACATTCATGTTAGATAATTGTTTAGTCAAATGAAAGTCTTCTTGCAAGCATTCTTATTGATGCTAAGTGAAGGAAAGAGCCATAAAAGCAAACTGAAATTTTATATCAGTCATATGACCCTTATATTCAAAGTGTCTTCTTGAACCTTTATCAGCATTTTGGGATCAGATTTGAGCAGGGTCACTACACATAGTCAAATGTTTCCAAGTTCCTTTCTATCTAAAATCTCCCATTCCTCATTTGTCACAATTCCCTAGTTTTTTATTTTTCCTTCCAAAAATTTCCATAAATCCTTTTGATAGAAATAGTCCTCCATTTGCATCTTCCATAACTAAAATTTCTACCCATTAAACTTATCAACCCTTAGCTTACCCTTGTCTTCCATCACTTCTACTCAACTATGAGACCTTCCTACAAAGGATAGCTAAAAAAATTTGATGATGGTTTGGCTAAAAAATATTTGGCTGTGATATGACTTGTTAGGATTTAAGCACGAACATAAATAAAAATTACATGCAAATATAAAAAAATCAAAAAATAATTAGATCACATAAAAGAGAACACAAGACACCAAGATTTAATGTTGTTCACCTAATTCCTAAGCTACATCCACCAACAAAAAGTCCAATATTATTATGATCTAGTAATTACAACCTAATACAATCTATAATCCCTTATAGCTCAATACCACCACAAGAATCAATTTTCACATCACACCTTATGAAAAAATCCCTAACCCTAAGCCTTTTTATACAAGCTTTTTATTGCTTACAAAATTAGGGCTAGATTATTATAAAAATAGTAGTAAACACCTTTTACAATATAAGGTTATTTTTGGCTTTGGGGGTGCTATAATCAAAAACCCCCATAGGGGTGTTGCCCCTTGACTCCACCTTGTATTGCGAGATGAAGCACTTGGGACACTATCCCAAGACCTCACACTCGCAAGGGCACTGCACCTTGACCCTATCTTGGGGGCATTGCCCCCAAACCCCTATAGAAATAATCTAGAGGGAATCTATTTCAAATAAAACTTTGAGTTTGATTAGGCTCCACATCACAACACTTCATGAGCCACCAATTCAACTTCCATAATTTCTCTTCCCAGAACAAAACCACCTTGTTATATGGAAATAAGAAAAGGAATGAAATATTTTAGCTTCAAGTAAATAACCTTTTTTATAATCTTGTAAACTATATTGAAAAGTGAGATGGGTCAAAAATTAGTAAATGTCTTAGGCTCTTTCATTTTAGGAATGATAGAAATATTTGCACTATTGAAATATTTTAGCATGAAATTGTTTCTCCTTGATTCTTCTATGACTTTCAATAGATCCAAGCTAATAAAGTCCCAATTTTTTTGATAGAATAAGGTTTTGAAACCATTTGGAATTTAAGCTTTACTTGGTGCAAGAGAAAAGACAACAAGTCTAAGCTCATCCATCGGGAAAGGGGCAATTAAATTGCTTTTGTCCTTCTCAAATATCAGATTGGGAATTGCCTATAGAATTTCATTTGTGATGACTTCACAATTGATTGAATCAATGTGAGAATGTAATAAATTCCTAAAAAATCTTACACCTTCAGCTTGAATACCATTAGCATTAGTTATGAGATTACCATTCTCTGCATTGTAAATTGAAAAGATTGAATTATTTTCCCTTTCGTACTTCGTTGAAGCATGCAAACACTTTGTATTCTTGTCCTCTTCCTTGAGCCAGAGCTCACATAGTTTTTACCTCCATAATTCCTCCTCATGACAAGACAACTCTACCCAATCAATTTGTATTTTTTTTCTCCTTTGAAAAAGTGTCTTGATCCATACCCTATTGTATAAGAATATCATTGATTCCTACAAGTTTTTAGTTTTATTAGTCTTTTTGTTGAAAGATGTTTTTGAAAATTGTTATGTTCTAGTGTTTGATGAGGCCTTTAATATATTTAAATTTTCTTGAAAATTGGCACATCTTAGTTTCATTAGTCTTGGGATCAAAAATCTACCATTTTTGTAGAAAAGGAAGAAAAGTTGGATGCTCAAGCCACATCCTTTCATATTTTAATGAAGACTTGTGATTTTTCCCTGAGAGTAAAGATGAGACAACAATATTCAACACAATGGGGAAATGATGTGATTCAGAAATAGATAATATTTTTAAGTCAAATTTGATGTCTTGAAGTTTCCATTCCTAAGAGATCATAAACTTGTCCAATCTCTTAGCTATTTGAACAAAGCCAACCCTTTTGTTAGTCAAAGTGAAGAAACCCTTAGAAGGTATATTATCCATTAAGTTATTATTCATGAAAAAGGTAATAAAATCCTTCATTATTTTATGTGAAGAATAAATAGAGAGGTAGATAGTTATAGTTATTGCTGAATAACAATATAAGATAGAGAGGTAGTTAGAGAATGATGTTAGGAGTAAGTGTTTAGGAGAGGTAGAAAGGGAGGAGAAGTAGATGGTTCTAGATATTGGGGAAGAGCAAATAATGAGATAGAGGGACATATAGAGGGACAATGAAAGAATGATGTTAGGAGCAAGTGTTTAATCTCAAATATCATTTCCAAAGTAATAAAATGACCCCAATATTTTTTTTTTACTATTTTTTTACTATGACTGCAAAAAAGAATCAAAGAAACCCCCCTAATGTATGATTTGGCACTTAGTACGATAGCCACATGCCAATTTAAAGCCTATTTTTCAAAATAGTCCTTCTATTCATAGAACCTATAATCTAATTATAGATCTCCAAAGTAGACAAAAAAATATGTACTTTCAAAAAAATGGAACCTAATTATGTGTTGAGATGAGCACGTATGGAGCATTTGAAGTGGAAAAATTTGGGATTCATGAGTTGCAAATTTTTTTAGGAATGGAGATGTCAAACTTCTTGCACCAATGTGTAGATCATGAAATCTTACCCCAAAACAAAAAATAGATTGCTTGCAAAAAAGTGTTCGTATGAGGGAGATACTGCTATTTGAAAATCACCTCAGTTATTATTTTTTTTGAACCACTGCCATTGTGCCTCCAAAAATAAAATGGCTTTAGATTTTTCCTTACATATCTGATTTGGGGGTTTTTTTGACCTTCTTAATGTGATGCAGATATCTAATTTACACTAGCAAGCACTAATCTTCACTTGCAAAAAATCTCTCCTATGGTCCGATGGCCAAATTTTTCCAAAAAATAACCTAAATCCCAAAAAATATTAGAGATGCAGATGAAAAAATGTAGATCTAAAAATTAAATGTGAAGATTTGAAATGATCATAGGGTGAACGCACAATAATGGGTTCCACTTTAGTGGGACGAATAAAAATGAAAAAAATTGCAAAATGAGAAATTGAGTTTACCATATGTTCGTGCGAACATATTTCGTATGTTTGCGCGAACATATGTGATATATATGTTCATGCAAACATGATTTTCATGTTCGTACGAACATACGTTCACACGAACATGGTAAACATGTTCACGCAAATGCCATGTTCGCACGAACATGCAAAATCACAAAAATTTTAACCTTTTTTTCTTTTTTCTTTTTTTTTGGCTCTTTTGACTACCATAATTGCAAGAGAATGATCTCCTACTATAAAATAAAAAATTTCAAAATGTGCTGCTCGGAGCAAGCTTTCCAACAACTATAATTTTATTACATAATTTTATCATTAATACTTTCAAATATGAGTTTAACTCATTATAGGTTCATTACTGATTGAACATCAACCAACTTTGACACCTCGGTAAAATTAGTAAATTAGGTCAAAAAAATTTGAAAAATATGGAAGCACTGGCTTATTGAGATACCTTTCTATTCAAAAAAAAAAAATGGTTTATGATAAATTGACTTCAAATTATCTATGTCAAACGGAACGTATGTCTGAATTACAGTTCATGTCACTTCAAAACTTCATAAACTATACAATATTCAACAAAAATAAATCAAGCCAAATGTAGTCACTGGATATTGATGTTACAAATCCAACGTCGAAAGAATTACTTCATTATCATTTTTAGAAAAAAAGTTATGTGTGTCAAACAGACTATCACTTTTTAAAATATTGAATTTTATTATGTACCACTTTTTGGAGGAGATAAAAAAAATTGACATAAATAATTTTTTTTTTTAGATTAAAAAATATGGTTACAAAGTAGGAACAAAGTACTCAAAATCACTAGTTTATGTCATCTTGAAATTATTTATAGTTTTGGAGATATAGTCACTTGAACATGACGTTTGTTGCAAAAATATTGATTTTAGTGTCAAAATTGGTCAAAAAGTGGAACCCATTATTGTGGGATCACCCCATACCAATTCTTCAAATTGGTCCTTTCGGTGCCTGTTTGCAAAAAAAAAAGCCTCTCAATTGACTTTGGCCTAGGGTAGGCAACTTTATAGCTGATTTTCACCAAATTGATATTTCAAACGCAATGGCAAGGTTAGATCTAGTTCTAGACACTCCCAATTTTTATGATACTCTGAATTGAGGCCAAAGTACTAAAGCAAGAAGATGGTCTCAAATGGCTATGTGAAGAAAAATTATTCAAGAGCTCTAGTACCATGTAAGAATTTGGTATAGCTTTGATACCATGTAAGAATTTTTCTTAGGGAAAGATTCACCCAAGATCATAGAACTCAAACACAAGCACAACTGTAGACCAAAAAGGAGCATGATCAATGTATCAGAGTATGTCCTCATACATTTCTCTGTATTGTATGTACAAACACACTAGGAGTGTCTATATATAAAGGCCTCTCAAGAAGCACCTAGAATGTCTCTAGAAAGAGCCAAGAGATAAGGTAAGCATGACAACTAAGCACATGCCTTATCCATCATTTAAGATGATAGGATAAGAATGATGAGGTGTATCTCAAGTTGAGATGTTGTAGACACCATGTGCTTAATTAGTGTGCTAATTCTTATGTTGTAGAGACCATGTGCATAAAAGAGGTGTGAACTCCTATGTTGTCAACATGACAACTCACAAGAGCGTACATACTCCTAGGTGACTAAATAAATAAATAATTAAATAATACATTAACCTAAGTTAACTTAATTAAAGTGTAAATAGTAAATACTTATTTATAGCAACAAGAACAATTTTAAGTGTCTACATTTTGTCCCTCTTTGATGTAGTGACAAGACAACATTGCATTGTGTAAATCTTGTGACAACAAGGGAGGAGGGTTCCCCCTCAAAGAAATAGGGTAAAAAAGGAATATATTTTTCACCATTTTCTCAAAAATAGACATGGGAAGGACAAGGGAAATAAAAAAGCTTAAAAAGAAGGCCTTTCATGACTTGTTGGTAAGGTCAGAAATGAAGCATGGTGAATTAGATAATGATTAATCTAAATGCATCTTAACTACACGATATTGAGGGATTTAGTTGTGTTCATTTGGGAGAGCACACCCTAGTTTGATATTGCAAGAGGATTTATGCATCAAATTCTATAGTAGCATAGATGGAAAGGTTCCTTTGCATGGACTTGACTCAAATACAATAAAGACTTTAGGAACATAGTTGCAGGCTCCATAGTCATGAGGGAACAAATGACATTATGCACTGGAGAGGTCTAGGGATCTTGGTGGACCTTGGCACACCCAAATTATTTTCAAGGATCTTGGTGGAAAGTGTACTAACCCATTTCCCCTAGTGAGCAATGAATAACCATAACTCAAAAACTAATAGAGATGTGCTAAAGAATCATGAAAATAAATCATATCACAAAATGAATTGTATAATTAGGCTAAGCCATTCAAATGATACCAAGATATTGAAGATTGAGGCACACATGGAGAGAATATTACTAACACACAAAGATAAAATCAAAAAAAGACCTCATGACCAAGTAGTCATTCAATCCATAGTTTGTGCCATAAACTTTATTCTGATGGTGAAACTATTAAGCTTGTATAGGAAGGATTCATCCTGTAAGGTGAAAATTGACTGTTTCATTGAAGTGTATTGAAATGTTTGTGATTGTTCAATGGGAATTGTGTGAAAGGAATTTTTCACTAGGAATTGTGTTAAAGGAACAATTTTATCAAATCATTTAGTCTCATTGTCAATTTGTGCAAGTTTGTTTGCAATCACTATTTTGATAAGCTTAGTTTGATGGGTTGAAGCTCAACATCATGAGATTAGATGATGAATAAAATAATTTGGACAAGATGTGATTAAATGATGGAAGAATGTGATAAGATTAGAAGAAGGATTATGATAATCTTGGGTTAGAAGAAAATGATAGTTAGATAGGATGGAAATTGATTTGTAGGAAATGATTGGAGGAAGAGAATTTTATTAGATTAGAAGATAAAGGAATTTGATTGATGGGAAGACTTGGATTGAATTAGAGGATAAATTAATTAATTGCATTGATGAATAGGACTAGATTGGGACCACTAACAAGGGAAATCCAATAAATGGTAAATGGATTAGTAGGGTGGGGATAGGATGCATGGAAATGGAAAGATGGTGTGTGCATGATATTCATGGAGGAAATGAAGGTTCATGAATTGTTTCCAAAGCATACATAAATATTTTTTTGTTGTGCCTCTAGTATTGATCATGAGCATAGGCCTAGAAGTGGAATAAATGAGGGATATGGGATGGAGGGAGGGTATGAAAGTGGAAGAGATATGAATATAAGACATGGAAGTGAGCATATAAATGTGATAGGGATAATGATATGAAGGATATATGAAAGGAGGATGGAAGTATGTAGGAGTATGGATGGAGGATTAAGGAAAGGAAAATGTCAAGGACTATGGGATGGAAGATATTGATAGGATGCCAAAATAAAATATGTAAAAGGATGGTGGGAATATGTAGGATAATGTGTGGATAATGTGCAAGGGATATGCCAGGTGAGTATGGATAGATGGAACAAAAATGATAGTCATGATCAAATATGGAAAAGGATGATAATTGGTAGAGAGGAATATGGAAGATATATAATGTAGTGCAGTATGGATGGGGCTTGCCCCTAGTGTAGAATGCAAGTGGAAGAGGATAAGTCAATGGCTAGATATATGAATTCAAAAGATTGCAGATACATGATAGGGAAATGGAGGGAGGACTCAAACATCGATTTACATGGATGGTATCCCTTGATGGTTATTCCTCTTTCTTTGTTATTTTTGAGGAATTTTTAGTATTTTCTCATAGATGTTGGTAGGATAGTGAAAAGAAGGATGAAAATGGTTAGGAAATAGAGGAAAAAGACTTATGAAAAAGTTTTGATTAAGGGGGTAGAGTGGTTGGGAGGAAGACATGGTTGATGGCTACTAGATTGGAAGACTTGTGAATGAGTAGACATAGGAGGTGGAAAGATTGTCATTAGCACACAACTTAAAGGGTGATGGAAAGGAGCAAATTTCAGAGGATATGTAGGAGAAAGTTTGAATTTTGGGATATAGGGATCCAAAATGAATGAAGGAGATGAAGGATTTAGGATGATTGAAGATGGAAGAGTGGATGATTTATGAATGAGGGAAGCCTTTAGATAAGAAAAATGGAATACCATTTCGAATCTTTCTCTCAGATTCATTGCTTCATTAAGTAGCTTTGGAATCCATAGAATTTTTTCATTTTTTATTTTTAGCCTTTGTGGCCTTTGGATTTTTTTTTGGATCATATTTTTCTTTTCTTGAACATGTCTTTTATAGGGGACATGTTGATCCTTGGAACTTTGCAGATTTTTGGCTTGATTCACTTTATCTTTGGCATCCAATTTTCTTCCATTGGCCATGATGTAGGTGTATGAGAATAAATGGTATGGAGAGCTTATGGATGAAATTATGGATGAAAAACATTGGAAGAAATTCAAGGATGCATGTCTTTGTTGATCTTGATTAGAAGCATTAGGGGATGAAGTGAAAGAATTAGACATGGTAGATAGATGTATGTAGTGACCCAAAATGGATGGAAGGGATGAAGGGTTTGGCTTTGGAACATAAGGAACCAAAATGGATGGAAATGAGGAAGGAAGTATATTATGGGTATAAGGTTCCAAAATGAAATTGGAACATTGATGATGGGAACATTTAGGTTTGGTTGGAATAATTTTGGATTTGGAAGGTGTGGAAGGTGTAGCAACATCTTGAGACATTATTTCTTCAATGGGATACTTATCATTTTCAATGCAAAATGTGAGTCCATGTACATGGGCTTCATGAGTGGATTGGATAAGTGTGATAAGATCATGTGGAGGATTAGGATCATGAGGGGGATTATGAGGGATAATAGGATCTTGAGATGGATTGGGATTAGAAAATGCAAATGAAGGGGTATTTTGATCTTTACCTATAAGAGGATCATGTAGTGGTATGAGTGGATTGTGAGATGGAATATAATAATATAATGATGTTGAGGTAATGGAACCATGAGATGGAGTGATTTGATCTTTACACAGAGAAATCATAGTGGATGAAGTGGGAGGAAAATCTTCATGAAGTGGAGGATCAATTGATTCTAACTCATGAGATGGAGGGGAATCAGTAATGGGTGAAATAGAGGTAATGTCTTGATATTGATTAGGAAGGGGATCATAAAATGGATTAATAGGGATAAATGGAATTTGAGGGATAAGGGAATTATGAGATGGGGAATTGCTTGGATCTAGAGGAGAAGAGACATCCATAATAGCATGCTTTGGAACAATTGCTTAAGATGGTATTGGATGTATGACTTTGGGTGATTAGATCACTTCGTTTTTAGTTTTGTATTTAGAAAAGTTTTCTACCAATGATTGTGGGAAAGAGAAATAATTATTACAAGGTGGTGATGATGTTGATTTTGGAGGATTAGGATTGTGTGGTGATTGGGCATTAGGTATGCGATTGGGATGATGGTTTTGGACATTGAGATCAAAGTATGGGGAATTACATGGAGGATTTGGGTTGGATGGAACATGAGGATTGTGGAATTAGAAGCATGGGGGAAGAGGACATATTTTTTGAAAAGTAGATTTTTTCTTTTGATCCCCATTTGATAGGCTAAGACATAGTTCTTGAGTTACTCAAATTATTGGGCAATGTAATTTACATTTGAGGAATTATGTGGGCTGTGAGGGGAATCATATGTGGATGAAGGATAATGAGGTGGATCTCCCTTATCAAAGGAAGAAGCATAAGAAATGTGGGATGGATTATGATTGGACATGCAATTTTGAGGATTGATTTGGTACGAAGGTTGAATGGGAGGTATAAATCTATATTGCCTTTGAAGATCTTCAACCATTTAATCAAGCCAATTTGTATCCATGGAAATTAGATGAAGGTTGATGAATTATTTGATGATGAATGAAATATGACCTTAGGACTAGGAGCAATTTTGGTTTTTTCTTTTGATTTGGATTGGATTTGATTTGATTTGATGAAGGTTTGAGATAACCTTGATGTAGATAAAGAACTTATGATATTGCAAATAATTGGATGTTGGATTTTGGATGATGATATCTTCTTCCACTTGGAGATGGAAAAATGATCCCAAGTTAGAATAGGATACAAAATAGATGACTCAATACTTGGTGATGGAAAAATGATCCCAAGTGAGAGAGTGTAACTATGACAATGTTTGTTAAGGATGAAGGTCTAGTATCACATGTTTCATAAATCTTTCTTCCTAAAGATTGGATTGAATCTTGATGAAGGAGAAATATGATTGATGATATTGATTTGAGTCAATCAAGATAGCTAGAATTAAAGTCAAAAGTGGAAGATTTTAAAAAAAAAAAATTGAATTAAAGAAGATTTGAATATATGAAATTAGAAAGATAGATTTTGGATGAAGATGTAAATGAATTGAATTAGGAGTTGATTAGAAAATAATGAAATTGATAAGGGATTGGATTAAGAATCATGAGAATGAATCATTGAAAGAGAGAATTGGATCTTGATGTGAATTATGAATCATGACTAGGATGGAGATTAGGGATTTGATTGAATGATTAAGAAGATGAGGAAATGATTACAAAGATTAGAGATGATTAAGATTTTGAGGAATGATTTGAATGATTAGGAAGGTGATTAAGAAGAGAGATGCATGATGATGATGAAATGAATGTATGGAATAAGTGATTTGGAAATGATGTAGAAAACAAGAACTTATTTTTGTTATTTTTGAAATATTTTTTTGATTTTTTTGAACTTTGAACTTTTATGATGTCTTTAAGTTTTCAAAATTTTCAACATTTGAAATTTTATGCTTTTTTGCATTTTGAAAATTTAATGTTGTTTTTTGAGTTTTTTGAAAAATAACATGCAAAGCATGCAATGAAATATATACAAGAAAATTTTAGATGGTGTGTCCCCTTCAAATGGGGAGGGTTTTGAATATTCAAGCATGTCAAACATACTAATAATCCTATAAGGTTTTGAATAGGATATACAAGTTCAACTTGGGGTGTCCTTGATATACACAAGGTATGTGAGCCCCAAATCTATAAATGAAAGAAAATAATACCACACATCCAGGAGGAGATGATAACCCAAATCTCCACCTTCACTTCCCAAAGGTATAAAGTTCTTTGAGGCTTAGTCAAGAGTGACAATGTTTTACTTCCAAGAGAGGTGTCTTTTTACTCAACTCCCAATATTTATACTCTACTAGAATGTTATAGTTGAGATCATTCGAAGAGGTGATGAAATTGACAAGAAAGCCTCCTAAAAATAAAAATAAGACCACTTATTTCTTGTGCACTCGAGATCACCCAAAGGTGTGAGAGGAGTGAACACATAAGTGGTCTTGGGTTTAAAAGACACTTGTTCTTTTTCAATGGAGCTTTAGGTTTTGTAATCTATTCTTGAAAACACTCATGTTTATAATATACAACATTCTTTCCAACTTGACAAAGTCGTCAACATAATAAATTAAGGATTCATCAACAAAAATAAATCGTTGACGTCAACATAAGAAAATAGATAGAGCAAGTTCCTTTATTGCATTCAAGATTGAGTGGATGTTTGTTTTAAGTACCGAATCCAAATGTTCATTGCAATGTTATTTGATCCTTAAGAATTCAAGATTTTATGAACATGTTTTAAACCTAAACCAAAATATTTCATTGCATTCTTCTTTTATCTTTAAGCATTCAAGATTGTGTTTGCTATCTAACCATTCATTCCAATGAAAAGCATGTCAATTCCTTAAGGCACTCAGGATTGCATTTTTTTATTCTACACATTCTTTCCAATGAAAAACTTGTTCATTCCTTTAAAACATTCAAAATTGCATTTAAACGTCTATTCTAATGAAATGTGTGTAAATTCTCTTTAGGACATTCAAGAGTATGTGTGTAATATTACTTTTAAATGAATTCAAGAGTTTGTTTGGATTTTTGTATTATTTGCAATATTCATTCAAAGGAAAAATGATTAAAGCATTCAAGTTCATTTCCCAAGAGCAATAAAAAATTAAGAGAACCTACAAGAAAATATGGTTAAGTGTTTCTAAAATGCTCTCATCTGCAATGCTACAGTAAAAAACTTGATTAGTTTCAACAAAATCCCCAAAAATGAAAGCTAGCTATGGAAAAAATTATTTTAACTTTTTTTTTGTAATTTTTTATACATGCAAATCAACTTAGAATGACCCATATCCTACAAAAACACCAAAAGTCAATTTTTTGATTTATACTCCTTTTTTAATAATTTTTTTTATAAATAAGAATGCAGACAATAGAATGTAGGTGAAGATGACAAAATAGTAGAGACAACTAAACAAAGATGACATAACTGAACTAAGAAAATTATACCTGATACTTATACTTGTTGATCATAGATGACAATAGCAGAGCAGAGATGCCAAACCATGTAGAAGATAGAACTTGTAGCTGTCAGAAAAATCATAAACGACAAAAATAGGAGTCATTGGTAAATTACAAATGTGAAAACACTGGGTCACTAGGAAATCATAGGCGATAGTCTATAGGCAGAGACACCAGTTTACAGACTGAGACTCCAACTCAAAGATGGAGACACTAGTTTAACAAAGGAGATGATATTCTATAGGTGGGGATGCTAGTTTAGGTGTAGATACACTAGTATGCAAGAGGAGATGACATTTTAAATGGTAGAGATGCTAAATAATGGAGAGGATAGTTTGACTATGTAGACAACACTACATGTGAACATAGATCAAAATCCACAATTTTTCTTAGACAATTTTTAGTTAAAAATGTGAATGCTTAGAGGGACATGGGTTCCATTGGGCATGCCAAAATGTAGACATGAAAACTAATATGTCTAGAGCATTCATAAACAAGAAAATGTTAGTAGGATGTGCATTTATCAAGATTTAAATGAAACAAAGAACTACTAACCATCTTTGCATTTTACTACACTAATACAACTGAAAGAAAAGACTCCCCATGCAACCTCAAAGCAACTCAACAAGGGTGTCCACAAGAGGCCTTGTTGGTGTTCTCAAGATTGAGGGATGTGGATATGCTCTCCTCAAACACAACTATAGATGAATCCCATGATAATGAAAATATGAAGATGAAGTAATGAACCTATGCAATAAATGAGTGAAGAACACTTCATGATGTAGGAGCATCTTGGGTGTAAGAGAAATCTTGCATCACCCAAAAATATTTTATTATTAGTCTTTTCTATTTTAATAAAGACTAGTAGATAGGGTGGTTACTATTTATGGGAACTTGATATTTTTAGTAATTTTGTCATATGAGCTTGGAATGTTCTCATTTTCTACATGAAGGTTCATTTTAGATTTATAAGCCTACCATAAAAATCTCATTGATTTAGCTTAAGTATCAGAGAGGTTATTGCAAATTTTTAGTGGAAATATTTGTAGAAAAATATTTAGGCTCAGTGTTGGGGGCCTTAGAGTGCCTAGATGAGGTCCAAAAACTCAATGGAAGGACCCTTTCTCCATTTCAAGCTCGTAGATCAGGAGCTAGCATTTTTAAAAAGTGGTTATAATAGCCAATTGGAACAATGGTTCAAGAGTTATGGTCTTACAAAGTTGGTCTACCTAAAATTTCTAAAATAATTGTCAAAGATGTATTTGGTCGACTCTATATGTATTGTTAGGGTCATCAACCCTAAGGTTTAAGTTTCAATGTCTAGAACCTTCCTGGGTAGCATAAAATTTTCTATTTAAGGAAGACCCAAACATTGTCTAGAACAACTTTGGGTAGTATTTCATAGCTTAGTATTGCATATTATTGTAATGAAGGTGCCCCTATGGGTTAGTATATTGTACTTGTGAATTTTTTAATTCCATATTTGCAGTGCAAATAAGAAGTCCAAATTTTGTTCTCAAATTTTTTGTTGTTTCTTTGTTTTTGTTATGGTTTATGGTATTAAGGGGAGTACCCTTCATCAACTAGTCTTAGAGCTAGACTTAATGAGTGCTTAGACAGATCATCAACTGTGAGGCAGTTTGCACCAGGACTGTGGTTTGGGCTAAGCATGTAGACAGATTGCCTATTGTGAGGTAGTTTCAACTAGGGTTATAGTGGAAGTGTGGAAATGCCTCCATGAAGAGAGCATGGTGGAAGAGCTGTAGTTGTTACACTTGAGGGTTTTAGAGCCCTCCAAAGACAAATCCAATAATTGGAAGAACAAATGTGGAAAATAACAAATCTTCCCATAAGAGATGAAAGCGATGATGAGGGAGAAGAAGAAGAAAATGCCAAACTAGAGGTAGTTCTAAACCCAAAGTAAGAGAGACTTTTTAAGGCCATCTCCAAGATTGGAAAAGACCTAAGTTTGAAGCTCCAACATTTTTGGAAAATATTAACCTAGAGGAGTTTATTGATTAGATCAAAGAATTGGAGGAGTACAAGTTGAGTATGAAGATATTGATGATCCTAATAGGGTCAAGTTTGCAAAGGTGGAATTGAAGGGACATGCAAAGATATTGTGGCAGGAGGTTTAGTTGGAGTGAAATAGAAAAGGAAAGGAAAAAATCACCAGATGGGATCAAATTCTAGCTAAACTAAAGTGACAATTCATTCTTGTGGATTATGAGCTTGATCTGTTGAAGAAAATGCAAGGGTTGAAGCAAGCTAAAAAATTTCTTCAAGAGTATACCGAAGAGTTCTATTGAGTTTTCATTAGAATCAACCATGCAAAAGCTAATAATGAGAAAGTGAAAGTGACCCATTATCTTAATGAGTTAAGGCCAAGTATTTAGGATGAGCCAAGTCTAGTTCAAATGAATAGTATTGAGGAGGCATACTAGTTTGCCCTAGGAGTTGAGGAGAAATTGAGAATGAAGTTTGACAACAAGAATAGTGGAAGAGGTCATAGTGGAAGATCTGGTGGACAATCTTATGGTGGCTGTAATGATAATTAGAAGAATAAGGATAAGGTTGGAAGTGGCAGTCAGAACTAGTGGGGAAACAATTCCAATTATTTCCTATTGGAAATGATTGAAAAGATCATGAAAGAAGAATAATGGAACTGGTAAAGAATGTTTTCAATCATTTTTTTGTCATTGATGTCAAACTTTCTACTTGCAAGAATGACAATTGCTTAAGTGATGCAAATGCTATCAATTGGTTGATTGACAAGGAGGAGGCAATCAATAAGATGTAACTAGAGTACCTAGAGAAAGGTTGAAGTTATGATGTTGTAATGCAGTATAAGGATTAGCTAAGCCATTGATGAAATAGTGTATTGATGAAATACTCTAAGAGGTTGGAAACACTAAGACACATAAAAGATGTAAGGTTTAACTAAGTTATTTGTAAAGCCTATCTAAGTTCATTGGAGAGAACTGAACAAGCTAGTTAGAGCTGAATAGATCCATAGTTGATGTCAAGCAAGTTCAATTTTAGTGGGTTCCAAGTAAAGATCAAGTGCTAAGTGACTTTGGTTGCCAAGCATGATATAGGAGCCGAGTGATATTTAAGTTTCGAGTCTTCAAGTGTCAAACCAAAAAAAAAATGCTATAGGTGCCGAACACCAATAAAATAACAATAGAAGCTGAGTAACACAGAAGGAGCCAAGCATCAGTAAATCAATGATGTCAAGTTACTACATTATTTGTTAAGTCAAAGATTCACCAGATTAGCATCGATAAGTTTTTTACATCAATTTTTGTGAATTAGTTGGATGATAAGGATGATGAGTAGATGTCACAGAATTTTATGTAAACCATGCAAACCAATTCAAGGCAAATGCTAATGGATTTATCATAAAGTTTCTAGGAAAAATAATTTGGAGGGAAAATAATACCATTTTCTCAAGATCAAATTAAGATTTGAGTAAGAAATGAAGAACAAAACTTCTATATAAGGAGTTATAGATCAGAGATCAAGTGTACATGCATGAGAGGGAGTTGGTCTTAAGTGTGGTCATGCAAAGAAGCCAAGAGGAGTAAGAACAGAGCATCTAAGACTCTGAGTTGATCAAGTGACCATAGAGTACATTGGCATAATGAGTGGAAGAACTTAAGGAGACAGATCTTGAAGGGTGAACAAGCTGTCTGCACTGCAAGGGAGAAAAGTGAAGCAAAGAAAAGAACTTAAGAGTGATCTAAAATCTACATAGTTAGGGTTGCAATCTTTATCAGGTCAAAACCCTTCTAATACTCTCTTACCATTGTATTAGATATTGGAATCCTACATTTCTAGGTTAGCTTAATAGATTGGTGGATAAGCCTCAAGAAAAGGATAAAGAGATCTCCAAGAGAAGGATAAAGAGATCCTTAGGAGAAGGATAAGAGATCCTTAGAGAGGGATGAAAGATTCTTTTGAGAAGGTGACTGTAAATCCCATGGACTTGGGTGAGCCTAAAAATTCTATGTAAATCCTTTAATAGGGTGATATTCCAAGTTGAATGTTCTTAAGTACTTTAACAAGGAACACTCCTAACAGGGTGTAGAAATCCTTTAACAAGGTCACATTTAATAGTGTGCTATAGCCTTTAACAGGGCAGACCATCAGAAGTGGTTGAAATCAATTGCGATCATCCCCACCCAAGTTTTACCATTCTTATTCCTAGAGGGTTTCTAGGACATCAAAATTCTTTGTGTTATGGTGTGATGCATGTTTACTTTTCATGATTATTTAATGTTTAATTGCATGCATGATAAGAAAGAAGGATAGCACTTTTGATTCACTCCTATTTGATTATAAAGTTTGAATTGGACATAATTGGGCCTTGGATAACTGATACACTCCCCCCCCCCTCCCTTCTTAGTTATTCTAAAGAATTCTAATATTTCCATGATCAAAATAATAGAGATTAGAGAGGAAGAGGTAGTGAACAAGGATTTGGAAGAGGAGGCTTCTATGGGAAATGCTTTCACTATGGAGAAAAAGGGGATGGAGAATTTGAATGTATCCAATGTCAAGGAAGGTCAAATTGAAGAATAAAAGGCCTAGCCAAAGTTGTGCATGTTGATGATGATACTAGATCATCATATTTTTAAGATGCTAAAAGAGGAGAATTTCTAGTTAATAGAAGAGTCCTATTGAGTGGTGAGAATGAACCTAATCAAAGAAGGAGCTTGTTTCACACAAGGTGTTGATGTAGAGATAAGTGTTGTGATATGATCATTTATGATGGAAGTATTGATAATCTAGTGTCATAAATGATGGTCTTAAAGTTGAAGCTGAAGAGGTAAAACCACTCACATCCATCCTATATTTCTTGCATGCAAGATGACCACTATTTCATGGTCAATGAGTAATACTAAGTGAAGTTCAAGATTGGAAGCTACTAGGATGAGACTCAATGTGATATCATATCTATAAACATATGTAATATGTGGTTGGGTAGGTCATGGCAGTTTGACAGGCATGTTGTACATGATGGGCAAGCAAATACCTATACTTTGACCAAGGATGGAGTTAAGCATAAATTGAAGCAATTGAATGATAAAGAAGAAAAGGTATGTAGTGTTGCTAGAATATGTTTGGCTGATGGAAAAGAGTTTCTCAAAGGTATGAAGTGTGAGCATATGTATTTTTCTATAATTCCAAAAGATAGTAAAGAAGAAATAGAATAGGTACCTATAGAAGTTGCAAATATGTTGGGATAGCTTTTTTGATATTGTATTAGATAATGTACTTGATGGATTTCCTCCAATGAGGAATATTAGCCACTAGATGGATTTGGTGTCAGGATCCAATTTTCCAAACAAGGAAACAGACAAAATGATACCAAAAAAAAGTGAAGAATTGAATAAACAAGTTCATGAGTTGTTGTAGAAGGGGTTGATTCAAGAGAGTTTGAGTCCACATGTGGTACTCATGTGTTGTACTAGTCATATTAGCACCAAAGAAGAATAGAAAATGGAGGATGTGCATAGATTCTCATGCTATCAACAAGATTACAATCAAGTATAGATTTTCATTGCTAAGGATGGATGATATTATGGAAAATTTGAGTGAAGTTGAGTATTGCACAAAGATGGATTTGAAGAGTAGGTACCATCAAATTCGTATTAGAGAAGGTGATGAGTGGAAGACTACTCACAAGACAAGCGAAAGAATGTACAAGTGGTTAGTCATGCAATTTGAGCTAATTAATGCACTGAGAATTTTCATGCAACTCATTAATGAGGTACTGAAAGAGTTTCAAGGTAAGTCTGTCATTATTTACCTAGATGATTTGCTGATCTTTAGTAAGACATTAGAAGAGCACTTGATCCATATTTGAAAGGTGTTTGATAAGTTAAGGGAAGAAAAGTTGATGATAAACCTAAAGAAGTGAAATTTTGTAAAGGAGTTGGTGTACCTTAGATTTGTAGTCTTAGAAAAAGGTCTAAAAATGGACCTAGAGAAAGTGAAGGCTATCCTTGAATGGCTTACTCCAAGGAGTGTGATAGAGGTATGATCTTTTCATGGACTAGCTAGTTTTTGCAAAAAGTTCATGTGAGGTTTTAGCAGTATTTGTGGACCCTTAACTAAAATAGTGAGAGGGGATAGGAAACAATTTAAGTGGATTGTAGGAGCAAATTACAGTTTTAATCCGTTGAAATAAAAAGTTAATGAGTATCCTATTTTAGCACTTCCCAATTTTAACAAGTTGTTTCAAGTAGGTTGTGATGCTAATGTTACTGCAACAAGAGCTATTATGAGCCAAGAAGGTAAACATGTTTCTTATTTTAGTTAGAAGTTAAATGATGCAAAAAGAAAATATTTTGTTTATGATTAGGAATTTTATGATATAGTTTAAGCATTGAAGAATTGGAGACATTATCTTCTTCCTAAGGAGTTTGTTTTATATACTGATCATCAAGCTTTGCAATATTTGAATAGTGAAGAAAAATTAAACCAAAGGTATTTAAAGTGGGTTGAGTTTTTGCAGAGTTATACATTTGTTTTGAAACATAGGAGTGGGAAGTCTACCAAAGTGGTAGATGCTCTTAGTAGAAGATAATTTTTGCTGACAGAAATGCAAATAGAGGTGGTTAGGTTTAAGGAACTCAGTACTTTGTATCCAAATGATCCTAATTTTAGTAAAGCATGGAAGAATTGTACTGAACTTGTTACACTTGATAGGAAAAAGTAGTTGGATTTCATGATCCAGGATAGTGTGTTGTTCAAAGGAAGCCAATTGTGCATTCCTAGAAGCTTAATGAGAGAAAATTTCATCAAGGAGAGGCATAGTGGAGGATTGGCTAGACCTTTTGGCAGAGACAAAACCATAACTTTGGTTGCTGAGAATTATTGTTGGCCATAGTTGTAGCAAGATATGCAGAAATTTTTACAGAGTTGTAGAGTATGTCAAATGGTGAAAGGAGTGAAGCAGAATATAGAGTTGTATCAGCCATTATCTGTACTAGAGAAGTCATGGGATATGTTAGCATGGATTTTGTTCTTAGATTATCAAGGACACAGTGTGGGTATGATTCTATTTTTGTGGTGGTCGATAGATATTCAAGGATTAGCAACCCTAAGTTTATATTTACAATATTATTAATTGGATAAACCCTAATCCAAACTATATACATACAAAAAGTCTACAAAACAAAATTGCACACTATATGAACTAAATATGCATTGGAAAAAATATTGCACATGTACATACCATGCCTCCTATAGTGTCTTGCTAAATTCTTTTGATGATTTTGATCCTCTTGTTCATCAATTCTTCTTCGTGAATATTTACTTGCTCTCTTACCTTTATTGCCCACGTGGCAAATTTTTTTCCAAAATTCAAAAATAGACAAGTTGCAAAATATTTCCTTGCTCCTAATTGAACTGCTAATTATTTGATTGGATTTGAATATTACAATTGAAAAAAAAAAGAAATTTATTCATATGACAATTTTTATTTAATAAAAAAACCCCTAAGGGTCTACTACACTTTTGATCAAAACTAAATTAAGTAGTTTCGATTGAAACTACTGAATGTAGTTTTCGATTGAAACTACTGAATGTAGTTTTCGATCAAAAGTGTGGCCAACCCATTTAACTACACAAGTTAGTGTTTTTAGTTTCGATAGAAACTAAAAACTTTTATTTCTATTGAAGCTAGTATTTTTAGTTTCAATAGAAACTAGGTAAATATAGGTTTTTCCTAAGTGTAATAAGATTTACTATGTTTTCATGCCTTCTAGGCTCACTTACCAGGTCTAGATGGAACACTAAAGTCATGTCATTTTTCATGATAGAAGTACTCTGAATTTGCTTTCTAAATAATATGAATTTGCTACATTTTTGAATTTTTTAGGTAGACAATTTTGCATGTAAATTGAATAGAGGTTGTTATAAAAAATAAACCTATATATTGGACACTCATGGAAAAATAGTAACTAAGAGAACAAAAATTTGAAAAATAACTACAGTCTCCTTATTCAAGTCCTATTTTAGTAAATAAATAAATTGAAATTAGGTACATATATAATATTTTACATGTGTCAAAAGCCATGTATGTCCAAATTCATGTTAGGTCAACTTTAAATTCTGATAAACTATGAAATACTAAGGATAAAGACATCAGATCAACTCCATGGTTTTGGAATATATTTTCAAACTAAATTTGAAAGAATCACATTGATATTTATTGTACAAAAAAAGTCATGTATGTCAAAAATAATGTCACTTTTTAAAAATCAAGTTTTTGATAACATACCAATTTTCATGGGATAAAAAATAATTCAATCAAATCAATTCAAAAAAGTTTTAAAAAATATATTTTGATTCTACATAGAAAATCCTAAAAGACTCTAATTTGCTTAATCTTCAAATTCCTAATTGTTAAATAGAAATTTGCATCTAAAAGTGAAAGTTTTCTTGAAAATTCATAGTTTAGTGTCAGTTTAGGAAAAAAAATGTAACCCACTATTGTGGGTTGACCTAGATGACACATTTTATTCCTCTTAAGAAGACTAGTGGTGTCATTCATGTGACATAGTTATTTATCATAGAAGTGGTGAGAATACATGGTCTACCAAAGAGTATAGTTTCAAATCGAGATACCAAATTTGTTGGATATTTTTGGCATACATTGTGGAAGAAGTTGAAGAAAGATTTGAAGTTCAGTTCATGACATCACTTGCTAATTGATGGAAAAAAAAAAGTGGTGAATAGGAGTTTGAGAAATTTACTAAGATGTTTGGTTAAAGACAAGCCAAAAGGATGAGATATGATTTTACCATAGGTAAAATTTGTATTTAATAATTTTGTTAATAGGAGTACTGGTAAATCACCATTCCAGATTGTATATGGGAACTTAGTCCCATAAATACTTTTGAATTGAGGAAGTTGGATAAAGGAGAGCTAAGTAGTGGTGAAGCAAATTTTTTTTTTTGAACAGTTGAAGAACATCCATGAGGAGGTGAGGAAGCACATTATAAAGATGAATAAATAGTATAAGACTAAGGTAGATATGAAAAGGAGGTGATGGAGATGAAGTTGCATAAGTGCAGTGGAGTATTCTAGCAACTAGTTTGGCTACAAAAGAGATTGAGGAGATACTGGATAGTTATTTTGAAAAAAATACAAGGAACAAAACTTATGAGGAATACCTAATCAAATGGAAAGGGAGGCTAGTAGAGGGTTCATAATGGCTAGCAACAAAGGAGGTTAACCATCTTGGTTTTCCTTTGAACACCTGAGATGTGACAAATTCACTTCTCAAATTACCCCAGGTGTCTGATGTAGGAGCATCCTAGGTGTAAGAGCAATCTTGCATCACCCAAAAATATTTTCTTTTCAATATTTTATATTTTAATAAGGACTAGTAGATAGGGTGGATACTATTTATGGGAACTTGCTATTTTTAGTAAGTTTTTCATATGAGGTTAAAATGTTCCCATTTTTTACATGAAGGTTCATTTTAGAGTTATAAGCCTACCATAAAAACCTCATTGCTCTATCTTAATCATTAGAGAAGTTATTGTAGATTTTTGATAGAGAAATTTGTAAAAAAATCTTTAGGCTTACCAATAGAGGCCTTAGAGTGCCCAGATGAGGTCTAAAAATTGAAAGGAAAGGGTGCTTTTACCATTATGAACCTATAGATTAGGAGCTAGCATTTCTGAGAAGTTTTTATAATAGCCAATTGGAGCAATGGTTCAAGAGTTATGGCCTTCCAAAGTTGGGCTACCCAAAAATTTCTAAAATATTGTGAAAGATGTATTTTGCTGACTCTATATGTATTGTTAGGGTTAGTCGGTCCTAGGTTTTAAGTTTTGATGTCTAGAGCCTTCCTGGGTAGCATAAAATTGTCTATTTAAGAAAGGCTCAAATATTGTCTAAAACAACTTTGGGTGGTAGTTTGTCGCTTAGTTTTGTAGATTAATGTAATGAAGGCACCCATTTGGGTTAGCATATTGTACTTGTGAATTCTATAATTCTACATTTGTGGAACAAATAAGAAGTCCATATTTTGTTCTCTCATGTGTTATTGTTTCTTTGTTTCTATTATGGTTTATGGTATTAAGGGGAGCATCCTTCATCATTTCAAGCAATGGCTATGGAAGCAATCATGCTTGAAAGTATTCAAAGATGTGAAGGTGAATTAAAAAATAAATCTAATGATGCAAACATAGAAGAAAATGCAAGAACAAATGCAAGAAATCTAACATCTACCAAAGAGTTAGCAATGATCTCTAGCAAGCTCTAAACTTAAACTAGCATGATAACAATGCAAATGGAGATGAAAATGCTTGAGACAAGGGCTCTATTCATAGGCTTGAGAGAGGCCTTGAGGAGGTGGCATCTATGTGACATCCACATAGGTGCCACAAGTGAGACACATGGGCTAAGGGGACAAGCCATGCAAAGTTCAACACAAGCCTTTTTGGTGAAAGAGATGGCTCAAGGTTTGCTCACACATGTGTGAGAAACTTTCAAGAAAGAAAAGGGGAACACATGTGTAAGAGTCTAAGAGACTTTTGAATAAATTAATAAAAGGGAGGCTTTCTTGGATCTTGAGTTGCTCACACATGTGTGAACAAACACTTAAGGACTAAAAGGTGATTAATATTAAGTGAGATTAACTAGTGGGTAGGCTTAGAAGGATGAGAGTAATGGGTGGTAGACTAGGTTTTAGAATGAGATTAGGATTAAATTAAATAGGATTTAACTTAATCACAGGATTAAAGAATTTAATAAAGTGGAGGAAATTAAATAAATTGAGATCTATTTAAAAGGGATTTATGGAGTACTATGTATTAAATAATTTTAACATGTTAGAGGGATGTATTTAAATTAAATTCAAATACCTTAGGAAAGTCAACTTATTTATTTAAATAAATTTAATTAAATAAGTAGAAGAATATGACCAATATAATTAATTAATTAATAATCAATTATAATGTCAAAAGAGATATTAAAATTAATTAATATAGTGTTTAGGATAATTTTATGTGTGTAAAGGAGGATGAAATTGACTAGGTACCTATGCATTTCAGTGAGATGGATCATTTACCATATATATACTCTTTTTTTTATTCCTACTTTGGTTGCAACCTTCTATGTTCGATTTTCAACTCTTGAGGCTTTGGTGTTTTATGCCATCTATATCTTCTAGTTTAGTTGTTTGCCTTTGTGTGCCTCCTAATTCGAGTAGTGTCTTCTAAGAGCACTCATGCAGATTATAGTCTTCTCTACTTGGTTAGGTTCTATTTTAGTGGAGGTTCTTTAGATCAACAATTACTTTTGATGGAGGCTTACAACTTGTGCATGCTTCAAAGGTGTTCTTCATGATCATCTCTTTTGCTCCTATCTTTTGGGCGACTCTCTAGTTTGGAGGCTTCTTTAGTCCTTCACTAGTTCTTTCAACATTCTTTCCATCTCATCTTGGAGTAAGGTTTTTCCCATGTGTTTTTCTCTATTTCTAAATAAGAACAATTATCACTATTTAATTATCAAGTCCTCTAGGTTCCTCGATGTTGCTGCTAGAAACATATAACATACACAACAAAAATATTAAGAAAAACATGAACTATAAACAAATAATCACAATTTTAAAATTGGATGCCCTAAATATTATATGATTGGAAATCCAAGATATAAATGCTTATCTATTTCATTCTTCACATCACAAATAAACATAGATACATCCTCACTTTTATAAATTATAAGTATTCACTACATCATGTTTTACATATACATTTTATATTTGTCTCCTCTAGAATTTTAAAATATATGCATCAAGGTAATAGAAAAGCCATGATATATCATTAGGGAATCTATGTAATTAGATATGAAGAATAATTTAAATACAACTAGCCACACAAACAAGAAGCCACATGAGGGAACACATAGAAAGAATGATCATCCAAGGTTGTTGAACCACTTTGAAAAGTGCTCGATAGATAAAACAAACTCCACTCAATGAGATGGAATCTAGAGATAAGTGTTGATGTGTTTAGAGATGGGCCCAATAAATCACGCAAGAAGGCATGGAAACCAAAGGTATAAAATCTAAACATGCAAATTATTAATGATGATTTTGTTTACAATTGAACAAGTATTATAGCTTGTATAATAATATGGATTGAAGGCAATTAGAGAATGCCATAATAAGGAATATGATCTTGAGGAAAAAAAGATTTGATAGTATAGAAGGAAAGATCCCATAGGATCTCTATAATAAGGTACTAAATAGAAAAAGGTGAGTAGTAGAAGAAGACACAAGCTAAGAGAGATCATGGTTAACAAATTGTGTGAAATTAACACCAAGGAAGACATGGAAAAAATCTTGAAAGGTATTGAACCCCTACTATGGAATAAAATAAGAGCTATTCTTCTTATGGGAGGAAACTATGACGAAGTAAGGAAAGAAACAAAGGAAGCCATTATGAAACTTGTTAGCATAAATACTGAAGATACTACATTGGGGGAGTATCCTAAGCATTGGAGAGTATTGACATGTTGCATTCATGATTATTTTTGTCATTAATGTTAGCATAGGAATAAGTTTGTGATGACTAATAGAGTAACAGAGAGAGATCTTAGTTGTATGTACAAGGTTTTACTTGTCTAGTGATGTGTGGTCATGGACATGTTCAACACTATGTACTGATGATGAGGTTCAATGCACAACACATAAGTCAAAGATCTACAAAAGTTGTACTTGATTTATTAAGAGTAGTACAGAGACAAAGTGCTTGGAAATTAGTTCCTAATGTTTGCATTATATCTTTCATCTGAGATGTAATAAGAAGATGCATGATCACCCAGTGATAGAGGATAATTAGATGGTGACATCAGCAAATGCACAAGCCCTACTATCACATATGTGAAGTTTTGTATAGACTATGAGCCGTCAATTCTACTATAATTGTAATTAATTAATTATCTTATTATAATTAATTAGGAAAGCCTCAAGGCCGACTAAAGGAATTATTTTGAAGATATGGTATAAATGAAAGATGTTTTCATTGTTTGTAAGGTTTTGTGGTCATTGTATGAAGTATAAAGTGAGAAAAGGAGCATAGTGTTTATAGAATGTGAGTAAGTTATCCAAGGCATTATTGGATGTGAATTTTGTGATCTGGTTATAAGATCATAATGAATAGAGGTCTGATTGAAAGTAAAAAGGAAGGAAGTACTATTCATTTCTATTATTTTGCAAGAAATAATACAAAGATCATTTGGATAGTGGATTCATTGGTCTTTCCCTTGAAGCTATTTAGACAGTCAGTCTAGCTATCTTCCACAACTCCTAATACTGTTGTAATCTCCTAATAGGGATAAAAAGTCTCCTAAATGGGACTACAATGTACTGGATGTTGTTGTAAACTCCTAATAGGATCCATACTCTAACAACAAATATTTATATTAGTACATCATCTTGTGGATACTATTCCTACTGGAGTTTTCCCTTTAATCAAGGGTTTCCATAGTTAACATATCTAGTGTTATTGTGCATGAGTATCTTGTTATGTTTTTTGATTAAATTTATCACATGGTTAAGTTTATTTATGGTTGATAATAGTTGGATAAATGATTCGCCCCCCCTCCCCCTTAATTATATTGGTGGACTGTATATTCTAACAATTGGTATTTGAGCTTCAGGTCCTTGAAAGATAAGCTTAATAGATTTGGGAGATCACTGGTGAATCTTTTTAGAAAGGATAGTCCTAGATTTGATGGGACCAACTATGATAGTAGGAAGGAGAAGATGAAGACTTGTCTATTATCCATGGGTCTAGGCTATTAGCTATTGATAAAGAGTGAGAATATAATTGTGAAAGAAGAGAGATCTATTCATGTGTAACATGAGAGCTAGAAAATATTTACTATCAACTCTTCCAAAAAATGAATACAGTTAAGTAAAATCACTTCAAACATCTCATGAAATTTGAAAATCATTATATGTTGAGATAATGGGTGTTGCACACATTGCATAATATTGTTATATTTTATATTTTTATTTTATTATGTAATGTTGTGCCTAGATGGACGTGCAACATGTAAAGATTCCCATAGAATATTCTTGATGAGTTGTATTGTAACATTGTGATAATATTTCATGTAATTATTTAATATTGGAAAAAAGAATTAAATGCCCAATATTAAATGTGGGGTTAGTGGGTTAGGTAGCACATGGTTTTAGCACATGGTTTATGTAATACCAGTTAGTGGTTTTGTGAGACTTGCTACTATATAAGTAGCCACAAGGGTAGTTGTTGTAGAGAGAGAGTAAAGAGAAGACAAAAGGCAAGAGTCGAGTGGGACAAGGCTTGACAGGTTAGCCAAGGGAGCATTTGTGAAGGTTGGAAGCATGGCATGGGATGTGTGGACTCATGCTTGTTCACATAGTTTGCTCGATTGTGGCTATGGCCATGAACGCTTCCATGGTTGTATGGCAATGGTATTTTTGCTGAATAATACATGGTGATGGATGCTTTTGGAGGCTGGATTTTTCCCTCAAATAGGGGTTTCCCAGGGTATATCTTGTGTCACAATTTTGTGGGTATGCTGTCTATTCTCTTGCATGTGGATTTTAATTTCATGTTTATTTCAAATCTATTATGGGTTATGTGGAAACAGTTATATTTTTTATTGTCAAGTTTCCTTACAAGTGGTATTAGACCTATGGTTTTATTATTGTAACCCTAGATTGAATCCATGAGAATGCATGAGAGGATAAAAGAAAGGGCAAGATATATGAATGATTTATTGTAGATCTGAGGATTTTGGATTTGTTGTTATGATGGGATGTTAAAAGATTTGGGCATGTAAAATTTTTTGGACAAAAAGATTTTCTTGGATGTTTCATTTAAATCAGGGTTTTGGGGGTAGCTTGTAGAAATGACCTCCTGGGTAAAAACAGACCTCACCATTGGATCCGAGTCGATGTTTTCATAAATTTTGATATATAATATGCCCTAGTTTGGCCATGTTCAGAAGAAATGAAAGAGTTTTTTGGTTTCAGCCCATGATGGTCATCAAATTTAATCCCGTTAAAATTTTTCGTCACAGGAAAAAAATTAAAAAATGAAAAATCGCACTAAAAATGGTACAAAGACTGTCTTAGTAAAATGGCCATAACTTTCTCTCAGAATATCAGATGTTAGAGTTCTTATAGGTGTTGGAAAGCTAATTCAGAGCATTACAACTTGGTATAGGTTTGGTTCTATGATTTTGACATTTTGGCAAGGTTTAAGAGCCCTAAAGTCATATGTTATTTATTTTGTGTATAGATTAGGGCATAACTTGGGCATACCGACTCAAATTTTGGACTTCAAGTAGTCAACAAAAAGCTCTTGGAGAGCTCTACACATTGGTTCAGATTTGGTGCAAGTTTGACATGATTTATTTGGTAATACATTGATCTGAATAGTTTATAGATATATTTTGACTATGGTAACATTGTGAGTTTATGGCATTGGAGATTTAAAATTTCATGTCATTGTATACTTAGTTCATATTTCAGTTTAGTCTCATGATGATATGGCTATCAGTGTTTGGTTTGGATATGTATGATGACTTATTTGATCTACAAGTTGTGCAATGTTGTAAGCGGACTATACTTACATGTTTGGTTATGGGTTGTCTTTGCCCATTGATATTTCATTATTGATGCATATTCATATTGGTGGCTTGGATTTGGGTTGTCTATTCCCTAAGTCACATGATTTGCTGATTTTTTCTTCATGTAGAAGGGATGAGATGTTGTTAGCAAGTACAATCATGGTGGAGGATTGTGGTTGACTATTTTATGGTGACAAGTTAGACATATTGAGAGCCAGATGCTTGGTTCATGGATGTGATCATGGTGCCATGGAGATTGGCATGACATGATTGGATATACAAGTACATCCTTGATGTTCATTAGCTTGAATTTTTTAATTCAGTTATGTTGGTATATCTTCTTGGTTTGAGGATCATGGTTATTTGGTTTCTTTTGAGGAGCTCATGATGTGCACTTTGAGTTCTTTGATGGTTTGATGCCTTGGTTGATTCTCATGGTCAGAGGATGGATTTTTTCACCATTATGTCATGGATAGCTTGGATACATGGTTTAGTGGGAGCTTGTGATAGTGATGGGGTGATAGTGTAGGATTAGTTCCTAGTTTGGTTTGGATCTTTATGTAGGAGATGGATTTTATAATTCCATAGGTGACTTGGTACCACAATTGAGTGGGAGTTGTTGGCATTGATATATTTATTGAGTGTTTGCAAATGTTGGAGGTTTATCTTAGATCTTGTTGTTGTAGAAGCATCTTTGACATTTGCATGGTGCACTTGTTATCTTCATGGTGTGTGAAGATGGTTAGATCTTGAGGACTCATGGAGTTCTTGGTTATCTTCATGGTTTGTGGAGATGGTTCTTCCTGGTATGTGGAGATGGTTTTCTTCATGGTGTATGAAGATGGTTGCATCTTGAGGACTCACATGGTTCTTGGAAAAGGTGTGATTTATGATTTTATTTGGCATGTTATCCTTGGTATGAGGATGGTTTTTCATTATTATGTCATGGTATACTCTTGATACGCATTTAGAGTTGTGACATGTTATGGTATGTTCATATGGAGCATGTTATCTCTTTCGTTGAGATGGTTAGATCATGTTGTCATGTTTATGTTCCTGAGGCCATGGTTGGAACTTTGACATTGATCTTAGTTTAGTTTCTTGGTATTGAGTACACTGATCATAAGCTAGATACTTCATGATATTTCTATGTTACATTTGGAGTTGGCATGGATTGATTGGTTATAGGTGTTCATGGATACTTAGAGATGGTGGTGATACTGATTTCTCTTGGATTAGAGAAGTATTTGTTGGGACAATTGATGGTTTCAATAGGAAGTCTGAGGGGCAGTCACCTAATATGGACTTGAGAGGAGATTTTTCTTATATGAGTCTTGGTTGGAGACTTGGGTATCTTGATGAGCATTCTCATTCCCCACTCTTGGTCTACTTAGCGGTTTGCTACTTGAGAGGTATAGCCCATTATTTTTCTTAGGTGCATTATATTTTTGTTTATGTTTCATGGATATGGATCTTGAGCTATGGTACTTGAGTTAGTTCTGAAGGGTTCATTTGAGAGACGGTTTAACATTCGTGATCTCCATGTGCATATGTAGTTATGTTGGTTGAGTTTGGGAGATGGTTTTATATTGGGCATATTCCTTGGTTTAGGAATGGTTTATGAGTTTGATCTTCTTGTGAGAGGCTTACATCCATAATTAGTTATATGGTATGGTTTGGGTGTTGTTGAGGCTTCTTGTTGGGTTTTTATGGAGGAGATCATACTTGCATAGTTTACATTTAGAGGTGTGTGTAGAAGGACATGATACAGGTTATGATTTGTATGGTTTTCTGGTCTTGGTTATCTTTCTGGATGTTCAATTTTTCCTACATTGGATTTGAGATTGGTTGGAGATTGTGACCACTAATTTGTGCTCATTTATGTCATGTGAGAGATGACATGGTTATTTATTTCTCTTTCCTCTGTTGGTTGTGGAGAATTTGGGAGAGCATTGGAGACTTGTTATGAGAGTTGTTCTTCTAAGATATTAGTTTATGTATTGTTGATGTCCTTGATACTACATGGATTCACTTCTTTGAGATGTTGTGAGTGGATTTGTTATAGATTTGACATTATCTTTTGCAGTGGGAGCTTCTTGGTATCTATGTGGCAGGTATTGCTCTTGAGGCTTGTGATTGTAGGTTGCAGATTGGATATGTTGATGATGTGAGATTCACTTGGTATATACCTTTTGGAGGTATGGATAGTTGGATGGGTTTGGTACTTTTCTGTGGGTGCTATTTCAACTATGGATATTTTGACAACTACAGATACATGTGATTACCTTTGGATCAAGTTATTTGTGCTTAGAATTTTAGTTGGTATAAGATTTTATGATCTTCTAATGCGACAAGTTGGGTGGTTTTCTCTTTGGATGGCTTCTATGTATGTCTAGTGGTAGTGGCATAATAGGAGGTGAGATCATTCATATTTGAGATGTTGGATACTTTGATTTTGTTGCGGGTACCAGGATGGAGCACTTGGTGTATTTTGATCCGTGATGGTGGATGTGCTAGGAGGGATTGTTCCCTTATTCATTTATGTGGCTACAGATTGACCCTATGCAATGTATACAACAAGTGGGAGATTGTTGAGATAATGGGTGTTGCACACATTGCATAATATTGTTATATTTTATATTTTTATTTTATTATGTAATGTTGTGCCTAGATAGACATGCAACATGTAAAGATTATCATGGAATATTCTTGATGAGTTGTATTGTAACATTGTGGTAATATTTCATGTAATTATTTAATATTGGGGAAAAGAATTAAATGCCCAATATTAAATGTGGGGTCAGTGGGTTAGGTAGCACATGGTTTTAGCACATGGTTTATGTAATATCAGTTATTGGTTTTGTGGGACTTGCTACTATATAAGCAGCCACAAGGGTAGTTGTTGTAGAGAGAGAGTAAGGAGAAGAAAAAAAGTAAGAGTCGAGTGGGACAAGGCTTGACAGGTTAGCCAAGGGAGCATTTGTGAAGGTTGGAAGCATGGCATGGGATGTGTGAATTCATGCTTGTTCATATAGTTTTCTCAGTTGTGGCCATGGCCATGAAGGCTTCCATGGTTGTATAACAATGGTATTTTTGCTGAATAATACATGGTGATGGATGCTTTTGGAGGCTGGGTTTTTCCCTCAGTGAGGGTTTCCCAGGATGTATCTTGTGTCACAATTTTGTTGGTATGTTGTCTATTCTCTTGCATGTGGATTTTAATTCCATGTTTATTTTAGATCTATTATGGGTTACGTGGAAATGGTTATATTTTTTATTGCCAAGTTTCCTTACATTATAATCTATTTTTGAAGGTGATACCCATAGAAAGAGATTAAGATTATAGAATTGGATATGTGCATTTCAAGATGCTAAAAAGATGGAAGATGAATTAGTAAGAACTATATTGGTAGGATATTAGAGATTGTTGCAAGAATCAAGTCATATAGTACAAGCAAGGAAGAAGATGAGGTTGTGTACAATCAAGTCACATAGTACACTGCCATTCAAGCAAGTTGCTCAGATGATTCAACTACTATTACCTTGCACTAAGGAGTTTACTAAAGAAACATTTCTTTGAAGATTGGAAGTCATAGAAGTGAATCTAAGATAATATGAAAAATTAACAAGAGTGGAGACAACTTTCAGTGCCTTGAATATTTGGCCAAGTATGTCTAGAAGTGCAAACACATATATATATTTTGCTAGTAGCAATAGAACTAGATCTAATGAACACAAGAAAATTGACGAAGGTACAAAACTTCTTGTGAGAAGAGAGAAATATGGCAAAAATATCTTTAAATGTTGGACATGTAATGAGTTTTGTCATTATGCATCTAAATGTCCTAAAAGAGCAAAAAAAAAAAAAGTATAAAGGAAAGTTTAAGCCTAGGAGAGATAGAAATTGTTTGTATGCTAATTAAGATGAGGGATCTAATGAAAGAGCTCAAAGTGAAAGTGATGATGAGCTCATATTTTTAGCTATTAAGGAAGATGATATTTATAGAGAAATTAGTGAAGAAAAGGCTCTAGTTTCCCAAGTTTTAAAAAAATGTGATTAGATAATAGACAATAGTTGTTCACATCACATGACTAGTGATATGAATAAGTTTTTTAAATTTAGAAACTATGATAGAGGTATTGTTAGAGGTGGTAATAATGCAACCTATCATATTCCAAGGATTGGATCCATTACTTTGAATGGAAGAACTAATATTGATGAAATTTATTTTGTAGATGGATTAAAGCATAATTTGTTAAGTGTTTGATAGTTGGTGGAAAAAGGGTATCAATTGCAATTTATAGAAAAGACTTGCACCATCAAGGATAATGATGTTAAGATTATTGGAATAGGAACTAGGTCCAGAGGTAATGTATTTTAGTTGAATCCCACTAAAATTACTTATTTGGTTGCTAAAGTGGATAATAGTAGATTATGGCATAGGATATTATGCCATATAAACTTTGATAATATTGCAAAAATTAGTAACATGTTTGTAGTCAGAGATTTGCGTAAGATAATAAAGCTTACCAATGTGGTCTAGAAAGAATGTATTTTGGCTAAGTAGAAGAAGGTATCTTTTCAAAACAAGAAGTTCACAACCACATAGAAGATGAAGATTGTTCACATAGATTTGAGTGGTCCCTCTAAAAGAACAAGATTCTATGGTGAAAGATACTTTATGATTTTTGTTGATGATTTCACTATAATGATGTGGGAAGCATTTCTTAAAGAGGAGTCTAAAGCTTTTGAGAAGTTTAAGATACTTAAGAATAGAATTGAGAATGAATTTGGTGTTAAAATAAAGTGTTGGAGATAAAATAGAGGAGGAGAATTTACCTCTAGAGAGTTTAACATGTTTTGTGAAAAGAATAGAATTAAAAGATAGTTAACTTCACCTAGGACACCTGAATAGAATGTGATTATAGAAAAAAGAAATATATAAGTAGTAAAGACAACAAGAGCATTTTTGTTTGAGAATAATGTATCCAAAATTTTTGGGAGAGAACCAGTGAATACAATAGTGTACACTATGAATAAAGTATAGATTAGAAAAGGTATGAGCAAGACACCTCATCAACTATGGTTTGGTCATATACCATTAATTAAGTATTTCCAAATATTTGGAAGAAAGTGTTATATTAAGAGAGATGATGATGTTGGTAAGTTTGATCTAAGAAATGATGAAGCTATGTTTCTTGGATATTCATTAAAAAGAAAAGCATAAAAATATTTTAATGATAGAACTAAGACAATAATTAAATGCACAAATGTAAAGATTGATGATATTTTTGGAACAAAGGAAAATATGTTAGATTAAAATTCAAATGAAGAAGATAATTCTAGAATTGTTAAACAAAATGTTGAATTTTTTTTTTTAAAGACTAAAAATGATCTGCAGAATGATGTGTTAATTGTTGAGCAAAGAGGAGAGTAGAGGTCTAAACCTAGAGATGAGATAAGAGTTGAGATGTCAAATCCTCCCCATAATAGGAATTTGACAAAGAATCACTCTCCAGAGAAGATAATAGGAAATAAAGACAAAGGTGTGATGACAAGAAACAAAATTAATGAAGAGATATGTTTGATTTCTCAAGTTGAACCTAAAAGTGTAGATGATGCATGTAAAATGATCATTAAATTCAAGAAATTAAGGAAGAATTATATCAAATTGTGAATAATGAAACATGGGAGTTAGTTCATAGACCTAAAAACCAGAATGTGATAGGAACCAAATGGGTATTAAAAAACAAGATGAATGAGCAAAGCTAAGTTGTGAGAAACAAGGCTAGACTTGTATGCAAAGGTTTTTCACAACAAGAAGACAAGGACTACGAGGAGAAATATGCCCCTATAATTAGAGTGAAAGCAATAATATTTTTTTTAAAGATTTTGTAGTGAATAAGAAGTTCAAAGCATATCAGATGGATGTTAAATCAGCCTTCCTAGATGGTGAACTTGAATAAGAGGTATATATTGAGTAGCTTGGAGGTTTCCCTCTAACAAAAGAAAAAGATATGGTATGTAGACTAAAGATATCTCTATATGGTCTAAAGCAAGCACTTAGCATTTGGTATGCAAGGTTGGACAACTATTTGGAAAAAAATGGATTTCCTAAAGGTACGGCAGATAATAACTTGTATTTGAAATAAATTGAGAATGGTTCGCTAATAATAGTAATATTTATTGATGACATCATATTTGGAGGAAATGATGAAGGAGGTGATAAATTCTTTGAAGAAATGAAGAATGAGTTTGAAATGAGCATGATAGGAGAAATGAAGCTTTTCCTAGGATTGTAGGTTGTGCAAAACAGTGATGGTATTTTCATCTCACAAGCTAAGTACTTGAAATATTTGTTAAAATTTTTTGGATTGATAATTTGTAATCCTATTAGTACACCTATGATAATTGGTCACAAGTTATCTAGCAAGGATGAGATACCTACAGTTGAGTAGAAGAAGTATAGATTCATGATTGGAGGTTTGCAATATTTGACACAATAGACTAGATATAGAAAATGCACTTGGGATTGTATCTAGATGTGAAGATGATCCTAAGGATTATCATTATGTGGTAGTAAACAAGATATTCAAATATTTGAAAGGAACATTTAACTATGGAATTTGGTATGATAGATCAAGTGTTTTCACTCTATGTGCATATACTAATGTGGATTGGGCAAGCATTGTAGATGATAGAAGAGCACTAGTGGTGGAGCATTTTTTCTTGGAGGAAGATTCGTTTCTTGGCTAAGCAAGAAACAAGATTATATTTCTCATAGTACAACTGTAACATAGTATGTTGTAGCAGAAAAAAATTGCAATCAAGTGATGTGGATGAAACAAATGTTGAATGATATCATAATTGAGTTTACAAAAAATGTTATCATTTACTATGATAACACAACTATAGTGAGTATGTCTAAGAATCATATATTGCATTATAAGAGTAAGCATATATCTATTGAGTATCATGCCTTTAGAGAGAAGGCAACAAAAAAAGACATTAGAATAGAATATGTGAATACTAAAGATCAGATTGTAGATATATTTAAAAGCCCTTGCCTCAAGATACATTTGAGTACTTGAGAGGTATGCTTTTTGTTATGCCCTTGCCTACTTCTCAGTAAATGATGAAGTAAGTGTATTAGTCTAGTGGTATAGAGAACTATTGTTAGACTAGACTAAATGTTGATGCTTCCTATATGGGGGAGTATCTATTATGAGATGAATCATTAAGGACTCTTGGTATTTGGTCTTGATAGTGTCTTTGGACACTTGAGCTAGTTAAAGACTTGGATTAGTAAATTGAAATAATGAGGCATTTTTCATTGATGTCAATGGGGGAGAAGAGTTCATGAAAAATATCTCCTAATTATAAATAGGGAAGATATGTAAATGAATGAGGGAGAGATAATTATTAGGGAGATTTAAAAGATTTCATGTAAAGAAGAAGGAGGAATATCTCTATGGGGGAGATATGTAGCATAAGGAAATTTGATGTATGGTGAGTTGCTTACTATGAACAACTATTATCAATCCTAAAGAGGAAGAAGAAGAATAGAGCAATGTTCCAAAGGATTTTAAATCCAATTGATGAGTAGATTTGATAAGATAACAACAACAACAACAAAAAAGTACTATTTTGATATTCATGGAAGTTATTAATTTTTTATCTGTGTTGCTATCAATACCAAAGGGGGAGATTGTTAGCATCAATTTTGATGATACTATGTTGGGGGGAATATCCTAAGCATTGGAGAGTATTGACATGTTGCATTCATGACTATGTTTTTCATTGATGTCAACATAGTAAGACTATGAAGACTGGAAGAGTAGTAGAGAGAGGTCTTAGTTGTATGGACAAAGTTTTTCTTGTCTAGTGAAACATGGTCATGGACATGTTCAACACTATGTTTTGATGATGAGGTTAAATGTGCAAAATGTAAGCTAAAGATGTACAAAAGTTTTACTTGATTTACTAAGAGTAATACATAGATAGATTGCTTGGAAAGTAGTTCCTAATATTTGTATTATATCTTTCATTTGAGATGTAATAAGATCTATGATTAGCCAATGATAGAGGTGTTGATCTCAAATTGGTTTTGACAATTAAGTGTCAACACACTTAAGAAATTTTTTAAGTTGATGCTGAGTATAATATAGATGTCGAGTCACAACATGTGTCGAGCCATAAATTTAACAAGTGCCAAGTCATTCAAATAGCAAGCAAATACATAGTGCTGAGAAAGTTTTAGATGCCAAGTGACTAATAGATGTCGAGAAAAGTTCAAGTGCCAAGCAAGATAGAATTTAGTATGTGCTGAGCATTAGTAATTAGTAAGTGCTAAGTAATATTGTTAGAAAAAGTGATTGAAATGATAAAATATAATCAAATGAAATAGCATGAAATAATAGATTTAATCCAAAAGAGCAAGAAGATTTTTACGATACAAATGATACAAGATCAATGGAGCAATACCAAACATAAGCAACACAAGAGACAAGGATTTGATAAGGGGAAAGCAAAGAAAACCTCTTGTGAGTATTATGAATGAGGCAAAAGCCTAAGAATGAGAAAGAGAGAGAGAAGAAATACAGCAAAATAGCTCATCTACAGTAGCATCAAAAATTTGATGTGAATAATGGAGACTAGATGAAAATGAGAGAGAGAAGCACCTCTTTTAAAAAGATGAGAAAGGAGTTGCATGTCTTTGCATGTGTAACACCCATTTCTATGAATGCCACATTCATAAAAGGTGTGTACAAAGTGTCAAGTTCCTCTTAAGGAGGAATATCTATTTTCCTTATTAAAAGAAATACAAAAAAGAGTTGTCCTCACAAATGGACAATAGGACAAGAATGATATGTCCTTTACATGTGGACTAGAGGACAAATAAATAATACATAAGGGATACCTTGGTTTATCCCAATAAATAAATAAATACAACCAAGGAAAGATTATTAATTCTAACAAATATAGACAAACATAAGAGTTTGTTCCTTCAAAAATTAAGATGTGAACCATTTTTGAGCTGACATATGGAAAAATCTCAGAGGATAAAAAGATAAGATCAAATCTATTTGATTCCCTATGCAATCAACATGCAACCAATTAGAAAAATGGAAATATTTGAACAAGAAAGATTGGTGAATCTCAATCATAGATTCATACCTAACCCTAAGTCACAAAATTCTTTTGAGGACAAAAACCCATAATTTAGAGTGCATGAGAGAGTATGTGAAAAGAAAAGAATGCATGCAAGGAGAGAATAACTAGTGAAGTTTGAAGGCAGTGAAGGGTGAATTGACTTAGAAGAAGGATAGCATTGCAATATTAGTTAGCAAAATAGAGAATCCAGGTCACAATAGTTTCATACTAGATCAATGAGGATCAGATTGGACAGAACAAGGATATGAAATTAGTAATAGCAGATTGCAAGTAATTAGGTCAAACATTCTACTATACTTTCTAAAAATTGTATTAGCAGAATGAAATCCTATGGAGATAGGTTGGTTTAATAGCCATTGTATAAAGCCTTTAACAGGGTGACATTCCAAGAAATTTTTTTGTAAATCTTTTATCCAGGTACATTTTTGATAGAGTGTTAAAATCCTTTAATAGGGTAGGATCTAACAATCCTTGTAAGCTTTTAACATAGTAGGCCTTTCATAGGGTAGCTTATGAGAATGATCAAAATTATGTAACCTTAATAGGAAAATTTTATTGCTGCAATAATGAAGAGTTGTGGGTGTCATCCCCACCCTAGTTTTACCTTCTCATTAGAGGGATTCTAGGTAATCATATTTGGTGTCACGTGTTTATGTGGATGTATTTACTTTACATGCCACTTTTATTTTTTTATGCATGAAATGTTTTAGAGTTTAAAAGTTTTATTGGTTAAAGTTTAATACTTCTAATTCACCCCCCTCTTAGAAGTATACTTCCCACTTGTTAATTCCCAACAATTGGTATCAAAACTAAGTTCTCATCAGGAGAAGCCTTATAGCTTGGAGAAAAGATATTGAGATGGAAGCTTACAAGTTGGGAAAAATCATTGAGAATCAGGAGATTGAGATACACCTCCTACTACAACAATTAGATGAAGCTAGAAATGCCTTGAGGAGTTCGCTAATAAGGTGTCTCAACCTTGTATAATTCCTATTCTTATTATTTGTTTTGTAAAATGTATTTCTTGCAAATAATGTTGATGCGTCAACATCTTGAATTGTGTGTAAGAAGATCATGACTAAAATGGTTATGATAGATTCCTATGACATGTAAGAGCTATGTTAGGAAGATTCAATGATAGGTGAAGACATGTGGTGACTAAAATATTTGAGTACTATACACTCTAACCCCAATAGTGGGGTTCAGGGCATCCCCCCAAAAAATTTTTTGGGGTTCCTATTTTCTCGGAGAATGGTAAAACCCTAATACAGTTTACCTTTGGGAGTAGCCCTAAAGTAAAGTGCATGTTATAAGCATTTTTTAGGGTTGCAAAGAGATGCGATGCAAAAAAGGTGTATTGTTGGTACTGCGAGTAGCTACTAGAGTCTTCTGTTGTTGATGTTGAACTTGCATTGCAAGTGTATTGTAACCTCGTGTTGAAGATAATACATTGTGCAAGTTCTAGAGGGGTGGGGTTGTTTTACCAAAAGGTTTTTCCCCACTGGAAAATCCTTGTGTTATGTGTTCCTTTCTCTGTCTATTTTCTGTATGCATGGTTGGCTGCAATATTGTTGTTTACATGATATTGAATCTGTAAATGTAGAAGATTTTAACAGGATTTGCATCATACTTTCCTTATGAGATTAGTGTAGGAAGCTATTTCCACACCTGAGTTTCCTTACAAGAATGACACTCAATACAAGGAGATTGATACCAAAAAGTTATTTGTAGATGGAAACTCATATGAGCTTGATGCAACCATTGAAAAACTTATGGACAAGAATAGAGCACAAGCTGAAGAGATCAGAAATCTCAAATTAGAACAAGAATCACAAGAAAAACTACTATGTGAAGTGACCAAACAAAAGAAGAAAGCCATTAAGGATAAGGGCATGATTATGGAAGACAAAAGAATTTTGTTAATAGATTGAATGAAAAGTCAACAGAGTTCTCTAGAATCTCAAACATGTAGTTGGATACCTTGAGCCAAATGATGAATGCCCATCATGAATTAAATGTCAAGGACATTGAAATAACCACATTGAAGTTGCAAAATGACCTAAAAAGAGAGAAGGAATTTGCTAAAAGATTCAACAAGCCAGAAGCCATCAAGTACTTTGAGCAACTACCAAAATCCCCTAGATCTAGTAAAGATACATCAGGTTTGGGCTATACAAGCATTGAGGAAGGAGAGTCATCCAAGACTGCTGAACAAAGGAATAACAAAGGTAAGAACTCCAAACCCACTTGTCATTTTATGTTAAGAAAGGGCATATAAAAAATGTTTGTAGGAACAAGAATTCTAGTTAGAATGCTAAGCCAAAGAATATGACACATTGTTACAAGTGCAACAAACAAGGTCATTAGGCACATGAATGTATAATAAGGACCATGCATATACCAAGATTTGAAGGATGTTACTACAATTGTCAATAGTATGGACATAAAGCTTTTGAATGTAGATCCAAGCCCACATGGTCATCAAACAAAGGAAGAAGCCATGAATTTTTTTATAATTGGGATTACAAGACAAGACATAACTTTCATTACTGTCAAGAGTATGGAAACATCCCCAAGAATTACATAAGAACACATTTCAGTGGAAGCTACAGTAGATGGTTGAGCTAAACTACATGCTTTAGTTGTTTAAAGACTAGTCACATTAGCAAGTACTACCCAAAAAGGACAAAGGCACCTAACTCAAACTCTAACAAGGGAAAAGGTAAGGTATATGTTGAGCATATTAGAGAAGAGATGAATAAGACATGGAAGAAGAAAGATGGAAGCATCACATCAAATGAAGGGATCACTTCACCTAAAGGGTCAAGTAGTCATACTTTATCAAACTAAGAAAGATGGTATGTAGGATTGATATTTAAATGCTTCATCATACATCAGTCCCTAGAATGAGTTAGAACTAAAAATGATAGATCGGCATGAATGAAGATGCAAGGTTAAATCTTCAAAGTTTTCACACTATTTTCAAGTAAGGAAAGTTGCCTTTAGATGTCGAGTGAAATCCTAGTGTATGTCAAGTTGTCTGCCAAAGTCAATAGAAGCCAAGTGTGTAATGGTTGTTGAGTGAAAGGAAAATTTGTATTGAACCCAAGTAAAGGAAACTCTAGTGGATGCTAAGTGTTGGAAAATCAATGCGGACTGAGTAAAGCAAAATTGTATAAGGAGCCAAGTGGATAGTTGTACATGCATTAAGCATTAAATGCTATGAAATAAAGGGTATAAGGTCAAGTTTTTGATCATTTCTCATCATTATGAACATAGAGAGAGAGTGAGAAAAGCATATAAATGACTTCCAAGTAGAGATTGATGCTTTTGCAAAGATTCTAGAAAAGATTCAACATTGTTCCAACAATCTAAGGTATTTACTTAAGTGCTAAGCTATGCAGTTATGGAATTTCCATATTTTGAAACCCTAGTTTTTGGAAATGACATCTAGCTCTAGGAATCCCAAAGAAAAGGAACCATTTTAGGTTTAGTTGGTCAGCAATGAAGTAAAACAACCAAATTTTAGACTGATTGGACTAAAGTGGCTTACAAAGGTGACCTTGTTGAAACTTTATCTATTATCCCACCTAAGGTTGTTATGGTACAAGATGTTAGAAAATTTTACAATTTTAAGGTTGGAGAAATAGGTGACATGGAGATTAGGAAAGCCTATGAATTTTTTTGTGAAAATGGGGTATTGAAGGAGGAATTCCATATTGTTGAGAGAAAGGGCTTAGCCTATGCCTTATATTTCCCCATAGTTTTCAAAATTGAATGGATAAGGATAGTGTTGAGTAGAATTCATGATGGATGCTTATGGTTGGAGGATGGACCTATTGAATTAAAAAAAAGAATCATACATAGAGTAACAGGGTACCCAACCCTAGAATGGCCAAAAAACCTTAGGAGTAATTCAAAAGAAGCCATAGAGAAGAACATTGGGGCTACGTGGAACAAAAGAGGCATGATAATAGACACAATTAGAGATCCACTTGTAGAATTTATTGTTAGGGTTATATCCCATAAATTCTATCAATTGAGATGACTAAACAATTTCCCATGCATTGCAGTTGATGTAGGATATAAACTTGTCAAGAAAGATCATACATATGATCTAGCGGAGCTGTGACTATAATAGATTATGGAGAATTTGGGAGCAATAAGGAGATCCAAGAGTGCATAGTGTAAGTTTGGATCAATTTTGATATGTATATTTTTCTATGTTTAGAATGAATTCACCTCTTTTGGAAAAATAAGTTGGAAAACAAGTAGGTCCATAGTAGTACAAGTTAATGAGTAGATAGAGTAGATGGGAGCTAATTTTGAAACCTTAATGACAAGCTATTTTGAAGACTTTAAGAATTCTATGAGGAAAAGGCTTAGAATACTAGTCTCTCTTGTGGATCAACATATAAATGATATTTTTTTCTTAGTTGACATTGATTATGCATACATCTAAGCAGTCGTACCAAGGGTAAGATGGATAAGGCCACTTGGTTATGAAATTAATATTGATGAGGCATCAATAGCAATCACACCATTGCTTGCAGAAGACATTGATAAATGTGCAAAACCCTTTGGAACTTTTGATGTTGTGAAATCCAAAATAGAGATGGAGATGAAGACTACTTCTACTCTAAAGAAGAAGGATAAACTGGTCAAGAAACTAAATGACAAATTTGGTGAAGGGACTATAGAAGTAGAAGAAGAAGATGAAGATGATGAAGAAGAAGAAGAGGGCCAAGGGACAATTTCCTTAACACAAGGCATGGGTGAAGATGCTAAAGAGGAAGAGCAAGCAAAGGAAGCACCTATCAAGCTAGAGCTAAAGAAAAAAAAATCTCAAAAATAGCATGTAGCTCAACCCAAAGGCAAGAAGATAGCCAAACCTGTTAGATTATGGTGATTTATTAGGAAAGTACTATACATGCAATTATTAATTATAACCCTAAAGAAATAAAAATACTTGTATAAAAGAGCTTAGGGTTAGGGATTGTTTCATAGTTGTGATGTGAAATTGGTTCTTGCGATAGTATTGAGCTATAAGGGATTACAGATTGTAATTAGGTTATAATTACTAGATCATAATAATATCAGACTTGTTGTTTGGTGGACATAGCCTAGGGATTGGGTGAACCATGTTAAATCTTGGTGTCTTGTGTTCTTTTTTATGTGATCTATTATTTTCTAATATTGGTTGTATTTGCATGTAATTGTTATTTCTATCTGTGGTTTAATCCTAACAAGTGGTATCAAAGAAAGGTTGTTTTTCATTTTCCTCTGCAATAAAGTCTCATGGTTGAGTGGGAGTGATGGTAGGCAAAGGTAACCTGAGAGTTGGTAGGTTTGATGGGTAGAACTTCCAGTTATGGAAGGCTATCTTTATCAAAAGGATTTATGGAAGCTATTGGAAGGAAAAGCCAAGAATCAGGGATCTATGTCAAATGATGAATGTGATCTTTTAGATATAAAGGCACTTGGAAGAATTTGATTATGCTTGGTACCATTAGTGGCATTTAATATTACAAAAGTGAAGATGATAGAAGAATTAATGCAAACCCTAGTGAAACTATATGAAAAGCTCTCCACTTCAAATAAGGTATTTATCATGAAGCATTTATTCAATATGAAAATGGAAAAAGGTGGATCTATTGAAGATCATTTAAATGTGTTTAATACTATTACTAGTTAGTTATCTTCTGTGGGTATCAATTTTGATGAACAAACTAGGGCTCTCTTGATTTTATGTTGTTTTCCTAAAAGTTGGAATGGCTTGGTAATGGCTGTGAGTAATTCTATTCCTAGATCTAGTACCCTAAAAAATGATGAAGTGATTGGTGTTGTTTTGAGTGCGAAAACTCGTTGGAAAACCTTAGGTAGATCTACATTAGGAAGTTATTTGAATGCATAAAGCAAGGGCATAATGACTAAGAGATGAAGTAATTCCAAAAATCATGGGAAATCAAGAGGAAAGTTAAAGGGGAGGAGGTCTCAATCGAGAGGACCAAATGATTGTTACTGTGGGAAACCAAGGTACAAAAAAGAAAGATTGTTGGAATTGAAAGAAAAATGAAGGAGATAAACTAGATGGAGAAAAGGAGGCAAATGTGGTAAATAACAAATCCGAAGAGGATGCTTTCTTTATAAAATATTGATGATTCATGGGTTTTAGATTTTGGTGCTTCATTTCATGCGACACCTCATAGAGGTTATTTCATTGATTATGTCCAAGGGGATTTTGGACTTGTTTATTTGGGGGGTAATGAATCCTATCAGATTGTTGGAAAGGGAAAAGTTAACATTAAGTTGCAAAATGGGAATCATTGGCTACTACATGAGGTACGATATGTTCCAAGGTTGAGTAAGAATTTAATTTTAGCAGGGCAACTCAATGATGAGGGTTTTGTAGTTACTTTTAATGATAAAAATTGGAAGGTTTCAAAAGGTTCCCTTGTAGTAGAAAAAGGTGTGAAAGTAGGCACCTTATATCTTTGTATAGGTCATATTGTTCCTTCTACTTTAATTATTTCAAAGAAAAATTAATGTTTAGGAATAGTTTTTGTAGTTGAGTAGGGAGAACAAATAGCTATTGTAAATTTTGATATAGTGCCGTGGCACAACAAACTTGGGCACATGAGTGAGAAAGGTATGAAAGTACTTCATTCAAAGAAAGTTTTACCAGGTCTAAAATGTGTTAATATGGATTTTTGTGAAAGTTTCGTGTATGAAAAATAAAAGAGAGTGAGTTTTTCAAAGAGTGGTAAGGAAAACAAAAAGGAGAAATTAGAGCTTGTGCATACCAATGTATGGGACTAACTCAAGTATCTTCCCTTGCTTTCTATCATTATTATGTTACATTTATTGATGTCTCAACTAGAAAAGTATGGGTTTATATCCTTAGACAAAAATTTGATGTATTTCAAACTTTTAAGAAATGTAAATGCTTGGTTGAAAATGAGACTGGCAAGAACTTAAAATGCCTCAGATCTGATAATGGTGGTGAGTATTGTAGTCATGAATTTGAATATTATTGCTCCACTAATGGTATTCATAAAAAAAAAACTATTCCAAGGACTCCACAAGAAAATGGAGTGGCTGAATGTATGAACATGACTATAATGGAGCACGCAATGAGCATGAGGTTGCATGCTAGGTTGTCCTTGCACATGTGGGTGGAGGCTATTGACACTACTATATATTTGATTAATAGAGGTCTCTCTACTCCTTTGATTTTTGGTATTCTAGAGGAAGCATAGATTGGTAAGAAGGTGAGTTATTCTTTTCTCAAGACCTTCAGTTGTGAAGCTTTTGCTCATATATATTCTGAAAATAGAACCAAGCTAGAAGCTAAGTCAAAGAAATGTGTATTTTTTGGATATGGCATTGATGAATTTGGTTATAGGCTTTGGGATTTTGAAAATCATAAAATTGTAAGAAGCAGGGATGTCATATTCAATGAGAAAATGTTGTACAAAGATCTATTTCAGCAACATGAGAAGAAAGAAGATGATTATATAGTACTGGATGATACTCCAAAAGCTATTCCTCATGTTGTGGAACAACCGCAACAATAATTACCACACACACCAATGAATGTTAGATGGTCAATAAGGAAAATTAGATCTCTAGAAAGATTCTCTCACTCTTTGTATTCAATTTTACTTACCAATGTCAGGGAACCTAAATGATATGATGAAGTTGTATAGGTGGATACTAAGATTTAGTGGGAATCTACAATGAAAGACACAATTGACTCTCTACTAAAGAGTAAGATATTGGATTTATGTAATTTTTCTATAGGTAAAAGAGCTTTATAGAATAAGTGGGTTTATAGGTTAAAAGAAGAGGATGGAGGTATGGAAAGATTTATAGCCAGGTTAGCTGTAAAAGGATTTGCATAGGAAAAGGGCATTAATTTGGATGAGATATTTTCTCCTATTATTAAGATGACTTCTATCAGTACTATTTTAAGTATTGTGGCTACTAAAGATTTTCATTTAGAATAGCTTGATGTTAAAACAATATTCCTTCATGGAAATTTAGATGAAGAGATATATATGGCTCAACCATGAGGATTTGAGGTCAAAGGTAAGGAGAACTTAGTGTGCAAATTGAATAAGAGTTCATATGGCTTGAAACAAACACCTCAGTAATGGTATCTAAAATTTGACAATTTTATGCATGAGCATGGATATCATAGGTGTCATTCAAATCATTGTGTTTATTTTAAGAGGCTAAATGATGATAGCTACATTATTTTATGTTTATATGTTGATGATATGCTTGTAGCTGGGTCTAACATTGATCATATTAAGGGGCTAAAATGCCAATTAGCAAATGCATTTGATTTGAAGGATTTGGGGTAGCAAAATAAATTCTTGGTATAAAGATTTGTAGAGATAGGAAGAACAGAACATTGATGCTATCTCAAGCTGATTATGTGGAGGTGTTGCAACATTTCTAAATAGAGAATGCTAAAGCTATTAACACACCTTTACTCGGTCATTTAAAGTTGACTAAGGAGATGTGTCCAAAGACACAAGAAGAGGGGGATAAGATGTCCAAGGTACCCTATGCTTTAGCTATAGGAAGCTTGATGTATGCTATGGTATGTACAAGGCCATATATTGCACATGTAGTGGGAGTTGTTAGCAAGTATATGAGTCATCCAGGAATTGAGCATTGGAATGCAATCAAATGGATTCTCAATTTATTTGAGAGGAACATCCAATAAGTGTCTATACTTTAGGAGCTATACCATTGATTTATAGGGCTATGTTGACTCAGATTTGGAAAGGGATATTGATACTAGGTAGAGTACTATAGGTTACGTCTTTACTTTTGGTGGGGTAGCTATGAGTTGGGTTTTTAGGTTATAGAAGATTAATGCTCTATCCACTATAGAGGCAGAGTATGTTGCTACTATTGAGGTAGCCAAGGAGATGATATAGCTTCACTTCTTCTTATAAGTATTGGGACACCCTTAGAAGGATAATTATTTATTTACAGATAGTTAGAGTGCCATTCATTTTGCAAAGAATTTAGCTCTACATTCAAAGACCAAACACATATAGTTGTGGTACCATTTAATTTGGTCAATTTTGGAGGATGGATGGTTAAAGCTAGAGAAGATACATACAAATGACAATCCAACAGATATGTTAACAAAGGTAGTAACAAGGGAGAAGCTAAACTCCTCTTTAGCTTTAGTTGGTCTTCTGGACTAAACATAAATAAAAGAACAATAGAGTCCAGGGTGGTTTGATCTAGTGGAAGCCTCATGGAGCAGTGGCATAGCTACAGGATCAGTCTCTAAGTGGGAGATTGTTGTTTAGTGTGGAGTTTGATTAGTCCCCAAGTGGGAGATTGTTAGATTGTGGTGATTGATCAGGAAAGTAATTATTAATTATAACCCTAAAGCAGTAAAATACTTGTATAAAAGAGCTTAGGGTTAGGGATTGTTTCATAATTGTGATGCAAAATTGGTTCTTGCAATGGTATTAAGCTGTAAGGGATTACAAATTATAATTAGGTTGTAATTACTAGATTGTAATAATATCGGACTTACTATTTGGTGGATGTAGCCTATGGATTGGGTGAACCACATTAAATCTTGGTGTCTTGTGTTCTTTCCTTTGTGATCTATTATTTTTTGATATTGGTTATATTTGCATGTAATTTTTATTACTGCTTGTGGTTTAATCCTAAAAAAACTAAGCCCAAAAAAGCCTACTACAAGGGCAAGTACAAGAGCCACAACAAAGGAGGCTAAGGGGCAAGAGAAGAAGAAGGTTACTAAGAAAGAAGGTCCAACTAAGAAGAAACTAAGAAGAAAGTATGTTGCACCTCTTGAATCAGATGAGGAAAGGAATGGATCTAACGAAAATGGCCAATTTAGAGTGGTAAGTCACACCACCAAGTCTATTTTAGAAAATGTATGTGATAACATTAAAGATAATGCAAACTTATTTGGATTGAAAAGCATTGATTTTAATAAATTGAGTCAAGAAGAATAGAACATAGTTGAAGAATAAATCTACATTATAATAACCAAGTTCAAGAACACTCCACTTGAACTCGACAATTCAATCCCTAAGGAGTTATATTCTATTGTAGAAAATAAATGACATTATTGCCTTAATATAGAAAAATAAATAAGAGAGTCAACATTGGCTCGAGTAATGCCTAAGCTCACTAAAGGGAAAATAAGAAAGGCAAATAAGAAGCATGGGAACAAATTTGCACCCAAATATAGAGTATTCAATATTCTCTAGAATAAGATTGAGGATGTTGTGAAAAAGTCCACTTAAATGTGGAAATTAATCTATGGCCTCACTACTATAAAATAAGGAGAAGAAGACCCCTTTGAAGGGAGAAATAATGGAGAAGAGGATGAAAATGAAAAGGAAGGTGAAGGAGAAAAAGAAAAGGCAGATGATATAGTAGAGAGGGAAACACAAAAGAATAATATGACAACTGCTAAAGAGAAAAAAAAAAAATAGAGTGTGCAAGACACATAATTTCCACCTCCAAGTCCTCCACATGACACTTATACACCTATAGAAACCATAAAAGTAAAGGATGTTCTTGAAAATTCTAGTTAGAACATAAATCCATTGACTGCAAAGGATCTCAAGAAGATCCTTGACCAAACAACACTACAAGCCCAATTATGTAACAATTTAGTGTTGGTCAGTGTAGATGAGTTGCAAAAGGTAGTAGCTGATTTCACTAGGGATAAGATGGTAAGACAAGAAACATCTTCAATCATCCCTACAGCTACAAGTGGAAAACCCAAAGAGCAAGCTGCACAAGATATATCAGCTAAGGTTGACTCCACAATCATAGTCACTACAACTACCAAGGATCCAACAAAGGATCAAATAGGATAGATGGATACCTCTATTCCTATTGCACAAGTGCAAGGTGCACCAACTCAAATAATAATCATTGATCAAGGAAGACCAAAAGAAGAGAAGGAGACTCCAAAAGAAAAGGAGCAAGCAACTATTCAAACTTTGATTAATTTGCCAACCTCTAGGACTCCAACAAAATTGCAACAAAAGCCAAGCACTAAAATAGTCCCACTTCAAATATCAGCACTAGGCTCGAGCTCTATAAAGGTTGCAAGGGTACTTCACTATGGAGACCCTACACTAGATGAAGAAATAGTCATTCCCAAGTATGACTATAAAACTATGAACATTGATCAAATCAATGAAGTGCAAGAGGCACTAGAGAGGAAGAAAAAGTAGGAGATACTGATGAGTGAGTATAAACAAAGGCAAGCATTGATTGAAATAAAGGACATCTTTTTAGATGCATTTATCTTGTAGACACCTAATAAAACAAAGCTCATAATGGAGAAACTTTCAAACATAGTGGACCAGGTGCAAAGTGAAGACCATGATACTAATGCCCAGCTGATGGAATGGTCAGAAAAGAAGTTTGAAACAAAGGTAAATGAAAGAATATCTAGTGAGATAGCACTATCACAAGTAGAACTAGCTAAGAAAATTGAAAAGGTAAAGAAAGTACTTGAGAACATATTCTCATTGTACTCAACATTGTGTGATCCTTCTATCTTCACACGAGAGACTAGCCAAAGAATTATGAGCTTGGAAAGGAACTTGAAATATCAAGCATGCAACTACCTAAAGATCTAGCTCAAAGTGAGAAGCATTTTAACACAACACTTCACACCCAAAAGGAACTAGCAGTATTGATAGTAGAAGAGGCTAACACAAGAGCCAAGTTGGTGCAAATACAAGCCTCCCTAATCCCTCACATGGAAATTTTGCAAAAAGAACTAGCCTATGTAGAGAATGTGATAGAGAAAGATCCCAATCTTTCTACAATAGATGGCTTAGTTCACCTTGCATTAGTGATAGCCATCCAAATTAAATCCCTAGAAGTTGCAATACAAAACTAGGATGCTGCTTTGAGAATTGTAATGAAAGTGAATAAGAACTTCTTGGCTAGGTAATAAGTCAGTGTCTAAGATCCTTTGACATAAGTGTCAAAAAGGGGGAGATATTGTTGATAGGGGAGAGAAATTAAAGAAAAGGGAGAAATTAAAGGCACATTAGGAGAAATTTAAAAGCTAGAAGGATACTTAAACTACAAGGGAAGCATGTTAAAGGGGGAGTTAAAATAAAAGGGGGAGTAACAAAATAAAAAGAGTATCAGCATATAGAGCATAACAAGGACACCTTAGATAAAGAGTATTAGCATTGGAGACAAAAAGTATCAGCTAAGGCACATCAATTTATTCAGAGATATTTTGGTTATAAGGATATGGCACATTAACTCAATGGGAGATACAATTTTTTTTAGGTATATAGTCCTTCACAAAATTTTGAATAACTTTGAAGTTTGGCATATATGCTGAAGAAGCAAAGGACAACATTGCAAAATCAGTTAGTACAATAGAGAATCAAGGTCACAGTAGTTTCATACTAGATCAAAGAGGATCAAATTAGATAGAACAATGATCTAAAAATAGTATTAGTAGACTACAAGTGGTCAGGTCAAACATTCTACTATACTTTTTAACAATTGTATTAGTAGAATGAAATCCTATGGAGCTAGGTTGGTTTAAAAACCATTCTATAAAGCCTTTAATAGGGTGACATTCCAAGTGAATGTTTTGTAAATCCTTTAGCTAGGTACACTTTTGATAGAGTGTTAAAATCCTTAAATAGGATAGGATCTAACAATACTTGTAAGCTTTTAACAAAGCAAGCCTTTCACATGGCAGATCATGAGAATGGTCAAAATTATGTAACGTTAACAGGTGAACTTTATTGCTATAGTAGTGAAGAGTTGTGGGTGTCATCTCCACCCTAGTTTTACCTTCTCATTAGAAGGTTTTTGGGTAATCATATCTGGTTTCAAGTGTTTATGTGGATGCATTTACTTTACATGCTATTTTATGTGTTTTTGCATGAAATGTTTTAGAGTTTAAAAGTTTTATTGGTTAAAGTTTAATACTTTTGATTCACACCCCCCCAAGAAGTATACTTCCCTACTTGTTAATTCCCAACAAGAGGATGGTTAGATGGTGATGTCAATAGATGCATAAGCCCTGGTGTTGCACGTGTGAAGTTTTGTATAGATTGTGAGTTGATAGTGCTATTATAATTGTAATTAACTAATTATCTTATTATAATTGATTGAAAAAGTCTCAAGGACAACTTAAGGAATTATTTTTAAGATATGGTATAAACAAAAGATGTTTTACTTATTTTTAAGGTGTTGTGATCATTATATGACGTGTGAGGTGTGAAAAGGAGAAAAGTGTTTACTAAATGTAAATAAGCAATCCAAGGGATTATTGGATGCAAATTTTGTGATTTGGCTACAAGATCAAAAGGAGTAGAGGTCTTCTTGATAGGATAGAGGAAGGAAGTACTATTCATTTATATTATTTTGAAAGGAATAATAAATATATCATTTGGATAGTGGGTTCATTGGTATTGCCCTTGAAGCTATTTGGGAAATGGGTCCAACTATCTTCAAAACTCATAAGAGGGTTGGCACAACTCCTAATAGGGCTGGAATCCCCTAATAGTGATTCAAATTCTACTAACTAGGACTACTATGTATTGAAGGTTGTTATAGACTCCTTACAGGTTCCATCCTCTAACAAGGAATATTTATATTAGTACATCATATTGTGGGTACCATCGCCATCAAGGTTTTCCCTCCGATCAAGGGTTTCCCTAGTTAACATATCTAGTGTTATTGTGCATGAGTATCTTGTTATGGTTTTTGATTTCATTGCTCACATGGTTAAGTTTGTTTAAGGTTGATAAGTGTGATAATAGTTTGATAATTGATTCACCCCTACCCTCTCAGTTATATTGTTTGACTATATAGTCTAGCAAAATACATCAATCCAAGAAGGAGCACATGAACCAAGAATAGAGGCCACTATTAGCTTTTGGCCTTGTATAGGGTGGGATGATCTATGCACCATAGATAAGGCTAGTTAGAGGTCCAAAAAAACCAAAAAAAAAAAAAAAAAGCTCTTTAACTTGAAAAAATGAGCTTCTCCAAAAAATGTGGTTGACAAAATTAAGAGTACCAAAAAAAGGGGTGCCCATGATGATGTGAAATTTAGGAGCTAACCAAGCGCATGGAAAACAAATAGGCACTCCCCCAAAATTGTTTCCAAGGATGCATGTTTATTGATGGGCCCAAGGGTGTTGACTAGATATGGGACCTAGTGTTAATCTTAGATTGGTTTTGAAAAGGCAGTGACAAAACACCTAGTCATAATCTAGTAGAATCTTAGCACATGCTAAGTGATTAGAGTAAGCTGAGCAATCAATGTGAGCTGAGTGATCAAAGCATGATGAGCATAAGTTGTCAGTCAATACATGCTAAGCAATATGGATAGTTAGTATTGAGTCACTCTAGTGCGAGCAGTATATATATGTCAAGTGATATAGGTTTTGAGTAAATAGATAGTGTTAAGCTATTCAAAATCCAATTTATAAAATTAGGAGCATAGTGTGACCCTCATCATGAGTGTGTGAAGAACTAGGAATACTAGATGGAGAATTGGGAATTTGAATATTAGAAATTAGATTAGGAACTAGATTAGGAAGGATATGATTTGGAAGAGTCTAGGAAGTAATGAGAATGGAAGACACAACTAGAGGAACACTTGGAACCATAGTTGGAAGAGGGTTGGAATAGGTATAAGGAGTACTATGGTAAGCTAGTTGTGAAGTAGGTAAAGACACTAGTATATATTGTGAGCCAATAGTGCTATTGTAATTGTAATTAACTAATTATCTTATTATAATTGGTTGAGAAAGTCTCAAGGCCAACTTAAGGAATTATTTTTAAGATATGGTATAAAGGAAAGATGTTTTCCTTATTTTTAAGGTGTTGTGATCATTATATGAAGTGTGAGGTGTGAAAAGGAGCAGAGTGTTTACTAAATGTAAATAAGAAATCCAAGGGATTGTTGGATGCAAATTTTGTGATCTAGCTACAAGATCAAAAGGATCAGAGGTCCGCTTGATAGGATAAAGGAAGGAAGTACTATTCATTTCTATTATTTTGCAAGGAATAATACATAGATAATTTGGATAGTAGGTTCATTGGTCTTTCCCTTTAAGCTATTTGGGAAATGGGTCCTACTATCTTCCACAACTCTTAAGAGGGTTGGCACAACTCCTAACAAGGTTGGAATCTCCTAATAGTGATTAAATGTCTACTAACTAGGACTACTATGTATTGAATGTTGTTATAGACTCCTAATGGGGTCCATCCTCTAAAAAGGAATATTTATATTAGTACATCATCTTGTGGGTACCATCCCCATCAAGGTTTTCCCTCTGATCAAGGGTTTCCCTAGTTAACATATGTAGTGTTATTGTGCATGAGTATCTTGTTATGGTTTTTGATTTTATTGCTCACATGGTTAAGTTTGTTTAAGGTTGATAAGTGTGATAATAGTTGGATAATTGATTCACCCCCACCCTCTTAGTTATATTGGTGGACTGTATAGTCTAACAATTGAACTACTTTGAAAATTTCTTGATAGATTAAAAAATTTCCACTCAACCACATTGAACCCACATTTAAGTGTTGACATGGCTAGAGATGGGCACAATAAATCACATCACCTAAAAAACATACATTGACCCAAGTAGGAGCCCATGAGCCAAGAATAGAGGCCACTATTATTTTTTGGCCTTGTATAGGGTGGGATGTTGTATGCATGATAGGTGAGGCTAGTTAGAGGTCCAAAAAAACCAAGAAAATAAAAAAAACTCTTTCACTTGAAAAAATGTGCTTCTCCAAAAAATGTGGTTGACAAAATTAAGAGTACCAAAAAAAGGGGTGCCCATGATGATGTGAAATTTAGGAGCTAACCAAGTACATGGAAAACAAATAGGCACTCTCCAAAAATTGTGTCCAAGGATGCATGTTTATTGATGGGCCCAAGGGGGCTAACTAGATATGGGACCTAGTGTTAATCTCAGATTTGTTTTGAAAAGGTAGTGACAAAACACCTAGTCATAATTTAGTAGAATCTTAGTGTATACTGAGTGATTAGAGAAATCTAAGCAATCAATGTGAGTTGATTGATTAAAGCATGTTGAGCATAAGTTGTCAGCCAATACATGCTAAAAAATATGGATAGTTAGTATTGAGTCACTCTAGTGCAGAGCAGTATATATATGCCAAGTGATTTAGGTGCTAAGTAAATAGATAGTGTCGAGCTATTCAAAATCCAAGTTATAACATTAGGATCATAGTGAAGAATGAGCTTCAAAGTCTTCAGATGCCAAGTGAACAATTTTTGGCATAGTTGTTAGTAATGGCACAGACTTCTATGTAAACTATTTTTGGGCCAACATATTCATATTTTATGATTATGAAAGATAAATATGGAGGTATATTGTGAATCCATATGAAGTACATGTAATCAATCAAAAAAACAAAGCTTAAGGTGAAAATATGGACCAACCACAAAATTTGATTCTTACCTAATCCATCCCCACCAATGATTATTTAACAAGGCAAACCATAGAGAGTTTGTATGTGTGCTAGAAGATGAATGTTAAGAGAAGATAGAGAATCCATGGTGGTTGAGATGGATATGAAAGAGCTATGCATTGAAGAATCGGTTTGAGAAGAACACAGTATAGAAGTGAAAGGATAGAGGAGACATATCTGATCATGAGGAGCAAGTTTAATTAGTAAAGATAAGATATGCTATCAAAAAGAAAGGTGCTAACCAAAGGATCATGATGTTGAATCATTCTAATAGGTGATATAGAGAAAATCTCTTAACCAAGTAGTCTTAATAGGATTTTTCAAATCTCTTAATTGAGTGCTTACTTTATTGTAAGTTTAAATCCTCCAATAAGGTGAGACCTAATAGTCTTTATAAACCTTTAACAAGGCAAACCTTTCACAAGGTGGACCATAAATTATGATCAAACACATTGTATCCATCATATGCCACACTTTACAATTGTAGTAACGAAGACTTGTGGGTGTCATCCCAACCCCAATTTTACCTTCTCATTGGAGGTTTTTGGATAACGAATTTACTATGTCATGTGTTATTTACTTTATGCTATGAATGTGATGCATGTTATGTTATTTTAATTTACATGTTAAGTTAGGAGATGGATGTTGGTGATATGTTTTAGTGGCAAACTTTTTAAGTGTTGATTCACTAGTTCTCTTAGAACTTACTTTCCCATTTTTATTTCAAACAATTGGTATTAGACCTTTTTTTTCTAGAAATAATGTTTTATAGATTTGGAGGTAAGATCTTGTAGATGGAAGTCTACAAGTTGTGAAAGATTATTGAGAACTAGAAGATTGAAATACATATTTCCTTACATCAACTCAAGAAGGAAAGAGATGAATTGCATCATTCATTGAATAGAGGAAAGGAACTGGCTATTTAGCAAAATGACACTCAATACCAAGAAGAAGACACTACAAGATTGTTTGAGGATGGAAACTCAAGTGAATTTGATGTAAAAATTAAAAATATAATGGAAAATAATAATTCCCTAACTGAAGAAGTCAAAAATCATAAAATAGAACAAGAAGTCCAGTCAATATTACTATGTGAGGTGATTGAATAGAAAAAGAAAGTTGAAAAGAAAGTCAAGACTGAAGATGACACAAGAATATTGACTAATAGACTTGAAGAGAAGATATCAGATGTGCAAAATCTTCCTAACATGCAATTGTATACAATGAATGAAATAATTTTTTCAAACCATGAAGTGAGAAAGGACATTGAGATCACAACCATAAAGTTACTAAATGATCAATTGAAAAATGAACTAAGAAAAGAGAAGGAAATTATTGAAAGATTCACCAAACCAAGTGTAGCCATCAAATACTTTGAGAAATTGATGAAATCTCCAAGACCTAATAGTGATATTGCTGGATTGGAATACATTAATACTAAGAAAGGAGAATAATATAGAAGTGGTGAGAAAAGGAATACCAAAGGTAAGAGTTACAAATGTACTTGTCATAATTGTGGAAAATTGGGTCATACAAAAAATGTTTGTAGGAGCAAAATTGTTAACTAGAACCCCAAGCATAAATACAAAGGATACTACTACAACTACAACAAATAAGGATATTAGACAAATGAATGCAAGACCAAGACCATGAGCACTCAAAGATTTGAAGGATACTACAGTAATTGTCAAAAGTATGGACATAAAGCATATGAATGCAAATCGATGGCCAAGTGGACATAAAAAAAAGTAGACAAAGGAATAACAAAATGGAAATTCCTATGATTGGGATTACAACACAAGGTACAATTATCACTATTGTCAAGAATATGAACATGTTCCTATGAATTGCATTAGAACAAATTTTGAAGGCAACTACAATAGATGGTTGAGTGAGACTACATGTTTTAGATGTCTCAAGATTGGTCATGTCAGTAGAAACTATCCAACTAGGTCACCAAGGCCAAGTAATGGAACCAAAAAAGGAAAAGAAAAAGAAAATGTTGAGAAGGTAAAGGTATAGATGAATAAGACATGGAAGAAGAAGGAAGAATGCAATATATGAAGCTTTGATGAGGTCACTTCATCCAATGGATCAGGTGATCACATCACCCCCAAAAAGGCAATACAATGTATGTGTGGGACTGATATTTGTAAATTTATATTATTCATTAGTCCCAAGAATCTAAGATTTAAAAAGATCATATTTGCATGAATTAAGATGCAATGTAGTGATTAGAACCTAGAGGAAATCTATAGTTTTGTTGTTTTCTATGTTGGTACCAAGCATAGAAGATTTCACTATTGTTTCTTAGCATAGAGGAATAATAGTTATAGCTGAGTTAAAGATAAATGGTAGTAAGTTTCAAGCTTGCAATGCTAATCAAATGTGTTGAAAGTCCTATGATAGCTGAGCTTACAATTGTGTAAGCATTAAGCATTTAATACCAAATATGAAGGGTTATATAGTTGATTTTTGACTGATTTCCACTTAGCAAATTTTATAGAGAACACAAAGAGCATGAAGGCTATTTGCAAAATAAGATTCTAGTGTTTGAAAATCAGATATAACCACTACTCAACATTGTTCATTAGATTTGAACGGTATTTAGCTATTGTTGAGTTACACTATTCTATTTCTTGCAAACCCTAGGTAATCAAAATGCCAATTATTTCTTTTGCAACTATTAGAAAAGAGGATAAAGAGGTTTTCAATTTTTAGTTGATAATTAATGATGTTAGACAACCCCCATTTTGTGCTATTCTTAAAACTACATACAAGGGAGATCTATCTGGTGCATTATCTATGATACCACCAAAGGTTCTCATGATCCAAGATGTTAGATGCTTCTATACTAGGAAGATTGGAGAGGTAGGAGATATAGAAATAAGAGATGCCTACAATAAAATATGTAATAATGGAGTTTTGAGGGAAAAAATTAAAATTATTGAATTGAAAGAGTTAACATGTGCCCTAGATTTTCCTCAAATGATCAAAGATGAAATGGATTCAAATTGTTTTTGAGCCACATACATGACAATTATATTTGGTTAGAAGGTGGACCAATTAAGATCACAAAAATCATTATAAATTGAGTATTAGGGTACCCTAACCTTGATAGACCTAATAATATGAGAAGTGATGTAAAGGAAACCATTAAAAATAATATAGGTACCATGTAGAATAAGAGAGGGATGTCTACTAACACTATTTTAGATCCCCTCATTTCCTTTGCAATGAGAGTGATAGCTTACATGTTCTTTCAGTCTAGCTAACTAAATAATATTTCATGTATAGTTGTATATTTGGGCTACAAGATAGTAAAGAGAGACCATTCCTATGACCTTGCCGAGTTACAACTGTAGCAACTATCAAAAAATTTAGAGGCCACAGGAAAAGCTAAAAATGCATCATACAAGTTTGGTTCTTTACTTGTTTGTATAGTATTTTATGTGCAAAACACCTTCCCTACCTTTGGCCAAGTTTCTTAGAAGACAACTTGGAGATAGCTTTGAGTCATTGATGACTAGTTACTTTGTGGATTTTAAGAAATCCATGAAACAAAGATTGAGGATTCTTGTATCCTTAGTGGAACAATATTATGATGATGTTTGTTTCCTGATGGATGCAGACCATACATATCTATAAGAAAAAATGCCTAGGGTCAGATGGCTAAAACCCTTGCCATATTAGATAAATGTGGATGAAACCCCTAAAAAAATAATAACTTTATTAGAAAAAGGTATTGAAAAGAGTACAACCTCATTTGGAAACTATGAGAAAGCTAAATCCAGGATTACAATTGATTTAAAGACAACCACATTTCTTAGGAAGAAGAATAAAGTGGTTAAGAAGCTAAAGTAGAGATTTGGAAAATGTGGAGAAGAGGAAGAAGAAGAAGAATATTATGATGAAGAGGAAGAACAAGGACAAGCCCCATTAGAATTAACACAAGGCCTAGGTGAAGATCAAGGTGAAGATGCAGAAGGTGCCGAGGGAGAAGAATTTAATGAAGCACCTAAAAAAAATTCAAGAAGGGGAAAGAAAAGGAGAAGACAATGGAGAAAATTGAGAAACTTGTGAAGAAGCCACAATAAAAGCTAGTTGTACCTATAACTAGGTCAAGCACAAGGGTGGCCACTATTCAGGCTACAAAAGTGGCAAAGGAAAAAGAGTAGTTGACATAGTAGAGTTGAGTGAACCTGCCAAGAAGACCTACAAAAGACCAAAGAAGAAGCACATACCTTGAAAGGATTTAGATGAGGAGAAGACTGAGTTAGATGAAATGAGTCAATACAAGGTGGTAAGCCACAATCCCTCTTCTTATATTGATAATTTGTGTAAATAGGAGAACAATGGAGCTTTAAAAATGCATCTAACATTCCCACTATTCATTTCTATTTTGAGTTGAAATTGAATAAGTAATATAAATTTGGAAATGCTTAAAATTAGATATGATAAGATACATGCCCCATGATGGAATTAATCTAGAAATAGCTATTTTTTGATGCCTGTGCATAGTTTTGGGAAATTCTATAACTTATTTTGAACTAGAAATGTTGAGACAGAGAAAACCTAGAAAACTTTTGTCTTTCTTAGGGAAGGTCGACCTTGACCTAGATAATTGGGCATAATCTTACCATGGAATAAAATCTTACCCCTCACTAAAGGTTGTCCATGACTAAAAAAATTAAGCCTTGAACTATACTTCTCTAATGAAAATTATGTTTGTAGAACCCAAAAGTTTGGTGAAAAAGGCATCCAAATCTGCACTGATATTCATTGTCCTATACTTGTACCTACAACAAAAAGGGTTTTTTTCTTTGGATGATGGTTTTTCTTGGTCAAACCCTAGTTTGGAATCAACCTTAACAATGAAATTGGAATAGAGAATGCTAGCAAGTAGTATAATTAAATCTATTAGCATAGCTATGATATTCAATAGATATGCAAATGTATTTGAAATGTAAACAAGTAAATTGATATGAAAGCTTGAACATAACATTACTAATTGCAAATAAAAACCATAAATGTAAATATATAACCTCCATGATTGTATGCTTGGAATCCACCTTGAGGGAATTATGAATAGATCTTGAAGATGAAGAAAAGATCTTGAAGGAAGATCACACCACCATGATGGTGAGATCTTTTTGAATGATGAATCTTGAATGCTTGAACCAAATCCCTTCAAAGGATTTAATTCCTTAATCCTTGATCTTAAATGGAGAAATTGAATAGAGATAATGGATTGGATGATTCCTTGAAAATTCATAATGGAATGCTTCCTTGATCTTTCTTGGAAATAATGGATTGCCTAATCCCTTATCTTAATGTGTGTTAGAGAAAATGAGAGGAGTAGGCTTCCTTATATAGTGATCTAGGGAAGGAACTTCTAGAGAGGTCGACATTGGAGAATTGAATCCTAATTAACCTTATCCACTAGAAATGGACCTAGATTAAATGAAATTTAAGAGTTTACCATTTTGGAGACCAAAACAACCAACCAAGAAGTGGGAAAAAAATTCTTTCCAAAACCCAACATCGAAAAATCATGGAACCTTAAAATTTGGACCTTGGGTTAGGGTCAAGGTTGACTCTAACCTAGCTTGAGGAATGATGTCCTTAATCGCTAGTTACAATTCACAAAAAACCCTAAGATGTGTGATCTCAGGGTCAAGGTTGACTCTAAGCTAGGTTAGGGTAGAGGTCTTCCTTGACCTAGGTCAAGGTTAAGGTCAACCTTGACCCTAAGGTCACACATCATAGGATCTCAATCTAGAATGCTAGAAAAATGCAGAAAGAAAGTGGAAAAGGGGTTGGAAACAAGGGGAGAAAAGAGTAACAAGGGGGAATCAACTAGATCCATGCAAAACCCCAGTCAAGATGCTTGACATGATCCCAAACCACTTACTTAGAGGCCTAAATGCTCTTAACATGGAAGCACTTCTATTTTAAGATGATACATTAAGCCCCACTTTATTAAGAGTATGGATTCAATGAAAAATCTTAGTAAATGAGAAGAAGGAAGAGATCCAATTGGATTCACAATGAGATAAAATAACTCTTAGCTAAGGATACAAGCCCCTAGGCTAAGGATTCTAACTCTAGATACATGCACATGGGTGCGAAAACAAAAATAAAATAAAAAAAAAAGCTAAAAGACACAAAAGAGGGGTTAGTACTAAAAGACCCAAATCAACTGGTGCAAGAAACCATGCTAAGAAATATTTCTAATCCTAGTATCATATTTTGAAAGCTACCATAAAAGAATTTATGATTATATAAGAAAGACAAGAGAAAAATTATAAATAACATAGCTTCATGAACCAGTCCTACTAGAACGAAAGTGAAAACAGACAAAAAGAGAAAGTGATTACCTCACCTAGTAATGCCCAACTTACCATGAATCACCGAGGGAGGGAGAGCTAAATAGGTGGCCAAACCTGACAATTCACCCATAAACTGTACTTGCAATTGTAATGTGTCTTCTGATGACTTCTAGAATATCCTTTGATCCACCTTTCTGTATCACTATAAAGATAAAATGCATGTCTCATTAGGATTTAGCAACTTATGTGCATTACCTACAAAAGATTTAGCATATTGAAAATGTGTGTCTCTTCAAGATTTAGCAAATTCTGCATGTTACCTTCCAAGATTTGTCATGTTGAAAATTGAAAAATGTGTCTCTTCAAGATTTAGCAACTTATATGCATTACCTTCTGAGATCTATCATGTAAATAAAAAACTATAGTACAAGGGAGACCTTGTATATTCCCCCCTCCTTATCATTGCTATATACTAGACATGATAAGAAAGAGAAAGACGACACCTACTTTACAACATAAGGAGATATCCTATTAACAAAAATGTACACTATGTTCTTAGCAAAGGGTATTGACCCCTACATCCAAGAGCATGGATAATTGTAAAATGGACATGTCACTCATGGAAAAAGGATCCTCAAAGAAAGAGATATTATCAACAAGATCCCCACCATAAAGGAGTTCTTTTAGATAAAATATCATCTTTAAAAGATAAACCAAGCAAGAACAAAGATTAAATCATCAAACCCCCTATAAACAAGAGAAAGAGGAATATTTGGAATGAGGAAAACAACTCTAACACCAAAGCAAGGGTAAGAGTTTATAAAGAACATATTTTACAAGATAAAGAAGCGGTGATGAGCTAGGACAAAAAAATCTCATATAAAAAAGGTTATACATAGTCAAAGCATCTATTAGTATTATGAAATAATATTGTAATATAAATAAGTACCACTAAGCTAAGAAAAACAATTCCCTAGACAAAGAGCAAAAAGGAAGAATCTTGCCTCCTGGGGAAGAAGACAAGGGATACCTTTGCAGAACAAATGTCTTAGAAAAGATATCTAGAATAATAAAAGAAAACTATGGATGATTATGAACATAAAAAAAAACCATAGGTATAAAATACATAAATATAACTAATTAAGCTTAAAAGAAAACATATTGGATCTTAGAGAACTGAAAGAAATATCTCTTTCCCCCTAGTGAAGAGACAAGCAGAGAAAAGATCTATTTTATAGAAGAATGAGGAGTAAAATTATGAATAAATTTCAAAGGGAAGTTTATTTTCTCTTCCCTTTAATATCATTAGGGATCATATAAGAAGGGAAAGGTAATTGAAAGAATTCTTGCACATTTGCATAATAAATCATAGTTTGAGCCTCATCATAAGTGTGGGGAAGAACTAGGAATACCACATGGAGAATTGGGAATTTGAATATTAGAAATTAGATTAGGAACTAGATTAGGAAGGATAAAATTAGGAAGAGTGTAGGAAGTGACGAGAATGGAAGACACAACTGGAGGAACACTTGGAACCATAGCTGGAAGAGGGTTGGAATAGGTATAAGGAATACTATGGTAACCTGGTTGTGAAGTAGGTAAAGACACTGGTGGAACACTTATAGGAAGAATGAAAGATATGTAACTACTAAAGGAGGAGTGTAGGTAGGAATTCTAGGTAAAGTAATGGGAGAACTTTCCACACTAGTGACACAAGGAGTGAATCCAAAATCTTGAACTTCTTGACTTAAATGTTTGATACCACACAAGAGATTAACACCTTGACCACTATCACAAAGGACTTTCTCAAAGGCCTCTATAGCTTGAATAGAATTTTGAGGATATAACTTTCTAGGTGCATCAATTTTGTAAATAGTGGAACATGAAGGTAACCATTCACAAACCCTATGATAAAGAACAATTGAAGAGGTTGTAGAGGAAGATGAAATAGGAATACAATCAATGAAGATCTCATTTGAACAATTTTCATCCTCACTTCCATGTACCTTATTAAGGGATTTATCCTTGTTTGTAATAAAACCCTCAACAAAGTATTCAAAATAAAAATATACATGTTGAACACAAACTAACACTAAAACCATGAAAAATGTAAATATTTTTGTGTTTTTTAAAGAAATTTTGATTTTTTTTGTATTTTTGAAAATTAAGCACAAAAGAAATCTACTTTATAAATATGCAAGATCTAACAAAACATGTAAATCTAACACCAAAAAAGAAAGAATTTCCATAAATGAGTTCACAAAAATGAGCAGTGAAGGTGAACACACAAGATAATATGAAAGGAAATCTAACATCAAAAACATAATAGGTCATCTAATTCCACAAAAGAGAGGGGGTATGCTTGTTAGGTTCACCAAAATGAATAGGAGGAAATGGGCATTAACAATGCATCTAACACTCATGGAGATCAGAACACGAAGTTCTTTCATCTCTCCACCCTAAAACATAGGGCTAACAATAGGATCTCTGGAATCAGGAAGGGGCAGGTGTTGTTGTCTGAAGATCTAGATATCTCGGCTGAAGCGGTCTCCTTCTTCTCTTCTCTTCTCTCCAAGGACCCCCTGCTTTCCAAGGTGGACCAAGAGGATATCATCTCTTTTATTCCTCAGATTATTCAACCCCACCAAAAAAAACTTCTCTATGCTATTCCTAATGCTCTGGAAGTTAGAGAGGCCCTTTTCTCCCTACTTGGTGACAAATCACCTGGTCCAGACGGGTTTCCCACATTTTTCTTCCAAATGTACTGGCTGGTGGTCATGGGGTATGCGGTTAAGTCAGTTGAAGAGTTCTTCAGAGCTAGAAGTATTCTTAAGGAGATATTTTCTACCTTCTTGGTTCTTATCCCTAAATCCCCTGGGGTAGACTCTTTTGACAAGTTCAGGCCTATTAGTTTTTGCAACTCTTTCTACAAGATCATCTCTAAAGTTCTCACTTCCAGAATTCTTAAAATCTTGCATTTGATCATATCGCAACAACAATCTGGCTTTGTTCCTAGGAGACAAATCTTAGACTCGATGCTAATGGTTCATGAGTTTATTCATTCTTCACAAGCTTCCAAGTGGGAAGGTATGTTGCTCAAACTAGATCTTTCAAAAGCCTATGATCAGGTGGACTAGTCATTTCTTGGGAAGGACCTTCAAGCCTTTGGTTTTGACTATAAAATGTGTAAACTCTTTTCTCAATTGGTGTTTACCTCCTCTCTTGCTATTCTGATTAATGGAGCCCCCTCTGATTTCTTTAAATCTTCTAGAGGTCTCAGGCAGGGAGACCCCCTCTCTCCTATCCTCTTCATTATTTTAGCTGAATGCATTGGGAGGCTTATTGAACATAAAAAGTCTGAAGGAAGTCTTAAAAGGATTAAGCCTTCTTTGAGAAATGTCCCCTTCACTCACTAGCAATTTGTGGACGACACTATAATGGGGGGGAAGCTTCTGTGAAAGAAGCTAAGACTTTGAAAGAGGTTCTTGATACTTACTCTAGAGGGACCGAACAGCTAATTAACTGGAACAAAAGTTTGACCTTCTTTGTTAACACCCCTAAAGTTAGACAAAGGAAAATTGCTAGAATCCTTGGTTGTGGGGTGGGCTCTCTCCCTTCATCCTATCTTGGGCTCCCCTTGGGCTCCTCTCCCCTTGACTCTTTCTGGAATAGTATTCTGGACAGATTCAACAAGAAGATGGTTGGATGGAAAGGTGCCTCTCTCAGCTAGGCTAGGAAATGTTTACTGGTCAAATCCACTCTTCAGAACCTTCCCATTTATGCTCTGAGCCTGTTTGGAATTCTTGTGAAATTTGCAGAGAAAATGGAGAAAATCCAAAGAGAATTTCTATGGACCAGACTTGAAGGAAAGAAAAGGTACCCTCTTGTTTCCTGGGAGAAGGTCTACCTCCCCAAGAGGTATGGTGGTCTGGGCATTAGAAAGCTTACCCATCTCAATAAGGCACTTCTTGCAAAACAAATATGGAAAATCTTCAATAACACTGGTGAATGGAGAGACATTCTAGAAAATAAATACCTCAGAAGACCCTCTCTTCATTTTATTTTATTCAATGAGAACATCCCTAAAGGGTTGACTATTTGGAATGGTATCCTGAAGGCCAGGGACCTGGCTAAGGTGAGGGTCTCTTGGAAACTAGGCAATGGGGAGGATATTCAGTTTTGGTCTAACAGGTGGTTATGTCAAGGCCCACTTTCTAACAACCCAGTTTTTGAGAGATGGGTGCAAGAATGCATGGAGCTATATGGGTTTAAAGTAAGCAATTATAGGGTTGGTCAGGAATGGAGAGACCTTTCCCTCATTTCCAAGGATTTGAAACCAATAATGACTATGCTTAATTCTTTGATCTCTAGTAATAATAAGGATGAGCTAGTTTGGAGGGATAATCCCAATGGATGTTATTCTGTTGCTTCTGGCTACAACTCTCTCTAGGGTCTAAAGGAGAAACCCCCTTGGGTGAATGCCTAGCTCACGGGCCTCACTCCAAAGATCAACATTTTTTATTGGCTGGCCCTTCAGAACAAAATCCTAATGCAAGATTATCTCATGAAGAGAGGTCATGCTATGCCCAGTAGATGCTCGCTCTGTAAAAACCAGTCTGAGTCGGGAAATCATATATTCATTCAATGTGACTTTGCAAGGGATGTGTGGAGTTCTCTTAATCAGGAAATGGAGATTCTCTAGTGCTGGCCAGATAACTTATCAACTTTTTTAGTCATTGGAAAAGCCTTTGTAAAATTGCAGGCCGATAGGATAATTATGCCTAGATTTTGCCTCACTTCTGCTGGAGCATCTGGAAGGAAAGGAACAACAGAATTTTCAGGGATAGAGAGGAGCCGGCAATAATTTTGGGAAGGAAGATATTGAATAACATAAAAGAAAACCTTCAAGTGATGAAGGAGGGGGAAGTTAATATAGGGTACAGGAAGACGGTTAATGAAAAAGACAGGAATCCCAAAAGACAGGATGCCTGATGGATTCTACCCCCGGAAGGATGGTCAAAAGCCAACTTTGATGGAACTTCTAAGGGTAACCCTGGCCCCTCTGGAAGTAGTGGAATTATAAGAAACAATTTTGGGGAGGGGATTGCAGCCTTTGATCTCTCGCTTGGAACCCAGACCAAACATTTGGCCGAAGCCAGAGCCACGTGTAGTGTGGTAAAGCTGGCTTTTGAAGCTGGCATTTCTAGACTTTGGCTTGAAGGGGACTCCAAAAACATAATTAACAATATTAATGGAATCTCTCCCCCCCCTCGTGGTTGACTAAAAATATAATTGATGAGACACATGCCGCTCTCACAAAATTTGAGAAGGTCCACGTCACTCATGCATTTAGAGAGGCAAACCTAGTTGCTAACTAGTTCACTAACAAAGGGGTGGGAGCATACAAAGAGATGATCTGGCATTCCGAAAAAGATTTTTTGATGGAGGCTAAGTCACTTGTCGAGCTGGAGAAAGTCCATGGAAGTACGGGTCAATCTAACTGTTATCATGTTTAATAAAGAAAGAGTGGATGATGGCATGAGCAATAATAAGTTTCTTGGTCTTCATAATCTCAAGGGATTTTTTCCATCATTTAAAAACGTTTGGAGGATCATTATCATTTTAACTTGCTATTGTATCAGAGTGGCGAATGATCACGAACCCAATAATAGAAATAGAGCCAAAATCTTGGCTGGAAAAAAATTGCAAAGATTGGGGCTCATGAGAATAGTTGAAGAAAAAATGGATGTCATGATTGGAGAACAGAGTAGAAAGGAGCCGGCAGGTGAAGTGGAGAAGTGGAAGAAAATGGGCAAAGTCTAGAAAAAACTGGAAAAGGGCAGGGTTGTGAATTTTTTTGAGAAACTTCATGGTTTTGACCCTGAGGTCACCAACAACATGGTGAACTCGTGGAATAATGGAAAGGTCAAGGTGAATGGGGTTTCTTTCCAAATCATAGAGGAGGTGGTTGCAGAGGTCACTGGTATCCCTATGGAGGGTTTCAAATTCTACAGGGACAAGAAACTTTCGTCCAATGCAGTCAAGGAGTTTGTGAAAAATTTTGCAGAGATGAACAAGTTGGAAAAGAAAGAGTCTTTCTATGTGATAGAGACTATAAAGAAGTTCTGGAGGTATGTTTGATATGCCCTCATTGATTATGTTACCCTGGACCCTAGGTCTGATCAGGTTAGAACTCACAATTTTGTGATTTTAAATCATTTTCACCATAAGAGTAGAATTTCCATTCCCTTTTACCTTCTCACTTCTATGAACAAGGAAATCTCTAGTTTCAAGAAGAAAGCCATAGCTAATCCTACTTTGCATGAGGGATTATTGCTCCTCATCCATGAGCATTTCAAAGCTCAGTCTATATGCAATAACCCTCCTCAAGTTGAGGATGTTGACAAAGGCAGCTCCAACTTTTCTTCTGACTCTGATGACATCGAGAGCATTAGCTCGGAGGAGGAGAATGTTTCCTCAGGAAAGAAGAAAAAAGGTCAAGATAGGAAATAGTCCACAACAACAACTCCCAACAGGAAAAGCCCTAGGGATCATGGCCATGCTCAAGCAATAGAGGGTTATGCTAAGGAGGAGGAGGAAATGGATACGAAAGATTCTAACAAAGTGTCGGAGGAGGAGTTGGAAGAGGAGAAACCTGGGAAAAAATGGAAGAGGGAGGTAGGGAGAGTTGAGGAGACTAGAAACCAGAGGACGGATGCCATTCCTCTTCCCCTCTCCCCTATCCAGTCTCAGCATCCTTCGGAGGAAAAAGTGAATGTCATCACTAGTGAGAATGAGGGGGAATTGCAGGTCAAAAATAGAAGAAAGGCATGGAAAAAATTCAATGTGAGAACTACTACTATGGGGATTTATAGGGAAGTTATGAACCCTTAGATCCTGGTGGACAAACTGGAGCAGCCTAGGCTCAATGAGCTCATAGACCCTGCTATCCTGGCCATTTTAGAAAACGCAAGGGAGAATGGAATGAACCTTCTGAATAATGCCCAAAGTAGTATGATTGAGAACTTTAGATCAATAAAATGGCTTTTCCATGAGCCGGAGGAAGTTAGAGAAAGGGTATCCTAGATGGAAAGTACTAAGAATAAGATAGGTAATGATAGCCAGGAGGACTAGGATAATAGAGAAAGCTTAAATGAAAGGAGACTTAGAAATCTTGAAAACTACAACCACAACCTGGCAAGTCAGATGATTTCTCTCCTGAGTTCGATGAATGACAACATCCAATCCCTTGCTGGTAAACTTAAGGATAGGGGCTTACTGGTGGAGGAGGGAGGACAGAACATGGATAAGGCCAGGCTGGATGATGACAAGGCCACAATTAGTATGTTCACTAGTATGGATCAAGGCATGGAGAAGGTCCAGGATCAAATGGAAAAGGAGAAACAAAAGATAGTCGAGGTAGCTCAAACTATGCAAGAAATGGAGAAGATAATTGAAGACTAATTTTCTTGGGTTTTTTCCTTTTGTCTTGTTGGCTTTTGGCTTTTGGATAGGCTTTCTATTGTCTATTTTAGTTTGTTTGTTTTCTGGCCTTTCTGTGGGCCTTTGTTTTGGGCTGAGCCTTTGAGTTTTTATTTCAGCTATTGGACCTCTATTTTGGCTGGGCTTCTTTTGTTTATTATCAGCCTTGTCTTTGTAAAACTTATGGGTTTTAGGATCCCTTAAAACCTATTTATCTTATCAAAAACATTCCCACTATTCATTTGTATTTTAAAGTGAAACTGAATAAGTAATGTAAATATGGAAATTCTTGAAATTAGATAAGATAAGATACATACCCCATGATGGAATTAATCTTTAAAGACTTGTTTTTTGATGCATGTGCATAGTTTCAGGAAATTCTAGAACCTGTTCTAGATTGGAAATGTTGAAACAGAGAAAATCTAGAATGATATTTTCTTTATTCATGAGGGTGGGTCAACCTTGACCAAGATAATGGGGTATGATCTTACCCTAGGGAGCAATCTTACCCCTCACTTATGGTCATCCCTGACCCCAAAAAGTTGACCTTGACCTACACTGCTCCACTAAAAATTTTGTTCACAGATCCCAAAAGTTTGGCAAAAAGGGTATCCAAATCTACAGTGATATTCATTGTCCTATACATTTACCTACAAGAAAAAGGGTTTTCCTACTTGGATGAGGGTTTTCCTTGGTCAAACTATAGTTTGGAATCAACCTTAACAATGAAATTGAAATAGAGAATGCTAGAAAGTAGTATAAGTAAATCTATCAACAAAGCTATGATATTCAATAAATATACAATTTTATTTGAAATGTAAACAAGCATGTTGATATGAAAGCTTAAAAATAACATTAGAAAATGTAAATAAAAACCATAAATGTAAATAAAAAACTTCCACAATTATATGCCTGGAATCCACCTCGAGGGAAGAATGAATAGATCTTGAAGATGAACAAAGGATCTTGAAGGATGATCACACCCCCGTGATGGTTAGATCCAAGGTTTTGAATGATGAATCTTCAATGCTTGAATCCTTGATCTTCAATGGTGTACTTGAATGGAGATAGTGGCTTGGATGCTTCCTTGAAAATTGTTAATGGAATTCTTTCTTGATCTTGCTTGGAAATAATGAATTGTCCTATCTCTTATGTTAATGCATGTTAGAGAAAATGAGAGGAGGAGGGATCCTTATATAGCGATCTAGGGCACAAAATTTTAGAGAGGCAAAAATTGGAGAATTAAATCTCAATTAACCTTATCCCATATAAATGGACCTAGACTAAATGTAATTTAAGAGTTTACCATTTTAGAGACCCAACTGACTCAGAAGTGGGAAAATAATTATTTCCAAAATGTGACATCCAAAAATAATGGAATGCTTAAATTTGGACCTTGATTTAGGGTTGAGGTTGACCTTGACCTTGAGGTCACACATCTCAAGATCTCAATCTAGAATGCTAGAAAAATACAGAAAGAATGTGGAAAGGGGGAGAAAAGAAGAATGGGAGGGAAACAACCATATCCATGCAAAGAACTAATCAAGGTGCTTGACATGACACAAGACCACTTACTTGGAGGGCTAAACACTCTTAACATGGAAGTGTTTCCATTTGAAGATGACATAATGTGAAAAAATTACTACAAATACAAATTTATTTGGTTTCACACATGTATATTTTGATAAGTTAGGAAAAGTTGATAAAAATATAGTTGAAGAGGCCATATATGACATGATGGATACATTCAAGATAACTTCTCTAGAAATTACCAACTCATTATCCAAAAGTATGTATAATATAGTTGAGCAGAAATGGCAATACAACTTATAAACTAAGAGACAAATTAGGGAAACAACATTAGCCCAAGTTATGCTAGAATTAGATAAAATGAAGATTGCTAAAGCTATAGAAAATAATAAAAGTAAAATTTCCCCCAAATAAAAATATTTCCTTATCTTTAGGAAGAATATAGAAGATGTGGTAACAAAAAGAACATCAATTTGGAAATTAATTTATGGGTTATCCCCTCCAGCAATCATAGAAAAAGGTGAGCAAGAAATGCAAGAACCTAAGAAGACTATGGAAGGAGAGAAAGACAAGGATGAAAACCCAATCAATGAAGCTATTATGGTAGGTATAGAGGAAACAAAATAGAAGATGAGCAATAGGATGCATAGGATGCATAAGTGCCGAGTGCCAGTTCTCCACATACAGATAAAGAGAGTCAACATGACTTAGTTGTGAGTATCAAGGATGTTCTAGATAATTCAACATAGATTGTGAATCCTTTGATTAAAGATGACTTGAAGAAAAACCTACAACAGTCTACCAATGTAGAAATGCTATGCACAAATCCTATATTGGTGAAAGTTGATTAATTTTAAAAGGTAGAACTTGCAGAAACCAAAAGACACATTAAATGTGCCCCCACCATCTATAGAGGTGTGAAAGAAAAATAATCTCATGATCCATCAGATGATCAAAGTATAAACTAAGAACAACAAGAAGCTACACAAATTACACCTCTTACGATGCCCATGGTTGTATTTTATATGAAAAAGACATAAGCACAACATGTAGACACATTAGTGCCAAGCCTAAATAGTTCAGGTTTATTAGCAATAGTAACTATTGAGAAGGATGTAACTAAACTACACAGAAGTTAGGAATAAAGTCATGTACCTAACCAACCAAAATAGGGTGAATTACAAAAGGAAGATGACAAGATTGAAGAGTTGGATTTGACTACTAAGCATGAGGAAAAAATTGCTATATAGATACAGGTCACATTGCCAGTTTCTACATCTCCTCTTAGCAATCAAACTCTTCAATGATTGAGTACACAAGAAACACCATTGCAAATACCAAGGCTAAGAATGAGCATACCCAAGAGTGTTCAAGTTACACCATTTTAGTTTGTAAGTTTAGATGAAGTGATTGAGCTCCTAAAGTTTGATTTAAACACAATTAGTATTGAAGAAATGATTATAATACAAGAAGCTCTTCAAAGGAAAAGGAGGCAATAAATATTGAGGACGGAATACAAGAAAAAGAAAGTCTTACATGACATTAAAGACATATTCTTTGATAATTTTAGCCTCCCAGAACTGAATGAAAATAATCCTATCATAGAGAAACTTATCACTATTGTGGACAAGATTAAGGATGGAGACCTAGATTCTAATGTAAAATTATTAGAATGGTTAGAAAGAAAGTTTTATATTAAGGTACTAGAAAAGATATCTAGTGCAATTTCACTTTAACAAGTTGATCTACCAACCAAGATGGAAAGTGTGAAGACAATGTTAGAGAATATATTCTCTCTATAGATTAAGTTATGCAATGTTGAATTATTCACGCAAGAGACCCACAGGGCTATTGAATAGTTTCAATTAGATCTACAACTCATAGATAATGCTATAAATCTATCTCTTGGTCAAAGTTAGATATATTTCTAGAGGTTACTATTGACTCAAAGTAGGTTTGCTAAGTTTCAAGCACAAGATGCTAATATAAGATCTAGTCTAATAAGTATCCAATCAATGCTAACTCCACATATGTAAGTGTTGTATAAGAAACTAGCCTATGCAGAACAAAGATTCTCATCTTTCAATACACAAGGCCTAGTTGATCTTGTTGTCTAGCTAGACATTCAGTTTCAATCTTTGGAGGTAGCTTGCAACAACTGGGATGTTAGTTTGAAGATAATTATGGCCCTTCACAATACATTTTTGGAAAAAAAACATAATTAGTGCACAACCCAAATGACATAAGTGTCAAAAAAGGGGAATTATGAAATTTTGGAGGCAAATGATTGTCAAGGTAGATATTTTCTCAGCAAGAGTATTACAAAAAAAAGAAAAATGAAGCATTTACTTAGGGGGAGTAATAAAGTTTGGGAGACAACAATTTTGCAAATTTTGAAAATTTGAAGTTTTGTATATGAGCCAAGTAACAAAGAATATATTGTCTGACTTTTTCATAATGTACATATGTATATTCCATGACAAAGTGTTTTTTCCACTCATGTCGAAGGAGATTGTTAATCTTAGATAATAGTGTATGCTAAGTGATTAGAGTGAGCCAAGCAATCAATTTGAGATGAGTGATCAAAGCATGCCAAGCATAACTTGTCAACCAATATAGGCCGAGCAATATGGATAGTTAGTACTGAGTTGATTTAGTTGTTATTTGACACATGTCAGAAGAATGCTTATTGGTGAAGAAATTCCTTTGTCATTTCTTTCTTTTTTGTTGGGGCTTTTTTTTGTGGTTTCACAATGCATGCCCCATTTTTCCTAGAAATGTGGACCCCCTAGTATTTCTTTTGTCTCCTAGACCACTAGTTTGGGGCTTGGGTCATTAAGTGACTCTATGGGAGTTTCAATCTAGCCTCTTTCTCTAATTGAGAAAACCCAATGGTGTCAAAGCAAGAAAAAATGGAAGATTTTAAGTGCATGAATGCACACCTATCCAAGGTGTATAGGTGCATAGAATGTGTAGGTGCACACTCAATACCCTTTGGAGATGTGCACATGTGCACTTGAACATGTGTACACCTCCAAAGGGTGCGCACCCTGGTTCCAAGTCTATATAAACTCGAGACCCCTCCTACTTTCCCTCATTTGTCTTCATGCTCCCCAAGAAATAAGACCTCCACACCTTTCACTATGTGCTTCCATCTTGCTCCTATAACCAAAGGAACATGAACAATACACTGTAAGACACCAAAGGTGTGCACATGCACACCTCTTGCAGGCACGCATGTGCGCACCTTTGTTCACTAAAAAAAGAAGAAAAAAATCTAATAAAAAACTAAAACAACTAAGTCAAAGAAAGTTGTGCACATGTAAATCTATTCAAGGTGTGCATGTGCACACCTCCCCAAGGTATGAACATGTGCACCTTTTACAAAGAAACCTAAGGCATATGAAAGAGTGAGCACATGCAAACCCCATAAAGGTGTGCATGTGTGCATCCTTTGTGCACTCCAAAGAATAGAAGCAAAAAGGACCAAGTCCCGTACATTTTCCTTGTGTGGGTGTACAACTATGCTAAAATGATCTTAGAATAGTCATTTAGCACACTTAGCTCACCTGTAAGGGTGCGCTAGGTGCACTATTATGCATTCCAAGGCTTTTGTGGGAGGAAATTGACTATTTTGATTGTTTTTAGTGTTTTGGGCTTGAGATTTGTCAGTTATGGTTTGTTTTGAGTTAGATTTAAATAGATCTCTGGACTAATATCTTCTTTTTGTGCAAATAAAATGACATCTTCATCATCCTCACTTGCAAAAAAGATTTCTCCCAAACCTGTAGTGTTCAAATATTAAGGTACAATAAGGAAATTGAACTTTCAATATGGACACTCTAAAATTAGAGACACCAAGCTTGGACACATTAAATAGAATACCTTCCTCACCATCTAAAATAAGCCAAGAGAAACATCCATAATGGTGTTAGCACTCATCCAATCGGGGTTAGTTTGACACAACATCACATCCTACTTCTATGCAATCTTTAGAACTCATCATGGTTTTTGCAGAAAACTATGTCACTAAAGAGAAGGTTGTCAAGAGTATCATTGGTAAGATATCCCTTGATCTTTGACCTCCAAATAATGAGAAAGTCTTCCACTTTCCCAGAGCTAATCGATATGTACACATATCTTATGAAGGAGCAAAAAGGTGGTATCGAGATCATGAGAAGGAAGCCAAAGAGATAAATTAGTCACCATTTTTGATTGATAGAACACCAGTGGGCTATAGAGTTGGCAAGGTAGACATGACCCGAGGATACATGAAGGATGATGTAGGATACACTATCATTCTTTTGATTAGAGTAATGGGTCTACTAGTAGCTAGACATGTAAATATCTAGATAGTTCATTTCATAGAAACCATCTAAACGACCAAGATGCCAATTGACTAGACCACAATGTTGAGTGATAACCTAGATGAATAGCTAATAGCTATTAAGGAAAACCAAAAACTTTACTTGAAATCATATTTAGTGTATTTATTTGTGGCGAGAACAACTAACTACCCATGAATTTACAAAAGAGGTAGCATGAATGATGCTAATAAATGGCCTTATGTGGTATATCCTCAAGAAAATTTTAGAATAGAGAAAAGGATATGGGATAGTGAATGATAGCTTTATATTCACAATCATCTAATTCATAGAGGGTGATTATGCCAAAAGAATGTTGGTAGATGCATCAAACAAAGTCATAAAGATTGGTGCCTTCTACATCTAGTTTAAAACATTCACCTACCTAAGGGTAGCTAGTGCAAAAGTGAACCCAATGAATCTCCCAAGATATCCTTTAGATAGGCTCATTTTGTTGGAGATTACCAGGAAACTCACATCTACATATGACAGAGTGAGGAAACAACACAAGAAGACATGGGTGTGGCCAATCACCATAGGTGTTTTCAAGGTCAAGCATAAGCAAGACATCATGACCTTTGATTCAAAATGGGATCAATATCGCTTAGAAGAGTACAACTTACCTCAACCATACTTTGATAATATTAATATGGTACAACATCTAGTAGGGAAGCAATTCATACATGAGGATGTACTAGAAAACCACTATATGAATTCAATAGACAACTATGATAGTTGAATAAGGGATTATTGTAGAATGACTCAATATTTGGTAGAAAAGGCCTTGAAAATGACAATCTTGCTTAAGGTTGTCAAGAAAGACATGAAAGATGTCTTGGAACCATTCTACTATTATGGTAAAATATATGACAAGTCGATCATGAATGTGGAGATTGGTAGGGATGAGAACATAGACATCAATAACATAGACCACCATATAGTCCAACTAATGAGGGAATGGACCAAGAAGCCTTTCAAAATTGATCTAGTTCCATAGGATATTCCTCTACAAGACACAACACGACCTATCAAGGGCAAAGGTGTAAAGATCACATTACCAACTTTTTCATCTCAATCCCTAATGAGGCCAGAAATGGTTCATCGACACGAGTGGGAAATTGAGTATTTTGAAGAAGATAGAGGAGTGAAAAGGAAGAGAGGGGAAAAGGGTATAAAAAATTATCTTAGACCCAACTACCTCAACAACCACAACAAGGTCATGGACAAGTTTAGCCTCAAGATGAGCAAGTAGCTCAAGACTAAGAGACTAAGTAAGTGCATCCACCAAAATAGGAATAGGAGCTAGAGTAAGAAGAGGAAGAATAGAGAGTGCCACCAGAAAGTCAAGAGGAAGAACCCTCCCCCTCAATTCCTAAGAAGGAAAAGATTGAGTCCACCATGGGAGGGACATGTAGGATAAAATTGAATAATAAGAATACTCCTCCCCCATAGGTTCTTAAATTATTCTAGAAGCTAAAGTACAAGAAGAGGTAGGGGAGAAAATTAAATATGTCCCCTTGAGTCAAAGGACTCTCTTGGAAAAGGCTATGGAAGAGGAAATAAGAAGAAGCTCCACCATAACATCACCATCTATTCCAAAACAACCTACTCAGGCTACTACTTTAGAGGATGAGTAGTAACAGTGGATCATAGATATGGAGGGCCAAGAGATAGGCGTCTTTGACCTCTCAGATTTTGATTTCATGCTGGTGGGAAATGCGATGGTGGAGGAGAAAATATGGGATACTCCTACGAGTCAATCCCTAAGAGAGTAATTATCATCTCTACCTCAAGGAAATCTAGGCCTACCATCACTACCATCTCAAGACTTGTCATTCTTGGAAAAAATCTCAGCAATGCCACTTCCTCCCATAAAAAACTTAGATGAATAGGTGGTGAAGGAAGAAGAGCCCCAAGAAATGCAAGCCAATGAAGTATTGGAGGAGGGAAAAGTACATGAGGAATCTCAAAAAACTCCTCATGGTACCAAAGTTGGGACCTTAGCCCAAGTAGATATAGAGAATCAAACTAACAATATCTCTGAATAATAAAGGACTCTAGAGAAGATTGATAAGGCAAAGGGACTTGTAGTGCAAACCCCCTCTTTAGTCAAATATATGTCTCCAATGGGCACTACACCTTATTGGCTGAAGAGGGAGGTCACGGTTTGATAGAAGGGGCAATTGAATGTAACAACTAAGGAGGGAGTGGATGAGCTAGTAAAAATCATCAAGAAGCCTAACCACCTAAGGGTGATGCATGACCACTGGCCTTCATTATGAAGAACCAAGATCAAGACTTGCTTGCACACATAGCCATCCCTCCTCCAGATGCTAACACTAAGGATTTGACTCTTAGAAATTATCAAATCAAGGAGGTCCTATTAGAAAGGCCCATGATAGATACTGCTAAAGTATTGATTACTACAACTGTAAAAGAGGTGTTTAAGCATATGTACAGAAATGAGTTTGAAATGTTGATGTTGCAAAGACAAAATGAGCTTGTGAGAGGCTATCTACATGGAATTGTGGGACCAATAACCATGGACCATCCATAGATCACTCTTATTGTGGCACTAAATAGAAAGGAGAAGAAGATGTTACAAATGGATTAATTTTTGGGGGCATGTCAGCAATGGCATGACACTTTTGAGGAAAAGGGTGTATAGATAATACATGGAATTTGAACCTATTACACTACATTTAGTCAAGCATGGATTGACTAGTGTCCATAGTGAACTAGGATTTTGGGTTGATGGATGAGGTACATACCTAGGAAAAAGACCTACAATTTTTTGAGACTATTAAAAGGTCAAAGGTATCATAGACTCATGGAGGTATATACAATAGAAGATCTTGATAAGCTTGAGGATTAGATAGAGAAGATAGCTGATGGTAATAAATCCATGGAGAGCCTACATGAGGATATTTAGAGATTAATAGATCTGACTCAAGAGTTAATTTTGGAAGTAGAGAAGTATTGCAATGCTTCCTACCTTAAATTTTTTGAAGATGAGTCTAAAACCAACCTCAATTTAGTGTAATCAGTAGTCCAAAAACTCCTAAGAACTTTCAAGGATACTTCATTTGATGAAGATATTAGGCAAGAATTTAAGATTGAAGATGTATTTTTCAAACTAGACATTAAACTTGAGGATTTTGCAGAAACTCGTATGGAGGTTAGCAATTATCGACAAATAGTTAAAGATAAATATGCAACTTTGGATTTTCTAGAAGCCACCCAAGTAACAAAGATAATATATAAATTCAAGAGCAAACATCTAGACATCACTTTGGGATAAGGAAAGAAAAACCCCAAATGCTAGAAATTCAATTTTGACACTTGGAATTTTTTTGGATTTTTGGAACCTATCATCAAGGTGTGCAAGGTGTGCAAGTGCATAGGTGCACTATTCATAGAGGTGCATTGAAAATTTTGAAGAAGTAAGAGCGCACCAATAGTTAAATACCAATCCCTAATTTAGAGCATTCCATGTACCAAAAACACATTTCAATGATAGTTCAACTCCTAGAAACACCTAGAGAAGATCAAGTTTCCATTTTTAGAGCTTTCGGTGACTCTCAGATCCTCTTACAACTTCCTTATTCTTATCTACTTCTTTCTTTTCTTTACATCATGTAAAGGTGCACACACCCATTAATTGATACAAACAAGGGTTGAGACTTACTTAGCATCATTTAGAGAGTGAGTTTGTATATAATTAGATTTGTTTTATTAATTTTTACCATGGTTTTTCATTTTAAGAGCTCTCACTCTCAACATGAAAAGAGGAGATGTTTTATTATAAATACATGGATGTAATATGTACTCCAGACTAACATTTTGATGCAATAATATATGCTATTGGTGCTCTCATTCTAACTATAGTTATTCTTGTTGGAGTGTGTTATTTTTGTGAATGTATGTTCATGAATAATAATGGAGCCAATGGTTTTGTTATGCTGATTTGATTGTGTGACCTTTGAGTTCTAGTGTTTACCTTGCATTAATGAATTTTATTGACATACCGAGTTGGAGAAAAGATCACCTATTGTTCCTACATAGCTTCTTGTCTTGCATGAGTACATTTTGTATGGCCTTGCAATTTGATGAGAAGTGAAACATCTTTTAGTTAATATTGAGTTCCCAAAGATGATTGCATAAGTGGAATTGAGGAAGCATTGCTCATATTTTCATTGGTTTCCTACCCTATATTTTCAATGATTTAACTCATAAAAGTGTTGTTACCATGGTTTATGTTCATTAAGAATTTCCCTTTCAAGTTATTTTCTTTAATCTCAGGTTACCTTATCTTTGTTATTTTCTTTGCTAACACTTGGTTAGAATAGGAATTCATATAGTTGCATTGATAAATTGCATTTTTCGTAAAACAAAAAATACCCTATATATATATATATATATATATATATATATATATATATATCTTTTGTGGTTACTTTTCAACCACATGTGAGGACCAACTTGCCCTTAGAAAAGAATAAAAAACTTACCAAAATAAGAACATAACATAACAACAAGGACGACACTTTATTTTTAAAATTATTGATTACTGAGGAGACAAGTCCATGAAGGCAAATATTTTATTTAGCCATTTAGGATTTTCTTTCCAAGGAAACAAGATGGTCATCTGGACCACTTTTTAGTCTATATGGGAAGGAAATATCTAAGTGTTTAAATGGTATTCTTCCATCCACCCAAGATGGTTCTTTTGTGGACAAGAATATCAATATGCTCTGATCAAAGTTTTGCACCCTTCAGGACCATTCAAGTCTAGGGTCGCTTGCTAGAATTTTCACAATCAACCCAAAGGTTAACACAAATTTGCACCGTTCCTTAGATTTTAGGCATACAACTAGGTGCTAGACTATCAAGAGACTTCCATGTCCTATACCCCCTCTTAGTTTTTGGGCATCTAGCCAAGTATAGGTACCATCTTGAGAATTTTTTAGTTTTTTTGAGTTAACATATAATGTGTTAAAATAGTTAAGTGCTATCTAACTATGTCCA